>JAHLJT010008446.1:224484140-224562359 GCA_031308135.1 Acheta domesticus | reverse complement strand
ACTTTCAGATTATTTCACTTTCTTGGAAAATCTAGAGATAATTCTGAACAAAATTAGTAAACTCTCTTTTAATCCATTGTTGTATTGGAGATTTCAATATTGATTTTCTGAGCGAATCCCACGAAAAGAGCAGTTTCTCAATTTACTTCATTCTTTTAATTTAGATATTACAGTGAATGTACCTACACGGAATACACTTAAATCACAAAAAGCATTAGATCAAATTATAATTAACAAACCACAACTGCATGTGAAATAATAACGAATCATCTATGTTACAGTGACCACGATACACAAATTCTTACAATTACTAAGAACATAAACACTGACACAATAAATAATACACGCATGGGCAGAGCATTCACTAAAGTTACATAAAATTATTTACGGACTACTACTGGATGAAGGAATCATGGGACACAGTTTATAACGCTGTTGACACAAATGAAAAATATAATTTATTTTTCTCCAAGCTTTCAATTCATTTTAACGCGTGCTTTCCTCTTAAAAACAGAAAATTAAACATTTCAAGCAAAAGCAATACTTGGATCACACGATGAATTAGAACATCGTGTAAAAACAAACGTACGCTTTACTTTATTTCTAAACATCATAACGTATCCCCGGTTCCATATATACTTCCGAGAATACAAAAGAATTTTAAGAAAGTAATAGTTCAGGGCAAAAATAATGAAAATAGTCAGGACATTTTGAGCGCTAGTACAAAACTAAAGCAATGTGGGATATCGGAAAAAAATACAAGCACATCATCTCGATACTTTGTAGAGAATGTTATTTTAAAGGATAATGAAAGAGAACCGAGTAATCCGGAAAAAGTTGCCAATCTCTTCAACAAACACTTTTCTATAATTGCGTCTGATCTCACGAAGGAACTAAAATCACAAAATTCAACATCTTACACTTCCCAAAAAAGTTTCCGATACGATGTTTATTTCCGAACTTCTCCCAACGAAATCCTGAGAATAGTCAGTAAACTAAAAAATAAATATTCTCTGTTTAGATGAATTTCCGGATCGGTCATTAAAAACTTGTGCACCTGCCTTTATACATCCGTTAACTCACATTTTCAATGCTTCTTTATGTACAGTAATATTTCCAGATATTTTCAAAACAGCAAAAATTTAGCCCCTTTTTAAAAAAGGAACAAAAATGATATTCAAAATTACCGGCCAATTTCTCTTTGCCAGTTTTCTCAAAAATATTAGAGAGGCTTTTCTACTTACGAATGGAAACTTTTCTCAAGAAAAACAAAGCGTTTTCAGACTCACAACACGGTTTTAGAAAATCAAAATCTACGGAAACTGCCATTTTTCTTTTCTCAAAGATGTTGCTTCATCAATAGACCAAAATGAAGTACCCATTGGAATATTCTCAGATCTTTCGAAAACTTTTGACGTTATTGACCATAACATCTTGCTCTCAAAGTTACCTTCGTATGGAATTCGTGGTATTGCCCTAGATTGGATAACTTCGTACCTTAAACATCGGACTCAAGAGTAGAAATACCATACTGGCACGAAAGGACATTACATACTTATGTTTCTAATTCTTTGCCAATTGAGCATGGGGTCCCGCAAGGTTCGATCTTAGCTCCTATTCTCTTTCAGTTACATGTAAACGATATGCCATCGTCTATTAAAAATGGAAGAACGGTTCTGTTTGCCGATGACACGAATATTCGTTGCAAAAAAGAAGCAGTAAATAGTACGATTTCAGAAGTTTCAAATTGGTTTAATAATAACAAATTAATTGTTAACGAAAGAAAAACTGTTTCAATGCATTTTTGCATCTCAAATCGGAAATCGCATGTTCCATTGAAAATGAAACAATTTGCAATTAGCTGATGTTGAGGTAACATAATTTTTAGGTCTCTCAATTCAATTAAACCTCAAATGGAATGTACATATAACAGAATTAAACACTAAATTAAGTTCATTATGTTACGCATTCAGACTTCTTTCAAATTCTGCCAGCTCGCTGCGTTTATTTTGCAAATGTACATTCCCGCCTGAGATATGGCATAATATTCTGGGGAAGCTCATCCGGTAGTATTCAGATCTTCAGATAGCAAAAGAAAATTATTCGAATAATGAAAATGCCTTCCACGTGATCCCTGCAAGCCTCTTTTCATTGAGCTGGGAATCTTACCATTGCCTTGTCTATTTATTTACGAATCTGTAATATTTGTCAAAAATGACCTACTTAACGGAGGGAACATATTTACATGCAATATTGATATTTATAATTACAACACACGCCGTAGAAATCACGTGCATCAAGTGTCAGTATCAACAGCTCAGGACAAGAAATCAACATACAATACATGTACGTTACTTTACAACGCATTGCCAGATGACATTAAACAATTAAAGTCTATACACAAATTTCAGTTAAAAGTAAAATCTTTTCTGCTGCAAAACTGTTTCTATACAATTAGAGACTATACAGATCGTCAAAAAGTAATGTTTATAATGTTTATTGTAACAAAACAATGATATGTAATGAATTAGTTTACGTTTGTATTGTATACATTTTTAAACAATATTTAATACGCCTGTAACAAGTAATGTACTTCAGCTTCCGGGTCAATGATCCCCATCTCGATCAGTTTTTTTTGTCCAGTTTCCCTGATCCACTGAGCAAATGCTGCGATGGCCCCTTGTTTTGCTTCTGGACGTAAATGTAGCTTCACTGTGCGCACGTTTTGTTGAGCACTCCTTTTGCTTATAGTTCATTTACCGTTGAAATTGATTTTCTATAACTCGGGAACAAACATTTTTCAAATATTTTATTTTTCTAAAATAATTAATTTCTAAATTCATTTTTTCGTTTTCTATTTTCGTATTTTTTAATTTTTTTTAAATTCTGGGCTTTAAGAAAACGTGCGCAGATAAATTTCTTTCCCCACACGTCATATACAGTTTTTACTGTTTTTTGACAAATAAATAAGTAAATGTGATACCAAGTTTTTCGAAAACATCCGTTTACTGTGAAAACTAGCTCAAAATTCCGCATTTTCAGAAATGCTCAAACACCATTTTCTCATAAAGGGCTCCATTTTTTTCTTCAAACTTTTCGAACAGATAGTGCTAATGGAACTCCTCAATATGAAGGAAGGTTCATTTTGAGGTATTTTTTGTTTTTTCAAAAATTACACAAATGTTTTTTTTTTGTTTTGAAAAATCTCTCACACCTTTAATATCCACATTACCAGCAATGTACAAACGCTGTTGTATTTGTAAGTGTAAGTGCTTTAAATGACTTCAAATGAAGTTTTTCGAAAACTCAAAAAATTTCTGAAAATGTGCTTCAAATTTTGAATTTTTAGTAGCGCTTAAACGCCATTTCGCTACGAATTTTCAAGGAAAATTGCCATTCAGAAGAGGTTTTACTGTTCTTAATATTCTAAAATTAATATTTCCGTTCTAACCATTAGGAAATCGAAAAATTAAGAAAATGTGAAAAAAAAATGTAGTTTGGGCGGCGATAGATGGCAGCTGACACGAGTATGTGGCAATTCCGAATAGCTAGTCCAGACCCAAGGAAATAGAAAACTAATACAAGAAAGTCTGTGCCATTCCGTAGCACCACTATTTGCAATGAAACGTGCAAACCATTTGGAGAATATATGGCTTTGTACCCAACCTGAAGGATGACAGCCCCGATGGTTCCTGGTACAGCCCCTTTTACTTTCCCGTATACGTACGTATATACGGAGTATAGGGAAGTTATGTAATGCTGCGGAAAATCGATTTCGAGATTTCAACGGAAATACACGTTTGGGGTCCCCTGATACCGAAAAAGTGGTTCTTTTCAAAACGTTCGTCCGTCTGTGAACAACCGTAGCACAGAAACCATAAGTACGATTTCTTCCAAAATAAATATTCCGCAGCCGATCTGGTTCCACTCAAGGCGCCGCGATTTGAAAAATGTTCTTCAAAATTTGGGGGTACTTTACATGAAGCCCCCCGGACATTTTCAAAATTTTCTCGAAAACGGTTCCAAATTTTTTCTTTAAATTTCTTGTAAGGATAGAGTAAATTACACTTATTAAGGTGACATTGGTCCCATTTTTACGGTTAACTCTGAATCTTCGAAATTGCAAAAGTTTGAAATTTTTTCGACGTTCTTCCTAGAACTACAAAATTGAAAGTAGAGATTTTTCCTTCAATTAAAATTTGTTCTCCAAAGCGAGTTCTTTCATTAAAGTCATGTACATTTTTTAAAGATTTTATTTGTGCGAGGGAAAATCATCATGGGTGGAACAACAGTTCCTCCCGTACTCATACGTTGTGAACCTCTCTCGGCTCTAGTTAAAGCTGCAATTGCCGCTTTCCTTTATTACCAACAACATAAGGCCCTCTATTCTGAACAATCGAGACCTGTCTCATCGACATTAAATACCCGATCAGCTGGCTAGTGGTGTTCGACCATTAAGGTTTTATAAGTATCAAAGAAAGTGTTCACATTTTTCTTGTTGAAACCCTTCGCCCAAGCGATGGATGATCCACACGTTTTTTTGTCGCCAGTTGGCCCTTGAATCTGTTCATGAAATGATCGAACCTAGTCATGTCACCCACAAAAGGTTGTTTTATCTTGTTTCTTTCCGCCAATCGATACGCCATTCGCTGAACGTAATTTCTCTCCATTTTAACAAATATTTGACTAGTTCATCTAACTTCGGAAGTATAATAGGTTTTCTACCCAGTCTCTTTGACACAACTTCTGTAGCTGCTTCGTATATTCGCGAACTTAGTGTACAAAGAGTATATTTTGCCACAGCAAAATGCTTTGTAGCTTCCCGTACCTTTATCCTTTTTTCTCTAACTGCTTTGACAGCATTAGCCATGTCTGCTTCATTCCATTTCTTCCTTTTCCCTTTTGGAGTAGGCCCTAGCTGCACTTTAGGCGTCACAAGACGATTCCACGTCTTAGAAACCTGTGGACAACCATGAGGTTGCAATATGGAACGATGGTATTTGTAAGTTCCGTTTTACCACCAGTTGCCATTTCTGTTTACAACTAACATAGTATGTTCATAATTGCAATTTTAGAAGGCGTACATAGAGCATTTCAAAGAACTACATGTCTGTTATTTGCATCATACATTAAACAACACTCTTTCGTCCCCTTAAAACAAAACACAAAGTCAAATCTTACCTAAAAAAAAGTTTTCACGAGCGCGAACAAAAGTCATACCTCTTCTGTATGCGCCATTGTGTCTCACTGCGATGATGTTACTACAGGCGACTAGAGGGCGATTTTACAAGCAGTGTGGCTGATCCGCGGACAGATGGCATCGATATCTCGTTAGTTATAGAGTCTCCCATACTACAACCCTCTCATAATACCACCTTTTCCTCTATTCGTTCGTTCAGTAAATGGTTCCAGTGAACACAAAATAATTGTTGTGCCAATCGTTTTTGAACGCCTCAAGTAATTAAAGTGTTTGTTTATAACTTACAGTTATTTGGGCATGTTTCAGATTTCTGAAACTGGCGCTAAACTGGTTTCTTTCTTCCCTTGTGCTGTCATCACCAAATCGCAAAGATGATGCGAGGAACTTCAACCTGCTCATCATTGTAGCAATGTATTTTGATCCACAAAAGTTCATATCAAACACATCATTTGTGTTCATATAGTTCTCTTATTTGCATTCAGTATGTGAGCAGCAAGAGCATTGCATCTATCGCATTAGCATTCAATACTAAGCTCTTCTAATTCTCTAGTCTTAGAGGATGTATTTCCTCATTTGCGTGACGCAAAATCTCTAGTTTTTACGAAGAAAAGTAAATATTGAAACAACTTAGAGGCTGGGAGACATCAACTGCACCACACACACCAGTGTCTGTTTGATTATGTTTCCGGGCACGTCAACGGCTAAGATCATTAGTCTCATAAGCGTAGTGTATTTTTTATCGTGTGAGGTGATGATCTTCCCTTCACTGGATGGCGAGATCCGGCGCCGACCTACACGCCGGCTTGCGGGGTTATCCGCAATCACGTATCTTCCACCAGCGGGACACTGCCTCAGTCGGAGGAAGCTCTAAGCTCCTGACATGTGTAGTGGTGTAGTGCATGTAAGTGCCTAATTAAGGGATGAGGATGAAACAAAGGGAGGGAAAGATCGCGCGTGGTCCGTTAAGGTATTGCTCTGGCATTCGCCTGGTGTTCATGGGAGAAACCACAGAAAACTACCAATCAGAGCAGCCGGTCGCTGGAATTCTGCTATAGACAACGGCTGCACTCGACCTAACTATGTAGCTAGTGTCGAAAATACTGCCACCTTCGAGACCCCCCCTCCGTCAGAGGCACTGCAGTGACGTCCTCCGATGCCCTGAGCAACCTAAACATCTGACTTTGATGTAATGTGGACAATGTTCTTTACTGAGACATTGTTCTTGTCTGAGAAATATTGGGTTTATTGGCACTTTATTCCACAGAAAAGTCTCATTCTTTCCAAGGACAGAGTCTTCATCTTCAAAATGGAGTAAACATTATTTACACACTTTTCACTCTTCCACTTCTTTGAGGTTTTATTATTTTTTTCTTCCTTGCTGTTTTCTTCCCTTAGAAGACTTGGAAGTTGACACTAGTAAGCTCTTAAATGTGAAACACTTGGTGGAGCAGTTCTTCGATCTCCTCTCTCTCCTCAAAAAGATCACAATAGAGATCTTCCATCAAATCATCTGTATCATTTCAATTTCATCTTCTCTGTTGAAACTTTCTTCATCACTTGAACATTCATTTTTTCCCTTTTCTTCAGTCTAAAGTAAAAGCATCTGGATTTCTTCAGAAGTCATTCCTTTTGCCCAATTGCCACTCATCTTTGTAGCCTGCACATAACTTTTTATTGCTGTATCGTTTTCTCCTAATTTACATTGCCACCTGTACGTCAGAAAGGCTAAAAATATTCTAGCATGTGTTATTTTTCAAATGCATAAAACATTAAACTATATTTTTAACCACATGTTTGATTGTTACAGAAAATACAAATGCATATTGTAGCGTCGCGAGGTAGCTCATGCTCCGGCGTGACGTTTCGCTTGGAAATCCCAGTCTTAAGCCGGATGGGGGATGGGGGTGGAACGCGGCGGCGCCTCGCCGGCGCGCGCGAGGCAGGAAAATCCCAGTCCCAAAATAACTTGGACAACAGGGCGCACGCGGGCGCGAGTCTAGGTAATGACGGTTGCTCCCTGGAGAGGGCTGGCTAGCGAGCCGTATGACGCCCGCCGCTGGTAGAGTGGGGGACGAGCCGTGGTTATTTATTGCGGCGCCGACATGCGCTCGCGGGATACGCTAGTGAGTCGAAAGACGGGAGGTATCTTCAGTGCAACCTTGCACGTGATCTTCGGGTGTAAGATCAAAGTTGGCATCAGGCCATGTAACATTTCTAGTTACGGGGGACTCTATGTCCGACAGCTCTCACTTCGCGTAGCTTTCTCATGCTCTCGAGCAGAGGTACTGGGCTAGGCCTAGGGACAGTCGCGGGGTTTCGCGGCTTAGAGAATCGAAAGGTTGCCAAAGGGATTCAATCTTGTATCATAATCTTTTATTTTATTATTGTAAATATACTGTAAATACTATACAAATCAGTCGTCTGTGTTCTTCTTGTCCAGTACGTCACAATATTACTAGCCATACATCCTTGAGATGTGCACATAAGACTAGTGTCAAAGCTAGTCTTCACTGTGCTTTCCAAGTGAACAGTGTTTCGGAGGAATAACAAAAACGGACCTCAGCCTGCTCATACAAATGTCCAAACAGTACTGATTCACAACGCCTATCACTTTAAGATGTTAATGTCAAAAATTAGGACATAACAAATATATCAGGAGAGGTAACATTATAAATCAGTGGATACATCTTGGAGGCATAACAGTAGTGTTCTAGGATTAAGTCATATCAATAGTTTAGATTCAGTCAAAGTGAAACAATTTGTATTAGGACAAGATACATGAACTGGATAAGAAAGTTTTGAAGACAAAAAAGGACTTGATTGTAAATCTTATTAACACAAAAGTCCATTAATTCTACAACTTTGGTACAAATACTCATCTCACACACATAGTCCCCCTAGAACAGAGGGAACAAAATACCAGGATCGAGCACACTTGGCTGGAAACCATGCTGAGACTAACTAAACAAATGAAAGGTACACAATAATTGGGGATTTATGTGCTAGATTAAAATCCTCCATTTTCTCCTTTTCATACAAAAAGAATATCTTGCATTACTAAATATGAACAAACTGTCAGATGACCACATAAAATACCATTTAAAAACAATATTCTTGAAAAATCCCCTCTTCACAGAACAATATCATCAGTATCTCCTAATAATAACAGTAAAGAAATATAACTTAACTACACAGCTGTACAAATTCACTGTAATGCAAGATTTTTCCACCATATAAAGTTCAGTCGATTTGTTAAATGTTACAATTCACATAAATACAAACAATTAGAAATTTAAAAAGGAAACTTTTGTTGCTAAAATATTTTACTATAAGATGATTACAATAAATATCACTGTAATCATATGAGTATCATAAAAAGCAATGGTTTTTGTAAAAACCGATTAATTTCATTGTTTTATATATATCTATATACCTATACATATATAGATATGAAGAGGTGTGTGTATGCATGTCATATAACACTGACTTAAAATTTTAAACACACACTTGCAATTGTGTGTTTCAGTATGATTGATTGGTAATAGATATAGCCATGTAATTCTGTAATGAATTCATATGGTAATAAACGGGAAGGATTTTTTTGTGGAAAAAGCAATCATTTCCTCAGCTACTGGAACAACAGCATAGACACTATGGATATTTCAGAATGACTTTTCAGAGTGCTATTTGTATACGTAGTCATTTTGTAAAATTTCATTTTGTCAAAACTTAGTTTCTTAGTTACTACAAACACACTGACTGCTTTTTGCTACAAGTACGATCATGACGAATCTAAATACATTATAGGACTTTGTTGAAGACACAATATTATACACTTGCGCTAACAATGAATAATAAAAAAGAATGGCTAGCAATATAATTAGCAAAGCTATACACATTGAAATTCTTTAAAAAAATTGTTCATACTCCTTATTATGAGTACATTCACAGATTTACTTAATCTAGGCAAGATTTGTATCATCATTCCTTCACTAGTTGTAGTATCATTGTATGAAATGTTTCGTTATAATTGCCAGACTCGCACAGAATCCAGGGTACTTAATATACCCTTCACAGTTCGAAAGCTTTAAGCAAATTCAAGTTATTTTTTTTTTAATTTGGTAAACAATGTACGATAAACACATTTAGGTCACACTCAGCACACAAGCAGGATAATATAGATTGGTACATTCAGAAATACAAAGTGTGAAGCTTCCTTAAAAATCACAACTCGACCATAGAGGAATAATGCAGGGAGGGCCTCTTTGACTGCAAATTAACATGAAAAATAAAATTGGGATCTTCACGTATACAAAAACATAATGAAAATTAAATCTTTATCACAAATATTTACAATTTTGAACATAAAAAAAATACTTCTATATCCTTCCAAAAAGATTTCAATAAGTAATTAATTACACAAAGAAATATTTACAGTAAAACAAAGTTTTAACTGTGATATTTCCTCAGATCTCACAAACAAAGAGCTACTAAAATGTTAAGAAAAAGATAATAATTATAATAAGAACAACAGGCTGGACTTTCCTCACACAAACTCAATAATATACAAGGTGTCAAGACCCCTGCTATTCCTCTGCCTACTTACAAGCTATGCATCTCAAATATGATGATAATTTCCTCTGGAAGAGGATGCTACTTTCAGTAATACCATCCTTGACTAAGAATATACAGATTTCAAATCTCTGATGTTTAGATGGAAATTACTAATTAAGATGATTGTTTGGTAACATTACATTCAATGTAGTTTGCAAATGCATTTTTACATTGTATACATTACAAACAGGAACCTCACTTGGAACACAAGAACTAGTTATGACCAATGTCCACAAAGGCATTCAAACTTCAGTCACATTTGTTTTCAAAAATCTCCCATTTCCCTATCTCATCTGCATAATACAGTCAAGGATATAATCTAGCATCATTACTTTTATCCTCATTATTCCTCACTTTGACGACACTTAAAACATATACATTATAATAGACAATAAAATATCACATGCCAAGAAGTTGAGCCATTTTGTGAACTAAACACAAACAGAAGGCTAAACAACTGGAACATTCAAGTAATATGCTGGACAGTTAACACAGATCAGAATGACCTGGAAATATGTGTATATATTGTTATATAGAGACATTACATTAACTTGAGAGACACTGCTGTAATAAACATCACTTCTTTGCAGATATATGGAAATTTTTTTTGCAGAGTATAATGCCAATAAAAGTTTTTACTTGATGAATCAGCTTATGTTAAATATAGAAATTTTCAGATGAAATATTTAAAATGCTGTGAATGAACTTGGTGATGAAGAATTATGAACAATGAAAGTTAGTCAACACAATTTGCAAATCACACACACAAAAAGAAACAACATGAGGCACATTCCTCCATTAGTTAGTTCAATCAGTTCATTATAAGCACAATAATTCATAACAGGAAATGTTACAAGTCAAAATTGATTGATTTGCTGACCCGATTGCAAATTAACAACAAAAATTACATTTAACAAAATACTTCTTCTGAAAAGCTGTTTCCCCTTGAAGTGAATATGACTGTATACCTATCTATTGTTTCTAAAAACATACATATAATTTCTTTTGTTATTTAACAGATCAAACAAACATTAAAATTAGAAAAGAATCTTTATCACTTGGCCCTGGAGCCCACATTCATCCACATTTCAATATAACATTTAAAAGTATGAACCAATTTTATGGAAGAATATTCAACCTCACAAGTCATCATAAAGCACATAATGCTAACAATATGACATGTAATCAAATGCAAGCCATCCACAGCATTTTTGCAGAAGTATGTTCCACCCCACAGAGACAAGGGCACATCTAGTAGAGGCTTTCCATAGTTGTAGCCACATTATAGGTTACACTGCCACAGTATCGTAGGCTGAGATTGCGAGTCCGCTTTGGCTGTGCTGGTAGGGGCCTGCTTCGTTTCTACAGAGAGGTCACCGGTGAAAAAAAAGAACACCACAATGAATCAACTTGAGATCATCAAAGACATTAAAACTAATTGTCAGCTTGATGGTCAAATTATAAGTGTATGCTTTAATCCAAGTGTACAGACAGTAATTCCAATCTATACATTTGCAATCAAAGAAAATGGAAAGGTTTAAAAATAATCATCATACAGTGAACTAAAATATAATGTACTGCCCATGGACTCACATACTCAAAGATTACTGAAATAAACAAAGAATTTTTTCCTTAATTCCTTATTCATCATATGAAACAGACTGGAAGCTACTGTCATATAGTGAATAAAGAACCGCAACTCAAACCTTTCTGATTTCTGTGAAAATTGCAATTATTGAATAACAAATGAAGTACTGTAACAAATTTTTAGATTTTGTGGAATCTAGCTTAGTGTTCTGTACAACAAATTGCACATGTCAAATCTCCTGTAAATACAACATGCTATGCATATAGCCACACATAAATAATGTGCGTAATATGAATGGTTTGCTCTGTGCTGCAATATCACAATGCTGCAATATATATATATATATATATATATATATATATATATATATATATATATATATATATATATATATATATATATATATTTCATCTCAGTGTGTGTGTGTAAAATAAAATATTTCTGAACACAGTAAATTTTAACTGTTTTAGACATTTCAAGATCAAGAATTATTAAGAAAAAAACATTACAGTGCAAACCACTCATTTTACTATGAATTCACATTTATGGCATAGCAAATTCTTACAGGATGTTTTCTCACTAAACACACACAATCCAAATAAAAAGTCTAATATCCCAGACTAAATGAGATAACAAAATTAAGCTCTCTGGGTAGAAATGGAGTGAAACCACCAGATTACTTTTGAGTGATGACAAAGCAAGACAGTGGGCAAAATACAGTGAGCAGTAGGAGTAATTTTAATATCACATATTCTTAAACTAAGATCCAAAGCATGCAAAGCTGTAATATAAAAGAGCAAGATAAAAAAACTGACTCTGAAAGAAAAAGTAAAGTCACATTGTATCAAACTACAATAAATCATGAATGTTCTGACTGGGTTTCAATAACAAGTTTTTAACAGGTTACGTTTGGACATACACGGAAGATAAATTGATCACTTTTTGATTGCAGAATCATGATTTTTATATTTTATATAATACACATAACTATTATGCTTTCCATAAAAGAAAAGAAAAGAAAAAAAAAAGAAAAAGAAAAAAAAAACAACTTTTTTTTAAAGAATTTCCCAAACAAATTTCAAAAGTTCTTTTAATATAGGTGAAAAGGCATGAATTATTTGGCATTATTTGGCAAATTTAATGAAGAAAGGAAATTTAATGAAGGAGGAAGATTGGATAAGAATCAATTTACCTTCCACAATCGGAAACAAAATTCAGTTAAAAGGTCTAAACAGAGGTATTATAGGTATGAAGTGTTCCAAAATAATTTGTCACTGCAGTGAAGAGGGTTGCTGCAAACACATTACATAAAGGATTATGCTTGCCTCTAAAATTGGTTGCATTTGAACATATAACACTATAAAATAGCTGAAAAATAAGAAGATAATGGTACAGAAAGCAAGAGTCAGGCAGCAAAGGTTGATATTTCAAAGGGCTGCAATTGAGGATAATTATTTGAGGTATATCATTGAAGCAGATTGTTTAGCCTCACTGTAGGGAAGAAGTAGTGTATAGAAATTCTTTGTAAATAGGAGATAGAAATTTGGAAACATGAACTTGCACTAAAAATTAAAACAATTTTGCAGACCCCTTTTTCTTTTCAATCCCTCACAATGAGATCGCAATTTGTGCAAACACATAATGAAACAGCCTTAGTTCATACAGTACATAACATCAACATAATGTTGAACAAGCAAGCATAATTTAAGAAGCAATGACATTTAAAGTGAAACTATAGAATGTTTTATAAAGTAAAACATTATGAAACTTCTCTTAAAGCACACTGACTATTCAGTGTACACAGAGAACATAGGTTCTTTGTCTCACTTTAAACATATGCTTTGCTTTGTGCCATTATAAGCATACAAACATTCATTCATTCTTTAGAAGGAATCTGATATAAACCTAAAAATCAACTATACTCCACCTGGTCTTACTGAAATTGTGCATCAATAACTTACGGTTTCCTTTGTTTTGTATCATGAAACGAGAAAGTGCCCCACAGAACAATGTTTTAGTAAACTCACATGAACTCAATAAACACAAGCATACAACTAAATCCATGACACCATGTTAAACTACAACAAGAGCCACCACGAAAATATGAGATAAGAGACCACAACTGCTTTGTGGACAACACAAAAATAAACACACAGTTCTTACATAAAATACAAAAGAAATAAATCCTGTTTGAAATTCAATATTATAGTGATTTCATTTTTAAATAAGATATTACAGAGAAAAAAACTTCAGATTAAATTAAACTATACGTATATTTTTCCATATTCACACATGGTGGCAACTGTTTACTTAAAAACATAACATAAAAACACAAACCTACATTTTGAAAACACATGTTATACTATCTACATGAACATGCTAGGAAAGTTAAAAATGAAGAGTTTATTTGCCCATACAATTTCCAGTATATTCTAATTAAATAATCTATGCTGCTATGCTGTTAGGTAATTGAAGTTCATTTCAGAAAAACATGGATAGAAAGTGTCAGACTTTGAACTATGCGATTTAAGTTCAAGCCATGCAAATGTTCTTATGAAACTTTGGGCAATAATTCAACCTGTTCATACAGTAAATTAACAAAACATAGTGATTTCAGATATTAAAGCAAAGCTTTTCACAAACTTGATTTACATAAGATGTGATTGATATGCATTGTAGTGACATCAAAAGATAGCTAAAGTTTGCTAAAAGATCTTAATGGATCATACAGACCACAAAATTATGATAACATCTAGTTCAGTAAGTCAAACAGATAAGCTATTTTATTTTCACTTAACTCATATTATTCTCGATCTTTGGTATGTACAGATGAGAGTGAACATTCACAAAGAACAGCCATGTTCTTGCTATGCAAAATATTTTGACCAACTCATTTCCCAGTGTGAAAAAATATAACAAAAGAAATATAGATAGTAATACAGAAATAAAAAATAACAGAAAAAATATAGACCTGCAGAAACCACTTACAAGGAATGCTTTTTTATTAACAATTTTTAAAATTATGTTAGTAATGTTTTATTAAAAGATGAAAACAATAATAAATCAATTAAAATAAATAATTTCTGTTGTCTGTATAAATCCCCAAATTTATAAAACAAGAGAAAATGAGTTGAGTCAAAAAATTTTCCTATTATATTCTACAAGAACATGAAAGACTTTAGTGAATTCTTTAAAAATTTCATTAATTCAACTTATATTTGCGTCTGACTTTACTGACCTCTCAATGAGTTTTCTCATTTCCTCAGTGGTCAAGTCCTTGTCGTTGGCCCTGACATTAACTGAAACCAAAACCAAAATACAGCATCCACGGCTCCACCACAGCAGAGAACTCAAGAGAAACTAAAGGGATGGACAACTAATAATCATATAACGGTTCAGAAATAAAAAAAAATTAAAACTTGATTGAATGTTGAATATTCATTTTAAACTTTGAAAATAATATTTTTTTGTCATTAGATATGCTAATTCAACTGCAATTTCTTCCCATTAACCCAAAATAATATTATTAATAAAACAAAAAATTGTCCATTCCTTAAAACATTGAAAATAAATGGAAATAAAACAATACAGAAACCAAAACATGAAGAATCTAGCTACATTACTTTTTTAAGACAATTTAATACATTTATGGAAAATTAGTACACTAAGACACTGATTAAGAGTTCAACTGCAATTAACATACTCTGCGAATGCAAATTAGGCACTTACTGTACAAATCCTCCTGGCTTGGACCAACACAGTGGTGTTAATTTGTACTTACTTGTTACTCTGATGTCCCATTGTAAATGCATGCAAGTGCATGCACACATGCATTTATCTACTCTTTCACCCATACTTAGAATTCCATACCTCCATTCTACTAACAAATCACTCTAACACAAATATGCACACATTTTTCTATAATCAAACCTTGTCACTTGTGTAAACTGTTACTCACCTATCTCAAATGAAAATGTTTTATAAGTAAATGCAACATAATTTTCTAACTAATATTTTTTGTGCTCTTTCTTTTTGAACACCACTGTCTTGATCAGAACCAAGACAAATACGATATGCATTTTCTCATCTCAACTACCATCATGTCCGTCACCACAGAAAAGGTCATTACAGAGAGAAAGGTAACAGATGTACAGGACAGGGACTTCTATTTTCAAATTTCTCAAGCTTATGAACTCATGCATAAGAATTCTAGAGGAGAAGCTGTCTTGCATATCAATGCTTTGTTTCTGTGTCAGAGTATCCCCCAAATGAATAAAATCGAGGAGAAAACAAAACAGCTTACCAATATAATAAAGAAAAAAGATATAGCACTTACTCGATACACTGACAAAAGTGAAAGCTTTTATCTTCATTGAATGATGACTATGATTGAGAAAAAATGTCATTAATATAATTTTAAAGCACCCCTCTATTAAATTTACAAAAGAGCATAATTTTCAAAAAATTTAAATTGATTGTATTAAGGAAATGGCTACAAAAGGTAAATTTATAATACAGTGGAAACCCACACAAGAATGTATTTTACTACCACATTTTGAATCAATGTGAATAAAAATATTTAAAAAATTGAATGAAAAATATGTTTACAATACTGCAAGAAGGAAACCAGGGCAGTTTTACTCTAGATCTTTGAAGGACATGGGATTGAGAGATAATTAATTTGCTTTCAGAAGGAAAAGAGAAAGGATGGAAAGGAAGTAATTATGATGTAAACACTGTATTATGAACTACAAATTATGTCTTAAGGTTTCCATTGTACTAAATATGCATTTACATAATCTGTCATAAAGAAAACATGAAAAAGACAAATATAACAAGGATGTTAGTTGAGAAGCCTTCACCTTCTCAATAGTAACTAGCCTTGTGTAACTGAAGTTCAGCAGTAAGTAATCCAACCACAAATTCTTTCACCAGACCTACTCATATCCATAAAAATGAGAATTCATTTCTTTCATCATGTAGAAAAGAAATTAGAAATATTTGTACAATATGTGAAAAGCAATATTTCTGAAATATGGCATGCTTTCTCTGTTAAATATAATACAATTGTAATAGATTAGATACAAGAACACATTTTGCATAATTCTCAAACATTTGTTCATTCAGATTGCAAATGTATTACTCTTACCATTTATAACTATATAATGGAAATTTCAGATACTGATTATCTGTGATGCCTTTGTATTAATTTTATAATCAGCTTACATTTATTATTTTTTCGGGGGAAAAAATTCTACATCTTTTATAGAATAGATTTTATATAGCACAAATTTCATTACCACTGTCAATCTATTAAATTCATATTTTTAAGAATCTTGTCTACTGCATCACAAAATGTTGATATTTCTGAATGAACAAATATCCATTTGCCATCCAACTTGCCATCACATAAGAAGACAAAACCTTTAAAAATGTGATAAATTGGCTTAAACAGGTTAATAAAACCAATATTTTACATAAGTTAATTCAAACTCCTACGTGCCCACATTTGGACCTGCTCAGTTTACATGTCATCATTTTCTAAGGTATATTAGTAATAACACTTCAGTGAATACCTTGTAGGGATGGCAACATCATAGTAAATTCAATGATCAATAAACCAACACAGTTTTCCAATCGCAATATCTTCTTTTCCGTGCTATTACTTTTGTTCATGTCTCAGTAGAAAAGTAAATGAGAGAAGAAAAAAAAAAGAAAAGGAAATCATGGAAAGGTGAATGAATGAATTTGTCTAAGATTGTATGAACTACCATCATGACCTTACAAATAGAAAACTTTCTTAAACCTTTTCATAAATTTTTCTACATGCTTGCACTTTTCTGAATATACCCATACAATATACACCAAAGGACCATGTGCTTTTAGGTAAATATAATTCCAAAAAGTTTTAAATATTAGACCTAAGTTTTTAATGCAGATGCAATAATGAAACTGACTACAAAATGTAATTGTAGTGAAAATTGTCTGGCATATACTTGAAATTTCATTATTCTTCCCAAATACATTATGATTCTAAAGAAGAAATGATAGTACCCATAGTCACCCATAGTTACATGCAATATCAAACATGAAATGAAATAATGAAGGTAAGGGTTAGGAAATGTAAGAAGCAGTTTCAAGTTATTCCCCTTCAAAAACCACATGAAAAATTCGATATTGCGACATCGCAACACCAAAAACTTCCCCACGTCAATATATATGTATATATATTTTGAAATACACTGCTTGGCAACCCTACTGGTAACTGATAACATAAGCATGTAATTTTGATGATACTAGATTCCTTAATAGTTAACTACCCTGTCTAGCATTTTACTGTAGTATCACCAGTTACCGGAGGAGTCATACTACACGTTGCAGTTGTGGAAAAATAAGTATCAAGGTATGAAATCTACTGTGCAGAAAAATGTGCAAATACATCAGAGAGAATTTTAACACATTTTAGATGACAAATACTGCTTTGCTCTGAAAACATAGTTCCACTAACTGCAATGATGATGCCTCCGGAGTGGTCAGGGTAGACTCTTTGAAATTTTATTTATTAATATTTTGCAACTTGAGCAGGGTCCTCATGAGACTGAGGCTGTGCCGTACTTGACTCACCTCCGTAGTTGCGGCTAACCAACTGGTCTCGATCACACTCTGCCTCGGAGATCTCATTGCTCTCCTTTGAGTCGTTGAAAGAATTGTTGGGGTCATGGTTACGTGGAGGTGGTGGTGGTGGTTCTGGGCTGCCCGAGATAGGCAAATTACGGGCAGAACCTGTAAATTTTGTTGAAGTGAAACAAATATATTTTCACTAAGTTCACAATGAGGGGAGAGTTATCTTTTGTTCCATTCAAGTGACTCCACCAACTGAAGCAGACAATTCAATTGAATATACACAAAAAGATATTAAAATATTCAACATTAAATTGTTTTTAACAATGCACATTAAGTGACAAAATTATACTGTTACACATTTTCCTCATTTCTTTTATTTTTAACTTTTATACTTTTATTTTGGTAGGAAATTTTAAAATATTTTGTATCATTTGGTGAATTTATTATTTTCTTATCATTGTCTCATTGTGGTCATTGTTCATCATTGTGGATATTTTGATATTTTTATGCATTAAAAACTTTGGGTTGCACAATTCTGCAATAGTGACAATCCCAGTGACTAATTTTAATGATTAAAAATTTGCTATTTTTTTTGCACAGCATTACATAACTTTCTCTACATTACGTATGTTACTCCGTATTTACATATTTATACGAGAAAGTAAAAAGTACATGCAATATAAAACAAATAATTCAAATTGGAATAATGATCCACAAATAGTTGAGAATTATGTAATTTTGGGGATATTTTGATTAGAATACAACAGAAAGGTATTCACAATTGGCTTTCCATTAACTGTGGGTCAATATTTTGTGAACAATTAAAATTTTAAAGTAATTTTTCAGTCATCAAAATCCTGGCCATTTTTAATATTACAATATTTGAAAGGATGTTAGCATATAAAATTTCCTGTAAATGAAATGGAATAAAGGGGAAAAGTGGAAATAGGAAATAAAAATGGAATTAGAAACAAGAGAAGACAATTCTTAAAGCACATTGCTCGGAAAATTTGTGAATAAGAATATAATAGGAAAAAATACTGTTCAACTGACTGATAAACATGGAAAACAACATAATATAAAGCATCAATTCTGAATGTAATAACTAAATGCAGGCAAATAATTTTTTTGGTTGAACTGCGATAAATGGAAATTTGAAATCAGATGCTATGCTAGTTCAGTAGATAATGTGATTTAGCTCACTAGCTTTGGGGGGAAATAATTATATTTATTTGAAAAAGTATAATGATAGTACTGGCAAGTGCACTCATCTAGGAAGGCTTCTAGATAACTCAATTAGTAATATCTGAATAAATGAATTATCTACTGACCCACACTTCTCCTGCTCACAGATCCACGACTACCATAGTGATCATAAGGAGCACCATACTGTCCATACTGACTTCCGTACTGATCTTCTTCAGGAGCACAGTTAGCAGGATCATCATACTCAGGACCTGGGGAGAAGTTGGAGTTTGGACCATTCTGACTGGCAACTCGGGAATAACGACCATTGGTACGTGGCTGAAACAAGTATGAATACATGTAGTTATCTACATAAAAAAGACCATTTTTTAAAATTCGAAATCAGTAATAAAAACTGAGATTTATATTTACTCAATATCATTAATCTGAAAATGAATACATTTTAAATATAGTTCATGAAGTAGTGAGAAACCACTTGGAGACAAATGTAATTTAATTCTAGCAATGTGATTAATCTGAAGTATTATGTTGATCACAATATAGAACTGATATATTCACTGCCCATACACTATGTATAAGATGCAGTGTCTTTCTAATGGGTCTATAATACATTTACCGGCACAGCAACTTAAATTTAGGGGTGCAACAACATAAATTTAGGAGCGCTAAGAACAAAAGATCTCAAAGAACATAAATCCACACATGATTATTATTTTAAATATAGCAAATTTTGGAATATCATTGGCATAATATTTATTCTCTTTTTCGTTTTACAGTAGTCCAACACCCATTGTAGGGGGATTGCTTCACACAAATCAATAATGTTATAAGAATTATTTTTGATGATATATGCAAACGTGTGTTAGTAGTTTACTGCAAATTTTTCATGAAACAGACATGCTCCTCAAAGAAAATATATTGATTTTTATTAGTTCTTGAATGAAAAGCAAATAATGCACTGAAAGAGATCACTATTTTTATGTTATTAGTTACATTTTGAAGTAGTCAATTTGCAATACAATCAACTGTCATTTCCATGTAGACAAAGCTGATCAATATTTTGGTGCCTGTCCTACTGTGTACTTTTCATACCTTAAGTAATACAATCACTTTTCACTAAGCACATATACAGAAGCAATTAAATACATGTGTTAAAGCATCTAGGATAATTTTCAGGTTATTAGAGGTTTACAAAAAGGGTCTGCAAAGTTTATGAGCTGAGTTACATAATCAGTAAACATACAAAAATTAGTCATATAAATACACAGTAGATCTACCAGTTACATGTTTCAGGACCTTTAAATTCAAATAGTCTTTACAAGACTAATTATTTTACTGACTAAACATTATATTTTTAACAGACATTTGTTTTCAATAGCTTTATATTCAATATATGTATGAAAAATTGTGGTGTCACAACAGTAAACCTTTATCATATTATTTATAATGGTTACACAATATTAAAATTCTGCAACTTGGATGCTACTAAAACTTCAGCAATTTCTAGAAAAACATGAAAAGTGAAAAGTGTAAGAAATTTGCAAAGAAAAAACGGAAACAGAAAAAACATAAAGGGAAAAGAAATTGTTTTTTGACAATTCAAAAGTTTTAATGAAATGTCACTTGTACCATGGAACTTTTCTTCTACTCATGGAATGTCCTATTTTTACACAGAGTTTAAAAGTTGAACTTTTGTAATTTTTGAGAAATCATAGGTTTTAATCAGAGGTCAAAATCAGACATGATCATATTAAGTGCAATGATCTCTATTTTTAAAAAAAATTAATGAAAAAATGAGAACATTTCTGAGAAAATTTTGAAAATATCCTAGAGGTTTTATACGCAGAACCCCCCAAATTAGAAATCCTTTTTATAATTTCAGGGCCTTGATTTTGGCTTGGGAATATCTGTTTTGGAAAAAATCCTGTGCTATGTTTGTCTATGGTAAAGCCATACACACTGTCATTCACAGACATGCAGATGGATGTTTTCGAAAAATCCACTCTTCTGGTTTCAGGGCCCCTATAATGGCATCAACCTCAACATTGAATTTTGGATGCATTACATAACCTTCTTTAGACTATGTGTATGAGAAAGTAATAGAGATTGATGCAAATGAAATCTTTTAAATGAATTAGATAAACAATTATTTGAATACTCCAAATAATAGTGTGAATTATAGTATCAATGAACTAAGATTATAGAATCTAATTTCCAATTTTTTATTCACAGCAAGTTTTGTAATTTATTTACCATTGATTGAGATCCACTGCGCTGATGTACATGACCATTTCCAGAAGAAGGTCCCATTGTACCAGAGTGAGAGCGTTCATGACCATTCTGGTGCGGAAAGGTTTGGAATTGGACAGCTTTACTTGGATCCATTTCTTCACGGAATCCCAATAGGTGGAAAGTTGCATAAGGACAAATTTCGTCTTCCATACCTGCAAAACATTTCTCTGGGTAGACATGCTCAAAACAAATATTTAAATATCTTATATAATTTGAAAAATTACTAATACTTGCAGATTGAAGTAGTAGACAAATGCAGTAAAAATACATGAATTTATTTAAGATACTATACTGTAATTTAATATTCATTATCTATCATTCAAATTTCTCTCTTTATCTTTCTTATGGCAAAATATCCCTATATTGATGGCATTAATTACATTCCAACTACAATTATTCTCAGCATTTACAATGCACACGAGACAAGTTTACAATTTTGTCTAGAAATAATTTACTACAACTACAATGTCAATACATTCAATATTTCACAAAATAGTTTTTAAATGTAAAAATAATTATTTTTTCAATTACATGTTTACATCTAGACACATGCTATATTCCACCTATGAAAATTAAAATGGATTTCAACAATCACATGCAAGTCATGCTATCTGTCTTCATGCATGAGGTATTAATATAAACATTTTGGTAAGGAACAAAAGAAAACCAAGTAATTTAAATGCAATATAGAACACTGAGTTTTAATATTCCTTACCTGTTTGTTAGTAGAATATGTCAAGAGTTAACACTCTGGCCCTGAATTTGTGTATTCTGGTCAGATTTTGACTCACCTCCAACACGATGGTATAGGGTTTCATCAGAACCCATTGGGTGGGCAGGTACTCTACGCCCAGGGGGGTGATGACTCAGCTCCTCGTACATGTGGCGCGCATGTCGGGGGTCCCACGTGGCATGGTGACTGCGGAATGAGCCTGTATGGCCTGCAGCCAAGGTGAGCCAATGGGCAGACGTACAAATAAATACACAAGCCAGACACAAAAGGTTGAAAATTAAAACTAATAATAAAAATAAGCTTGGTTTCCTTTAAGAAAGCCAATAGGTGCAGCAGGCATGTACATAGAAGCTTCATTTATCCCTGAACTAAAATAGAGAACAATACTCATGAATTTGTAAATAACGAGTATTCAACGGCCAACAAAAAACTTTAAAGAGCAGCAAAGGTATACATCACAACTGGATAATTGGTTCATTATAGAAAGAAACGTGGAGGCTGCTGATCATAAAATTGTACATACAAATGAAACCTAACACTCAGTAACATTCCTCTAAAATGTTCATGCCAAAAATAATAATAATAATAATAATAATAATGATAAAAAATAACATGCGACTATTAGACTTTACCCGACAACCAAGGTAGTTCCCGAGATGGATACAGGAAATAAACTGGACAATCAGTGAATGGTCTCAAAGTGGAAAGTGGAATTTGGATATAACAATGCCATGAAGACAGGTGATGATTTTTATGTTAATAAGAGAACCACATGGCATTAATTCTTCCTGTTGAGTGTTTTTTGTTTTGCTGTCCATAGTCTTACTTAACAGTATTTACATTTTCTCTGGTGCTGATTAGGTCGAGATGATGATAATTATATTTCCTGTTCTCTATGACTTAGGCAAAACGAGGTACAAAGATGTAAGGATTTGTGATGTGTAGTATCTCCAGAATACTACTTTAGGTTGTCCAGCCACTCATAAGTCTTGTCTGTTTATCCAGCCACATGCGACAGGGGAAGTTGTATGCAGCAGCTCACACGACAAGGAGAGAAAAGGAAGATGAGAGAGGTCGCCTTACTTATGACGGTACCTCGCTTGATGCGATCACACGTGTTGTAGTTTGAGCCAGGCACTGGTGGCAGCTTGCGGTTAGGTGGTGCAATATAGCCCAGTTCATCACGCAGATCAGGACGTCTCTTGTCTAAAGTGGAAGCTCCTCCAGCAGATTGATTATACACAACATCATCTGTAACATCATTCTTTGCAGTAAAATACACTCAACACAAAATGACAACTACACTACTTTCTCAAATTAAACAAATAAATAATAATTGCAAACTTAATTCAAAAGACAACTAACAAATAATATAAAATAATAATGAAAATTCTAAATGAATTCATTTCCTTAATATACCACAAAAGGAAAAGTGAGGTTCTTGTCAATTAATTGGACACATCACACTACTTGTTAAATAATAATCTGGTAAAAAATTAACTTCAAAAGTAGTGGGATTCTATTGCATGCTATAATAGGCATGTCCAAAAATGCACATACAAAAATAACATTTACGAAACAAACACCCCAATTTTGGATTTTTCCCCATTGTTTCCAATGTAGTAAACTAAGGAGAATCACTACATTTCTACATGTAATGTTAATAATAAAAGGAAGATTAAAAGAAGCCAGAATAGAGCAGGAGGTTCCTTACAGTATACCGCACTACCTCGCAGACGCGTCTGTTCGGGTCCTCTTGCCCGGCGAGATAGTGCCACACATATTACCACAACTCCCACAACAATCACAATGATGGTTGCTCCCACAGGAACAATGACGTTCAACTCCACCCATGATGGCAGCCATGGTAATAAAGGATTGCTACTTCCATCTCCCACAGTAAGTGGTGGAATTGTACCTAAATAACAACAAAAATAAATGAAATCTTACCTTTGTGATGTAAATTCTTTCCTCTCAGTACGCAAATCACCACGATGGCAATGATAATGACTAGGATGGCAGCACCAACAGGCACAACGAGGTTGAGGTTGGACAGGAGGAGGTGGAAGTGGGAGTCATCATCTGCCGGAATCGCACGGGCTGGAGCGATAGTACCTGCGAACAACCGACCACACAGGGTCAGCGACAAACCGAGACCCTTTACTAACATATATTCTCGATTTGTTCCCAAACTTGCATGGCAAGGTTGTGCCAAGTATACTTTCGCACAGCTCACTAGTAGTGATCTTAATTTTTTAAATTTATTTTTATTAATTTGATGGAAGTTCAGGAATGATTAGTAATCGAGGATATCTGTTACTGGGACATTAGGGTACAAGTTGGGTACAAGTTGCAATAATGAAATGTATGAAATATGAGAGAATAAATGAAGCATGAAATAATATGTTTCATCAAATATTTACATAGTTTGTTTTGCACTCACCTCCAGTAACAGTAAGAGTAGGCAAATTTGTATTCAGCCACAGCAAAACCAGCATTATTATGAGCAGTTACTCGCAAATTATACCAGTTAGCAGGGTCAAGATCAAGTACAACAAAATTTCCTCCAGGTTTAACGTTATTTGAAACTTGGTTCCATTCCGTCTGAATTCTGAAAGTACAAGATTATTAATTACACAATCTTGTTTAAAAAACAGACATTGAAACATACAAACATTCACCATTGTCTTGGGGCTCAGAGCGAAGTCGCTCACTTTTCACCAAGGAGGTCTGGGTGTTGATTCCTGGACACACTCATGTGAAATTTGTTACAATGAAATCAGTTTGGCTGCTTCACAAGGACTAGCCCAACCCCTGTGGACGTGTCCTAAACCCTACAACTATCCTAATTCCTTCCCAATTCTGGCCGCTGGATAGTGACGCAGGAGTGGAATGGTAGGAGGCGCATATGCAGAGATGCTACCTGGCGGTCTTCTTGAAAACTGACTGTGACGAGATGTGACATATAACAACAGATACTGTTAATGGCGGATTACTCCTAAGCGCACTGGATAATGGAGGATTACTCCCAAGTGCAAAGTGCTCAACGCCCCCCAAAGGGCTTGGAGATGTGTTGGGTCTGTCTAGACGCAAAAGGTCTAGGTAAAAAAATCTATTCCTTTTTACAACAGCATAATGCTTTCATTGCTAATCAAATCCCGAGAATATTGCAGTTCCACAATACCACCAAAATTTGTTTATGACCAAAACAAAATATTAGTTAGCTTAATCACAGCCGTAGGGTCACAAAAAATTGTAAGCAATATCTTTGACACAATGAGAATTATTTTTGTTTTCTTCCTCTCTTAAAATACCATTATGATAATTCTTAGAATAATTCATAAAAAATATATACTAAATACATTTTCCTTTATACTTCTCCATGAGAATGCTCTACATGCAGAAAAGTATAAAAAATGTTTAATGCAAGGGACAAAAACAAAAAATAAAAAAATAATTACAAAAGGTTTCCCACAGTATTAATGACAGATCCAATGCTCTTCATTTCCTACGTTTGCACTGAGAACACATTCTTGAAAATAAGATGCATAGATATGTAATAAAAAAAAATGAAGAAAAAGATGAAGTTATATCTTTATTACAAGTTTCTTAATGACTTAAAATTTTCAATTACTATTAAAATATTATAAACTATGTAAATTCATATTACAATAGTTCATGGAACTTATCAACTTTCCTATACAGTGAAACCTACTCATATGGATACCTCAATTAATAAGTCACCTTCATTAACAACCATTTATTCATGGAAGCAATTGATTTTCCTAAAAGACACGTGTACAAATTTCCTCCCATAACCTTCAAGCACTTGCGCTTTTTTGAGACATGAAGACTCGTGCGTTGTATTTTTTACAATATACAGAATTTTTGCCATTACTATTTTAATACACATTTTTTCATTTATCATTTTTTTTTCATTCTATTAACATTTGTTTGAGTACATAACTTCAAATAACACTGAGAGAACATAAAGAATGAAAACCAATATTTATTTTTTAAACTTACAATACTTTGCAAAAGCTAGTGGTGCTAAAACAGAATGTACTTTCAAGCAAAATTATATGAAAAAGTACTAAAATTTTTGCAAAGTGTACATGACCTTATTTCAAATAGATCTTTAAGAAACATATTTCATTAAGAGAAAAAAATCTATCTTCATGATAGTAGTTGTAGGAAAATATCGAAAAAATTTTGAATTTTTGCAATTTTCGAAAATCAGAGTTTGTAATGATGGTGAGACCTGCAACATTCTTTTAAACGTCCTTCACACTATCCAACAGCAAAATTTAATCAAGAAAGATGGAGCCATTTTTTTGAAAATTTTGAATATGTCCCAGGGGCTTCATGTAAAGTACCCCCCAAAATTTAAATATGGGTTTCAAATTGTAGGGGCCATGTCATCATCCAGATCCATTAGGGAATATCAATTTTGGGGAAAATCGGCTGAACAGTTTAGCCACTAGCATTGTTCACAGACAGACGGACGGACAGACAGACAGACAGACGTTCTGCCGTCATTCGATTTTTCGAAATCAAGGACCCACAAAACATGGATTCTGGCTATACCAATGTGTTAGAAGATATTTTATCTAAATTAGCAACCAGATTAATCTACTTTCTCGTACTAAAAGGACCAGTTGGAAAAATTTAACACCAGAACTCGCACGTTTTCAAATGTACAACATAGACTCTTTTATTCCCACATTTCTCTCTCGCAACTCAACAAACAGTTAAGGTAATCTCTGTTTCTGCTATAACACTGAAGAAGTATCAATAACGAAATTCCTAGAAGTAATTCACTTCTAAAACCCAATATTTCATGTAACTATGAAAAACGTTCCATTGTTGTACCTTTTACAATCATGCAAGAGCTCGAAAGTTAAATTTCCTCCTCCAGCAGCCAGGAATGTTTCATAGATTGACCTTCATTAAAAGGTAACCTCTAGTGATTTTGAACTACAATAGAACAAGAAGTGCAAAAGAAGTGGATATATTGTAAATTCAGTATCTTCTTGCAAAGGGATGCAGTCAGATTACTGGAAACACTGACACCTAGAGTCACTCTTCTGGCACAAGAAATAATTTCTCTTTAAAGCAAACAATATTATTTTAATGTCTCTATGAAATAAAAATGCACTCCACTAATACCAGAGCTTTCTCAGTATACTGATTCCTTCTCACTTCTATGTGGGCAGATGTGAACATGAAACCGACCTGATGGTCATCTGTGACTTATGAGTATTTCGTAGGGCATTCAAGAACGCCAAGAATTTTGTAGTTTTGAGCTCTGCTTACAGGACATAAATGATGAATACAATTTTGAAGTTTAATTGGCATACGAGTTAGGTTCAGCAGGAATAAAAACTGCTTTTGTGAGTGAAAGAACAGCCAAGGATATTCAACACTAGTCAAGAGGAAATACGCGATCCTAGAGATGAAAACTTGCTAAACAAACAACTCTGCAAAGTATTCTTTGGTGAAAAGCGAATGAAACATGAGTGTGAAACTGATTGGCCTTATGCAATTTTATCTCATTCCTTAATTTTAGTGTACTTTGTTAAAAGTTGTATTTTATAGTTCAAGGGTAATTAAAATGATTTTATTGAGAGCATATGACTATTTTTTACTTATTTAAGGTCACTTTTCAACTACTAAGGTCATACAGTGACCACTTGTAAGTAACCTTGGGAGTAACGGTAGTGGTATAGAAACACGCACAAGCATCCCATGCCCCAGGGGGGATTCAAACCCATGACCCTTCAGACATGAGACAGCTATGGCTCTTCATCTTTAGTGACCTCGACTATCCAGACTGGCAAGAATATTCTTTGTTTCACAGCAATTAAGACAAATATACTGATCTACACATCCTGCGGTCTCACAATCTTCATTGAGCAGCCACCTCTATTAACAACCAATTTTTGCCAGAACCATAAGTGACTGCTTAAGAAAGTTTTCACTATATTTTAATACTAAGGATATAACATACTCTTTCTTATTCTCCACAACGAAGTACAGCATTGGGCATCCACCATCAGACCACGCGCTGAGATGCAAGGTTATACTGTTAGTTGACACCTCAATGAATTTATTAACTTCAGGAATGACAGGTTTGGAGCCTTTGGTGCGAGTATTCAAAATGTCAGATGGATCACCAGTACCAATTCTGTTGAAAAATTAAACAGATACAATAAATATCACAATGAGATAGTTCTAAACATTTGACAATCAGAAATAATGTGAAGCACTAAGATGTTTTTGGGGGAAGTTTACAATGTAAAGATTCAAAATATGTCTTACAAAGAGAGAAAGAGATGAGAAAAGAAAGCAAAAAAAAAAAAAAAGTAGGAAGTACTCATCTTTTCCTCCACATACTAGTATGTACATGCATGAGTAATGATTTTGATGTTTTATCAATCAATCAATAAATTAATTTACACTTCACACAACATGGATGAAGACTCAACATACCCATTATAAGCTGTAACATACAGTTGATATCGTGAACCACACCACAAGTTTTCTAGTGTATGTTTGGTGGCTTGAGCTGGAACTTGGCTGTTTCCCAGTCCTCCAAACTCAGGTTTGTAATGAACTGTATAACCATGGATAGGGGCTGTATCAGCAGGATGTGGCTTCAATTTCATTGTTATGGTAGTGGTTGTCATAGCACTCAGAGACACTTGTGGAGCATGAGGAGGGGCTAAAACAAACATGATCATTTAAAATAACCAATTGTTAATATACTAACAATTATGTACATGGAATGAGCAAAAACAAAAAAACAAAAAGAAAAAGAAAACAAAAACAAAAAACAAAAAAAAAACAAAAAAAAAAAAAACAAAAACAAAAAAAAAAAAAAACAAAAAAACACCAACTAAATTATCAGGATAAAATTATTTTTCAAATCACGCCACACAGATATCACACAAAATTTCTCAACATGAAACAATGCCAACAATTAACTAAGCACTCAATGCACAACTGTAGTATCTGTTCAATTTACACTAAAATACTGAATTAAATTTCAATTTTCTGAACAAAGTTAAAGAAAATATAAAATATACATACAATTACGTTTTGTAAGAATTATACTAACCATTAATGACAAGTTGGTGAGTAATTGTATCATGACCAAAAGTATTTTCTACTGAGCAAGTGTATTCTCCAGCATCTTGTCGTGTCACAGACTTAATGAACAAAGAGCCTTCAGGCAATAAGCGAATACGGTCATCAGCAGTAAATGCAACTCCTTTAACTTTCCACTGAATTTCAGGAGCAGGGAATCCAACAGCAAGGCATGGCAATTTCACATCTTCTTTGTAGGTTGCAGTGAAAGAGTCATCAAATGATGCAATCTTGGCTGGGACTGTATAGAAAAATAAAACCAAAAATTAAGAAATAGCTTTTAGAAATTAAAATGACATGAATTTTTACATTTTAATGTTCTACATCAGAGGTGCACAAGCGCCCCATTCGAGCCCGTTCTTGGGGTGTCGGGAAGCCTGCGCCCCCACACCCCACGCCCCAAGAGAACCAGGAAAAGTTGGCATAATCCCCGCCGGCCGACCTGTCTCTTCACTTCACTAATCAGAATCATTGGTTCAAGGCTAAGTGCGAGCATGAATTTTCAATCGTGGAGAGAAATGGAGCAACAATGTGTCTCGTATGTTAGACAATGATGTCGGAGAAAAAAGTACCACCAAAAAGTAATATAAACATTTAAAAAAGTTTGGTGAAGTGTATTACAATCACATTATTTCTGAACTAAATTTATGAAATGTGTATTATTATTACAATGAGAAATTGTTAAATTTTCTGTTCTTGTAATTTATATTACAAATATTTTCAACATCAGTTGCAACAGTAAAGATTGACTGTGAAATGTGTGGAAGTTGTCGAGCAATTTAATTCTGAAATAACAGTATACAAAACCTCCCCTCTCCAGAAACTATAGCCGTAATTTCAAGTTTTAGTTCAACATAACTCAATACATTTCCGTCTTAAGAGCCGCAGGTCTTTCCTCCCACCAAAGGCTCAGGTAGCGGTCACTTGCTCCAAAAGTCTTTCATTACATGCCGGTAGTGTGCGGAAGGGCTACCATGGCCGTCATGGGACACGTTGCAGGGGCCCTTGTGCAAGCCTGTTCTACAAAATTACAAATCCAGTGAAATTTGTATTACTAAATCTATGATGAATCAATTACAGAGTAATAAATAAAAAAAGTTAATATTACAGTATAAAGAAATCTCAATGCACATTTTGTAAAATTTAAGTACTTGCAATTTAGAACTGGAAGGATTTTAGAACAACACACATTCCTTCATTTATGTGAAATAACATTGTGATTTAGAGCAACTGAGATGTTTCCATCAAACCCTTTGTTGTTGTTGTTTTCTTTATTATTACTATGATTATTATTTTTGTTATTATTATAGTATTATCAGTGGCATAGCCTGAGTTTTGGCTTAGGGTATGTAACTCGAGAAATGAGAAAATAATTTAAAACTTTCATTATAATTTAAATATATTTCATTCACCAATACCATTTCTGTCACTTTGATCGATTAGAGCACAGAAAAACTGATCCAGCAAAAAGTAATAATAGCTCACGTACTTCATGTAGTTTGGGTGAAAGTTAGAAAAAAGTTTACTTAAGTTCACGACCTAGCAAAATATAAATGTGTGACCTCATACTTTAATAATAAGAGCACTATCAAACCCAATGATTTTCAAAATTGTCCAATTCATATGATTTTGAAACCCAGTAGAATTGGCATAATTTATAAAATGGAAAACAATGATCAATAATAAAAATAGTATAATAAGAAAGAGAAAATCAATCAATTTACAAACACGTAATGAACAACAGTTGACACTTGTCCTTTGCTGCTTATATACATCAAGGGTTTCATCCAGTGTGGTGGAGACAAAAGAGGCTCTAGAAATTTCATTTTTAATTTCATGGGACAAAACCGTGCTCACACTTGAAATCCAATGAATCTGAATTTCTTGGTGAGATTGCATGAAACACTGGAATTTTCATATCATCCTTGACAGTTTTATCATATTCATTTTTTCACTTATATATTCCATGACGTTTTCTCTATTTGATGATCCCCTATTTTCATTATGGCTAGAAAATACAAGCCCTTGTCTCCCAAAACAGCATACAACTCAAATGAAGTGAGACAGAATTTCCCTATTTTCCCTTATATCACCGTTGTGTTTATTTCCAATGTTTTTGGTTGTATTGCTCAACATAGCCTGTGTTGGCTCTTTAAATAAAATTCTATCCTCTCATATTTTTTTCATATATTTTTACTGTTTCTCATGTGCTATAATTTGTCCACGGCACTAAAATACGACTCCATAATGATGTAGGCACTTTGGATCGCGTGGTGCTCATCATTCCAGGGCACAGATGTGAATTGCACAGTCACATACCCTTGTGCATTCAACCAGCACAATCCCTAACCTAAATTGGCTACAAATATATAGTTGCTAAATGCATTAAAATAAGGTAATAAAACTTAAATAAAAATGACAATGTTCATTAATTAACCTCGTTCTCTTACAAACACCGAAGAGAACAATGTAGTTTCGTACAAGGACAGTTTTTTCGTAGGCACCACAGTAGGCACCCTGGATGTAATGGGTCAGTGTGCATCTGATTCTCAGCGCAGGCTAGGCGGTATTTCAGACTGATTCATTCATTCTTGTAAAGAATCGAATTCTCAATGGCGCAATGTTTGAAATATAATGAAATATTTTGTAGTAGAAAAAGAAAATAACAAATTGACAATTTACAATCATTTTAAAATAAAATAGCTGATATTGTCAGGGTATGTAACACATCATCCATATCCACGGACGCTATGCCCCTGAGTATTATTATTAAGATGGTAAGCTCTAAAGATTGTTTTACCAAAAGAAATGGGGTCAATACCTCGTGTGCTAGGAGAAATTGTTACAGACTTTGAATTTTGGCCTTCTCCAATTACAGTTGATGCAGTTACCCAAAATTCAAAGCGTTTGTTCTCTTTTAGACCAGAAGCTTCATAACTCATTTGGAAAGCAGGAACTTTCTGACTCTTGGGTTCATCCTACAAAGAAAATACAATATGCAAATCTGCCACATTTGCAATAAAAATGTATAAAAATTACTACTGAAAGATACATACATCTTTGGCTTCCTCACTATCCTCATGCACATAGACTGTGTACTGTGTGACAATGCCATTTGGTTGTTCTGGTGGCTTCCAGCTAACCAAAAATTGAATCTCCAGACATCACTAGGGCCTTAACAGCACTTGGTGCTTCAGGAACTAGAATGTCCCAACAATTTACACAAGTTAATTGCAATCTTCTTTTTCACAGAACATTACAATGGATCATGTTCCTCATTGCATTAATTTCATATTCAGGTTTTATATAAAAATTATGACTGACAAAAATAACAATATATACAATGAAGAACTCTGGATTTATGTTTGTTTTACCATCTTGCTCGGTCTGACAGTGAATTGGTGCACTGCGAACTCCGTCACCTCCAGAAGTAAAAGCCAACACTTCTATGCTGTAATTAGTGTACTTTTCCAGGCCATGAAGAATGGTTTCACTTGATGATGTAATTTTTGTGTCTTTGGTGTTTCATCTGTAAAACAAATTTCTCTTCACTACTGAATCAGGGTAAATTTGAAGTTTGAATCATTCAGATTCATCAAAATCTATTTTATTATTCATTGCAATAATTTGATAATGTGAAAGAAAATTGAAATGTATATGATAAGAATCAGTGAAGAAATAAAGAAATAATCTTTTCTCAATTTGCACAGTTTGTGAACTATTCAAATTGAAGGTCAAGCATATCCAAATATAATTAGACTACTTCATTTCACAAATTTCAAATCCATTTTGATTACTCTTAATTAAAAAAAATCATGATACAATGTATCATACTCACCATACCAAGTATCGGTAGGTCCATACATAACTTTGTACCCTTTAATGACACCATTTGCAGATGTCAATGGAGGTGAAACCCAGGGACACACGAATAGTTTGAGATGTAAGAGCAGTGCAAGTTGTATCTTGTGGGGGTTGTTCTGGTACACCCTCTGCAGTGTATTGTTTTGTATCTTCAGACATTGGACCAGCACCAACTTTATTAAAAGCTTGTACAACAACAGAATACTGGGTGTAAGTCCTGCAACATTAAAAATTCTTACTAGGTTTTGATAAGAAACAGACAAATGCACTAAGGGAATATAATAATGCCATTGACTATATATATTTGTGAGCCATCTTTTTTAGTATCACAGCATTCATTTTCATGACCAACAATGAAATTGCATTGCTGTTTATTGAAGTTTATTTCTGGTTATGCAACTTGAAGCATACATTGAAGTTCAGCAAAGAATTAGACAAACTAAGCATCCTATTCTCAAATGTATTGAATATACAAATCATTTTAATTTATGAATAACATTTCATCCTTATCGGATGTCAATAATTATTATACAATTATAGTCTAAGCTGGGTAAGTGGGATTTCAAGGGATAGAAATCTTATTCTCACTTAAATAGTTATCTCACATATCCAGTTACTACTTACACATTTAAGTTCAAAAAGTTTCATCTCACTTTTAGAGGAATTCATGTATACAGATTTGTGTCACATTTGTTTTAGTTACAAAGTTGAATGTTAAAAAAATATGTAATACTTTTACAGGAAGTTTTATTTATAAACAATGTGCTATATTTACATTTTATTACTCCATGTAAACTGCAAGTAAAAAATTACAATAAAGTGGGTCTCAGCACATTAAATTCCTTATAGAGATCATGTGTCTTATGAGTGATCCTTTATCTCATTCATACAATCCAATTAATTCTTTACTTTCTTACATAATACTAACATTGTGTAAAGAAAGGACTGTAATTCAGCAGGGAACAAAAAAAAAAGAAATGATTTTTCAACAAAAAACTCATATTGCATGGCCCTGTTATAAAAAATGTGGATAAATCTTGTTCCTATATGTATTATGTAGTCAGATTCCACGTTTTGTAGGTCCTTCATATCAAATAATTGGTTGATGGCAAAATAGCTATCCGTCCATCCGTGGTCAATGCCTACACCATTGACTTGATTTTCTCCAAAATTATTACCAACCAACCTAATCAAATTTGAGACCATGCACGTTTGAAACAGGTATTTTGATTTTTTCGGGGACTTTAAATGAAGTGTCAACAATACTTTCAAAATTTTCTCAAAAATGGCTCAACACTTTTTTTGATTTTCATTGTTTATGTCATCTGGTAATATGTTGTAAAGTAATATACATGTATGAATTATATGTGTATTTCTTGTAGTGAGCTGTTGATACTGACCCCTGAAGATGATTTCTACATATGTAGTAATAAAAATCAGTATTGCTTGAAAATATGTTGTCTCTTCCAAGTTTTATTGATTAACTGACTGATTAGCGATTCCAACTGCTAATGTTGTTAGTCCTGTAAGTGTAGTACATGCTTTTATCATGGGAGGTGCCGGTTATCTTCCCCTGCTGGCTAATGAGATCAGATGCTGACCTATGTTGGCTTGCAGGAATTTTCCCCAACCAGGTATCTCTCACCAACATGGCACTACCCCAGCTGGGACAAGCTTAAGCTCACGACAAATGTGGTAGTGTAGTGCATGTAAGTGTGTGTGTGTAAGTAATGGGTGAGGATAGGTCAAAAGAGGAAGGAAAAATGCCATATGGACCATGGCATGTTAGGGTACTGCTCTGGCATTCACCTAGGGTGGACTGGAGAAACCACAGAAAACTACTGATCAGAGCAGCCGGCCACTAGAATTCTCCTCCACACAGTGGCTGAATTTGACCTATCTATCTAGCTAGGGTTGAAAATCCTGCCATTGTTGGGACACAAAGTTTAGGACCTCTCAGACACTGCAGTGACATCAGTTGATGACTTGACCTCTTCTAAGTAAAACAATTTTGACAAAAACTACAGATTCACAAATAAATATACAAGGCAATGGTAAGAGTCCAAGAGTAATAAAGAGAGGCTTGCAGGAATCATACAGATGGCATTTGGTTATTATTCACATAATTATTTTCTGGAATTTAAGTCTTGGGTACCATAAGAAGTGCTTCCCAAGAATATTATGCCATATCTCAGGCAGGAATGTAAATCTGCAAAATACATGTTATAAGCTGCATGAAGGCTGACAATTTGAAAGAATTCTGAATAAATAATATAATGAACTTAATGTAGTGTTCAATTCATTCAACCATTTCCGTTTGAGGTTTCACTGAATTGAGAGACCCAGAAATTTTGAAGCTTTTGGAAGATCTAAAAATATTTCAATAGTTGTTTTGCTTTGATCAATCAAAGCAACACGCTTAAGAAAAAATGGCTGGTTTTATAGATTTTTATTTTCTAAATCCATATTGAGAAATGGTTTGTTTTTCCTGAGAAATGTTTCTATTTGAGTACAGAAAAGTCTTTCTCATATTTTTGTTAAAACTGACAAAAGAGAAATTTACTGATAAGTTTGAATAGTATTTCTATTGCACTTTTTTAAAAGTTACTAAATTTTTGCTGTCCTTTTGGAATACTCCTCTGTATAATGAAGCATTGCTAATGTGAGTAAACATGTTTAAAGTTGGGTGCACAAGTTTTTAATTAACAATTCAGAAATTCATCTATGCCAACTCAACATTTGTTATTTAGTTTATTGACTATTCTGAGGATTTCACTGGAAGAAGTTTTGGAAATAATCATCGAGTCAAAAAGTTTTGTGGAATGTACAATGTTGAATTTTGTGGTCCCTTCATGAGATCAATCACAATTCACAAAAAGCGTTGTTTGAAGTGACTTACAACTTTTACTCGATTGCTTACTTTTCTGTCCTTAACTTTTAAAACGACCTACTCTTCAAAGTTTTGAGATGATGTGGTAATATATTTTTATGATATTCCACATTGCTTTAATTTTTAATTATTAGCTTTCAAACTATTCTGATAATTTTTAACTGCTTTTGCATGTGTTTTGTATTTTCGGAAGCAGACATGGAAACTGAGTGATGTTTTATGACGTTTGTAAATACAGTAAAGGATACATTCGTTTCACACAATGTTCTATTTCCTTGGTTTATCCAAGTATTGCTTTTCCAGGAAGGGTTTAATTTTCTTGTAAAGAGAAAAGCACATGTTAAAGTCAAATGAAAGTTTTGAGAAAAATAAAGTATATTGGACCTATATGTTAACAGCATGGTGTCAGTTCAAGTTTCTGACAAGAATTTGTGCCTGGTGAGCATTGTAACTATACCATTCATCATTATTTCATTTCTAGTTGTGGTTTTGTTAATTATGATCAATAATTATTATTTGTTAATTAATTTTTTATTCTGATCTATCATTCTCACTAATAGAAGTTTTTTCATATAAAAATGTTCGAATCATACTTATTAGTCTTGCTAATCAGTTTGCCACTTGTCCAGGTTTCACTGAAACTTACTTTAGTTGATCAATTTTCAAATGGTGTTCCTTTCCCTCCTCTTTGCTGAATTCAACAGTTTCAAACAGGTATGGAGATTCAGAAGATGCCAATTTGTAACCAACATAGTAACCCAAGATCTCTCCATTCCACTGATCACGTTCTGGTGGTTTCCAGGTAACTTGAAGGGTTGATTGATCCTCAGCAGTAACTTTAACACCAGTGGGAGGACCTCCAGGGGCTGTGAATAATCAAAATATAGATGTAAATAGGTAAGATTTCTATTATATAAGTTTATTTCATCCCAGTTACACAAAATACAATTTTCTATGTATTTTGAGCTATATTTGACATTTAAATAATATATTGAAATATTTAACTGAGTTCTACGACAACTATAATTTTCTATTTTCAATAATGCATTATGTTACCAACTAGTACATGATTGACTGAGTGTTATTTTCAAATATCCTTACCTTCTTCAGCAGTGATAATGGTGACTGTATCAGAAGGATCAGAAGCTCCATTTCATTTTCTGCTACAATGCGTAAGTGGTACGTAGTAGCTGGTTTCAGATTGAAGACTCCTGCTACTGTCTGCTGCCCGGGCACCAAAACACGATCAATATGTTCTTCCCATGTACCTGTTTTGAAGTTAGAATATTATACAAGTATTAACTTGATATGAAGGGTCTTTACACATCAAGTTCACTACATCAAGTCTTCTTGAAACATTTCTCACCTTTTGAAATCTTATATTCAATGAGATAACGTTTGATAGGAGAGTTTCCATCATACGGTGCAGCCCATTGAAAGCTGAACAGACCGTCCAGATTTATCAAGAACTTTTAATCCATATGGTATTTCAGGAACCTCTGAACAGGAAAATAGATTCTTGAATTATTTTCGACAAATTGATGAATTACGTTTCAAAACTAATGATGTATGAATTACCTTGAACTATCATATTTATGCTTGTGTCATCACTACCAAATGCATTTGTGGCCACACACGTGAAAAGAGCAGAATCACCACGTTCTGTACGTTTAATGCTCAGATCAGACAACACACCATTTGGAAGAATTTCTTCTCGGATTGTGTACCTGAGTGAAAATTAAGTGCATTATGATATTTTTTGAGCCATTAACTATAATATTATTATTATTATTATTATTATTATTATTATTATTATTATTATTGTTATTATTATTAGGTATACAAGGAAGAAAAATAAAGAGCCAATTCATGTATATCATGAATAATTTTCCTTTATGCACGTGGTTATCCTAAACCAGGGCACGAGCTAAAATACTATTTCCATTTATGTAATAAGCACTACACAATAAATGGGATATTGAATCAAAATTTTAAAAAGAATACTTCTTAGACAAGTTGTAAAGTACACTGTTAGATGAGATTTTTGAAAATCACTTCATATGAAGCATTATAATTTTTCTGTTCAAGATAAATTTAAATCATGGATTTAATAACATTTAATCCTATATGTGAAAGCGTCAATTGGTTTCATGAAATAGCAATACTAATTTTACACAATAAGATTACATTTACTCAAACACAACATTACAGGCAAGAAAATGTAGTGAGAAAATTCGCTAATACCTATTATCACTCTTGGGGTCAAGTCGTTTGTTATTCATATTCCACAGAATTCCAATGGGCTTTTCACCACGAGCTTCACACTGAAGTACAGCAGGTTCTCCTCGGCGGGCTGTCTGATTGCGTAGCTTTATTTCAAAGTGAGGTGGGGCTAAAACATAATTTTATTAGTAGTCCAAACTAAAATAAATAAATTTTGAGGACAAATTTTATGATCACATACACATTTCCTGGCCACAGTGGAATATTATAAATAAGGAATATTATAACACTACAAAAATGAAGAGGCCAAAAAACTACCTGAAATCACTCAATTTTGTTATGCTATAAAGTATTTGATTTTAGAGCATTTGATTTCGATATTATTTGTACATAAATTGTACCTTAACACTGATGAAAATAACAGCTGACAGGCCAGACCCGATTCCATTCACTGCTTCACACAGATAGTAGCCTTCATTGGTTTTTGAATATTTGCAATAGTAAGAGTTCCTTCTTCCACTTTGATATTAGGATTATTAGGTTTCAAGTCCTTGTAATCTCCAGGAGTGTCTCCTACAAACATTACATTGGAATGTTAACAAATATATATTAACATTCTATCCTTATTCAAACAAAAATTCATGTATGATAATGAAAATGGTTGTTAAAAACATTTAAATTATGTTATAATATGGAAACAAAATACATACAAAATATTTTTTTTAAATGGAACAATTCTTGGCAATAAAAATAGTTTACTGGAATTTTTCAATAACATCCATGAGAATACAATAATTAATTCAAATTTGTTAAGTTATTTAAGTGTACAATTTTGAAATAACAAAACTTGGAAAATAATTGAAAAAACATGCATATACAAGAGAACCACTTGAATACAAGATTATTTACAGGTAACAAATTGACTTGTGAAATTTTATATGATTTTTATACATAAATTGCAAGTAGTTTCTAAGTAAATAAAAAGTGACTGGAAAACTGCTTTAGTTCAACAAAAATATTTTAGTTTAACATAAACTACAGAACAACAACTAATTCAACAAGACACTCCATTTCATTTATTGGAATAAAAAATACCTTACTACATTTAACTTACCAGCTGCACGCTTCCAAGTAACAACAGGTCGTGGAAAGCCATCAGCTTTGCACTCAACTCGAGCATCACTGCCTTGGGCAAATGCTTTATCAGTAGGCTCAACAATCCAGCGAGGAGGCACTGCAGAAATTAAAAAATAGTTTACAACACTACTACAGGAGCTTTTATAGACTTAGCATGCTGTTGTAGTTTGCAATGAAATAGTCAAAATGTAATACTTTTTTTCAAAATTTACTTTTCTTTAAAAATAGATTGTTTGAAATAATTATTTATTTAAAATTTCATTAACTGATTTGAATTGCCCCCACAAAATCATTTTTTAAGAAATTATTTTACATTTAGTTAAAATGGGCAAAAGTATTATTTGATAATTTGCTTACTATTTAAATACTGAATGACTTATTCTAAAGACAGTAACATTGAATACACCACAAACTGATGTTTATATCAAAAGTAGTAGATATCCCTCAATAATACATTATTGAAAATGAGAATGACAAATGCAAACAATTGGTGTATTCAATGTTCTGATTATTACAATATAAGAAAAAGATAGTAAAAATTTCTTGCATAAATATAAAAGCATGCATATTAACATTGGAAGAGCAAGAAAAATCATTATATACAGACAAATAGTCATAAAAACAAGAATCATGCAGAAAAAGAGAAATAACAATTGCAAACTATGCTACAAAAATAGAAGATTTATAGCAAAACAAACACAATAGCCGATAGCTAAAGAAATAACGTAACAGAAAGAACAGAAAGGGCTAGACTGGGAAGGAGGGAACCCTACATCCTGGGCGGGAACAGAAGGGAAAATTGGACAGGACGCCCAGGGCCACGACATTATACAAACTGATCGACTCCCTAAACAACACATCTAATTCAGTAATCACTAGCAGATCTAAGCGGCAGCGGCAATATCCAAATGGATATAGAGCGCAGCGTGACGGCGACCTACAGGCCGCGTCAATTTTTCGCCCTACTCTGCGGCATATTCGGCATATTGGAGGCAGTGCCCGCCGGCAGTGCACCAAAGAAGTGGGAGCCTGTGCAAGTTGGCATGTGTATCATGTGCCCCGAGCTGACGTACGTCTACCGAGCTCTCCTCGACGGCAAGAACGCTTTCCTACACTTCCTCCCTCGACGCTCTGAACTCTCTCGCACGTTCGGCCTAGCAGACGCTCGGGAGGCGCTCCTTGGCGACGGCTGTTCCCAGAGCGAACGACCGCCCGGGAGGGCCGCGCCAAGCAGCAGAAGGTCGGCGGGACGGCGTCGGTCCGCCGACGGGGTGGTCGACGCTGGCCACCGGGGGCCGTCGAGAGGGTGGGCGACGGCGACGGCGGCGGCGGGCGGGGCCGTCGCCGGCTCCGCTCCCGCCGAGCCGCGACGGTTGCGACGGTTGAGGAGATAGCGGGATGGGGCACGGAGACGCGCGGGAGCCGCCATAGTACCGTGGATGTCGAGGTGCGCGGTGTAGTTAACCACACCGGCCGAGTTGCGTGCCGTGCAAGTGTAGTTGCCGCCGTGGGCCGGAGGACGCGGGGTCGATCAGCAGCAGACTCGTCCGCCGGCCGATTCGGTTGGTCGAGATGCCCATCTGCGAGGACAGGTGGCTGCCTTGGAAGTTCCACGTGATGTCGAGCGGTAGGTCGCCTTCGGCCACGAGGCACGTCACTTGCGTGGCTTGGCCCGCGAAGATCGGCACGTCGAAGTGGAAGGGCACGATGCGCGGCAGCACTGCAAGACACGCAGCAGGCAGGTGGCAGCGATGACATGGCCGTGGTGTTCGTATTGCGGGGTGGATCCTCTCCCTCTTTCCCGTCAACGACAGAAGACAATTACAGACAAACCGAAGTTCCACGAATAACCAAGTTTTAAATGTAAAGGTTGCCGACCTTCAATGGATACCTTATCGTCACAATGCGAGTAAGAGTTCGTGTTATGTTATATCTGTAGCATCCATGTCAATTTTTCATGCCTTTCCAAAACATATTCTAGATATAGTTTATGTTGCCTTACAGTATGACGCCAGATTCGCTGAACCAGATTCGATGAAATTTCTATAAAAAATTGTAGTTTTCGCATATGCTCCGAAATATAATTATAGGTAATCAGATCATAAAATATTTAATTAATTTGCATATATTATCAGAGAGAAATAGCTGAGACGAATAATATAAAGAAAAAAATGTGTACTAGGAAGACGGTTCATAAATTTCAAAGTAAACAATCTTTGTGTCTGAAAACTTTGTGGCAAGTCTACTGGAACATGAAGAGAAGACTGAATTTCGAATGAAGCTCTGAATTAACGAGAATGGCAGACATCGGACGACAAAGGACGAAAGTTGCGAAGGAACCGGGAAACTTCAGGAAAGAAGAGACAGAGAAACAGACGAAGCTTAAGATCCAATGAGAGAATGAAGAGTTAGTTTCCTACATCCAGACCGTTCACGTGGAGCTCGGCCGTGTAGTTGTCGGCGCCCGCCGCGTTTGCGCACGGAGCACGTGTAGTTGCCGCTGTGGCGGTCGCGCACCGGATCGATGTTCAGAGTACTGGCGCGGCGGCTCGTCTTCGTTATTGTCACTTCCTGATCCGCGCCCGGTGCGAGTTCGCGGGCTCCGAAGAACCACGTGATCGAAAGCGGCAGATCCCCTTTGAAGGAGACGCACTGCACGCCGACGGTGTCTCCGGCATTCGCAGGCTCGTCACCGAAGGAGAAAGGGGTGATGTGGGGGGGCGACTGTAAGAAGGGGGAATGGGTTCAGAGACGAGTACTTCATACGCACGGGGTGAGCCAGCGAGGGAATGTCAGACGTAATGGTAATCAGACGGCAGACTGTGGCAGCAAACAGTTAAAAAAAAAGTTGAACTTGTGACATAGCGAGTGTTTTAATATAATTTAATTCAAATTAAGATAATTTATAATGCCGCCACCCAGTCTCGAATACATTGATTTTTTTAAATATTAATTTTGATAATGATTAATGTTTTATACAATATTCATCAGCCTATATATGTACGGCGTAGAACAAAACTAATCAGAAGTAACATTTAGATCGTTCCCAATTGCTGAATATGATGTTTGATCGACAGACAAAAAAATGAAAACAATCAGTAAAGTTATAATTTTCTAGAAATTACTAATAACGTAAAGTCATCATTTATTTTAATCAATGAGATACATGGAGGCAATAACAGGACCCATTCTTGACAGAATTACCCTAGAAACTTTAACTAGCGTTTTTTGCTTGTCCGAGTTATAACTCGACTATATGTATTAAATTAATGTTCTTACAGGTATATGCGAAATAATTTTAACAGCAAATATGATCTTCCGTAATAACAACAGTAAATCACAAATATTCTTTAAATCAAACTATCGACAGGATGTGACAAAATACTACAAGATCGATTATTACTTGAATCATTATCGACACAAAGTTACGGAAAAGAAGTTGCAGCATAGCGGATTTAAAGCAAAAGTTCGGCAAGCTCATTGATTCAAGAACGGAAAGGAAGATATGAACGGAAAGGAAGCTAATAGCATTAGTCGTAAGCATCATCAGTGGCATCATCAAAGCATTCGAACCGATCACGTGTAGTTCGGCAGTGTAGTAATCGACACCCGCAGCGTTCCGAGCGGAGCACGTGTAGTTGCCCCCATGGTGATCGCGAACCGGGTCGATGTCCAACAAGTTCTTGCGCTTGCCGGCCGTGGTAAGAGAGATTTCTGGATTGGCATCCGGTACCAGTTCTTGGCCGTTGAAGTACCACGTGAACGTGAGCGGAAGATCTCCCTTGGGTGATACGCACTGAACGCTGGCTATTTCCCCAGCGTTGGATGGTTCGTCGCCAAACGTAAACGGCAAAATCTGCGGCGGAACTGAAAACAGGAGCACGCATGAATGCGGAAACGTAAGAAACTTAAATAATTGGAATTTAAGAAAGGGAGTAGGGAAGGGTAGACGAAAATGTAAACAATTCCATGCGTTTCCCACGAATGTCAAATGGAAGACCGTGCCCACCGTTTACGTGAAGTTCGGCGGTGAAATTCTCTGTCGAAGCTTTGTTGCGCACGGAGCAAGTATAATTGCCTGCGTGGTGACCTCTCACGGGGTCGATTTCTAAAATGTTATTCCGGCGACTCATCCTGGAAATTGAGATATCTTCCTTCACTCCTAGTTGGAGTTCCTGGTCGTTGAAAAACCAAATAAACGTCAACGGGAGATCTCCTTTAGCTGCCATACACTGCACGCTAACAGCATCGCCTGCGTTGGCAGGTTCTTCGCCGAATGTGAAGGGTGAAATCTGTGGCGGCACTACAAACAGAAGACCTCAGGAATCAAAAAATATGCCAAGTTGAAATGTACCCTTCTTACGTGAAATACATGTCGTACACTTCAGAATGTAAATTTAAGAAACATTGAAACAGCGGAGCGAAACGGCGAAATAGTGTTTTAAAAAATTGGAAACGGGAACAGGAAGTTTGAAAAAAAAAAAAAAAAAAAAAAAGATTGAATGGTTGTTTCCACAAAATACGTTTTAGGATCTACGAAGAAGTGAGTGGTAAAAATTGAAAAATATTCCAGACCATTCACACGTAGCTCCGAAGTGAAATTCTCGGTGCCAGCAGCGTTGCTGATTGAGCACGTGTAGTTGCCAGCATGATGACCGCGAACTGGATCTATATCCAAAGTGTACTTCCGACGGTTCGGTTTCGAAATCGAGATATCTTGGTTCGCTTCCGGTAGCAGCTCCTGGCCATTGAAGAACCAGGTGAATGACAACGGCAGGTCGCCTTTAGAAGCTGTACATTGCACACTGGCCATGTCTCCAGCGTTGGCTGATTCGTCGCCGAAAGAGAACGGGGATATCTGTGGCGGAACTAACCAGAAAGTTGATCAAAGATCATAGCTAAAGAAGTACAAAAGCGCAGGTTAAAATGCAACTGTGTGAATTAAATTTAGGAAATGGAATAAGAAGGGAAAAATGCAGAAAAATACATGACAGATGTTATGTAAAGGAAGTATCTTTTCTCGTTCCTATCTAATGCATTAGAGTGCGAAAGAAGGCAATCTGGTATTTTTTTTTTTTGTTGAAAATTTTCGAACCATTCACATGAAGTTGCGAAGTGAAATTATCGGCACCGGCGTTGTTACGCACTGAACACGTATAGTTGCCGAGGTGATGTCCACGAACAGGCTCAATCTCAAGATTGCTCACACGTCGACTGCTTTGCGAGATGGAAACGTCTTGATCTGCGCCGGGCAACAACTCCTTGCCGTTGAAGAACCACGTAACGGTTAGCGGAAAGTCGCCCTTAAGTGCAACGCACTGTATGGTGGCGATGTCTCCCGCATTCACAGGATCTTCTCCAAACGAAAACGGAGTAATCTGGGGACGAACTAAAAAGACGAACTCCTTAATAAAATGAAAACGTTGCTGATTGGGTAGGAAAGAAGATTAAAAAGGCAAAAAGATGTTAATGAAAAAGAAACGCGAATTACACCTACGCATTCTCGCACTAAAATTTGAAAATGAGAGGCACCAGACCATTCACGTGCAACTCCGAAGTGAAGTTATCTGCACCGGCGTTGTTGCGCACGGTGCACGTGTAGTTGCCTGCGTGGTGTCCCCGGACGGGCTCGACTTCGAGGAAACTGACGCGACGACTGGTCTGAGAAATGGATATATCTTGGTCTGCACCCGGACTCAACTCCTTGCCACTGAAGTACCACGTAAATGTCAGCGGGAAGTCGCCCTTTAGAGCGACGCATTGTATTGTAGCAATATCTCCCGCATTCACCGGCTCCTCTCCGAAAGAAAAAGGCGTGATTTGAGGGCGTACTGAAAATACGGACAGCGATTATTCATTTTAAAAAAATCAGAAGGGAAAAGGCTGAAGGACAACAAAAGTAACAATACAAAGAAATATGTCATGAAAATAGCGCAGAATGGTAAAAGCGCAGGATCGAACCATTCACGTGCAATTCAGAAGTAAAATTTTCTGTCCCGGCGTTGTTGCGAACTGTGCATGTGTAATTGCCAGCATGATGTCCACGAACGGGCTCTATCTCAAGGTTGCTCACGCGGCGACTATTTTGCGAGATGACAACGTCTTGGTCCGCGCCAGGCGTCAACTGGTCGCCATTGAAGAACCACGTGACGGTGAGGGGAAAGTCGCCTTTGAGGGCTATACACTGAATGCTTGCGATATCTCCTGCATTCACGGGATCTTCTCCAAAGGTAAAAGGAGTGATCTGAGGTCGCACTGCAAATACAAGATACACGACTTGGCGAGATGAAAAATAAATCATTAAATGGTGGTGCTGGGGGGGGTGGAAACTGGGCGGAAAAGTGGGGGGTTAAAGGTTAAAATTATTTAAAATAAAAAGTAATAACTTTGACAAACACTTCCTAACCATTCACACGTAACTCCGAAGTGTAAGAATCGAAACCCGCCGGGTTGCGCACAGCACAAGTGTAGTTGCCGCCGTGGCGGCCACGGACTGGCTCGATCTCCAGATTGTTCGCCCTACGACTGATCTTCGAAATCGACACAGCTTGATCGGTTTCAGGTGACAGTTCTTCACCGTTGAAAAGCCATGTGAAGGTCAATGGCATGTCTCCTTTTTGCACCATACACTGCACACCTACCATATCACCAGCATTGGCAGCAGTTTCCCCGAAACTAAATGGAGTTATCTGAGGAGATACTGCAAAAAAGCCCGAGCCTCATTTTAGGAATGGTGTAATGCTAGCTAGATCACAACAGAGCACTGTTTATTCCGTAGGATGAAGGCTTTGCAGTATCGAATTGACATCACTATTTTAAAGATCCAAACGATGTCCAGAGGAAGCATATTTAGAATTGCACAGTAGATGAAGGTGATGTCTTTTGAACTTTCATCAACCAGGAGACGAACTGAAAAATGCACCCATATAACCAAAACAACGGTACTTGCAAGAAGCTTAACAGATTTATGGTAGAACAACAGGATAGGTTTAAGGTCCTGCATGCGAATCGGTGAAATGAAACATTGCAACCAACTTGTGAGATATTTCCTAACCATTAACACGCAATTCAGTAGTGTACTTGTCGGATCCCACTGGATTGCGAACAAAGCACGTGTAGTTGCCGCTGTGTCTGCCGCTAATTGGCTCAATCTCTAAATTGTTAACTCTGCGGCTCATCTTCGATATCGACACAGCTTGATCATCATCGAGATTAAGTTCTTTGCCGTTGAAGAGCCACGTGATGGTTAAAGGTAAATCTCCCTTTGAACCATACATTGCACAACACCCATGTCTCCGGCATTAGCAGCCTTATCTCCGAAACTGAATGGAGTTATCTGAGGAGCCACTGCAAATAAATTCGAATTTTATAAACATGCCTGCTGACAAAATTATGAAGGAATGGCCAACCTCGAGATTGGTAAATAATCAAGTGGTATCAGATACGACAATCCTGTTGTAGTTTCTTATGTCAAGGTTTTCACTACTTACAAAAAATTGGTAGCAAGCTGCTTTTGAGAGAGTTGTGATAAATTTCTTGAACACTGGAGTAACGTTGAAATGGAAAAACCAAATATCAGCGATACTCTAGCGATTCGTATTTTAAAAAAGTAATTTATAAACGTAGGCAAACGGTCAGGTTGAAGGGACAAGAGTCATAACGAAAACGAAAGCTACTTGAAATGCATTTTCTAACCATTCACGCGCAATGAAGCAGTATAAGTGTCGGAACCCACGGGGTTGCGGACAACGCACGTGTAGTTGCCGCTGTGGCGTCCACGAACAGGTTCAATTTCCAGATTATTTACTCTACGACTCAGCTTGGAAATAGACACAGCTTGATCACTCTCTGGGGACAGGTCCACACCGTTGAAAAGCCACGAGATTGTTAAGGGCAAGTCGCCCTTTTGTACCATACATTGTACGCCCACCATATCACCGGCATTCGCTGCAGTGTCTCCGAAATTAAATGGAGTTATTTGTGGTGTCACTGGAAACAAGAGATTTTTTACTAATACTTGGGTAATAAACATTAGTGAAGGTGGTCAGACAGGAGTTAATGGTTTCCGGGCTAGAAAAAAAAGAAATAAATTTAAAACAACAATCGCGCATAAATCCCACCATTAACGTGAAGTTCAGACGTCAAGTTGTCGGCTCCCGCTTGATTGCGAACAGAACACGTGTAGTTGCCACTATGATGATCGCGGACAGGATAAATGCTCAGGACACTGGACAATGTGTTCATGCGCACGATAGTAATGCCTTGCTCCATTCCAGAACGCAGAGGGCGACCGTTCAAGTACCATGATATATCCATAGGCAAATCTCCTTTGGGGACAACGCACTGGATTCCCATCATGTCCCCAGCATTCGCTGGTACTTCTCCGAACGAAAACGGCAAGATCTGTGGAGGCACTGGAATTGGATAGGATCATTCAAATAAATCTTATGCATTTCTCTGACTAATATCTACTCCCACAATACACGCAAAGACACGGGACAGTACGAAATCTCGAACGAATCCAAGAAGGAAGTCAACAGAACCAACCATGAAAATGCACAGTTCACATGAAGCTCGCAGTGAAATTATCCGACCTCGCGGCGTTCTTCAGGTGTACGTGACCTCACGGTGGCCCCTTACTGGATCGATTTCCAAAATATTGTTGCGGCGTCTTGTTTTCGCAATCGAGATGGCGTCGTGTGCTTCAGGGACGACCTCCGGGCCGCGGCAGTACCACGCGAAGGTCAGCGTGAGTCTCCTTTCGGAGACGAGCACGCACCGTACACATTTTGTCCGCGTTGACGGGTTCCTCGCCAACGGTGAAGAAGGACATCTGCGAAGTCATTATAGCCGCACACGTCTGTGCACACAACAGTCACGTGCAAAAGAGGGCTTCTAGATCGATATTATCTCGTCGCACAGAGTCGAGCGGCCAGTTTAAAGAATTTCCTACATCACCTTACCAGGTATTCCCTTATAAAAACGTTCCATTTACACCGAAAAATGCAAAACGCTTAGGAATTCATATTACAGGTATTATTTTAATGTGACATTGTGAAAGCGCGTTCATAAACAACAGGAAATATAACTTGCAACGAAGTACAGTCTCAAGAATAGTTACGGTATTTTTTGTTTATCTGCAGTTCATTTACCGGACATGACCTGACCATGTTTCCATGTTTTTGTTTCGTGTTTTAAAGGTGAGATTGTACGATTTGAGAGAGACGTACCACGATTTTGTAATGTGCATTTCACATTCAGAATCTCTCAGATTATGCGGTTTTGAATCTCTGTCTGTCGTAGCTTGTGTAGTAGACCCCATGGGTTAGTTCTGAAATTTAGTTTACTTCCATCAGGCACGTCAAACCGCGCCCGCACGAGCTACTTGCGCGCCTGGGGAGCGTGGTGCTCCTACGGGCACCAGCAACTTATTCTCACTCCGCACTCATTTCCCCTTAAAATTCAGTAAGAGGTGTACATGCGCAAGCTCAAGCGGCGCGAAGTGCTGAATAGTGGATTTACACGAAAATATGTTTGCAGGATTTTTTTCTGTCAAATAACCGAGAATTGTATTATGTTTGTATTCTTCACTACTTATTACTATTTGTTGTTTATTTTCTTACTAAATTCTCCCTTATATAAACATCTTTGCTAAGTGACAGGAATATGTTTGAATGGCGAATTCTTTCTCGTTTTCGTTTTGTGTTGTTATTAAATCATTCAGTTATTTATTTTAATATTTTTATATTTAGTAATAACGTGAAATAAATTAACAAGTCTCTATAAGTTAGGAATTCACCCTTACAGACGGACAGCATTTTTAGCAGACAAGAATATTTATGTGTTAAATCTTTTAACTTGAACGTAGAAAGTTCATGCTTTATATCACTCTTAAGTAAACAGGATAACGAAATCAAAATACTTTTCTTTCAATTTTTAAAAATTTTACTATCAATTGAGAATTTGAAATCTGACTGATGTATTATTTCATAGTAATGAATAATTTATTTGCTTTAAAGAGGAAATGGGAGTTAATATAGCTAAATTTGTGACAATAACTCAAGTAACTCCTCCCAAAGACTGTCGTGGGCCAGGTATCTAGCGACGTATCGCCATTCCGTGAGCAAATTATACAAGCCTTACTGTTAAATCTCAAGCCAATTTCTCTGGGCGCAGTGCCCGCGAGCTCTAGTAAGCTTTTTATCTTGCCCGCGACTTTGACATGTCTGATTTAGAAACCCTGAGACGTTTAAAAATTATGGTGTTGGAAGGCCGTAAAATGCCCTTGCCGGCAAATTCAAAGAAGAAAAATAAAGAAGGTACTTGAACGGAACGAAACGAAGGAACGCAGAAATAGACGGAATAAATGAAACAAAACGGCATGCTCAAGACTGAAATTCACGATGAGCCAGCGCACCATTCACGTGCAGCTCTGCGGTAACGTTTACAGCTCCGGCTTGGTTCTGCACTGAGCATGTATAGTTGCCACTGTGGTGACCTCGCACTGGATCTATTTCGAGAATGTTGTTGCGGCGGCTCATTCTTGAGATAGATATTCCTTCGTGCACTCCTTCGCTCAACTCCTGGCCATTGAAATACCACGTGAAGACCATTGGAAGGTCTCCTTTGGCCGCGACGCATGACACGCTGACTGTATCGCCAGCGTTGGACGGCTCGTCACCGAAGCTAAATGGAGACACTTGCGGCGAAACTGCAATACCAAGTAGTACACGTACGTATTGAAAAAAACGCAATTATTTCTGTGAGCGATCAGGAGGGAGAAGAGGAAAATATCCTAAAGAAAGGGAAAAAATTGAATCACTGTCTCTAATTTCCGAAATAACTATTACACCGTTTACAGAAATATCACACCGTTTACATGCAGCTCAGCGGTGAAATTTTCCATGCCGGCCTTGTTGCGAACGGAGCACGTTTAATTCCCGCTATGATGACCTCTGACAGGGTCTATCTCTAGGATGTTGTTGCGTCGGCTCATTCTTGAAATAGACACCTCCTTATGTATCCCTTCTTGAAGCTCCTGACCGCGAAAATACCAGGAAAATGAGATCGGAAGATCTCCTTTGGCAGCCGCACATTGAACGCTGACCATATCCCCAGCGTTCGCTGGCTCCTCTCCGAACGAGAACGGCGATATCTGCGGAGGAACTACGAAAAAGGGCAGTACACTTCAAATTCAGAAATTTAATATCTGTATTCTCCGTAAAGAAAGGTGTTATCTACGAATTCTCTGAGTTCAAAGTAACATACAAAATATTTAAGTAATGGGTGTTGGAAGAGAAAGGGCATGGTAGTCCACTGAAATAACCCCTACCAGTTTTGCAAAAGTAAAATCTAAACTTGGGCTTCAACATAAAAAAATATTAAAAAGCTTTTGCAGTTCAAGAGTACACGCGAACCGTTTACATGCAGTTCTGCGGTGAAGTTGTGGGATCCAGCAGAGTTTCTAACGGAGCAGGTGTAGTTGCCACTGTGATGCCCTCTTACGGGATCGATGTCCAGGATGAACCTTCGTTTACCAGTTTTCGATATGGAGATATCTCTGTCGGCACCTGTGCTTATCTCCTGGTTGCCGAAATAAAACTTGAAATCGAGTGGTAAGTCGCCTTTAGAGACAATGCATTGAACGCCTACCATTTCACCCGCGTTTGCCGGGTCGTCGCCGAAGGAAAACGGAGACACTTGCGGGGGTACTGAAAACAATCACATCTCTAAATAACTCCATTTCATGTTTCGTCGTCGCATTAAGCACACTCACCCACGACCTCCTATCTTGCTCTTTGCTACATCGGAATTATTTTCCGATACCATATACAAATTTTCGAATTGTCTGTGCAGTAATTAGGTACGTCACGTGTTTATTGCAAATCACCCTTAGTTGTTCTTGAGAATTGAGTTTCCTGTAATAGCTTAGTAGCCCCATCTATGTATTATAAAATAATTACGAAGATATTAGTTCAAGGTACAGGTTTTCGATTACCTAAGACTTAAAAACGGCATTTTACACATTGGATATAGTTGCCACTGATTCAATCAATCGCGGTCCGACATTAACACTAAAGCCTGCATCACCTTATACCAAAAAATCTGACGAGATGAGTTTGAGGATATATTTCCGAGGATGGTTAATATGAAAAGAAGGAATAGTCACATTTTAGAATGTGCATTAATTTAGTATCGAATATTCTACGAAACAAACGGAACGGAAGAGAAAAGCACGAAGATTCGTAACGCAAAATAATGGCACGCCCACCGTTCACTCGCAGCTCAGCCGTGAAGCTATCGCTGCCTGCGGCGTTGCGCACCGTGCACGTGTAGTTGCCCGAATGGTGTCCCCGAACGGGGTCGATGTCCAGAGTGTACTTCCGCCTGCTGGCCTGCGATATGGAGAGCGCCTCGTCTCCTTCCGCGCTCAGTTCCTGTCCGTCCAACAGCCACGACATAGAGAGAGGGAAGTCCCCTTTGGATACGATGCAGTTTACGCCTACGGCTTCGCCAGCGTCGGTGGATTCTTCTCCAAATGAGAATGGAGTTATCTGCGGGCGAACTGAAATCACGAAGAATTGACTTACGCACGAAAGACAAACGACTTTAACTGCTCAATATCGCCGTTGAAAACTTTTATCACGGCTTGATTGTCTCTTCAAGCCATACTGTCAACGGTTTCATCGATCGACCACTTTCTTCGGGAAATGCAGAAATAATTACTGACTCTTTGATAAATGATCGAACAGTTTTGAAAAAAAAAGAAAAGAAAAAACACATTAAAATTTAAGTGGAGAAGGTCGAGCTCTTCCATACAAAGAAACATGAATGAAAATTAAATAATTTATAATTCTCTACTGCTATACATAGTTCTAAAACAACTAATACATTGCAGCTTCTTAAATGCATAACGATATTAAATTGCACCATTGACACGGAGCTCAGCCGTGTAGTTGTCTGTGCCTGCAGCATTCCTCACGGAGCAAGTGTAGTTGCCCAAATGATGAGCTCTCACAGGTTCTATGTCCAGCATATATTTCCTACGGCCCGACTGCGAGATCTGGATTGCTTGGTCGTCTTCTGCATCCAGCTTTCGCCCGTTCAGCAACCACGTGAAGGAGAGAGGAAAATCGCCTTTCGAAACGATGCAGTTGATGCCAACCGCTTCGCCTGCGTTGATGGGTTCGTCACCGAACGAGAAGGGCAAAATCTGTGGTCGAACTGAAATGACCAGTCAAACGAGCCAGTCAAGCAGAAAGAGGGTAAAAATAGGAAATTACTCAAATAATTACTGAAGAAAGTTTTCAGGAATGACGGGAAAAATATAAAAATAAAATATGTGTTCGAATAAAACTAAGGGTTATATTTTTTATAATGTGGCGAGTCTATGTTCAATGATACAGCTGCTCCAACTCACAATTTGAAATTTATGAATGATGAAAGTAAATTTTGCAATTACAGGCACAAAAGCCTAACGTACTATTTCCAAGTTAAAAATAAAATAGAAATTAAAACACATTTGATTACTTCCGGAAGAATCTACGAGTAGTTACAATTCTAAATTTCAAAAATCCTAGCGTTAGAATCGAATGCGAGACGTTCTGTTTACACGAACTCCCCGATCACTAATAATAATACTTTTAGTTTCAATTACGTCAAAATAAGTTAAGTATTCTCGTGAACCGGTAAGCGTAAACAAAGGGTAGGGGAATCAATAGACATAAAACAGAGAAATCACAATCGAATACTCTTACAACGCATTCTCAATCAACGAAAAATAAGTAAGTGCTAATGGTTTAATGTTCTTCAACCTTCGCACCATTGACACGCAGCTCAGTTGTGTAGTTATCTGTCCCAGCGGCGTTCCGAACGGCGCACGTATAGTTGCCAAAGTGATGTCCCCTGACTGGGTCAATGTCCAGCATAAACTTCCTGCGACCTAACTGAGTTATTGAGACGGCGTCATCGCTTTCAGCGTCCAGAGGCTGTCCGTTCAACAACCAGGCAAAAGTGAGAGGAAAATCGCCGATGGATACGACACAAATTATGCCCACAGCTCCGCCCGCATTGATAGATTTCTCACCGAACGAAAAGGGCAAAATTTGCGGCCTAACTGAAAAAAGAAACATTATTAATGAAGAAACAAGTGTGCAAAAATGTAAAACTGATCAATAGGGAGTGACAATGACGGTAATATCTTCATATTAAACTAAATTATACTCGTTTAAACACACGAAAATATTGGTATTATATCTAATTATCCGCCTGGCGTTCAATATTAAACTTTGGGTAGATGGATGGAAAAGTACCAGTCATTAATTTTATCTTGTTATTTATAAGCGTCATTCGTTTTAGAGGTGCACTTTATCCGCAGAGAAATCAGTACTAGGTCATCTCATAACCCAAATATTTACCATCTACAGCAGAGAATGAGCATCGAGCTCGTACGCTTCAAGGGAACAGACACCAGTAGGAGGTTGAACAGGTTTACATATTAAAGACGAGAGAGACGCTACAATCTACTATGTCGGGGCACACTCTAATCTACGTAAAGAATAAAACAAAGTGCCATGTGCTTTTGTTCTCTACAGAACCGCCCACCATTGACATGTAGCTCAGCAGTGTAATTGTCAGTTCCTGCAGCATTCCGCACGGTGCACGTGTAGTTGCCCAGGTGATGTCCCCTGACGGGGTCGATGTCCAGCATATACTTTCTGCGGCCTGATTGAGATATCGAGATTGCCTCGTCATCCTTCGCGTCTAGCGGTGCGCCGTTTAACAACCAAGTGAAGGAGAGAGGAAAATCGCCGATGGATACGATGCAACTGATGCCCACGGCTCCGCCTGCATTGATGGGTTTCTCGCCGAACGAAAATGGCAAAATCTGCGGCCTAACTGAAAAGAACGGTGTAAATGAAGAAAGTAATATTTGGTGCAAAACTGAACAATCATGAGAATTGCTAAAAAATGCCACCATTCGACCTTGAAATTAACTAATTAAAACTTATTGGAATTGGTGAGACTACTGCAATTACGTATTCTCTTCCGCTTGAATTTTTAATTTGAAACGGTTGGTGGGGACGGATAAGTTCGAGACGTACACTCCAATAATGTAGCAGTTTTGTGGCTCATTTTTCCCACCGATACACTTTCGCTGCAGAGAAAGGTACTAGATGTTTTTTCACCATGAGAAAACTTTAGAGATCACGACAATGTGCACATTTGAGGGTTTATTTCTAAGGCAGTAGTCATTAGTGACAAGTTTAAGGAGAGGGTTTGTGAATTGTGATTGGAATTTGTGTTTGTCCAATTGGAATTGCACTACAATCTACTTTAATAAGGCATTGGCTCAATCTACGGAAATAATTAATTATTACTGCCATGGGGCTTTGCACTCTTCACAGACGCCCACCGTTTACACGTAGTTCAGCAGTGTAGTTGTCTGTGCCCGCAGCATTCCGCACGGTGCACGTGTAGTTGCCCAGGTGATGTCCCCTGACGGGGTCGATGTCCAGCATATACTTTCTGCGGCCTGATTGAGATATCGAGATTGCCTCGTCATCCTTCGCGTCTAGCGGTGCGCCGTTTAACAACCAAGTGAAGGAGAGAGGAAAATCGCCGATGGATACGATGCAATTGATGCCTACCGCTCCGCCCGCATTGGTTGGGTCTTTGCCGAACGAGAAAGGAGTAATCTGTGGACGAACTGAAATGCCAAAGTTACAGATTTTTTTTTTCAACAAGTCATTAAAGTAACAGCAGGATGGGAAAATATAGCTCCATTTATTTGCAAAACAAAGTGAAGACATCATCATCTGAGGGGCAAAGAGGCTTGGGTAATTGGAACATTGGGGTAGGAGAGGCTTTTCAACTATTGAAGTCACTGAGGCCCATGAGTGATTTACTGAGACGATAACAACAGCGACAATGAGGTGAATGATGATGGCGCCGTGATTGAATAAGCAGGGAAAGCGGGAGAAAACTGAAAAACCTTGCTGAGAGCTTTCTCTGTCCTCCACAAACTCTTCACGAATTGGTCTGGGATTGAACCCGGACCCCAGGACCCCAGCATCAAATGCGCTAGCCATTACGGAACGAACTCATTAGATCACATCAAAATAATAAGACAATGATGGTGGTATAGTGTAAAATTATGTACGGTGCATTTTTAATACCTTCTAACACAAAATATACACGAAAATAAAGCTTTTAGGGATACGTGGTATAAAGGAAATTAAGAAACAAATAATATATTCTATTACGTTCCCATTTCGCTAAAGAATTCACTTGATTAGTAATACAAGACAAAACTGAGGCGTACTGCGTGAGCGCACCATTCACTCGTAACTCAGCCGTATAGCTGTCAGAGCCAGCAGCATTCTTCACTACACAAGTGTAATTGCCCAGATGGTGTCCTCTCACGGGATCAATGTCCAGCATGTACTTTCTGCGCCCTGCCGGGGACGCGGAGATGGCTTCATCTGCTTCTGCGTCCAGAGTCTGCCCGTTCAACAACCATTCAAACGAAAGAGGAAAATCACCTATCGATACGAAACACTGTACACTGACTGCTCCACCTGCGTTTGTGGGTTCCTCTCCGAAGGAAAACGGCGTTATTTGTGGGCGAACTGAAATCATAAATCCCCACGCACGAACAAATAAGCATAATAGAAACATGGCATAATTATCATTTAAAGAAGGACACTTCGCCCCAAAACAAAAAACAACAAAAAAGAAAGCGGTAGCTCCAGTTCGGCATTCTCTGAAAATTAAAAAAGAAACTAACAAAAACATTTCCTGCTTAAAGGAGTCTGGGAGAAAATGGGACAGATGGTACAGTTCTAGAAATTTTCATTTTGCGTAAACTATAAGTTAATGAGCTTGGAGATTGCTACTACTACGTTTATAATATACTAATTTATAACAAGAAAATAAGGAGTTATTCCATAATAAAAACAATTTGTTAAACCAAAAATCTCAAAAAGTGCTCGCACAGCGCACCGTTCACTTTCAGCTCAGCCGTGTAACTGTCGGAGCCCGCGGCATTGCGGACGACACACGTGTAATTCCCTAGATGGTGGCCGCGCACCGGATCAATGTCCAACATGAACTTTCTGCGCCCCGAATACGAGACCGAGATGGCCGGGTCTGCTTCCACATCCAAATCTTCGCCGTTGAGTAACCAGGTAAAGGACAGAGGCATATCGCCCTTCCATACGACACACCCGACGCCAACGGCTTCCCCTGCGTTTGTGGGCTCCTCGCCGAACGAGAAGGGAGTGATCTGTGGACGAACTGAAACGGCGATAGGGATTCAAACTCATACAAGAGATAGCTTTGCAAAACATTAGAAATGGGCCAAGACCTGTCTGCACGACACACTTTGAGGCGAATTGTGGAAAAACCGCATTGTGTATCCTACGTGTAGGTCAATGAACAAACAAAAACGTATGACTAGAAAAAACGTCGATCCTAGGTCCACAAATGTCAGGATGAGTGTCAATTGTCTTTTGCTTTGTCCCTTAAATGTATAATTCAATGTTTTTACATTTATGTACTTAAGAAAGAATATTAAATGGCGAAAATAAGCGTTATTAACATGTTGCAAAGATTATTTACATGATTAAGTAAGCATAATTTTGTCGATGAGAGAGACTGCAAGTTGCATAAAAATATTAAATTGTTAAAAAAATTCATGTAGGCGGGAAAATTCATTATTCCCGACACCTAAATCTAATAATCTAATCCTCGGGCTTTTAAGTGCACAGATGAATACTGGCCGGCAAAAACGCAACCATCAAAATGCAAACTTAGCGACACATGACTTTCCTCCTCCATTATTACAACGTCCGTGCACCCGTGCGACTCGTGGCGAAATTAAAAAATAAGAAAAAAGGCGCTTAATGTTCATGTTGTCAATATAGTTTCCTACATGCCTCACTCAGACCACATACGACCTTAATGCGAGGAAACCCAGCATTCCAGAAAAGTGAGGGTTACGTTTTTGTCGGCAGGTATTCAGTTGATTTTGACATATTTCTTCTTTCTGAACCATTATTGATGTCATAATCTGTTTTCAATAATTAATCAGAAAATCAGTATAATATCCTGCAGTTATTACTGGCACAAAGCAAATTTTTATCGCAGATGTTCTAAGTATTTAGGTAACTAAATGATACACCTGAAGTAGTCAGTATCTGTATTCATCTCCATGTAAATTCATAATGAATAACACCTCTAAACGATAAAATATAAAAATGCGCATATTTCATGAACAAATATTGGGTGTGCATTTGGTGATGAATGGGTAAATGATTAGAATACGAAAAGGCTGGTTCTTTGGTTACTGGAATTTAGCACAAGAAAAGAAAAATTAAAGAGATTGCGGAAAGAAGCAGAGACAACTAAACGTTCTAGATATGCACACCGTTAACACGCAGCTCGGCGGTGTAGCTGTCAGAGCCAGCCGCATTGCGTACAGTGCACGTGTAGTTGCCTAAGTGATGTCCTTTGACAGGGTCAATATCCAAAGAATTCTTCCGGCGCGTGATCTGGGATATGGAAATGGCTTCGTCCGCTTCTGCATCTAGGTCCTGTCCGTTCAGCAGCCAAGAGAACGAAAGTGGAAAGTCTCCCTTCGATACGATACATTGAACCCCTACAGCTTCTCCAGCGTTGGACGGTTCTTCGCCGAAGGAAAACGGAGTAATCTGTGGACGAACTATAACGACGAGATAAGAGTTACTACGTACAACAAAATATTAAATACATTGCAGAACAATGTATTCATGAGTAATTTTTTGTAGCAATAACGGGCCTATTAATATTTCTCTAACTTCTTCGGCTCTTCGAATGGCTACGTTGCAATAAAGTTTCCAAGTTAAATAACAAATACATTCAATATTAGCTCAGGTATTACGTTAATAGAATACATACATTCGGGCTGGTGTGACAAAAATGCAAAAGATCTCTTTTTATACAGCGAAGGAAGATGAAATATGCAATATGAATTCACCGACCGTTATTTCGAACGAATTCAAACTCACTTCAATATGACCTGAAGTTATAAGTTTCGATTTTATTTCAACGTACAACCATGACAGTGAAAAACATAGCAAGAGAAAAGAATGAAGGTTTCGGTAAGAAATAGAGAACAGTGTCCCGAGTGACGGGATAAGGAAAGAAAATAGCAAAACTTGTTCCACAGAGAAGGAAGTTCTTAGAACAGGTGTGATCAAAATATGAGTGCTGGCAGAAATTCGAGACGTCCGTCGTCGGCCGTCTGACTTGGTCGTCTTTGTTGTTTCCTGTTAAGAGTAAATTCTAGATCAAAACTCTGGCAACGAGCCAATATTCCTCGCTTCATATTCCTAGTCCCGTACTTAGAATGAGACGACCGACTGATCCATCAATAACATACAACTCTTCCCCCTGGAATGGATGTCTCCAGTAGTACAGTTAAAATATCGGCAACATTACCTTATTCAGTATAAAGGAGGTGTGATGAAAAGTATGATACATAAAATTAACGGACAACTGTAAAACATTTACTAGCACTAATTGACGAAGAACAGTACACAAAATGTATTTTGAAAACTCCAGATATATCGTCCAAGCTAAACAAAATGAAATCGAATTTTAAATGAACCTTAAAAATTAAGTACGAATAATTAATAAATTATAAAAATAGTCATACAATTTTCACACGAACTTCATATTTCGCTGAAACGAATTATTTTACGGGCGATGTGATTTAGATACCAAGAATGCACACAATATTTTTGAAAGGACTATAAATATCCTTATTCACGCTCGTATGTTTTCTGCTACCATTTAGTTAATAAGAAGATATTACTATCCATGAATTTTATGAAATAGTAAAATTCAAACTTCATTCAAAATTGTTTTTTCTTTTCCTGAAATATTTCAGATTAATTCATTGGGATTTATCACATTTTGCGAGTAGTTCTTGCGGCAAAAATGCTAGTAAATATAAGGCACAACTGACAAGAAGAAGTATTAGCAAGTAAGAATGAAAGAAAATATATAAATAACAAAACAGGTATGATCCTTGCAGACCAAAGGTTCTTGAATGGCCTGAAAATTTCTTACTACCCAAGAGTTTTAACAATACTTGTTAAAGTACGAATTTTATTATTTTCTATCAAAATTGTAGGCATCTATTAAGTTTTCACTAATAAATATTTTACTTTATTTGTATTGTTCTAATAATAAATAAAGCAACCGTAACATGCATTTCAAAAATGCAGAAAACGCTTATATCAATACGTTTTGACTGTCGCAAAAGAAAAGAGTATATTTTAAGGTCGCAGTGTAGATATCTCGTACGGCTTTGTAAGCATTTTGTAATACAATTTATTCACTTCAATCAATTAATTGAATTTATTGATTTCAATGAAATTAGTAGCGAATTCCCAACAAAATTGGAAAAAAACCCGTGATGCAGATACAACTTGTTTTGTAAACTAGAACGCACATTTATCTGAATGAGATTAGTCCATAAATGTGCAGTTTTCCACAAAACGTTTGCGAGCTACATAATCCTTCATCAGAACAGTTAAGAACCGCTGATCCACAGACGCGCACACTACAGGAGCACCGTTGACGCGCAGCTCAGCCGTGTAGTTGTCGGCGCCCGCCGCGTTGCGCACGGAGCACGTGTAGTTGCCGCTGTGGCGGTCGCGCACGGGGTCGATGTGAGGGCGCTGACCCGCCGGCTTGTCTGCGTGATGGTGACGTCACGGTCCTCGCCCGTCTTGAGCTCGCGCCCTCCGAACCACCACGAGATGGTGAGCGGAGTGTCGCCGATTGGGACGATGCACTGGGCGGCTATCATGTTGCCAGCGTTAGTGGCGTCTTCGCCGAACGAAATCGCCAGGATCTGTGGTCGAACTAGAATCATTCCGGTTCACCTGATGTACCTTTCTAGCCTATACACAAAGCAATTAGGATCAGTATCCCGAAGTAGTGACTTAATGTTTTGTACAGATTTTACAGATGTAGTGTAGTTTCTCAAAAAGTGCTCAAACCCTGAGTGGTTTAATGTTTACATTGATCTAGTTTGCTACAACTCTCCCTTCCTAATTCTTATTTTTAGTTTATTCTCCCTTCCTAATTCTTTTTTTTAATTTATGTGGAAATGAAAGCCAGATGTATTTGCAGAAACAGGACGAAAATACTATACAATGTAAAAAGATAAGCTACATAATATCAAATGTACGGAAAATAATAGGTTCCTATCATTAGAAGGACTGTAATGTCGATTCTGTTATACTTTAACTTTTTTCCGTTATTTGTGAACCGTTAGTTTTGTAAACTCGTAACATTTTTATGTATGAGATTCTTCTTTTAAACTATGATAATCTAGCCATTGTAAATAATTACAAAATGTAATAAGCATAATGCCCCATAGAGGCGGGAGTTATATTAATCATGAGACGAATTAAATGTAATCCATTTTCTCTAGTCATAAAATAGTAAGCATCTCCATTCCGCCTCATACACAGTCAATGGAGTAATCTATTTTTGATTAGAGGTTCGACGTCTCCCACAGACAGGAAGAATAGTCAAGAGGAAAGGTGGTCTTCGGGAATGGATAATAAGAAATAAACTAAAAATAAAAAAAACATAAAATAATCGCACCGTTTACATGAAGTTCAGCTGTGAAGTTTTCAGTTCCAGCCGCATTTCGCACAGAACAGGTATATATTCCGCTATGGTGACCGCGAACAGGGTCAATACTTAAAGCATTGTGCGTCGATTCGTCTGTGCAACAACCACATTCTGATCTGCGTCAGACCCTAACTCCTGTCCGTTGAAAAACCACCGAAAATGTAAGCGGCAGATCCCCTTTGATGACGGCACATTGCCACAGTAGCCATGTCTCCGGCATTGGCTGATTCTTCTCCGAAAGAAAATGGGGTGATCTGAGGGCGAACTGAAAAAAACCTTGAGCTATAAAATACAATTAGACGCCGATCCGCTAGGGCTAACGGTAGACGCAGAATCAGGACGCGGGAGTAGTGCTACTGCTTAGATCCAAGATAATTAGATTTGACTCCAGCACATTGAATTCATAACATTATTATTTCGGATGCGAGAATAAATGAGAGTTCGTTTTCAATACCATGCTTCCTTATGTCTTCATCGTCTGTTAAGTGACAAAATTGATTTGCAAGATACTGCTGTTCATGTGGAAGTGTTATTCACATGGAAGGGGTTCAAGAAAGAGTGAATAAGCGGATGCTCACTCACAAGTGAAAATTTTACAATAATATTCACCATACCCGATAATACATACTCAATGAAGTAATCTATTTTTGATCAGAAATTCCACGTCTCCCCCAGGCTGGAAGAACAGTTAAAGAGGAAAGGTCAAATGAGCATAGAGTATAAAAGTACAATGTAGTTGTAAAAAAAGAATGAAGATGTAAACTATTTTAGTACGTGTTATGCCAACCGTTTCACCGTGTAATTCCGAAGTGGAAGTTGTCTACGCCTGCCGAGTTACGCACAGTACAAGTGTAGTTCCCGCATGATGATCTCGCACAGGCTCTATGCTGAGGGCGCTAGTTCGTCGATTCGTCATGGATACGGCCATGCTGTGGTCGGAGTCGGGTTTCAACTCTTGCCCGTTGAAAAACCAGGCAAAGACGAGAGGGAGGTCGCCCTTGGGCACTGCGCACTGCACGGTGGCCATGTCCTCCGGCGTTGACGGGCTCCTCGCCGAAGGTAAAGGCTGTGATCTGCGGCCGCACTGCAAGCAGCTTTTCCAATTACTATGGGTATCGCAGGTAATTTCTAGGGCACATGTTTTCATCCTGGGGCCCAGGGCAAAACACTATAAAGCACAAACGGGCCAGTGAAGTTCACCCTTAATTAACAGATGACCATTGACAGAGAGGAATTAATTACCACACTCTAGGGAATATCTGTAATTTAGAAACCATATAATTTACAAACCTAATAAACAGTAGCTACTAATCGAGGCTGAACACAAACAAAAAGACTGGCGAGTAACGTTTGGAATAAAACAAAAATTGAATATCAAAATGATGTGTCTGGTACTGGGGAATATGCAAAGCGAGTCTGAGAAAACGATGCATCATCAACTGAATCCCTATACATGAGATATTTCTCCTATTAACATGGAATATTAACGAAAAACTAAAGAATGTAAAATTAAATTCAAAGCGTCAAACTAAAAACGAGCGTGTCCAGAATAAGGTTTATAGGGTAAGGATTGTTCAATGTAGAAAAAAAAAGCCAGTACACTGAAGTGAACTATATAATCATCGCAAATACCGTTGACGTGTAGCTCTGAGGTGTAGTTAGTAGTTCCCGCACTGTTGCTGACGACACACGAATAGGCGCCGCTGTGATAGCCTCGGACGGGATCTATATTCAGAGCGCTAGTCGCCGGTTCATGGAGCCAACGGTTACCTCGTTAAAGAGATCCGCCTTCAGCTCCTCACCGTTGAAGTACCATAAGATAGTAAACGGGAAGTCCCCCTTAGAGACAACGCACTGCACGCCCACAAATTCTCCCGCGTTCACAGCATCTTCGCCGAAAGTGAAGGGGGTCCACCTGCGGCGGACTGGAAAAGACGATGCTATTGTTCTAACTCAAACAACTTTTGCTGAATGGCTACAATAATATTACCATCCCCGTACTCAAAATAAAATACTATAAATATACATGTTCACCATCACCCCTGCAAGATAAGGGATATTGTTACTTTCTCGCATAAAACTTCCATTTCGTTTCACTAATTACCATGGACATTAATGGAGAAATAAAATTAAAAATTGATAATGCACTATCACTGCATCTTCTTTTGGAATTTTGGCATCAGTGTTAAAGTGTTTAAAAGCTCACATTATATAGTGTGTCTCAGAATAAATGTTACAAACTTCTATGGCGGTGAGGTGACGGAGATAATTACTTTTTTGCCAATGAACGTACGGTAGGAAATTTCAGGTAACGATATACAAGTGATTGTCCTTGATTATTAGGCAATTCCTCCTACACTGACGTTTCAGCCGGTACACGAAATCCCTTTGCGTCAGAACGAGGCACGTTTTCCGAAATTAATGTACTTGAAATACCAGAACTAAAAAAAAATATTCTAACCGAGAATTTAACTCACAATATTTCTGTGAACATTTCCAAGAAATTAGGTCAGGCCAATAGGTGGGTGGAGATTCAGTAAGCATGAAGTAATCAGCACTTTCTTCTTTGGCACGAATACCGTTGACATGAAGTATCGTCGTGAAGTTGTTCATCCCAGCCGTGTTGCGAACAACACACGTGTATGCCCCGCTATGGTGGCCTCGGACGGGATCTATGCTTAGTGCACTCGTTCGCTTGTTCATAGCCGTGATGGTTACTTCGTCATCGGACTTCAATTCCCCGTCGTTGAAGTACCACGAGAAAGTGAACGGTAGATCCCTTTGGATACGATGCAAGAAGCCCGACAAATTCCCCAGCATTGGCGGCGACATCTCCAAAGGAAAACGGTGTCACCTGTGGAGGAACTACAAAAACGTCACTTCGTCTCTTACTTAAAATTTTCCTGAAGATGAACGTTATCCTCTTTTCCCGTCACAAAATTTCCAATGATCAGTTATTCACATTTTCATAATCGTACTCGATATACTCACTTTATACGAAGCAATCTTTATTTTTTCTTACCATTACACCAGTTTTACAGGAAGTAAGAATGGTGTGACCTGCGAGAAAAACTGTTAAAACGTGGTTCAGTTCTTTCCTTTATTTTTTCCCTTCTTCTAAGGGCATGAATAGTCCTTTCTCAGATACCGACAACGAATCATTGCAACGATTTTCTTATATATTACATATATATGTACTTACTTCCTTCTCAATGAAGAATAACAACGTTGGATGTACTATCGAAATAATACTCATACTTACGTATGTAGGAGAGGCAGGAACTATAGGATCACATGCGCTGGAATTTTAAGCTGGTTAGCGTCGCATTGCGACTGGCGAACTATTCACCGATGGAAATTTGGGTTAGTTCACAGAATGAGCAGAGCAAATCCGACCAGAAGCAGGCATGTCTACGACATCATCCAACGAAAAAAAAGCATAGTCGCATGTCGACGATACGACAAAGCAATTGTTAATAAAAACAGAAGAGAAGAGACAATGTGGATATTGCGTTCAAGAGGAGTTCAGCCGATATTCATTCCGGAAAGGTCCAACGTGCTTCGTTCATTGATAAGCTATTTAATTTTTTTTCTTTTTCTTTCGTTTTTTTTTTGTGGACGTGTCAATGAGTTCAAACGAGTAGTCTTTGGCAAAACGTATTTGCTTCCCGAAATACAATACAGTTCGCGTTGGGAAACAATTAATCAGAAGCAAATACGTGTTTGCTACAATGTTGGAACATATTATTTTATAATGACATGACAGCGAGCGTTCGCTAGAATTAGGCAATCGTCATAAGATGGAGAGGCAATCTTTTGCCGCCCTCAACCTATCTCGGTACTCACTGTCAAATCTAAATACTTTAGCACTCGACTCACGGTCAAATCCAAATATTTTAGCTGAAATGATGCATATTAATGAAGTAGTAATTTTCTGTTTAAATAATTAAAATCACGCAGGTTACGCCCAGTTGCATTGAGTCAATCACCTCACCAACATTCTGTTCACATTCTAACCGCAATCGGCCGAACTCACCTCGAGTATCTAATTTGGCGCACCGTTCACGAGCACTTCCGCACTGAAGTTGGCGCTGCCGGCGTGATTGGCGATGGAAACAGGTGTACTCCCCACCGTGACGGCCTCGTACGGGTCAATGCTAAGGGTGCTTGAGCGCCTGTTTATCATCAGTACGTGTGATCTCCGGGTCCTGTTCTGCGGCCAGTTCTCGCCCATTGAAGTACCACGTGATGTTTATGGGGAAATCCCCCTTGGAAGCCACGCACTGCACGCCGAGCACGTCGCCAGCGTTGGCCGCCGTGTCGCCGAAAGAGAAAGGGCATCACCTGTGGGGGAACTGCGAACCACGAATTGCATCTTAACATCCACTCACTCGCAAATTATTCGTTTCTTGTGTGAGCGCAACACGAGTGATTCGTATGAGGTATACATTTTGCTATTAGATTATTGAAAAAAACGAATCTTTTTCTCATGAATGCTTTCAATGGAATCATACTCAGCTTAAATCACCACACAGGCTCCAAACAAACGTCGCCACACGCATCACGCAACATTTTATATTAAATAGTAATTGAGAGGGATTTTTTCGATGAACTATATTTGTATACGAGGATGATACATCCTTGGACCATTTCTTATTTTGGCTCCAAAATAAGTGGTACATTGAAAGTGAATCATTCTTTTGCAAGCTCCCAATGCAAATTTGGTATTTCAGATCATCCGCAACTATTTAAAATCACAGAACGGAATTTCAGATCATCCATACTATTTAAAATCACCGAAGGTACATTTCATTACTACAAATACGTGTAACAAAATATTAACTTAAAACAACCATAAACGAAATCGAAGTTGCCACATCAGATGAGACGGTTTTCACATTTTTAAAATCAAATTAACTCAGAGCTTCAGTTAGAAACTATTAAACAGCAAATGACAAGTACCATAAAGATCCCGTGAAGCGCCTGGTATCCGCAACGAGGAGAGTGTATCCGCAAGAGGATCGTTGAATCCAAAACGTTTCTCCTGGGACCCGACAGAGAATTTTACTCTCTTGAACATGCTTTGCTTGTAGTTGCAAGATCTGGCATATAATTGTACCTTTTGATAGTAATCAAAATTGTCTTAGCTATACTGTTTCAAAGTCTGATGTTGGTATCGGCAAAGGCGACGAAACGAACTGAGTGAAGGAAGGTTAAGGGTTTGGTGACTGTTTTTGGTAATACATAATTAGGGACAGGATTTCCATGCAAATTCACGGTTTTATTTAAGCTTCGTAGAAATTACAAACTTTGTAATATATATTTCATGAAAAACTCGTTTAAAAAATGCAGACTTTTTTCGTGCATGTTTGCATATTTGGGTAGTTTTTTGGAGAAATTCATGCATAAAGCATGTTTTGAACATTTAAAAATTAATACTGCATATTTAGACTTCTACCTAGCATAATAAGTACTTTCTTATTATTTTTTGCATAATTGAGAATATTAAAATTGACGCATATTTTGTATAAATAGCATAATATTCTTAGGTCGAGATAGGATGCATTTGTCTTTGGTGTTTATTGTTTTATTATAAATTTCCACCTTCCGGTACACGTGTTGGATTTGCGATGCGAATACACGTGCGGTGAGCAACGATCGCGAAATGAATTATCAACGCCATACGATACGTTACAGATACGATATCAACGCCATACGATAGATACAGGAAGCCGAAACTCAATATCCTTTGGAAAACAGACAATGGAAGGAAAAATTACACGAAATGCTAAATTCAAATCCTGACTGATCTCCAAAATGTGAAAAAACATTATTAGTGGTGGGGAAAACAGAAAATGCAGAATCTGACCTCATTGCACAGATTTTGTCTTTGAAGTACGCTCTAATTATATCTTATGACGTAGAAAGTTTATTTTCTGCATTCAAATTTTTTTTCTGACAAAAGGATGAATTTGACGGAGGACAATATAGAAAAATTGTTAATGGTTCACTCTTTCAAAAGGCAATATAACAAAGTATAGTAAACAATAATTTGATTGTGCATATATTGTCCATTTTTACCCTGCATCGTGCGTATTTGGCTATTTGACAGTGCATGGAAATCCTGTTTCTAGTAATAATAGATTACAAACATGCGATATATTAAGTAAGCGAACCCTTCACATGAAGCTCGGACGTAAAATTTTCATAGCCAGCACGATTCCGAGAGGAACATGTGTATGTTCCACTGTGTCGGCCGCGCACGGGATCAATACTGAGCGCGCTGGTTCTCCGATTCATAGGCACAATAGAATGTCTGGGTCCATCCCTCCTTTCAACTCCTGCCCATTGAAGAACCAGGAAATTTCGACGGGCATATCGCCCAGGGATACTGCGCACTGGATGGCTACCATGCTTCCAGCGTTCGTAGCCTCCTCGCCAAATGAGAACGGCATAATCTGGGGAGGAACTGAATTCACCAAATGATTTAAAAGTACAGAAATAAATCGTATCACTTTCAACTGAAACAATACGTTGTGAACTGACCACTCTTACTTTCTATCTAAGAGTACCACGACTCGAATTAGAGGGGATAGTGAGTCCATTGTTCGGCGATTTTACCAAACTGCCCATTAAAATTATTACTTTTCTTTCAAACATCAGCGGAGGTGTCCATCCCAATGAAAATGATTCGCCGCATCCTGTAAAAATACTCCCTTGTGGTCAGAAATTTCCAATTGTTGAAACCAATATGCGAACACAAATGTGCCAATTTGAAGCGTACACGGGTTCTTCTGCAATGACCCCAATTGTCCCTTTCGGGTTTTACTATTTCTGACGTCTGTTGGGATTCACGGTATATCCTGTAGGATTTTAAAAGGAGACGAAAGGAAGACGTGCGTTGCGGGTGGACTAGCTTCTAATCGAGTAGAATGCAGAATAACATCAATATTGCCCAAGGAATACAATGCCAGGCGAGGAAGTGATTCTGGAAATAAGTGTGATGAATAAAAAATACTTTTGTGAAAAATAAATAGGGGTACTGCAGTTCTACAGCTCTCCACCTAGAGCCGCGACTGGCTCAAACGCCGTTAATTTCAGGCACAAATTGATAAATTGAAGCAATGAAATTCGTTCGCAGCATGTTTAGACGTGTCTTCTTCACAATTCACCACTTACCGAATCATCTCACCACCATTCACCGAATCATATACCGTCTCTACCATGAATTGAGATAAGGTTCAAAGAAGGCATTGTAAATCATAAATTACAGTTTTAGTTGAGAGTGGCATACGAGGAAAGCTATGGATTTGGCGAGAAAAACAAGTTTGCAAAATAAGAGGTGCGCAAACCCTTCACATGAAGCTCTGCGGTGAAATTCTCAGAGCCTGCGCCATTTCGGACAGAACACGTATATGTGCCACTATGACGGCCACGCACAGGATCTATGCTGAGGGCGCTGGTTCGTCTGTTCATGGGAGCAACGGAAACATCCGCATCCATCTCCGGTTTCAATTCTTCTCCGTTGAAGAACCAAGAAATGTGTACGGGCATGTCGCCGCTGGAGACCACACACTGAACACCAACCGTATTACCTGCATTGGTGGCTTCTTCTCCAAAGGAGAAAGGCATAATCTGAGGGGGAACTGCAAGGAACAAATCATTAATATGACAGGAGAACGACATAACTCGAAGGTAGTCGTTCAATTATTTATGTAATAAAAAAATCTGGAATTAGTGTCATATGCTTTAAGTAAATGTCTCTAAGAGAGTCGACTCGAAAAACTTATTTCAAAAAGAAAAACACATTTTAAGTTAGGTCGTTCTTCTAGAAAACTGCTGCTTTAAAACTTCAACAAAACGACGTCGTTTTAATAAGATATATCTTAAAGATGACACTAGAGTCAGTCATATCGTGTCACTTCAAAAGGTGACATGCGCAGACCTTAATCTTACTGACAGTCAACAATCACGATACTAAAAAGAACCCTCACTGTCGAATGCCTTACCACTTACTAAAGGGGTGTGCCGTGCGAAGGAGCACAAGTCTTACTAACGGTAAAAATTATGGTAACGAAAATTTTCAATGAAGTGTTCACGTGCAAACACTCACGACACGAGACGATTTAGTCAACTGTCTCAAGGAAGGTGAAAAGGGAGGATCACAGCGAGGAAAGTTTGTTAGTTTGAAGCAATAGCGACAGAAAGAAAGTGACAAGACCTAAATTAGTGGAAATCGGAAAATATACTCTTAGAATTAAACAAAAAAACAAATATCAACCAACCCTTCACATGAAGCACAGCTGTAAAATTTTCAGTGCCCGCAGCGTTCCTGACAGAACATGTGTACGATCCACTGTGATGACCTCTGACGGGGTCAATGCTGAGCGCGCTCGTTCTCCGATTCGTCATGAAAATTGAAACCTCGTCGTTCGCCTCAGGATTTAATTCTTGCCCACTGAAATACCACGATATACGAAGCGGCAAATCGCCGATGGAGGCGATGCACTGCGTACCCACCATGTTCCCTGCGTTGGTCGCTTCATCGCCGAATGAGAAGGGGATGATTTGAGGAGGCACTGGAACACATGTTTTGCTGTAGTATTCTATTGCCTCCGAAAGCAATGACGAGTTTCATATAATTTATTTAAATGGTGCGAAATTTTTCCTCTTGTTTAGACGAAGTGCGCGTTTCCAAGTGTTCATTTCGAAATGAGTATTTCGGAGCCGCAGATAATTTAGTTTCACTTTCCATTCCTTTACACTCCCATATCCTTCAAATGTAAGCCGCTAGATATTTGATAAATTATGGTCAGACTCTCTACCATACAATAAATCTTCACACAACATAACATGTAGTCAAGGTTTCCTTTCGGTAAGTGTTGTAACATTTTACTACCAGTAGTAGAGTCCTGGTCGTTCATTCAAAAGAACATGTGACCATTATTTTCTCTCAAAGTAAACCAATTTGGAGATACGAGGGAATCGAAAATCGGGTTCGGGGACCTCTATGCACCTAGTAATAATTCATTCGAATTAAAATGAGTGATTGTTAATTTCACAATACATCAAGAATAAGTACCCTTTCTTTATATGCAATAACACGCGGAAGTAAATCAATATCAAGAAGGGTGTGCAAACACACTTTTCATAAAATATTATCTCCTTTTCCTAACATCTCGACAACTAGTAGGCGACAAAATTAATTCAGATTGTTAAAACACAGTATTACAGCCCAACCGAAAGGGGATAAAAATATTTAAGGTTCAGGAGGAATGATTGATGTAAAAATGTAAGAAAAGAAAATGAAATAAACGGAGATTTCCACGGCTGGAGTCAAGGATATCTTAGCGGTCCCGGTGAAGCTCTATCCTGAGTGCGTATGGATCTTCGAATGAAAAGTCAGACACTAGGAAGGCCGTACGGAAGACGCAGCTGCCCAGGTCACTGAGCCGCCCGGACCGCGAAGATAACCTTCAGCGAACCAGCGTGACAATGCACCGTTCACGTGGAGCTCCGAAGTGAAGTTCTCGAAGCCGGCCGCGTTGCGCACGGCGCACGTGTAGTTGCCGGCGTGATGCCCGCGCACGGGCTCGATCTCCAGACTGTTGACGCGGCGGCTCGTGTGTGAGACCGTCACGTCCCGGTCCGCGTTCGACGCCAGGGCCTGGCCGTTGAAGAACCACGTGAAGGTGAGCGGGAGGTCGCCCTTGGAGACGGCGCACTGCACGCTGGCCATGTCCCCCGCGTTGACGGGCTCGTCGCCGAACGTAAACGGGGTGATAAGGGGGCGCACTGCAAGATGGCGGATAATTAATGCTCCCGACTTATGTTCTGCGGACCAAAAACGTTTACCGTCATGGGTTTAATGATTCAGCCACGAATTTAGTTACATTGCTTTACTGTCCCACTTAGGCCCGGCGTTTGACCCAATGGGTGCATGGGTAGATGCTCGAAAGAGCGTTGCGTTCTGGTAATATGCCTAACGATGGATCTTTGCATCAAAAAGCTAGGTGGCCGTCCCGGGTGCCTGAAACCCTGCCTGGTACTTTCAAAGAAATAAAGTAGGCTGCAGGCGAAAAAAACGATCACTCATTTTCAGTAGAAATAATGACATGAAACGTAACACATCAGTACCGTCTAGTAGCAAAGGTTTTACAAATGTCATGAAGAAGTTGAATTTTGCTCAGACGCATCACTTACGCTTCAGTTCCTTAACTTACTACAAATCTAGAATATAATGCTCCCAATAACGATTTAACATTAGCCCATTTCCCCAAACCAATATATAATAATTCTACGGGAACTTTTTCCACGAGATGAAATGAACTATCTAAAGAAACATTATTAAATAAATAAAAGCAACTTATGCAATTTTTTAGCTAAAAGAATTAAATGAGCAATACCTTCCATAATAAATAGTATAGCTTTGCAGATCATTTTTAAATGAAACGTTTTACTAAAAACATACACATCACTTACATTTTGAAATAAAGTAACTTATTTTGCTATCAAATTTACTTCTTACTATTTATACATAGGTTGGAATTGCGGAGTAACAAGAGGTTCGCATATGGAACGGAAATAATAGTAAATTAGTAGTCACTAAGAAGCAAAATAATGAATACTACTCGTGCGGGAAATTCAAATTTAAGAACCATTTACGCGTAGTTCCGCAGTGTAGTTGTCCGTGCCCGCGGCATTTCGTACGGAGCAGGTGTAGTTGCCTCCGTGGTGGCCACGGACCGGATCGATACTCAACGCACTAGTTCGACGGTTGGTCATGGAAATGGAAACCTCTCGGTCATCTCCGGCTCGGATCTCTCCCCCTTTGAAGAACCAGTAGATGGCCATTGGGAGATCTCCTTTCGGCACCACACACTGAATGCCTATCATGTCGCCGGCATTCACAACCTCTTCTCCGAATGAGAAAGGCAGAATCTGAGGAGACACTAGTCAAACAATATCGAAATTTAATGCAACTATTAATTTTATTTACTTATTAACGCGCGACTAGAATCGGGCGATGAGGTGTCATTCTCATTAATCCAACAATAAATTCATTAGTGTTGTAAATGACCACTGCATAATGTTGAAAAATGGTACAAAATATAAGGGCCCTTTACACAACTCGCAAAATTCTGAAATGAGATCTCCATTGCAGGTCTCCGAAGAAAGCTACTCCAGGATATTTTCCTGTCAAAGAATCCAATTACCCTTGGCCGGAGAACCCCAGCTTTGGACCTAAGAAGCTAGGACGACTGTATCATTGCCACAAAAACTATAATTTAAGTATAAGCTGGCAGCTGCAAAAATAGTCTTGAATTCGAGAGTCATTGAAGGTCTTCTCCATCGAAAAGTTGTGTTACGACTTCACAAATATTTCAGAAAGGTCGCAAGGTCAATGAGCCTATCGAGCGAGAACGTCTTTCAATTCTACAGGAGAAAGAAGCATTACCAATCCTTTGAGTCCAATACTACAATTAAAAAATCATAATAAAATTGAGGCAATCTTAAAATGCGAGAATTTCGAAATAACTCATTTCTTGCCCACTTTCATTCAAAACAAGTAATCTGAACTGATGTAAGTACCAGAGAAGTGTTTGAATACGAAAAGCCCTTACCAAAAACAAAAGTACACGAACCTTATGTTTCTTATCGTATCCTTAGGGGAATTCATGTTTTTTTTCCTGAACATGAAATAAAGCAGATACGCTAAGGAAACAATTTCAAAAAATGTAGAATGGTATTTTTAATAGGATCCATTTCGAAAAGGGATTTCTTTTCCCTGAGAACCACTGCATGTACTAACAGTTGTGACTGAAACCAATATAATATGCAGGTTCACGTTTCATCAATGTTTATTCTTGAAGATTTCGTAAAACTTATTCATTAATAATTTACGTTGGAATTCTCGACCATCGCAAGATTCATCCTTAAACAATGGATTTCACAGGTACGTAGGCAATATCGGAATTCACAGGGCGTTGGCAATGAGGAAAATTCGTGCAGGAAAGAAATAAGCGGAAGTACAAGATACATATTTTTTTATAGAAACAACCATTTACGTGGAGAGCGCTGGCAAAAGAGTCGGAGCCGGCAGCGTTGCGTACGGAACAACTGTAGTTGCCGCTGTGGTGCCCTCGGACAGGATCAATGCTAAGAGCGCTCGTACGTCGGTTCATCGCTGCTATCGTCACAGAAGGATCCTGGCTTGCCTTCAACTCTTGGTCGTTAAAGAACCAAGTAATAGTCAAGGCAAATCGCCTTTCGGGACCACACACTGAATGCCGATCATTTCCCCAGCGTTTACTGCGTCGTCTCCGACGAGAATTGCATTATTTGTGGTGCCACTGTCAACAGACCGGATAGGAGGCACTAATGATTAAGCAATTGGGATAATGAGCTATCTTGTATGCAGACACAATGTTTATAACAAAGAAACATTAAAATTACTAACGTTCTTAAACCACTACACCTGGCACTTGATTACCAATTTAATTAATACTTCCACGAAGATAACTTGCGCATTTTTATGCTCTAGGCCAACTTCAAAGCAAGAACGATGAGCATTAAAATAATCTGTTCTACTCCTCGTAGCTCTCGAAACAAGCGAATCCTTACGGTGCTCTCACTCTCCTCGAATTTGGGTACATCGCCTCACAGATACTAAAATTACTTCATAAACAAATCCTAGAGAAACCACGCAATTTTCTCTACATTCTCCTTATACTACCCTACGAAAACAGGTCGAGCTACATAACTGCAATTGACGTTTGATTTCACCTAACTATTGAGAGAGTGGTGCTGAAAAGTACAAAATACCTTCTTTCAATTCGAGAAATTGAACAATGGAATCTTTCAGTCATTATAAAAAAAATACATTTTTGAAAAAGTTTAGATGTTTCGAAACATCACAATTTTTTTTATAAAATGTGCATCACTTGTTTAAAGATCTAACGTAGAAGAATTATTTTTTTAAAGAACAATCTCTACATTCAATAGCAAAGTTGTAGGAGAGGGTCGAAAAAAAGCTGAATGTTTACAATTTTCGAAATTTCAGAGCCTTCAATGAAAATGGGACCTTTACCGTAGTTATAAGCGTACAGTACTCGAACAAATATTAAAACAGGAGATCTCGAACAATATTTAAACACGTCACCCGGACAGCCGAGATCTCAACTCTGGCCGCGGAAGCCTAAGACTTCATTTAAATATTTAAAGAAAAAATGTGGAGCCAATTCGAGAACATTTTGAAAATATCTTGTGCACAGTTTCGTCTGTAGAGTTGTTCACGGACAAACGGACGGACGAACGCCCGAACAGGCGTGGCGGGGGCGGACGGACGGACGGACGGACGGAAGAGAGAACAGACGGTCGGACAAAGAGACGGAGCTCTCGACGAACCAACAAACATTTTCGAGCAAAAACACACTTTTTCGGTAGCAAGGGCTCCCCAAAACATGCGTTTCCCTCAAAATCTCGACATAGATTTTTGCAGCATTACTAACGTTCTCTAAACTCGTATATACGGTACTAGAGCACGAGAAAGAAAAAAACAATCCTTCAACCAGGAGACGATCCATCAGGAAGGAACAGGGATTCATTAAGTTACAAGAGAAATTGTTGGACATCATAACGAAATATGATAAGACAATTACAAAGTTAAAAGCACAAAAATACGATCCGCTAGTCATTCCCCACCACCTAGGCGCACCGTTGACGCGCAACTCGGCCGTGTAGTTGTCGGCGCCCGCCGCGTTGCGCACGGAGCACGTGTAGTTGCCGCTGTGGCGGTCGCGCACGGGGTCGATGTTGAGGGCGCTGGCACGCCGGCTTGTCTGCGTGATGGTGACGTCGCGGTCGTCGCCGGCCTCAGCTCGTGTCCTCCGAACCACCATGAGATGGCGAGCGGTGAATCGCCCTTTGGAGCAGTGCATTGTACGCCAACCATCTCACCGGCGTTAGTGGGCTCTTCGCCGAACGAGAACGGTGACACCTGGGGACGCACTGCAAGCAGGGTCCATAGCGCCATTCAAGACTACTAGTCCCGAAGAGCAATTTAATATATTTGTTTATTTTAATATATATCAATTTATTTTAATATTTTTATTTCATTCAAATACTGGGAGGAAGGAAAACTGCAAAAATTAACAATGACTCGCTCCACATACGTATTTTTATTATTATATGTCAATATCTTCACTTTTTTATACTCCCCCTACGGCATTTGAGGCTGGCATTATTTGGAGTATTCTACGATATCAAGAAGTTTGTTTGCATGTCGCTTTTTTGTGTTTTCAGTCTTTCCCTCGAGCGCGGAGTCTCTTTTCCTTTAGAGTTCTGAGGTCTCTGGGCTCTCGTTTAAAGTCGTTAGAGTCCTAAAAGCCCACATCTTAAACCTTAAACCAAGAGAATCATCGTTCCAAATAATTGCTCTCGAACTACGTAAGCTACTGCCCCCATAATAATTTAGATATATTGAAATGGACGTCTCCACTGGGTTAACTTTCTGCTCTTTGGAAGAAAACTTTCAGATTCTGTATCGCCAAATACAAATCGCATTCTGCTTGGTGACACTAGATTTTGGGAACTGAAATCTAAACTCTCTCTCTCACTCAATGAATTTCTTTCCCAAAGTTTATTCTTACATCTCAGTAAATATCATTTATAACTAATGAATACAATACATATTAACAATTTACTATTATTTACAATTGATAGAGATACATGTTACAATTCACAAAACTAGCAATCAACAGCATAAATATCTATTCAAAGAACCCTGTAGACTTGCAAACTCGTGTGGGGACTAAAACAAGTAACTGATCAATTTGACAGTAATCAAATTCGACAGAAAAATTTGCCAAAAAAATGCCTTGTTTGTAAATTGAAGGGCGTGAATATCGAGTGATGTAATAAGCAGAAGAATGCGCAGTTTCCGCAATGTAATACTTAGGACGAAACATTTTTATATGCCGTGTTAGATTGTGAATGGTTAGCGATATATGAATAATGATGAGTGGTTGATGAATGATAGATGATAAAGAAGAAACAGTGGTATCAGAGCGTGCTGTGAAAACCTGTTTTTTATGTTTTCCCCACCACAAATTTCCTACAAATCAACCGAAATGACAACACAGTCCAGGGAAATTCCCTTAAAGTCAGCCGTTTTCGTTTCCTTGGAAATAGTATGTCCACTTCGTAGAGCTTCATGAGCGGAAAGCTAAGGTGTGCCACTGTACGGAAGTGTAAGTGGAAGGCGAACGAACTTGCTCACTGCTGCAGCACGCAATAATCCTCCTAATGACAGAATACTGAAACGCCTCCCCACAAAATAATGAAACACATCAGTGCGCGTTCTAGGCAGTTTTAATCAGCATCAGGATGCTACGACGAGCATTCACGATAAGGGCAATCGATGCCTAAATTACACTCGCAGAAGTAACAAACAAGTCGACTTTTTTAGCCAACATGTTTACATGTGCAGTATGACAGATAAAGGTATACCATAATTCAGCAGTGCATAAAATCATATGGAATGTTGACTTTTTCAGAAATCTGTTAATATTTCAACCGTTTGATATACTAATTTGAATAGAAAACAGCAAAATGAAATTCTTTAAAATACGCGTATCTACTCCAGTACAATCAATAATGACTTTTCGCATATCTCCAAAATTAAGGAGCTAGAGGAACAGCTTGAACAATGTAAACGAAAAATATAACATTTGAAAGTTGCATTGTGTCACAGACAGGAAAACGGAATTTTTGGGAAGGAAGTGGACAACAAAAAGTTTCTAATCATAGATGATTCGATTGTAAGGCATGTTGGGAGAGAAATGAACACGCTACAGTTCTGTGTTTTCCGGGAATACAAACAGAAGTCATGTTACGCTGTTTGGAAGAAAGTGAAAACGCAAAATTTGACGTAGTCGTGGTACAGGTGGGAACAAACGACTTATGGCGACGTTCAGTAGATTATATAATGGGAGATATGTACGATGGGAGTTATGCACGTCGTGAAGAAGGTGAAAGGAAAGTTTCCAATGGGCAAATAGTTGTAAGCGATGTATTAAGGAAGAAAGGAGTCAAGTGGTGTAGAATTCGTACAATGCATGTTTTGAGTGAGTAGCAGAATGTATAAATGTGGTCTTTGTAGATCCGAACTACTGGATTGTGGACCTAGACTTTGGGCGTGATAGAGTCCATCTCAATAGGCGAGGAGCAACTCGACTCGGGCAGTTGTACTCTTATGAGTCTGTTGTTCCCTTGCTCCCATGCGTGTTCAAGGATGACACGAGCTGCCGGAAAACAATCGTCAAAAGGATATGTTAACAGTGTTGCAGGTAAATTGTCGAAGTGTAGTAAATAAGTCCATAGAATTCAATAATCTATTAGAAACCACAAATGCAGTTACAGTTGTAGGTACTGAATCACGGCTGAGCCCCGATATCAATAATTCTAAAATATTTATTGAAAAATACGCACAGTATAGACGTGACCGTGTAGGCAGGGGGTGTTCATTTGTGTAAAATAAGAGCTAAATAGTCCACTTTACATCACAGAAGAATAATCAGAAATTATTACCGAAACGCACTCCAAATTAATTATTAATTTAATATAAATAGTTATATATTTAAAATTTAATTTAATAATATATTCCCGAGGTACCAGAACGCCGTTCGTCGCGTTCCGTTAGAAATCAAGCCCTGATTGTTTTACATTTAGCATATTGTTTTAAGATTATCGCACTTGTAATTTGCCACCAGAGAACAGTCCACTTGCAAGGAAATAAAATTAATATTATTATTAAAACTACCCTGCAAACATTATCAGAGTGGAAAACAGTGATTTAAAATATTTTTAATCTTCTTTATAAAGCGGTAGCCACGATGGTAACAAACACATCTTAGAAATGGAAATCAAGACTATAGCGGGACAAAATCATTGGTTCTATATTTTTACCTTGCGTTAGGTATTCGTATCTTTGGTTTTATATA
>JAHLJT010008446.1:224422198-224484040 GCA_031308135.1 Acheta domesticus | reverse complement strand
ATCGGCGCCGGATCACACTATACAGACTGAGGAACGCCACTTCCACACACCTATCAAATGGATGAAGGCTTCTCAATTGTTTTTTGTTTGTTTTTTCAATTTATGCGCGCACTGGAAATTAATAATGGGTCATTATTTTCATATTCGACCAACAAAATTCCCGACAACCTCTAAATTACCTAGAAACATTTTTCTAACGTTTGTTTTGTGGTAAAACTATGAAAAAATACAATCTTATATTTTTCTTTTCGATATTTTGCATGTAGTCATTAAAAAACGATTTTTCGTAAAAATAACAGACGACAGACCTAGGTAAAAAGTATTGTTAAGATTCTTTACGTAAATTTTGTTTGCATTTTTTTCAGATTTCTTGGAGTTCTTTTGAATAAACATTACACATTTTATTGCGCTTCAGGCACATTTGAACGTCATAATTGTAAAAATTATGAAATTCAAAATTTATTTTCCAAAATACACCATCTTCGATTTTCAAGTTCTGTAGCTTAAAATGCGTGAAATACATTCAAGTTTTCAGGGGAAAAAGTTCCAAAGGCCCAAATATAAAGTAGCTTGTGGAGAGAGTGAATGAGTATTGATTCCGAGCTCTTCAACTATTGTTATTAAGTGTAGTGCATGTTGTATTCTAGAAGGTAAAAGCGTTCCCAACTGAACGTGAGATATGGCAACCTTCAATTAGGGAGGCCACATCGATATATTCAAAATATCGATGCTTTTTAAAACATGATCGATGCATCTAACGTCTATTTGTTGGAGCCGATGCTTTTCCAACATCAATGTTGCATTCAATAGTTTGACCTGATATTAATGTTTATTGAACCAGTTTTGAAAACATTGACTTTAAAACAATGATAGTTCTGAGGCGATGTTTCATCAATATCGCTATTGTAATTTTGAAGATTGATGAGCATCCCTACGTAAAATTCAGCTTGCGGATACTTCAAGTATCTCCCCCAGCCAAGACTGGAAGAGCCACATGCTCCAAGTTCTCAACTGTTCTCCTTCTGTGTGGTAGTGTACTATAATCGCGTGTAGGGGAAAAGGAGACGGGGATGAATGAGGAAGAAAAAAAATGGTGCGTAATTTGTGGTTCGTTTGCTAGTTTACTGCTGCGGTTTTCGCCTGAAATTGATGGAGAAACCATGAATAAAGCAAGATGTTGGCCGAAACGTCAACTACCACGACGAAGACGCGGCTCGTCTCGGAGAGCCAAGACTCTTGCCGGCCGCGGAAGCCTACGCAACCTTCGAAAAAATCAAAATCATCACCGGTTAAGCCGCTAGTGTTGTAGGCGCACGGACGCACGAACGGTCGGACAGTCAGACAGACGTTTTGTCATAAACTTTTTCGAGTATTAAGGACCCAACAAAAATGAATTCTGACCACACACCGTACAAGAGAAAGTAACTTACTACATATATGAGGAATATTTATCCACTTTTCCGTTATGAGGGATGCACAATACGAGTTTTTCTATCGAAAATAGTCACTTTTCGTTGGAGCATTATACAATACTTCCTCTTTACTCCGTATGTACACTGTAGGCGTGAAAGTAAAAGGTAAACAAAATCTAATCTTTTTTTTATTTCACACAAAACACAAAATACCAAAAGTATGATCTAGTCCAATGTCGTCTAACTAGTGGCCCGGGTGCCATTTATTGTGTCATCCATGAATTCCAAAGGGGTCATCCATGAATTACGTAATGTTAAAGCGGGGGAGGGGGGTCTGAGGCAGCGTTAGAGATAGGAAAGTGCGTTACAAGGGGGAGGGGGTATTGAAAATACTCGAAATTTGCGTTACGTAATTTATGGACGGCGCCAAAGGTCAGAAGTTGACCAAACTGCCGACAAGGGACCAGGTTTGGATCGCCTGAGTTCTGTAAATATATTTACAGTACCAAGTATCCAGTAACCAAAGTTTTAGTAATGACCTTTGGGACCTTGCATGTTGGACACCCCTGATCTAGGCTGTCCGGGGCATTTATACCAACTTCGTCCGCGGTATTCTATGCAATTACGAAATACAATAAATGCGACATCTCTCAAGAATGTCTCTCTGTCTCTAGCTCGCCATGCATTTCCAGCGCTGTCCGTAGTTCCAGATGGCGTTTCGCCTTTTCGGAGCCCGCCAGTTCCCGGGCACCGAGCGCGCGCTTGTTTACAGCTGAGCGCGGCGGTGTGGTAAGCAGCTCTTCCTGGAACGGCGGCTTCGCGGGGCGGGGCGCGGCGCGGCGCGGCGCGGCGCGGCGCGGCGCGGCGCGGCGCGGCGCGGCGCGGCGCGGCGCGGCGCGGGCGCCCCAGCCGGCGCGGCGCGTGGCGTCGGGGTGCTCCAACGCTCCACGAGAGAAGAGCGACTTGCGGGGACGGGGGCGGGATGGGAAGAACGAACCGCCCGTGCTCAGACTCGCAGCCGAAGTGTCGTAACGCTCAACGTGCACCAGAGACAGGATTGCCAGATTGTGGAATTTTGTTCTTAAAAATGTGGATTTTTTCCGTTATGGGAAAATGGGGAACATAAATGGATGGGGAAATGTTTGGGGAATTTTTGGGGAGAATATTTTCATCTCGAGTCGAGACAGAAATATTATTCTCTCAATTATTATGAATAAAAAGAAACAAAAGACGTTATTCTCTCTGATTTTCTTGTATCAAACGAGACAAATAAACGACGGGCGTAGAGAAAGAAAAACTTGAGAAAAACAAAGATAGTATCGGGTTTCGAGCAGCTCAGAGGATGATAATTTGTTGATTTGAATTATTTGAATTCATGGGGACAGCCATTGGAATCATCAAGAGCTGCTCATGTCGTTTGGAGAATATATTTCGTTTCAAAGTTGGGGAATTTTGTTTCAATGGAGAGGTTATTTGAGAAAATTCCGTAGTACTGGTGGGAAGAGAGCTCGCAGCACACCTGGCAACCCTGACCAGAGATACCGAAAGAAATCCAGGAACAAACTCGGGACACATGTCTGTTTTATCTGTTCTGCACACTTCAGTGTGTGAATTGTTTGCTTTAATTGGCCTCTCACCCCCCGCCTTCGAGTAAGAGTTCAATCCCAGATAAGGTGCGTGGAATTGTGAATGATGGAAAATCCACAGGGACCATGTCGTACTTGAACCATTTAGAAGAAGCTAAATGCCCGGCAAAATTAAATACTTTGACAGTTTCCAAATCTGATATTCGCTTATCCGGCAGCGACTCAAGTAATTGACGAATATTCTGAGATTGTTGTTTTGGCGTTGCCTGACAGAAAAAAATTGTGTCAAAATTTGGGCATTTATTGGGAGACTTCACGATGCTAAATAGAAAATGTCCAGCCATTTCAACTGATGTCTGGGGATGGGTCAAAGGATAAATCACTAACTGCCCGGGCCAAACAAGCAAGTGTTATCCGTTCAGTTTAACCAGTCCAGGGAAACAAACATCAGTAGCCACAACAACCGGAGGACAAGAATGTCACGAACGACACTCAGTGTCTCCTTATATTGTAATAGATACGTGTTCGTAGTTGTCCATATCCCGGTCGATAGACATTTCGTGTGTGAGATAGTGGCAGTTTTTCTCGTTTCCCCTGCCTCTTATTCGACCATTGCATCATTATTAGGGAGAGGTTTTTATGCCCTTAAAATCTTGAAATGTGCACTTTCATATGCAATTAAAATTAACAATATTTAATTTCCTCAATAAAGCTTCCTTGATAAAATTCAGTAAAAGCATGCTTGGAATAAATAAATATATTTTTGTGTGCAAATATAACATAATCTGCCCTACTTCGCGAGAGAAATAATTGAAGTAAATATTCATCTAAGAGAAGTACACTGTCTTGTATTTCCGACTGGTTTAAAAAAATATGTTATCAAGAAATATCCTATATTTGCACAAGTATTTATCATCCATAGAAAACAAAAATGCCAACTCACAAGCTCTTTCGAATCAATAAACGCTCACAAATAGATTGCATGGAAAAGATGAGAAGTTTTATAGATGTCTCTATTTTAACGAAATATGCAAAATTTGCTTCTATAATTACACGATATTCACCAACAGGAAAAATTTGCCAAATATGCACAAATAAGCACTAACATATTACTCCATGTAGCATCATATTTAAACCATATGTCAAGACATTTCACTTAGCTATTCATTGAAGCAACGGAAAAATATGCAAAATCATTGAAATCAGCTCCCTAATCATTTCATTCGTATTGTATAATCTAATAAATTAATAATCCAACCTGGTACAGCGTGCTTGCAGGAATCCTCTGTCATTTACCGGGCAGATCGCGGCGTTCTTGTGAGAGAATGAAGAAAATCCATGAAATGCAAGAATGCCTGCTCTTTTGGATTTTAGGAAGAGTACCGCACGGAAAGCTCTACTCAACGAAGGTTTGTATGCTTGCGGATTTTGAAATGTCCAACAAAACCACATGCACAAGATTGCCTGCATCGGCAAATGTGCACATTGTATCAGTACTTTTGACTTCTACACTTCCTGTGCGACACCAACGACAATTTAAAGGCGAGGCAAGAAAAACGAATCAAGTTGAGCGCTGCCAAATGCAGTGGAAAGAATCAATTAAACATTTTAATTTCTTGTTAATTACTGTGCTATTTTTCCTTTAAAAACATATATTTACTTTGCGAACAATAAACAACTTATCAAAACGTGTCATGTTTTTCAGGTTTACACGTTTCATTTTACATGTTTCTCAGTTCAAACACTTACCTGTTTCTGGCAGCTCAACAATTGAAATTGCATCTTGAGTTAATAACAAAACAAACTGGCTTAAACTTATCTAAAGAGCTTTTTAAACATTCGTTGTTTCCTCCTCCTTCACTAGTACGGCCGTATGTAGTATTGCTAAATTCTTCTTCCTTTGCAGCAAGGAAAATTGGATTGTTTCTGGATAAATATCACGAGTCTTCTACACAGACTGGACCAGAGCAAATATCTTCAAAACGTCTCAGCATCGGGATACGGTTTGCGCCGAGTTGTATCCGATGGGGGAAATAATACTTTTTTATATTTTACAGTTTTTGAGATATTGACACAAACGAACGTATGTAGGAAATCAATGCAAACAAGCCAATGTAAGTAAGAATAGTTACGTACATTGAAAATCCGAAGATTAAATTTTCACTTCTATCCAGAGAGCGGAGCACCAGATAAGGAGAGAAGCTTTCCGAATTCCGGACAACCGTTGGCAAAAGGCGCGGAAAACGTGGCTTCTGAGGGAAAACAGAAAACATTTCTTTTATTTCTTTCCGGATATTAATAATGCATATATCATTGCATTCGTCTCTTCGAGTACTTTCGAACGGTGGTAGAAAAATATACACTTTCATTTAAAAAATCAATGAGAAACTTTAAAAAATCAATGAGAAACTTTAAAAAATCAATGAGGAACTTTAAAAAATCAATGAGGAACTTTAAAAATTTAAAAAGTTACAAAATAGAAAAGGAAATGTGTTATTTCTTCCATCACCTATAACCAAGTGGTGCAAACCGCATCCCGTTACCTCAAACCGCTTGGAAGAAACTTGCTGTGGTCAACTTACGAGTAGATGGCTCACCTGTATAGTATAGTTTAGTTTAGTTGGGCGTGAACTGGTCGCCTCTTTTGGTCACCAGAGGATTATAGAATAGAAGAGACAACATGGAATACATATGCAACATACTGTAGTCCGGAAACCATTCATATAGTACCACAACACACATGACAAGAGGCATCAAACAACAGCAGCTGTAATTCATTTAAAACAAACATGAGCGCGATGAAAAACAGGCGACAATTGTTATTATTCCATACCGCTCTATTGACTGTTTTGTATGTTTTATAGAACTAGTTATTTGTGTGTTTACTCAATAAATATAAATAAACACGAAGGGCGAATAATGATGTAGTATTCAATACATCAATAGCACGTGATCGATGTGCAAAAGCTTGGGCTCTCCCATCGGCGCGCCGATGGCGCGGCGGTGAGTTGCAATCCGTTCTCAAGAGTGCGTCGAGGTATCGTAACACGAACGTATCGTTCACTTGTTTTGTCTTTCTCTCCAAAAGCCATTCATTTTTGGAACACATTGAGTTCGCTCTCTGCATCCTTGAAAACAAATTCCATTACCATTTTGGTAAAAAATATGGGAAAATGAAGTTTGGAATAAACATGGAATTGACGAAGATCTTAATGGAAATTGTATCATGATTTACTTTTCTTTAATCGATTAAACTGATCATTCTTTCTATTTGCACTTTTTATTTGATGGGAAATTTGGAAACCAAACATAACGTGCACGTTGCCTAAAAACTTTAAATATTAACGAATTCGACGAAAGTGCCACAAGAAATTTCCAAATATAAAATGTTTGTAGAAGTTTGCCAAGACGAAGTAATTTACCAAATTCCCCTTGTCTCTTGACATTTTCAAATAGGAGCTGAAGAGCAAGCTCAGAGATTGAAAAAATACTAACCAATTAGCAGTCCCGCATTACAGAACGGTTCCTGGCAGAACAATGACTGTTCGTTGTCTTGTTTCACATGGCTGCGACTGTACTGGCGATTAATTCCAACGCAGAAGAACCCTCGAGCGGCCGTAAGAGAGCGGCTGGCTGAGAGAATACAACAGTGGCCCTACAACCCCAGTGTTCCCCGAAGGACTTCCTCTCACGAGGAATTAGGGCGTGGGGAGGGGAATGCGAGGAAATTATTGGGTTACCTTCAATTCAGACGCTTCAAACGTATTCAAGGGGAAACACTGCGCACACGCAGTGAAATGGGATGCTTCCTGCTCTTTGGTTTACGGCTTTTCGGTTTCAATCCGAATCAGGATTCATGGTCTTACTGTTATGCAAGATGTTTAAACAAATGGTGATTCATTGCATTTACCAATTCATCAATCGAACTTGTACCATTAAATCATTACTGTACATGATGCAGTGATTTCTACCCATGCCCATACAATAATTAATGTGACTTCAAAGATAATTTTCTGACACAATGGCTCTCTCCAAAATTTTATTTCCAGAATGATAGAAATAAATGTCGAGGTTCTGCGCTTGCGCACATGTTGAGGTATAATTTATTTTATAATACACCTTAATTTGTTAACAATATCCATCTGGTTGAGAATCACTCAAACGGTATTTGGAAATGCATACAAATCTCTACTCTAGAGTGAAAATTTGGGTTTCAATTTTCCACTCTCTGAATTTCCTAGAATGCTGATTTTAAAAGGCAAAATAACTAACATTAAGAAATCAACCAAGTCTTCAAAATGTTGCCTAGATATACCTGCTCATTTTTTAGCATTAATGAGAATAATACTATTTTCCCCAATTACTAATTTTCACATACACTGATCACGATCTTTCGCTTTTCATATCGTAACATAACTCACCCTTCACAAATGCGCCAAGCTGTCAAGCTGTTAGCTGAAACTCACCTGCAAAAGAAATAAAACAAACGTTAGTTTTTACTGTTTTCAACGCATTGTTTTCGGCTCCTATTCCTGCAAAAATTGAATAATAAACAAGAGTAAACAAAATAAAATTAAATTAAATAAGCATAAACAAATGAACTTTAACATCTGCACTGGTTTGTCTCAAAACGAGGATTTTACAGAATGTTTAGTTTAGCGGTACAATAACAATAAATCCTGCTGTGGCCTACGGGATGCTCTTCCCGTAAACTGTTTGCGTTATTATCCCGTGGTTTTATCGATAAATGATATTACGTGGTCTTATTTTGTTCACACACAAAGGCTCACAACAACCTTTGAATACAATGCCATGAAATGAAAATTTACCTTCGTAAACCCTTAGAAGGCAAGGAAATAACTCTTGAACCGACTTCTGGCGATACAATTAAGCATGGCAACATTATGTGCACCTTGTCACAACATTCACAACAGGGGATCTCCGCGGCTAGACGGAAGAGGTTCTGAAATGCTATTTTCGATAAAGACTCATTAAAAAAGCCGTCGGAACAGAAAGAATACTAGAAGAAATTTCCTGATTGTAATCATGATTCCAGAACTAGAAGTATTAAAATAAATGTAACAATAGTGGACAATGCTCCAAGAGTGGTCAATTGTGAGGCAAAATGCTGAGAAGAAGAAGAAACCCCAATAGTTACCGGTTTATACGAGCGTTATAAGGGTTGTAATGAACTCGGGCGACAAAAGACTGAAGGCCAAAGGCATTTTATCGCCCGAGATCATTAGTACACATAAACGTTCGTGGTACGTACAAGATTTTATTTTTGACCTATTTTTAATGATTAGGATATACCAATTAACTAGATGTTCAATTGCCTCGGTTTGTAACATCTTGATATTTTTCTGTCTCTTGATATTTCCCTTCCTTAATTCGCTCTATAAGAGAACATGTTGGGTCATTCAACTGCTTTCATACTTCGCTCGTGGTTACGAAGGTTCAATTTTGGCTCCGTTTCGAAGGCAATTAACAATCAATAACATATCCATAAGAAATAACATTTCTTTTCATCTTTTAGCAGAAAGTAATTACCAAAGGAAGAGTAGGTGCCGAAGGAAATGTAAGCATCATAATTAAGTATAAAATACGAAACACACTTACCCAGAATAACTAAAACATCTTTAAAGTGTGAACAATTGGTACATTTACTTTACAAGTGTTATTTTTTTTTCGAATAAGAATAGGAATCAAAATAGTTACGTGAGAAACCTGGAAGACTGATACGAATGACAGATTCTGTAAACAATTTGGTGAGAGAAATAGTTATATGATCAATATATATATATACTAAACAATTCAAATAGAAATCATTCTCTAAAATAATGTCCTTCAAAGTTCAATGAAGGTATTAATGAATATTCTACCTTCCAAATTCCCTCTCTTGAGCATTATCTAGTACACGGGTGTCTACATATTGCAAGTCTATTTTCTTGACCCATGATCTTACACAAAAAAACACACAGGAACGCCCACAAAAAAGAGCAACTTGGAAAGCACTCACGACATTTCATTTCCCCTTCTTCCGCTTAGGGCGTGTAGTAGGTACTTCAAAGGAACTTCTCAGTCCCAAGAGGGAGAGGGGACACTGCAGGAAGCCGCAGATGCACGGTACCGGTGCGAGATTCTGAACACAAAAACAAACCAAAACAAAAGAAACGCAAAAAAGGAAACCCATGGTCACAGTGTAAAACGATGCGTGCACAACACCGCACGACGCCGAAACGCGGTTTTGCCCTGCGAAATCAACTCGGGCAGGTAGCCTAGGAAGATCCAAGGTGAACCACCTTGCAGGCGGCCAAGGTCGCGGCAGAAAGGCTGTGGCGTCACGCCAACACTTGCAGCGGGCCAGTGCCGAACCCGCCCCTTCTGCCACGAGGCTCGAGACACTCAAGGGCGGCGTCAGAGGGGGATATTTCCCCCTCTTGAAAAGGGACAGCATTTAAAAAAGCAAACAATTACATACGGTATAATTTGCTTGAAGGGTGAAGATGAACGAAATGGAGTGACTCACCTCAGGGTACCAACCGGGAGCAGACAAGGGTTTTCCTTTAGAAAAATTGTTGCCAAGATGGTGAAACAGAGCTAACGCATCAATAGTAATAGATATTAAATTTAAACTATTACAGATATTAAATAATTTTACAGAAATTGTCACATATTAATAATTAATAACAGGTTTTAAAAATATTTTTTGAAGGTTGAATATTCAAAACTCCACCATTCCTCCACTCCAAGGTGATATATTACAAATTACAAGTTGGCAGTCAACGTTTTCAGGGAAGAAAGTAATACTACTAGAAAGATTTATCGAAATTTTATTTTGATATTTCATTTTCCAATTGTTAATACATTAAGAAACCCTTATTGAAAGTAATATGTAAATTATTGCCATCAACACAAAAACCTTTAATTTTATTTAAATCCCTTCTGGAATTATTTTTTGAATCTGCTTTTAAAGTTAACCGACGGGAAATGCCTCTCCCGTGAAACATCGTGCAGTCGTGCCCCAAAGCGTTCGTGATGTGAATGCTGCCTACAATAAATTCTCGGGAAGTAATTTGCGAAACTACTTGATGGCATTTAAATAGTGATTTATGAGTCGAGTTTAAAGAGATTTTTGGAAAGAGCGACGAGGAGTGTACTGGAACTAAATCAGAACAAAAACGAGACTGAAGGATATCAATTTTAATGTACACATCCACCCACTTTTGCACATGTACTTTTCAGTAATTTCAGGAATTTGGAATGGATGTTTTTCGTTTCAGAATATCTGACGAGATGTACATTGTCGCGGGTTTAAGAGGATGAAGCGTCGATAACATCAGGCGACACCCAATCCGAACAATTGATATTGAAAGAATGGCGTTTAGGCTTTATTAGGCATAACGACGCCCCGCGGCGAAATAAAAAAATAATTTAGATTGTATCGAATATTGCCCAGAAATGAATATTTATCCTCCAAATTTTATGTCTTAAATTCAATATTTCAGATATTTAACTGAGAAATTCGAAATTAATAAGTTAATAAGGGTTTTCCTCGAGTTCATTTGTGAGTTGATTATTCATCTATATATCAGTTTTCACGGAACAATTATTTGTTTTCAAGTGTTGGCTGCGTCTTATTTTTTTTTCAAGACAACAAAATACACAAAATTTCAATTGCCACTACACTTCAATTGCACTTCAATACTTTTCTATTGAATAGTAAAACCATTCACTAATGCAGATACTCATTGGAAACATTTTAAACATGAACGGCTACTGAACTACATATCCTGGAATCCTTTATTTCAGAACAAAATTAGGTTCGAAGTTCGCAAAGGCAAGTCGGCAAGACTCCGTATTTTCTCATTATGAAATCGATTTCTACCTTAGAGGTCACCAGATATCGAATTCCCGTTAACCATTCAAAGCTTCATTTAACAAGCTGTAATTTACACCTCAAAGTGCGAGAATCAATAGTTGGCAAAGCCATGTACTTCTACCTTTGCAAAATTGGAAATAGCAAATCTGTATTAACTGGTACTTCTCTTGCCAATTGGAACCCGCAAATATTTGTATTCTTTAGGAAATTAAATAACTTATTAATTATAATCGATCTCACAAAAAATTACAAGCACGCTTAGAATATTCACTTCGGTCTTTCCAGTACATAGAGACAACAATGATTTAAAGTAGCATCAGTTAGAAAGACACAGTGATCACTCATTTCCTGGACCTAGTTTCCCTGACTTTTCCCGATTTTCTATTGCATTTTTTAAAAAACTTTTTCTCATAAGATTTGTAACTTCACACAACTTACAGAAAATATTAATGCTACCCTGATACTAATTAGTCAGTTCTCTTATTTCGCTGTGAAAAAGTACAAATAACAATATTTCGTCAACAAATAAAAACTGAGCAAAACAATCACTGTACCAACGTTTTTAAGAAATAATATCTACTTTCATAAGCATCTCAAATTTTCCCTGACTTAACGATTCCTTGATCACAAATGCTTTGATTTTCCCCCGACATTTAGAGCAACAAAATTTTCTGATTTTTTTCGGTTATCCAAAAAGTGGCTACCCTGAAAGATAAGAATCCACTTACGACAAAACGAGTTCTACAGACTGAAAACAAAACCACGCATAGTATAGAGTAGCCATCCACAGACACCGTTTGTCGTGGAGCATAATGTCTTAAATTGGAACAAGCGTACTAATTGGAGTAGTTAGGAGTGGTGTCCACACAACGGCCGTAGGAACATCTGGCGCTCTATGGAGAGATCTCTTTCTAGTGCAACTGACGATGGAACTGCTTGCTCATCCAGCCATTGACCTTCCGCGGACGCAAAGAAGAAAACTCTTCCTCGACGAGCTTACACAAGAAGGCGCGGTGCTTATCAGACATCAGATCGCACGCTGTTCTGATTTGAGTAGTAGAGGTTAAGAATCCCAGGCCTGCACGAGACATAATTATTCTCGCAACTCGCAACAATGTGAAGAAAATAAGTCGACTAGGCGCTACAATATTTCAATATCAATTTGTGAGTATTGGAATATCAAATAGAATGGTCAAACACAAGTACCGAATTAAAGTTCTTAAAATTGAGATCAGATTTTCCGATCGGTCTTGTCGACTTATCGCAATTATCGATTATTATAAAATAACATAATCCATTTGCATTGAATATATTTCCTCAGTTAAACATCTAAAGTCATTTTTGTGCAATTATTTGTGTTGTGATTATTTTGTATCCTGCATATTATAGAAAAAAGTCAGTATTATAGAAAATGATCTTAAGCCAGGTTTCACTGTATTAATAGCAAATTCATTAATACTTTCAAGTCATCATAGAGTCCCTTTAACATTTCATGGATGCCTAAGGGGTATAAGGGGAGTCCCAACGTGAAAGATGCTACGGGTTACCGATTACATTCTACAACTCTGATAGTACGTATGCATCACAAGAACTTTGGAACCACAGGAGCGACTGATCTCAATTTTGGCGTGAATACTTTTGAGCGGCCAAGAATAAAATGAATAGTGTAGTTACAATTCAAATCATGAGTTTGGTATAAAATTTTTAGTCCCCAATGCGTTTAGGTAGCATTGCTGCTTGGTGGGGTCGAGCCAGATCGGATGGAGCGGGCAGATCGGGCGGAACGGGGGAAGCGACGGAAGTGAATTAAGGTGCAAGGAGCGGAAGGAGTGGAAGAAGCGGAAGGAGCGAAAGTGTAAATCAAATTATAGTTGGAGTGGCCAATCACTGTACCATTTACCCTACACTGAATAGAATGTGGTCTCTTCTTATTTGATGTGGCCGTTTGAGCATGTTTCACTGCATTGTACTGTGTTACAAGGCTATAAAACATCTAGTAATAAACTTAAAAAATATCGCTTCTTCTTTCCTTTCATTCTTCGTTCATCGTTAGGATGTTTAGAAAACTCAATAAATTATAATTATGCATTCACAACGTTACTCTACCGCACATTATATAAATAATGTGTTACATAAAGTGATCATAAAAATGTAGTAATAATATGGATACCCCCTTCAAAACTGTTAATTTTACTAGTGCAAACAGGGTTAGACCACTATTGCGCTCAGCCCTTCATGTAAAAGACATCTATCGTTGTTTTTTTTCATTTTATATATAAGCATAATTGTCCAGTCTTTTTACGTAATTTTCGTTTCTGCATTTCTATTTTCATTATCTGAAGGCCTCGAAACGGGAGAGGCAATTGTGGTTCAGTCACATTTGTAACATAAATTTATCATAAGCAATATAATTTGTACATGAAAGCTGTAATTAGCTCGATTACTGGTTGTATCAACAAAAGATGAAAATGGCGAAGAAAATTCAAAACATTTTGTTTTCAAAACCTTAAAAAAAGTAACACGGGATTAGTCCCAACAATATTTTCCAGCATATTGACAAAAAAGTTGCGTTTCAAGAATCTTTTCCGTCACAAGCGAAGGTGCTACAGATTTAATTCCGGGTCACCCTAACAGGCCCTTTAAAACGGACCCCGCAGAATCGTTCCGTCTCTACCCCCCGGAGTGATTTCCAGTGTGCCCGTGGGGAGATTTCCAGCGTGCACATCCGCCGGAGTCGCACGGTAATGGTCCCTCATTTGATCAGCCCTGCTACTTCCGGCCGACACCGCAGAGTTCCATCGTTATTCCGCCGTCGCGATTCAGCGCCGACGTGCGATGAAGTATCCGGAGTAAACACGTTCTGGTGCGATGATTGAAACACCTTGCTCCTTATCTCCGGCACTCACTCATCCAACCTTATCTCGTCGAATGCACAAATGTTTAATTTAGATGCTATACATGTTTTAAACTGATTAACATAAAAAATTAAGTCGAAGTGCTGAAAATTACTTCTTATGTAATATTTTGTAGAGTACAATATACGATGTTGCATTAGGCGGCTGACTGCAGATGTGTAGTTATCAATATAAACTGTGGTGTTATATGAAAAGAAAACTTACACATCGCAATAATTTTATTGTTTAAAAATCTCTGCTATAATAGCGAGGCGAAATCCTTAGTTATATATCCGTAATCGGTATTATGTAAATTATAGAGGCATTACATAATTGCACTTTCCGAATCTTTAGATATTTCGCTTTACAACAAACGCTGATAACAACTATTACTTTAATTATAAACACAGTTGTTTTTGAGACTATGATTTAACGTTTTTGTTCCACTAGAGTAGTCTCCCGTCAAAAGCATATATTTCGTGAGAAAACAGTTGCGCCTGTTTTCCTTACACTTTCCTGTTCCTTGATTTCACTGAGTTTTGAATTCTGAGCCTGTTTTTCAGAAATCTTTCACCCTGGATAATTCCTTTTCACCGACCTCGTTTGTCTCTCTGTCAAAAAGATAGCCCCTGGATCAAGAGTTCGGGAACGATGATCAGGTTCTGACACTGAGCCAAATATCATTTTCATCATGTCTGAAGTCCTGCTGTTGCTCGGTGCCCGCGCAGCTCTCGCACGCCGCCCTTCGCCCTGGATGTGGGTCAGTGGTGAGGGGGGCAGGCGCAGAGGGGGAGGGCGCGCGCACCTGCAACGAGCCGTGCGCTTCCGCCAGGCACGGTCGCCGATCGGCTCTTCCGCCTCCAGGAGCGTCGGCGCCCCATTAAGCCAATTAGGGGACGCGCATGGACCGCGCCACAGCCCCCGGCGTCGCCTCCATCACCACTGTCTACATCGCCGTCGCCGCCACTATCGCCTCCACTTCCGTCGCTGTCTACGCCACCGCCTCCACCGCTACCGCCTCCACCGCTACCCGCCTCCACCGCTACCGCCTCCACCGCTACCGCCTCCACCGCTACCGCCTCCACCGCTACGCCTCCACCGTTACCCGCCTCCACCGCTACCGCCTCCACCGCTACCGCCTCCACCGCTACCGCCTCCACCTCCGTCGCCGTCTACGCCGCCGCCGCCGCCACCACACTGCAAATCTTTTTCTGCCCACTCTCCGACTACCGGCAGCATCTGCACGGTGGCGCGACAGCAAATGGTAAGAGGCTAAGGCTGCCAATAAGGATGGACAGCTTTTGGATCGATTTTTCATTAACTTGTGATGAGCGGAATACTCAATTCTGAGCGTAAGCGAGGCAGCCTATATGCCCTTCCCTTCCCTGGGAATATCATACTAATGCTTTTGCCTTCCATTAATGAAGAATGGCAAGATGATCACGAGGAGTGAATGAGATAGATAAACAATTATCGATGTGATCGGCTGGGAGACGTGAAGAAAACACATGCTTTACGCGCACAAAACCATGTTCTTCGCGCGTAACTCGACAGCGATGAAATCCAAAAGAAATACCTATTAGGGCCAATAGGAAATGGGCGAGAGAGCATGTCAGCTCATGAAATATTTGCATAAGGTCAAATTGCGATCGGGTATGGAAGGACAGGAGCGGGACAACCGCACTCCATTAACCAAGTGCGAATAGGGAAGACGATTTCGATGTCTACGTTTAGTTGAAAAGCCGTGGAGAAAATAATACCAAGGAATATGTGGTTTTACTTGATGTTCAGTTTTACCTGATGTTCAGTTACCTAATATAATGCAATCATTAATTCGTTAGTATCAAGCCACATTGTTAAAAAATGTAAACTTCTTCAAATCCAAACTGACTGACAAGAAACGCATCTTAAAGAGTATCGAATTTTTATCAAACATTTCTCAGATTTTCTATATTTTTTTGTTATTTAAGGTCGCATCAACATCTAGGCCATTAGCGACCACTACTGGGTCTAACGTCATGGTGACTGTGAAAATGACATGATATGATGACAGGGGTGAAAGAACGAACACAAATACGATGCCCGAGGCGGGACTCGAACCCGCAACCCTTCGGTCCGAGATCGCTAGGACGCTACTGACTTAGCGATCTCGGTCACCGGGAATCGGCCCAAAGTTTTCTATGTTGCTGTTACGTGTGTAGCGTTTACAACTCTTTGTTGTTATTTATACGCTTCCTTTTGTTGATTTCACGAGTTTTAGCGAAGGTAGAGGTATCTGACGCGGCAGAGCTGCAACGCGCATGCGCGCGTGCTCTAATACTCCCGAAATCGTTCGTCAAAAGGGACCGTGTAAATTAGGTCTTGTGTCCATGCGTTTGTTTCGAGTTATTTCTGTACTAGTATCTTCGTGAGTAATGGGGACAGGGATCCATCTAGGTGCACGTTTCCGTTCAGAAAGTGATGGAAAAAAATATAAGGCAACAAGAAGGATATATAAAATCCAAAAGCAAGTGAACATTTTATGAAAGTTTCAACAAGTGTCTTCGTTATTCTGTGACAATTTTCCAAAGCGACTTGTTTAGCGGTGGAACGGAATCACGAGATTCTAAAGTAAGATAAGTAAATAGAAGTCGCATAAAGCAAATAACTTGTTAAAAAGAGACAATCTTGAATTGCTACTTTTCTGAGTATTTTTTTCTTGGACATTACGTACTGTACAACTTAAGGAGTGTGATGATGGTTAATTCCAGGAAATAGAGAGTTAACTGTGGGCCCTTGGAGAAATAATAATCATCAAAGATTCTGGAATGACTTAAGCGAATTAAATCGTAGAAATTCCGTGACCAGAATGCGGCACACATATTGAAGGTGGCACATCCCAAAAACTTTTTGCAAATCGTGACAGATCAGAAGAAATAACAGGAATAAGAAATCACCTTAATCGAATATGTTTTACAAGTCTTGTTGTACTGGCCTAGAGGTCCTCCGTTAATATGGATGTTTTTCGCGTTCAAGCAAATATTAATAAAACTGAAACAATTTTTAAACATATTACAGGAATAAAAAGCGTACCATTAAATCAAGTTATAGGACCACTGTGAGTCGTCTCGACGCGTCCGATCTCTTTCTTCGGGCGCTGACGCCCCAACCCAGCGCATCGCTTCCGGAGTAGCTGCTTTCGATGGACGGAGCAGCAGCCATTGCTATGGCAACAGAAACGTCAAAGACTGTCGATTTCTAACTCTTTTATGGTTTCACTTTCTGCTGTCTCGAACTGTATAACCGCGAGATGCGATTTTCAGCCGCAGCTCTCGTGTAGGCGACTTTCCCAAGTTGTGGAAACATTGCTGGCGACATAAGGTAATACAATATTAATATAGTATATTATTTTAGTACGCAAAATGATTGTCGTTATTTTAGCGATGTTGGATTTCCCAATTCTGCTTTTCATTGTTTTAAATGTACACAGAATGAAGCGTTCAATATTCCAGAACTAATAAACTATGAAATCAAGCATCACAATAGTTTTTTCGGAAATTTCAATTTATCTTTATATAAAAGCAGACCGTCGTGCAGACCGAAGTGAACGTATTTTCACTTTGTAATATAACTGAGCCTCCACTCACTGCTAACGATCACATAAAAAGCTTTTATTAAAAGGGAAAGATGTAAACGTGATTCCAAAAGTAGGCAGTTTTCGTTTAAAATAAATAGTGAAACAAATTCCACAACTTGATTTTTTGGGGCTACCATATTTGATATTCATATCATATAGATCATAAGCTAAATACAAAAACATTTACAAAACTAGTGGTGCTAAAACAGCACATGTTTTTCTCGCACGTATTTTCACGCAAAATTACGAGAAAAATACTCAAATTTTCGAAAAATTGTACATGATGCTATTTCAAAATCTATCCTTCAGGAACAGATTTCATTAAGGGAAAAAATATCTATCTTCATAATTGTAGTTGTAGAAAGACTTTGAAAAAAATTTTAACTTTTTCAATTTTCGAAAAATCAGGGTTTCAACGAACATGAGATACGTACCAATCTCCTAAAAGTTCTTTACACAATCCAACCACGACATTTAATAAAAAAAGATGGAGTAATGTTCTTGAAATTTTGGAAAATATCCCAGGGGCTTCATGTAAAGTACTCCCTCAAATTATATCAGTTTAAAAATCAAAGGGCCGCTCCAAATTGCCAGATTGATAGCGAAATATCAATTTTGGAGAAAATCGGCTGAACGGTTTAGCCGCTAGCGTTGTTCACGGACAGACACATTTTGCCGTCATTCGATTTTTTCGGTATCAAGGACCCACAAAACACGGATTCTGGCTACATCACGTGTTAGAAGACTTTTGCGTTACCAGGGTCCTGCAATCTGCATCTCAGAATGTTCACACTTTATTTCAGACTTTTTTTTCGTATGAAGCACTAAGAATGGAATAATGACTTGATAATGAACGATAATATTGACGTGATAATGGGGTGATACGCGCATAGGCCTAACTTTAATAGTGTACATTTCACCAGTAGTTTAACTGAGAGATCCATAACTTCACACTACAATGATAATGAATTAAACACTTGGCTCGAGAATATTCAAGATTTCTTCTGTATGTAGGACATCCATCATCAGATGCAACATCACGAGAGCTGTTGAACTGAAACATCACTCCCTCTTGTCAGCCTCCATACACGGAGTATATTACTCCTAAGTTCATTTCCTGGAAAATTCAGAAAATTTTTCTGTTCTGCCACGAATTAATAGAGCACATTTCCGTGTTGCAAGCACGCGATAGTTTGAATTGTCCTAAAATATATTCGTTCAGTTCAAGTAGTTTGTTTAAGAAGTTCCTTTTGAAGATATGGTCTATATTCTGAATTGGTAATGTTTGGCGCTATTCTTCAATACCTTCAGGTGAATGTATTTTATCTTCAGACGTCATTTTATTTCTCAATACATTTCTTACTTTTCTTCAGTTATTAAACAGCCGAATCTTCACGATTCAAAGTACCTACAAGGAATCGCCGGAGGTTCTCTGATCACAACCGTAAGCCAACCATGAGACTTTCTTGTCACCCTACAGGCAACAGTCTGTTCTTCCAGATCCTGCTTCCTAGGACTTTTTCCACTAAAGTTCATGAAGTTATTCCGTGTTCATAATTTTATCTTCTATTTATAAAATCCTCGATTGGAATGATAGAAATGTAAAGTTCAAAAATTCGAATTAAACATTCCACAGTCCACTGTAATAATACAATATTTGCTAGCGAGATATTGCCCGAACAAATACCCGAAACAGACATTTTTTTCTTTCTATTATTTAACATCAATTTTGCGGAAAACGGCGGGTTCTCTTTTCCGATCACCAGGTGGAAACATGTATGACTTTCGCGGGTTTCGAACCAGAACCTTGCGTAAGACTGTTATTGTCACTGTCAACCGCCTGGGTTATTGAGGTCGCTAACAGTCGAGGGAAGACGTTATAATTCAAAAGTGTCCTTCCTCCGAGAGGATGGGAGCTGGGGAGGCGGAGGGAGGGGAGAGGGCGGGCGACTTGCCGAATCCGCCGCTGGGCCTCGGTCACGTCGTAGGCTGTGTAGAGGGTCCAGGGTCGCGCCGGACGCTGGACGTGGGAACGGCGAGGCGGGGGGGGGAGCGTGGGCGGAGACGCGGGGGCGGAGGAGAGCACAACCGACGAAGTCAAAGAGTACGGTGCGGGGCGGTGGCGGGTAAGGTGATGAGGATGGAGGAGAGTATCGATGAAGCAGCGAGAGGGGACTTTTCGGGATGGAGACGGCGGCGGGGAAAGCGACGGCCATGGATGGGCGACGAGACCGAAGCAGAGAAAGAGGCCAGGCGGAGGCGGGGACGAGGAAGAGGCGCGAAGCGGCAGGCGGGGGCGAAGAAGCAGAGGTGGAGACGAGACCGAAGCAGAGATCGCGGCTCGAAAGCGACGAAGAGGCAGCGAGGCGGAGGCGGGGACGGCGAAGCGGAAGCCGGGGGGACGAGAAGCGAAGCGGTCGAAAGGAAGGCGGAGGCAGGGACGGCGAAGCGGGGTGAAACTGCAGGACCTTCGGAGGCGGAGAAGAGGTGACCAGGCGGAGGCAGCAGGGGCGGCGATGTGGCGCGGGGCGGGGGCGGGGGGCGGGAACGGGGGGCGGGAGCGGGGGCGGGAGCGGGGGCGGGAGCGGGGGCGGGAGCGGGGGCGGGAGCGGGGGCGGGAGCGGGGGCGGGAGCGGGGGCGGGAGCGGGAGCGGGAGCGGGGGCGGGAGCGGGGGCGGGGAAAGACGAGCCCGCGCCGGCTGCGGGCAGCTGCAGAGGCGCGGCCGTGCTCTTCTCGCTCGTCACCGGGTAATCGCGCGCTTCCGGCGGCGGCGGCGGCGGCCGAGGGCCTCCACTCCAGGCCTTCACCCGCACCCCGCCACGCGACACCCGGCCTCCTTTGTTCGCTGCGCTCTCCCCCTCGCGCTCTCCGCGCCTTTTTCTGTCGCTAAGCGCAATTATGGCAGTCGGGGTCGAGCGAGGAAGGAAATGCTCAAAATCAGTGCATATGCTGCTGGCGGCGGGAAAGTAGAGGTAGGGTGTGTTACACGCCAAGGTGTGGGTGTGGGGAGAAGGCTCTTGCCCTTCCCTTGGAGAAATAATATTTCGGAGAGCCTTATTTTATATTTCACTTCACGTGAAACCACCTTAAAATACCCCTGTAAACGTTTCGTTAGGTTAATGTAAGTCCCACACAAGCAATTCTGTCAATCGGTGAAATCAATGCAAATTGAACTATTGAGCTTGTGGTTTCATTAAAGCCAGTAGTTTTCCAGAGCAATATGTATAATTAATTATTTTGCAAAATGCACAATATTTTTTGCCATGTCAGTTGCATGATTGTTTAAGGCTTGTTCAACCATTCCCCCTCCCTCTACTAAAGCAATTCATTTACGATTATTCCGGTGCTAGAGGCCATGCTAGAAAACCTGCCTCGTCCCCAGTTTAAACGTTGCCAATCGATATTTCTGACGAGCAGGCCTCATGCAAGAATTGTCTTAACAAATAGTATAGAAATGTTCGAATTTGTCGATTCCTCTACGACGTGACCCGAAAATTTTACACTACGTAACCGAAAGTACGTGAGTGGGCATTTGTATTCTCGTCACCATCGAATTAATTCTTATTAGATTAGAACGCAGTACAGAAATGAATGTGTTAATCTTCGAGCTTCTTCCTTTCCAGATGCTGTCAGACGCGTTCCAGTCCCTTTTATTTACCCAAAAGGCTTCTGTGTATTATCTTCAATTTCTGTTTTCCAACCCAAAGCGATTGACGCAACAATGGCTACCAAAACTATTTCAGCGCTTTGAACACGTGTATCCGCCAACAGGCAATCATGGTTCAGGATGACTATACCCGGACTTCCTGTTATTATGTTAAAAAATTTACGAGCTTGGACCGACAGTACTGTACTCCTTTGTTCTGGTAGCAGAGATGAACGACCAGGACGGAGAATGGCGGCTTAAGTTTCTCACTAATTCGCAAAATGAACAGTGACCACAAAAAGTAGAGACGTTTTTGTTCTCGCAAGATAATAAAAGTATTTGCTGGAACATCTAACGAACCTTGAGTCACTAAAATGAAACGTTTATTTCGCATTCGCTGAGCAATGGAACATAATTTCAATAAGTACATAATAAATGAGCTTACGCAATGACGTCAGATGATAACACAACTACACAATACAATCTTCAAATGATTAACTTCGCATCAAACCGTAGCAGAAAATGATTCATTTTTCACGCAGTCACAGTCATCTCTCACCAAAGAATAGCTTTCAATGTTTTGACTACCGTACCACATATTCTTCAATTCCTCTCCTCCTTGAATGTCCATGCTCCTTTTCTTTCACTTTCAAAATGCAAACAAAATTAAATTTATATCTTCATGTTATTTTTTAAATCGCTAATATTTTCTTTCGCTCCGTTTTCATAAGAAGTGTATTAGCCTACCAAACATACAAACACAAATTACTCGCAAAGGAAGTTATTTTCATTAGACTATCCTTGGAAGCGTCATTTAGGGGTGTAGATATCTCCATCAGTATCATGAAACGTACTGAAATGAAAGTAATGAACTAACATTTTTATTACAAGTTCCTGTTTTGATTCACATGCAATGTTTCCAAAAGTGTCATATCCCTTTAGCATTATCATGTTTACACCAAGAGCAACTGGACAATAATGAGATCAGATTACAGCTGAATACGTGGCATAACAAAAGGGTGGTCTCGGTAGGTTAGATTCCCATGCACAGCATTCGGTTGTCACGAGGCGGCAGCGGGCGTTGTTCCAGTCCGTTGACTGCGCCTCTCGCATCAATTACTACTCTGAAACTTGATTCAGACAAACAATGCTTTATTCTCGAATCTATCAATTACAATTGGCAACTAGCACTGTCATCCAGCTTAAGCCTAAGTTGAGAGTAGATCATGGGAAACAAATGCCACGAAAGAGCAGCACACATCCTAAATTGACGAAGTGCAATGGTCAAAGGATAAGTACTATTCTTGACAAATTTGAATAACGATGATCAAAACGAAAGATTATGTGTTGACCGAGCGAAATTATAGCATTATGGTTGAGTATTGGCAGCTTCTGGATACCTGTTCGCAAGAACTTCAGATGTACGCATTTGCTTTCTCCAGAGTGCGTTCATTAAAAAAATTCCCAAATATCAGTGGAGAGAAAAATTGCCAAGTACCAACATTAAAAAATAGTACATTATTTCTGCGATGATTTTGTTGAAGTTTCTTTGGTAAAAATTAATCGTCACTTACAGAGAAGGAGAACGAAGAAGCGAGCGAGGGAGGGGAAAGGGAGAGAGGGAGAAAGAGAGGGAGAATGGTGGAGAGGGGGAGAGTGGGGGTGGGAGGAGAGTGGGGGTGGGAGGAGAGTGGGGGAGGGAGGAGAGTGGGGGAGAGAGGAGAGTGGGGGAGGGAGGAGAGTGGGGGAGGGAGGAGAGTGGGGGAGAAGGAAGGGAGTGAGGGAGTGGGAGGGGGAGAGGAAAGAGGGAAAGGGAGAGGTAGGGGAGGTGAGACGAGGGAGAGAGGGTAGAGGGAGAGTGGGGAAAAGAAAGGGAGAGAGAGAGGATTTGAGGAAAAATGGACGAGAGGAAGGGACAACAGGCGCAGATCCAAGGAGAGGCTATGTACTCGTAGATAAAATATAAGATTACATTTTATATGAGACTAGGAGTAACCTGTCAAAAAGGACGAAATCCATCTTCCATATTAATAATTATTACGATCGATCTTCTACGCATGTGCAGATGCACAAAAATGCACAGAAAATCGATAGTGTTGTCCGCTATGAAGAGCAAAAACTATTTGTTATTGTTGTTTAAACACACTACTTTGTCGGAATACAACTTTACTTAATAATACTTAATAATACTTTGGGTGTTCAAACGCAAGTTTTCAAATTTAATTATGTTTTAAACTGTACGATAGAAATGTTTAATATTTTCGAAAAGCGTGTAAAAACATTCAGCTTTTGATAAATTTCAGTTGCAACGTTTAATCTTATTTTTGACATAACGTGACAACCTCCTAAAGTGATAATTGATTACTTCGTGAGTTCCAGGTGCGTCAATAGTAACTAGTCCCGTAAGTGTGGTACATGTTATCACGGGAGTTGGCGGTGTCTTCTCCTCGCTGGATGGTGAGATCTGGCGCCAGCCTTCACGGCAGTTTGCGGAGTTTTCCCCATCCACGTGTCTCACAGCAGCGGGGCACCGTCGGGACAAGCAGAAAGCTTCGGAAATGTGAGGTATCGTGGTACAAGTGAAAGTGTAAGTAAGGGGTGAGAATGGGACAAAGAAGAGGAAGGAAAGATTGCGTGCAGTCCGTGACCCGTTTGTTAGGGTTTATTGTGAACATTAAATCTTGCTAGACTAATCGCCAACCTAACTCACCCCCTTCCCCCGGTGCAGGCCATCTCGATCGCTCTGCCGTGCCACAACCACCTGCGACCCTCCCATCCCCCTTCTCTGCCGGCCCGCAAAGCGCCGTGTGCACCGGCGCCGGGTGCGTGCCGAGCGCCATAACTATTGACTCTGGAGTCATCGCTCCCAGAAGTGACGTGCATATCATGGGACATGGCGGTGTTCCTCCCCGCAGGAATGTTAAATCTAGCACCAGCCTACACGTCGGCTCGCGGGATTTTCTACTCACCAGGAATCTTTCACAGCGGGGCACCAGACAAAACAAGCTTTTAAGCTCCCGAATGGTATTCAGAATTGTGCTTCTGTGTGTCTATCTCTCTCTCAAGGGTATGAGAGAATGAGGAATGAAAGATCGCATGAGTATGCATGACCTGTGAATTAAGGGTACTGCTCCGGCATTCGCCTGACGTTGAATCGGAGAAACCATGGAAACCTACTGATGAGAGCAACCGACAGCTAGAATTCTTGAGTGGTTACAGTGGTATGTATCAGCCATGGGCGGAAATCCTGCACTATACGAACTCTAACCCTGAGGCCCATGACACACGAGAGTTGCGTTGACGCGCGTCATAGATTAACACTGTATCTTACGAGGAAAGGTGAAAACGCTAGTGTGCCGACTCCCATAAGATAGTGTTATTCTACGACGTGCGTTATTTATCGCGCGGCAATTCAACGCTCGTGAGCAGGAGGGCCCTATACTCCGATTTAAACACAACTGCACTTCAAAGTCACTCTGGAAGGAGACGGGGACATTATTATCTCATCGAGAGCTCCAATAACAAAAATTTGAGTCTAACGAAGCTCCCGATTGGATGACCGTGTTCCTCCCTCCTTCTAGCAATGTTTAAATCCAAGTATAAGAGCTGTCGCTCAACGGTGTCGCCACCAAGCCGTCGCAGGCAGTCCGGGCGTCGTCGGTGTCGTCGTCTTTGTCGTCGTCGGCGGCGGCGGCGGCGACGTCGGGGGCGTCGTCGTCGTCGTCGGGGTCGTCGTCGGCGTCGTCGGCGGCGACGTCCGCGGCAACGGCGGTGGCGGCAGCGGCGGCGGCGGCGGCGACGGCGGCGGCGGCGGCGGCGGCGGCGGCGGCGGCGGCGGCACGCGCCTGCCCGGGTCCGGCTGCCGCGCCACCCGCCGTCCCTCCATTTCTCGCTCAATTGCGGCCGCCCACCCGCGTCCGGGGCCGAGGCGGACGGGCGGCGCAGCGCGGCGCGCGGGCGAGTGGCGCGGAGGCGCGCGGAGGAGAGCCCCGCCCCGCAGAGGTCGTGCACCCGAAAATTAGCCGGCGCGGTTTCCCGTTCCCCGGGCACCGCGTTTTCGGCACGCACTCGCGCACGCAAGCGCCGGCTCCGACAGCCGCGCCCGGTCGTCGCTGGACACAGAGGCCCCGCGTCATTGAAGCGGCCAGCGCGACAATGATAAACCACACTAACGCAGTTTTGAGATACAGTTCATTCAGTGTTTGGAGGATCGGTTGATTATTTCGTGTTGGACGGACGCGTCTACTTCTACGCCCATTAGTACCGTAAGTGTAGTGTTTTTATGACGGGTAGCGGCAGTGTTCTTTCCCAGCAGGTTAGTGAGATTCGGTGCCGATCTACACATCCACATCGACAGATAATTTTGAACTCATTTAATATAAAAAAATAATACATTAAGGCAATACAAGGGCACTCATCTTTGCTGAAATACATGACGTGCAACCTTGCGCAAGCGAAGTAGAATGGTATATTCTTCAACGAGCACATAATGATTTTATTATTCACGAGTTGATGTTTACGACACGAGCGACGTAGCAGTGAGTGTCGTAATTTCTACGAGTGAATAATAGCCACTGTTATTTATTTCATGTCAAAAACCAGCTTAAAGCTGTGCGACGTACTATGGGAAAAAGTGAAATCTGAGCACGGTTTCTTGAGCTCAAGGATCACTGCCCTAACTCGTATAAAAAATTAGTTGAATTATGAATACAGGTAACAAAGAGCTCTTAGACAACAATTGGTAAGAAAATGTTCGCTCCCGTATAATGAGAACTATGTGCAAAATAAATCAGATACAGATTTTAGTTATTACTCCTTTCCTTTATTATGCTCTTCGTGACGGAATGTTACTGCTGCGAAAAAATGGAGAACGATTATTTGAATAACTACGTTCCTCACTGAGCTCAATGATTGATTGATTGTTAGTGATTCCGGGCGCCTCAACTACTGAGGTCATTAGTCCCGTAAGTGTAGAGCATGTTTTATCTCGGGAGATGGCGGTGATCTCCGCTGGATGACGAGATCCGGCGCCGACCTACCGTCAACTATCGCCGGTTCCCCCTACAGGTATCTCCTACTAGTAGGGCACCGCCCCAGCCGGGACAAGCTCTAAGCTCCCAACCGTCTTCCGGCATGTGTGGTGTAGTGAGTGTTAATGTAAGTGTGTGAAAGGGGTGAGGCTAGGACGAGGAAGAGGAAGGAAAGATCGCGCGCGGTCCGTGGCCAGTTTGTTAGGGTACTGCTACGGCATTCGCCTGAAGTTGATCGGAGAAACCACGGAAAACTATCGAACAGAGCAGACGGCAGCTAGAATTCTCCTCCACACAGCGACTGAATTCAGCCTAGCTGACAAGCTAGTGTCGAAAATCCTGCCGTCTTCGGGACTGGAACCTAGGATCTCCCGGTCAATAGCACATCAGTTAATGCACTGAGACACCTCTCCCAGTCCTTGAGCTCAAGTTGAGTCTGAATTTGTTCCTAAGGACTTAAGACATTGATTTGTTCGTTCTCGTCCGTTTCCGTTCGTGATAATTTCGGAGCTCGCAACTAATTGATAATGAAAAAACAAATAATGTGCATTTACATTCGGGTACCGGGAATTAAATCACCACTTCAATAAGCACTGAATTTGAAATTTCCATGCCATATGATCGCTGATTTAACTCCTCACAGGTATCTGCAGAGAATTAAACTCCGCCCGGTTCCGTGATCCGTCATCCTGGGTAACGGAATAGTTAGCGAAATTAATCGGCTGCGGTTTCACACACGGCTCGTTTTAAATAATACTCCAAGTCGATAAACGTATTATCATGATTTGCAGAAGTGTTAAACCCAAGTACGGTAATGAGTGAAAGGAGAAACAAAATGACAAGTTAAACCATTGATTATCACTGGCGGATCCAGGGTGGGGGTGGGGGTGGGGCTAGAGTTTTCCTTTACCTTCCTACATTTGACAAAATTAATTTAAATATTTATGTTTGAATACGTAATTATTTAAACAATATTATTGTATAGTATATATACGATAAATAATATACAATATAATAACAAATATGTTTATTATTTAACAAAATCCTAGGATGCCCCCAAATGATCTGCTAGATCTGCCCGTGTTGGTTATTTTGTTTTATAATTATTATTATTATTATTATTATTATTATTATTATTATTATTAAATTCTGTACGTGGAAGAGAATGTTACTGTGTGACTTAGTCGGTTTTCTTACAAAAATAACACGCATTAGTAATGAGAAGAAATATGCACCGATATTTAAGTCATTTAAATGCAATGCGCATTTAAACGACAACGAACCGCAAATTTTATTGATTACATTCCAACAGTGTGAACTCTGGGTGAACTCTGGGTGAACCCTGTGTGAACCCGTGAACATGAGTACGTAGAGTAAACGGCCTGCTCTTTCACACATGCACGGTTTTAAAGTAACACTACTGATCGATAGACTAGCACAACATAGTGCATATCACAGTAAGATGTAGGCGAAAGAAAAGTAACACCAACACCGTTCCGAAAGCGTCCGTACTTCACAAAGCACTCCAGCTCCAACGCAAAAGAGACACAGTAAGATGGCGGAAACACGGCCAGGAACATCGTTCCCGCCACGCCGTCATCGCCTGGATAGCCGGAATTGCACCGAACGGAGGAGGAAGAACCCGCGCACCGCCGCAAGGAGCAGCGTCGAGCAATAATGGAACACAGGTTTTTCCCCCCGGTTGCCAGTAAACTTGTACCACCTGCCGCACCGGAGGCGGCAACGGAGTGAGTGCTGTCCTGGGCGCTGGATCTCCACGCAGCAACCGACTGAGTTTAACTCCGAGCCAGCATTGTCAAATCTGTAGTGAATAACCTACGATTTGAGTCCTGACGGTGGCAGTATTTTCGACACCAAATTCACCTACGTCGAATTCAGCCGATGGCTGGAGGAGAATTTTATTGACCGGCTGTTCCGACCATTACCAGGCGCTTGCTGGAGCAGTTCCCTAACAAACGGGCCATGGACCGCGCGCGATCTATCTTATCCTCTCTCCTTAACACAAATTTGCATGCACTACACGATCGTTCGTGTCGGGAGACCAGTCGCCAACTTGGAGCTCGCTGGAGAAGTCAATTGACGGGGAAATCTTCCGCGAGCCGACGTATGGATCGGCACCAGATATAACCATCCAGCGGAAGGGGAAAACCGCCACCTCTGCGACAAAAAAATCACTACACTAGCGGGACTAGTGATCAGTGTACCGTACGTACCATCAATCAATCAATTCAAGCAGAGGGCTCACATGCAATCCCCGGGCGGGGCGACGCGTCGCGGCGCACAGGGCAGCAAGCGCAACTTTCTTCACGGAAGTCTTGCGTGCTAGTGACTACACTGCGATTTTCGTAACTTGGCCCCTGACAGGAATCAGCTGTTGACGGTTTCATCCAATCGGGAGCTTGAACGTCACCATAGTGACGTCACTGTCGCGAAATATAAGCTCCCGATTGGATGGCAGCGAAACAGCTGATTCCTGTCGGGGGCAAAGTTACGAAAATCGCAGTATATGCTAATGAATGGGTCGCGATATACTAAGTCTCCCCCAAAAGAAGCGCCACAATACTTATGGTTCTTAAAATACCCATACCTTTGGTTTTAGGTATTGTTTGCATCAGCATTCATTTCGCTGACCCTCTAGGTATCGGTACCGAAAAACGAGTAAAATAATACGATTATAATAATTGTGAATTTTAAGACCAAATTAGGGGTCGATTAATGGTCGAATCTCAAACTGTTCTATTGTTAAGTCTCCAAAATACATAGGCGGTTTCTATTGATTCATCAATTTCAGTTCAATTCATTTTGGTGTCCTTATTTTGGTTCACAATTAATAAAGATATTATTATTATTATTATTATTATTTCTATCAAAATAACGTATCAGTGTCACTACCTGAAGTACACGGTGGTCGAGTGTTTATTTAACACAATTATATATTAACAAAAGAAAATTTAATTCATTTACCTATAGAGTAAAAAAAAGACCATTTGTTTGCCTACTCGCCACGTCCCGTCCTCCTCCACTCCGTCACACCCTGCCTCGGCGGCTCCGTCCTCGCCATGCGTTCATGAAATGCGAGTTGAGTTTGACACTAAATTTTAACATTAAACAGGGTTATCACCGCACATTTATAACAGACGATCAAACTTGAAAGATACGATCCTACATTGAGCAATGATCTTCCTTGGACATAAGAAATTTGAACATCGGACGGTAGTTAATGGGAGTAATTGTAAGTCGTATGCAGTAAAAATAGAGGGGAACGCAATAAGGAAAATAAGTAACCAACAACACAACTAACTTTAAAGATTAAGATGAAAACAGTCTGAAGTACAACGAAGAATAAATATAGATCAAATATGACAAGAGAGGGTTAAAAAATTAGCGAGATTACCTTCCTTAGGAAATGCCTGAGAGAACCTTCGGATGCTCAGAAGCAAACATTTTGATACACGTAGATACGCGTCTCGCCATTGGCATTAGCAATTAAAGATTACCTTGAATAAAGATTGAGGTGGGTAGATCATATCATTTGAACGCCTAATGATGAGTCATTCCATCGAGTACTTGGTAAATAGTAACTACAAAAGTTTGCAAAAACTATGCAAGATGAAATTACTTCTACTGCTTATCACAAGTAAGGGAACGCTAAAGACTTAATGGTGACTATAATCATTGATGAATGAGACCGATCAAAAAGGTCATTGTATATTGAAGGTCGATCAGACTAAATCAACCTGCACAACTTCATATAGGGCCTACAAAATGTCAGCTGGGAAAAATAGCACCGTCTTCTCAAATAGATTAACAAAAATGTTTCTAATGTCGTTTTGCTTAGAAACTCTGTGTGAACACAGAGCACGCTTGACAATGTCACTTACTCTATAACGTCCAGAAGGTTGTGCTTCAAGTGAGTCGAAGTGCTGAGGATATTTCTAAGTAGTGCCGACGGTGAAATCTACATTTTTCGAATACATCTGCCTAATAATGAAAAATTTGTGGATGAACAGGACTCCATTGCATATTACAACAGCATAACGCGTGCAACCCTGTGATCGTGCGCCAGCCGGCCGTCATAATTTGCAGTGCATTCGCTGTTCGCAAATGATCTAAGTGCACATCAGGGCTTGGCGTCCATCGCCCAGAATTCCGGTGCCATACAGATTGCAGAGACATTGGAAAATTTCAAAAATTTCCAGGGTCATCTATGCTTCTAAAAGTCCAAAATGTTTATTTATTTCTAATACTAGAAAGAACACGCATGATTTTCTATCTGAAATAACTCACATGTATATTCAAATTTACAAATTTAGAATTTACGTATACTCTAATATGGAAAAGAAAGATCTAAAAGGTTTCTGTGTGTACGAATTTTTTATACCACTCTTATAAACCGCCCACACACGAGTACCATGTTAGTATTAAGAATTATTAACAATCTTTATTTATCGCTATATATACATTAACTATTAATTATTAGTGTTATAATAATAATTATTATTATAATAGTAATAATAATTTACCAGGGACGCCCAGAAAAAACTAGGGGCCTGGGGCGCAACATCCACAGGGGCCACTTATTTCCAACAAAAGTTCCACTTATTATCATTATTATTAACATATTTTCAAGTAAATCATATTTCAACTAGAGTTAACTTTTTTCAAAAATTCATTGAACGAAGTATATTGTTTAAATTTATGGAGCTTCACTTAAGCGAAGGCCTGGGGGAAGTTGCCCCAGCTGCCCCTCCCTCCGGACGCCCTTTTTATTTACAATTAGCAACGGCGAGATCTCTTATGACCGGTTAATTCAAAATACATTTACAAAGCAAAACTTGCACGCGGGCGGGAAGAAATCGAAGAAATCCTCATTGAATAGCATTCCTTCCCTTCCTCCGCAGCCTGGTCAAAAGCGCTCGGACAGACGGGCGCAGAGGAGGGCCAAGAGAGAAAGGAAGCGGGCGAGGTTCGTGGATCAGAGCGACCGTGGGCACACAGAGGGCGGAGCGGGGCTGGGCTGGGCGGAGCGGGGCTGGGCTGGGCGGAGCGGAGCGGGGCTGGGCTGGGCGGAGCGGAGCGGGGCTGGGCTGGGCGGAGCGGGGCTGGGCTGGGCTGGGCGGAGCGGGGCTGGGCTGGGCGGAGCGGGGCTGGGCTGGGCGGAGCGGGGCTGGGCTGGGCGGAGCGGGGCTGGGCTGGGCGGAGCGGGGCTGGGCGGAGCGGGGCTGGGCGGAACGGGGCGGGGCGGGGCGGAGCGGGGCGAGATGGGACGGTGCGGGATGGGACGGTGCGGGACGGGACGGTGCGGGACGGGACGGTGAGGGACGGGGGCGGGGCGGGGCAGGGCGGGATGGGACGGGGCGGGGCGGGATGGGGCGGGACGGGGCGGGGCGGGATGGGGCGGGACGGGGCGGGACGGAGCGGGACGGAGCGGGACGGGGCGGGACGGAGCGGGACGGGGCGGGACGGAGCGGGGCGGGGCGGGGCGGGGCGGGAGGGCTGGAGGAGCGGAGGGCGGAGGGGCGGGAGAGGGGAGGGGCGGGAGGGGGCGGGGCGGGGCGGGGCACCGCGGCGTACCGCGGGGACCTGCGCCGATGGGTGCGCGCCCACTCTGCCCGGCGCTGCAAGCGTGCGCTTTCGACGCAGCGTGGCGTGGCGTGGCGCGGAGGGCGGGACGCGAGGTGAGGCCAGGCCAGGCGGCCCTCGCGGGGGCTACGCAGCCGCGTGGCCGCCATCTTGGTGCGTGGTACGGCGCGAGGGGCGGGGCGCGGCGGGGCGGGGCGTGGAGCGAGGGATGCTCGTCGGCAGGCTCGATGCCATGCCGCCGCGGCCGACGACCCTGCGTGGATTAGACGAGCCCTCGCGCCCGACAGGCTACGCGGCATTTCCTACTCCGACGATGCATATGGCGAATTGGGAATTCACCTAGATTATTTCATCCGTATTGCTTTATAGTCAGAGGTTGTATGTCTTTTACTACAACACGTACTGTAATACACTCAAATTGCAATACTCACCCTATTAACAAAATTTCAAGTCAATTTTCTAATTTAATCGTGTATGTTATCTAACTTTGAAGAGAAATCTTACTAGAAAAATTAGACATTATCAGATGATAATAATGTGAAGATATTAATAATGATAAGACCTGTACTCGTAATCCGTATCATTATTATATGGTTATTATTATTCCACTACATCACGACTAAAAGACGTTATGAGCCGGCTGAAAATAAAATCTACTCCAGGTTGCAGCCACTATGCCTAAAGACAACTAAGGAGCAGATCTATGGACCGTCGGTGCCTCTACAATACTTTTCGCAAATGTGGGCTGTTCCAAATAAAGCAATTTCTTGCACTTGCCAGTCTTTTGAATCACCTGGTTCAGCCAAGTTCTTACACAAATTTTGCGGAACAAATCCCAGAGCTCCGATGAATACCCGAATGACCGAATCCGAATGACCTGTGCTTTTACGCCCCATATTCGGCTGATCTCGACTTCCAAACTCTTGTATTTAAGGCGTTTCTCTACCTCCTTGGTAACTACGTTTTGATCGCAAGGTACAGCAACATCGACAAATAGACAGGATTTTTCTCCAAATTTATTATTATTATTATTATTATTATTATTATTATTATTATTATTATTATTATTATTCCGTTAGAAATATGATCCTGACGATTTGGCAAAGACAGAGAACTTAGGACATTTAATTTCTGAGTATTTGTGGTGCACAAGTTACAGGTCCAAACCTCAAAATACTAGCCTGATCTGCAACGAAAACATGTTGCATTTTTGCGGTAGCCTGATTATGTTTTGTGGAATGAACAACATGATTGTGCAAATGAAGCGAATGGTGAAACAAAACCCGGATGGAAAGGAAAAGACCCGCAGTATCCACCATCAGCAATTTTTGTTGAAAAATGTAACACACCGACTTAGATATTAATCATCCAGTACCACAGATGGAGATACGATGTTGCGAGTTCAAACACGTGAGAATAATCTATAAGGTCTCAAAAGCAATTGCGGAGAAATAACATATTTGAGGAAACTGGTGACTGCATGTGCAAGAGCGAAAACTGCAGGAAATCTCGAATTCCAATGAAGATTAAAATAAGGAAATATGGAACCGAGCGAAAAATTAATGTCACTAGAGCTGAGGCGCCTCAATGGAGTTAATATGAAAAAGCCTTAAGGGATGTAAGAGACTGAGAGTTTAATATTGTGTTTAATACACACGTACAAAAAAGCAAGAATGATGAAGAGTTGAAATTATAAACACATGGACGAAGAGAATATTGTATGAGATGGTATGAATTTGCGGATATGAAGAGGTACAAAATAGTCGAAGACGAGAAGACACTAATATTAAGAAACAAGCTGGATATAGGCCACGAGAACGTATGAGGCAACCGGTACTAACTACTAACTACAATCATTCTTGTTTCCAGACATTTCATCTCTGAACAAGAATGTGTGGTAGTGATGAGTAAATATACTTATAACAAAATAAATAATAATTCCCAAAATGAATGAAAATCGAAGTTTTAACATGGAAAATGTCGAAAGATTAATGGAAAATTCGTCAATTTTCATGTATGAAAATACAGAGTAGAGAGTAACTTAGTTTACAGTTAAAAACCAGTTGGATTCAAAATCAATTGCGATTAACAGGTAAATCTTGAACAATGTTAGGCCTAACGACACGTCAGATAACCTAGTTACCTCTAATCAACGCAATTTTACGGCAAATTACCGAACCGTCCGAATTGGAGGTAAAAGGACAGCTGATGCCATAAAGACAATAGCAAAACGCAGGGCCAGCGACTCTTTGATGTGGTCAGTTTGACACCAGTAATACAGACCGCCCACATATTTACAGTCGCAAACATCAACCCAAAACACGTGGAATTCATCGAGGAAAAAGAGTTCGCGGGAGGTGTCATTCGAGTCCCGGATTCCACAGTCTCTTTCCATTATCACACATACATTACATCAACTCTGTCATCCGCTCACAAAACTTGTCGACCAACATCAACGAGTGAGGCTGTGGCTTCTATACAGGGAATCAGGATCATAATAGCGATTCCGAGAAACCGGCAGCTGGGAAAAGGCCAGGCAGCGGCAGCAGCATCGGGGCGCGGGTGCACGAATGGGCAAGGCCGGGGCCGCGAACGCGAACGCGGCGGTGGCGCGGCGAGTGGCAGCGACGGCGGTGGCGGCGGCGGCGGGCGTGGCGGTCGCGGCCGCGGCGAGGGCGCGCGAAGAGGGGGGCGGGGAGGGGTTTCCCCGCCGCCGCACAGCGCAGCTATCGATCGCGGGCCGCGTTCGTGCGCCGGCGCGGGGGTGGCAGGCCAGGCCGCGGCGCGGGAGGGGCGTGGACGGTGCGGGGGATGGGATTGTGGCAGTGGGGAGGTTGGTTCGGGGTGGGGCGCGGGGAGAGAGAGAGAGAGAGAGAGGGGGGGCGGGTGCGCGGAACAGTGTCGTGCCAGGTGAGGGCGGGATGGGACGCGCACGGGAAGGGTTGAACGAAACACGGCACAGAGGCGCGGGGCGGGGCGGGCCGGTTCCCGCCGATGGGACGGGAGCGAGCGGGGCACAGCGAAGTGGGGCGAGATGAAACAACGCGAAGCGCGATGGAGCGGAGCGCGGCGGGAGGACGGGGCGGCACGGCGCAGGACGGGACGGAGCGGGACGGCTCGGCATGAAGCGGGTTGGCGCGGGACGGGCGGCGCGAGGCGAGACGGGGCGACCGTGCAGCCTGCCCGCCGACCCGTGTTTACCGCGCCAGGTTTCTGACCCCGGCGTGACCAGGCGCGGGTATTTCGGTCGGCGCGTGCCCGCCGGAGCCCGGCCCCGCAGCGGCGGCGGCAGAGGCGACGCGTGGGCGCGCGCCGGCCCCCGAAGCCACTGAACGCCGGTGCCGTCATCGACATCTGACACTCCACGCGCTTTGTGCATTAGAAGGGAATCCCACGCGGATTTGGCTACAACTCAACAAAGTTGATGTGCCAATGTCGATTAACCTATCGTTTTGTTTGTCAACACAAATCCAACTTCCAGCTCATTTCCGAAGAAAATCGTTACGATTATAATTTCGTATTATCAGTGATAGCCCATATTTCGTACCCCGTGTACGGTACGACAATACGATTTTCGCCAATTTGGGATACAAAGTTTCCTTCTCAGTGATTTTAACCAAATGAAACTGATTTGACTTGTACAAATTTTTCCCTTCTGTTCACTGAAACTAATATTCATTCAATACATTCAGGCACGCAGAATTGACAGATCAAGACAGAATTAATATCAATTTCTGAACGAACGGAAAAAATTGTACAAGTAAGAACAGTTTAATATTTAGCAATAACCGACAAGGTAATATAGTATCCCCAAAATTTCGAAAAGCTTATGGTCATTGGCGTGCGCACAGGCGAGAGGGGCCAAAGGGGCCGTGGCCAATTTTCGAAAGGGATCCCGGAGCCATGCACAATAAAACGTTTTATTTCCGTAAATAATATCAATTCATGATTTCCTCCTTTTTTCAACTCATATATTGGGTATTTGTACATAACACTTGGGAAAGACGCTTTTCAAACCATCTGACACCCTGTAAATGGTTCAATGTAAAATCTATTGTATTTGTTAATTGTATCATTAAATTTATAATTATGTTATTCTTGTTGTACATTTTATTTACTTACTAAAAACTATTTCAAGAGTAAATAAAAATGTTGAATGGAAAACGGTGCCCAGAGGGACTCGGAAATGCAGTTGCTCCTCCTCTTGTTTTAGTCCTACGCCACCTATGCTAATGATCGTGCTGAAAAACGACACTACACTAGGTTAAACCAACGATTATATCTCTAAAATCATGTCACTGTGTAGCTACAGCTTCACAAAAGTTCCTTTGAGACGTGTAGAACTGGACTAGAATCTATCACTCCGATGGTATGCGTCTAGGTAAATAGTTAGGAGCAAATGTCTCCTACGCAGTAACATCACTGAATGCCTTGGAAATAAAGGAGTTCTTGTATTTCATCATTGTGGTATTTCTCATAAAATTCAATTCTTATTCTATAGAACAGCATGACAGAAGTACAACAGTAAACGTCGGGATATAATTCACAAGAAACCTACTTAACGAAAGTTTATGTGACCAATGAGAAACGAATAAGATGTACAAAACTTCGTTGAGGAAGCCAATAGTCTCAGAAAAAAGCAGAGCTGGCCTGGGGCACGCAAGGTAAGGCCGTGTGCCAAGGATATCTTTCTCACGAAATGTTTTACGATGGAGTCGTATAAATTGCGGAAGTTTCTTTTCGAAGGACATTAAAATTCAGGCATGCCTTATTTTCAGTGCAGAAATAGGTGTTAATGAACATGAAACAAAAGCTGTAAAGGTCGTCAGGAGAATCTTGATTCTCTAATAACCAAAGTCTAGGGTACGCTAGGTTACATCGAACGCAAAGCGCACGGAAGTATTGATCAGGCAACTCAGAGTACCGTCACAGGTCGAAGCGATAGTATTCTTAGGGTTCTTACGGTCTTCGTCTATTATCGAAAAACAACTTCTAAGCTGGGACCTGAAATACGCTATCGTAAGAGGTGTTTTCGTGGTGTATTTTCGCCAACGAGAATGTGATGAGTAATGAGCGGATTTCTATGGTTTTGCATATTTTTGTCCGTTGCTTCAGAGCAAAGCTAAGTGAAATTTCTTGACATTTGGTTAGAACTGGATGCTATTTAGAATACTATGTTTGTGCATATTTGGCGGATTTTTCCTGTTGGTGCATATTCGTGTAATAATAGAAGTATATTTTGTATATTTCGTTGAAATAGAGACTTATCACTAAAACGTGACATATTTCATAGAATCTATTTGAGATCTCGGAGCAAATCATGCTATGCCACAATACGTAAGTTTTGAGAAAAACGTGAATAAAGGTTTAGACATTGCATTCTATACATTGGGACAAAGAAAATTAATTACACTGCCGTCTTGCGGCGAAACTTTAAAATAAAAACCCAACATCTAGATGCATCTATGAGGCATCTAAAAACAGTAATATCTCAATTTCATTAGAAATGTGGCATAGCATGTTATTGCCCTAAGGTCTTAAGTTATTTATGAGCGTTCAGTGATTAGAAAGAACTTGTCAGTTTGAGTTTCTTTTTTCTTTTCTATACATGATGAAATATTTGTACAAATGTAGGATCATTTTTTTAAAATCCTGACAGAAAAATTAAACAAGACATACAATGTACTTCACTGTGCATGTTTACTTCAATTATTTCTCCCGCGAAGTAATCTAGGTTATATTATGTTTACACAAAAATTTATACGATTTTCCTGAATTTTATCAAGAATGGTTTATACAAGAAATAAAAATATAGTTAATTTTAATTGCATATTAATGTGCATATTTTAGAATTCTTAGGCCATAAAGATCCTCTCACTAGTGATGAGGCTTCCAACATTACATCGCAATGTACATAATCCTTTCATTTCAGAGTAATCACAAAGATACCAGATTTCTTTACATATGCTACAAAAGTCAACCAGTAACAAATTATGACAACTGCGGCGGCTACATTGATGAAAGCTATTTTTCTTCTATCAATATAGCTGACCTTGAGTATTATCAAGCTACGTAACTTTTTATGACTTTTTGTTTGGCATTAATTAGTGCAACTCCTCCTTAACATATTCATTGTTATGACACTCACCCTCTCACATAATAACACTAATCTGACCTACTGGTTTCAAGCACATGCTAATTACTCGTAATGAGAAATAATAAGAAATGCAGCAAAATTATACGCTATTATAATTATTTCATTTGAAAGATACGTTTTTTCTTGATAAACGCATGTAGTCGAGTATGTCAATAAGTACAAAGAGATAATCGTAAGAATTTTTATCATAAAACTAAAATATTTGTAACTACACACAAATCAGTGCAAAATACGCGACTCACCTCCGTTGAGACATAGTAACGTAACAAATGTGTATAATTATATATTACAATACTTTCATTGCTCTCAAATCTAACATAACTTTGATGTCAATATTTTAATAAATAAATAGTTTTATTCGATGACGCTCTTTGACAATCATATGCCCGCTGGGATACAATTCTTCGCAGCCCAAACCTGTTAAGTGTCCCTCCAGCTTCCCGTCCATATCTGGCTCGGTCCCTATTAGAATGACTTTTTGTACTGAATGTCAGTGAATTGTAACTCCTCACACGTTGGGTGCAGTTTGTTCTAATATTCTTTAATAAAATTAATCAATAAATATTATTATAATTATTATTATTATTATTATTATCATCATCTACTAAAATAGAAGTAGGTGAAATAATATTTTAATAATAATAATAATAATAATAATAATAATAATAAGAAGAAGAAGAAGAAGAAGAAGAAGAAGAAGAAGAAGAACGGTGGACGGTTGCGGCAGTCGTCCACGCCGAGGAGGCTGTAGGCTCGAGTCCTCCGTAGGCATCGTCGTATTTGTGATTGTCCCTTCATCCCTCATCATCATCCTATCACCTCATAATTAACAATTCAAGATGTAACAACCTTGTCTTATTGAGGGTACAGCTGAAAAAGCTTATCTAAATGCGTTAATCGTGTAGCGTGGTCAGACCTTGCGATACGCAAATATTATTATTATTATTATTATTAACAATAACAGTAATAAGGTACTTTACAATTTTCAAGAAATCACTCCTTCAGTCCAACTTCGGTCAGCGTTGTGTTTAATCAACTGACGCTCCACAAATTGTTTATCTGCAGTCGTTCGCGAAGACAAAGCAGTCGTCGGGGCGGAAGGAGGAAAAATCGTTAGCGCCCTCGCGAACAGCGCCTTCGCCACCCCTCGCGGTTCAATGACCCCTCGGCCGGCAACAACGGGGCGCCGTTGAATGCGCGCCTCTCCATCGGAGAACAATGGCGGCCGGGGGCGACCGGGCAACGCCGCGGGGAGGACGGCAGGATGGCAGCTGGACGGACAGTACTATTGATTAATAGACTTATAAAAGCAAATGAATATTAATCGATAGTTTTAAATTTCTTATCGATTATTGATATGTAACAAATTGTGTTGGCTGAACAAAAGCGTATTGTTGGCACACATGTTGGAGAAAACGCTCATGGACTTGTGTCTACGCCGCGGTTTGCTGCCGCTTGCGGCATAATGTACTTATTGAGTTGGTAAATAAATACTTCCATACTAAAAAAAAATTAAAAAAACAGGACGATGCGAGAGCGCAGAATGTTGGGATGGTGGGGACGAAGAGAAGGGTGATAATCATGAGCGCTGTAAAATTTGAGGGACGGGCATCAACTGATGTGTTTTAAATGCTAGTCCATTCGCGGAATTTAGCCAGGAGAAAGCCACAATTTTTTATGCGTTTATTGAAGTTTACAATGTGCACACACTAGGTAAAAAGAAGAATAAAACACACAGAAAAGGAGATGAGAATAAAACTTTTGGTTGAACGAGACAACATTTTTCCTCGATTTCCTACCAACGGCGCATGTGGTAACAATGCAACTACAATAAGCGTCGAATCATACTGGTTGAAGCAGTGTTCACAATTCAACAATCTGTATAGCATCTGGTTTTATTACACTACATAAAAGCACGACATAAACATAACAATATTCTTCACATTTCGTATGGTAGCCTGCAGCTACCATGTTATCTTTCATATAGGGTTGTGTCTTTTCATATAGGTTGTTACAACTGTTATTATACACCAACAGTATTAGAGCGTTGCGCAGGATCATAATCCAACTTGCTACACATTGTGTTAAGTAGTAATCATAAACACTTTGTTGTTCTCTTCATTAATCCAGTATGGTATAGTAAAGAACATTTACCGAGCCACCTTTGTGTATTTTTTTAAACACCGAGAGGGAGTATTTCAACACTCAGTGCTATGTATGGGTTTTGCGAATCGATTTGTATTGACTGATTCCATTCCAAACCGAATTAATTTTATATTCGCTACTAGGTTACAAGGGGTAAGCAACTATTCCTCGTATTAACTTGACACCTATTTCGAATTGAAACAACTTTATTATTGCATAGGGCCTTTAAAAAAATTAAAATCTTTTGAAATATTTTACTCCCGCATTGATCGAGACTGAGAAAAATTGATAAGAAACATTTCGCAAAGAGAAAGTCTTTCTGCTGTATAATGAAAGAAGTGATAAGTAACGATCAAATATACTACAAACATCTCACTCAATTGCATTAATACGCGCACACTAATTAATATGCTTCCAAATTTTTCGTACCTGAAAACTCATGATTTTGTTTACTCTAGACCAAACAATTTATTGTTAATGTACTTGTCCCTTCACTCCACTCTGTCCTGAGATGCTCAAAATCTGACACCTGACGCTACAACTGATTCAGCCAAACGCGAAATCCGACGGAGCTGACTCAGCCCCTATTAAAATTTCATTTACAATCTTTGACTGCATATTTCTGTACGTTCCTACATTTATCTTACTTTTCACAAAAAATGAACCGATGATTTTGGGCTCTCGAAGCTGCTTCTATTTTCAACGCGGCGACAATGGCATGAGGCGCACATCATCCGCTTCACCCTGATGCACGATTACAATCCCGCGAGATGGATGAAAGCGAAGAACGAGAGGCCGGAACCTCCGCGTAGGAAGACATTCTGTTTCGTAAACCAAATGTACGCAGAGATGCACACAGAATGTTTCTCGAGGGCGGAGGGAGGGGCAGGTATGGTGCCCAGTCAAATTGATATTCCCTTATAAATTTATATTTTCTGATCCTGAATCTAAAAAGGTATTTTTATCAGTTAACTTAAAGTTAATCATTATAACGTCAACAGTTTATATATTGCATGACTTCCGTTAGTACAGAAAATTATTTAAAGCAAAATTTTTTTTAATGACTTCGGCTTCTGGAGAGCTGAAGTCCTATGACGTTCCCTTGGTGCGCCACGGAATGCACGCGATTGTTTTCGTGGCGTGCGTAGTTTTCGTGGAGTGGACAGACCACGACATTACAAAATGATACTTTTGAAGAAATGGCTCAATAAATTCTTTCTCGATTGTACGACGTATTCTTATACAAATGGTTTTGAATTAGTTTTTTGATTGTTTGTTTTTTACCTAATCAACAGCCAACATCCTACTAGCAAAATAATATTTTATTACAAAATACGTGGAAAATTGTGCGTTGAACATACTCATAAGTTTATGTCATTCGCGTCAGCCCAAGGCCGGAGCCTCGTCATCATCTTGGTGAGCGTAGCGACCATTCCGCTCGCGGCGTCGTGTTGTCGTTCGCCATGTTCTCGCGGAAGCAAGTCGATTCTGCCGGGAAGCCTACGAGCCCTGCATCAATTTGGGTGAAACGCAGGCTTTCCTCGCAACAAGACTCAAAACTGCGGACGAATTTTCGTTCCCGTTCGTGCAGTTCGTAACGTCATCACTGCCGTTCAGAGCAAGATCCCTCTCCACTAGACTCCACTCCCCTTGGTTACGGCCCGATCCAGTTATAAAGGATTGTTGACGCTTCGCTTCACGTTTCCAACCGCGGACGTGGCGCGTGCCATCGGCCTTTGCGTTAACATAAAACATCATTGTGTCTGTGCAAGGCATAATTACAAATGTATTTTATACGTGGTTACTAGAAAGCCCGTTGACGCTTCGCTATGCATTTCCAGGTTGACGGCGAAGCTCGTGCCTTCGGATCACGCGTTAATATAAAACATCCGTGATCTGTGCAACACCTCATTTCCGACGCTTTTTATGCTCCCCCTCAAAAAATATAATAAAATAAAATATAAAAAAATAAAAAAGATACAAAAAGGAATGGCGCGGTGCGAGCCGATCCCGCGAATTTAACATGAAGCTAATACGCTGGCAGTACGCTAGCAACTGTGCCACGGGTTTGGTTACACATTTCTCGCCCCCAAACAGCAGTACACCTAACGCGCCTAGTGGCGCTACGAACGGCAAGGACGGTAACGAAAATTCGGCTGCGATTTCGAACTACGCTTTCTCGCCCTGCGTGGGGAGTCGAGCCAGCCCTTGCATCACAGAGCAGAACAGAGCAGGCCGTGCAGCCAGCGCGCCGTCGCACCACGCTCCGACCGCGCGCGCTGCTTCTCCCCTTCAGAGCCTCTCTCCCCTCGCTGGGCGGGGGGGGGGGCAGGGCCGCGGGCGCGGGCGCCAGCGCGCTCCCCGGTATTGGGAATCAATTAAAACGGGGCGGCGATACCGCCGGCGCTTTCCTCCGAGCCGGAAGCGCCACCGTCGTCGGCTGCGCCGAGTGTGCGCATGAAGCTGAGCCGCCGACGTGGTGCAAGGCGCGGCCTGGTGTTGGCAGTGCATCTATACTGCGATTTTTCTAACTGCGACCTTCAAGGCCACTCAAATCCCATCTTCGCGATGGAATATGTCACGGCATTTCCCGTGTTTTCTCGGTCTTGCCGGTAGAAGTCGCACGATCGCAAGCGCTGCTTCATACGGTCGCGATCGTGCGAAATCTAGCGGAACGACTGAGAAAGACGCGAAATGCCGTGACATACTCCATCGCGAAGATGGGATTTGAGTGGCCTTGAGGGTCGCAGTTAGAAAAATCGCAGTATACGCAGTGCAGTGCTCCGATTGAAATAGAGTTACTTCTGACAGATCGTCCTATGTCACGCGGTTATCAACACGGGAGCTTCAATAGCAAAAATGAAGTCATAACGCATCACGGAGCTCCCCGTTGGATAACCGCGTCACAGCCGACGATCACTCAGAAGTCACTGTATTTAAATCGAAGTACACACCCAGCACCAGGGAGGCGCGTGCGTCTGTTTTTGTTCATACTCGGTTGGGAGGAAGTGCTTGCCGCATGGTACAACTGCTGCAAGTGTGCCAACTGGCGCTAAGAAAAGCTTCTATATCATAAAATGCATCAACGTCATAGCTTTTCGAATACCGTTTAATATTGGAGAAACGCATTTTTAAACAAATTTGGCAACGTGATGGAGAATCGTCTTAAGGATATATTAAGACGCAAAACTAGAAACTAACGAAAATGCAGAAACATCCCTTCAGAAATAATCTCTTAAATAGCACAACAGACATAATCTCCGGCATTAAAAATAATTAACGTGTTATGCGAATTGCTTATTAAGGGGGCTTATCTATATTATTAATTTATAATGTGCACAGAAATTGAAAGAAAACTATGTAGCCTCCGGCCATGGGTAAGGTACCGGATTTTGTAATAGTCCCTGGGAAAATCCAAAAACAATTGAAGTTTCGATTTTGACAAGAAATGCACTTGCTATTTGATATTATTCTGCCCATTGGCATACTGCGGGAACACACCTAAGTTCCACAGTCGATGCAGCTGACGTCCTGCGACCGAAAAGTTGCAAGAAAGTGGCCATTAAATATTTACTATTCAGGTAATGCGTTATGGAACAGCAACTTTTTTACATTTTTGGTGTGGAAAGTACTGTTGTACTCTATCTATAGTATACTACGTAAATATAGTATTCACGAAGATTATATTTGTTAAAATATTTAATTTCTTGCAGTGTTATACGAGAGTATTGTTCTTGAGCAGCATCTTTGCTGCTGCAGACCACTGGTATTTTTTTTCTCGAGATTTCCTTGTAGTTTTATGTTATGTACCGGTATGGACAAGCTTTTTATGTTTACATTAGTATTTGTATGTGGATGTGTGTTTAAGTGCACTTGCGTATGTGTGTGTGTGTGTGTGTGTGTGTGTGTGTGTGTGTGCGCGCGCGTGCATTTTGTATTACTTATTGAATTGATTATTATTAATCAGCGTTTACTCATGGGTTTTGTTTACGCGTGAAAAAAGCTAGCTTTTGAAATTGTACGCTGCGCAGTCTTTATTACACTGAAGTAGCGGAAGGGAGTTTGCTCCTTTGGATATATCTTGTGAAGGAAAAAATTATCGGGAAAGATGTTTTTTCCTAGTTATCTTCTCCCACTTCTTCCGATTTGTCACCATTACATCATCTCTCTCTACGTCCGGTTTTTTTCTTCAGTCTAAGACATCTGCTGTACCGCACTCCTTCCTCTCGGCTTGACAGTATTTTCCTTAGCATGCTAGAGTCGCAAAGGATTCAGTCAATACAATGCGAAAGTTTCAAGCAACATTGGTACTGCTAGTGATACTTTGTATATTTCTAATCCAATCCTTCATTATAATTTGAAATTACCTACTATTAAGGATGTAATAACCAGCTACAGATCCTGATACCAGCAGATGATTGGAAATCACCTCAAACTGCTGGTGCTTAACCTGTAGGTTAAAAGTGAAGAAACCAGATGACAATCAAGACTGTTAAATTTTAGTTGTAGATTCAGTGGAGTTGCCATTGTATAAGAATCACTGTTTTAATTGTAAATTAATTGTTTTGTGTGCTTCTATACAATGCAATTTAAAATTGACCAAAAGGTCTAGTAGAACTAACTGTGAATAAAGCAGAAGCAATACAATATTGCATGCTAGATGGTTGTTCACAAAAAAAATCGTGTTTCGAAACAAGAAATACACCTTTTGAGCAAAAAGTATTAAAAGTAAATGTATTTCCCGATCGAATAATCCAATAAAAACTGAGAAAATATTCGTATGCGTTTCGTTTCGACATTACATCACACACTGTAAGACATAATCCATTTTAAAATTTATTTCTGTCGTATACCCTGTCATTGCTCATTTCAACACAAAACAATCCCCAACACCAGACACCTCTCAAAACACAACACAATCACCCCCAATACAGCATTGAACACAACAACCAACACAAGACGCTCATGTACCTATATACATCTACAAATCAACATCAACATTATCATCATCATCATCATCATACGCAGCAGCATGGTCTAGAGTTTATGGATTGTTATGCGCCTCCTGTGAACCTATCTCCTCTTCTGAGCAAACGCAAAGAATGTCTAAAGTAGGTTCATACTCTCGTATTCTAGAATAAAGTCACTTCGCCCACTCAAAGGTCGCAGGAGCGGAGACCTGTAATAATGTACTTGTAAGAATGTATTACTGCTAAAGTTAGCGGACAAACTGCTCTATCTAGGCAGGAGAAACCAAGCAGACTACATTCGTTACCCATCTGAGTGTGTGTATCGCGCGACAGGGTTGCTACATTCCTACAGCCATAAAAGAATTCAATTCCTCAAAACACATCGCGGAGAAATACATGAGAAACCGCAAACGACGGTGCAAAACGGCTCAAATTCAAGTGTATTACAAGGGTTTCTGCTCCATTAGATACGTACGTGCGTGTACACACACACACACACACACCTTCATCCCATTTCCCGCCATCCTGCATGCGCTACTTCAAAGATGGACGTTCTTCGGAGTCGGGCGCCGTCGACGACAATAACGTGGCTCGTAAAGCGGGGCCCTGCAGTAAAAGCAGATTAGTCATACTCCTCCTACGCATTACGGCAACTTCCCCCGCCCTACCGCTCCACGCCACGCTCCCCGGCGCCGCCCTTCACCCGCCTTCTCTCCCTCCCCCAGAGACCTCCGCACCCAGCAATATCACCGCCGCGGTCGGTAACACGGTGTCGGGGAAAGATTTATGGAGCAGGCGATGCGGGCGAGTGCCTCCGACTCTGATATTGCCAGCCGAACGGCAATAAGGTCCTCGGTGATCCGAGAGCAGCGAAATACCGAAGTCTACAGGAATTATGTCGGAGAGCGTGTGTCGAACGTATAACCGCTTATTGTGACAAGAGCGGAATTATGCAGTACGCGATCACACCTGGACACGTGGCCAAATAGTCATCCGAAAGGGACGAGACCGTGAGTTGCGACAGGCTGCCAACTGAAGGGCATTTTTATGAGACGATATCGGACTCCTCACGGCTTCCTACTCCATTCGACGATGTATCCGAAGAGTTTATGAATAATTCGGAGAATGTGGTTGAGAGGTTCGCAAGTGGAAATTGGAAGGTATTTCACGTCCAAGCCTAGAGTATATTATCTGTGGAACCAGAAATACATTCAGACATATATTACAATGATAATTATATAAGGTCGAGGTGATTTACCTCACGTCAAAGATGATTCATCACGAAAAGTCTAGGCCGGCCTCCAATCACAACATGTCTATTAACAAAACATTACGAAAAAGGAGATTAAGATTAATTGCAATTACCAAACGTGATTACGTACAATGTGTACCAATTGTCTGTCGGGCAGAGGTTGACTTCATTTTCATTTCAAAAAATGAAATAGTTTTGCTCATCACAAAGTACCAAACAGAGTCATTTGCATGTCTATTTTGATTTCCATTTTCATACTGATCTACAAGTTTCCACATTATTGAAGCACCAATATCTTCAGCAAGGACAAATGTATCTCTGTGAACAATAATGTGTTAATTATAATTTTGAATCAATCTATGAATAGTATTTTCACAGCATACCTTTCACAACCTGCCACAACACAAGTAGCTGCTAACTGAAGCCGATTCCATTTTCTGATTCATTGGCTGATGCGGTTTTTTGCTTGGAGGGGGGCAGGCGGGATACAAGCAGCAAAATCCAATATTCCACTGGGTGACCGCAGCTGTGGGGTTGTACGCCCGGCATTCTGAGAGGGAGGTATTATGCCGGTGATCATAAATACGGAGGCACGGAATACGTCAAAGCCACCATTGAAAATTATTCTTCACTCAGGGAAGTATTCGTTATATTTCAATAATTGATGGCATACCTAAAATAGTATGAACGGACGCGGCAAGTAAATGTGTGACAAGCCCGTGATAACTGAGTCACTATTTAATACGCAACAGAGAAACATCAGAATGGACAAAGAATCAAAACGTCATACATATCCCAAATTATCTACGACAAAAACCTGTAGAATAAGATAACTAAATCTGGGCAACGAAATAAAGAACTGTTTTTTTTTTGCAGAAGAAAGAAGACAAAATAAAATAAAATGAAATTCCTTCGTATGTGTCGGAAATTATGCCTTCTAATGCTTCTATTTTCTTATTATATTTTTCTCAGAATTTGAGCGCGCATGTGTGGATATTAGGATCGGGAAAGATCGTGGTCGAGTAGTTTCATGTGATATCAAATACTAATTTCCCAACATTAAAAGCTCCGTTTTAAAACTTCTTGCTGCTGACATCAGCGTGAAATACGCTACCGGAACAGGGATAATGCCGAAGTGCATGTCCACTTGATGCCAGACGGGTGCGGCAGAATATTCCGCCCTGATTTTCTTATAAGTGATAATACGGAGGAAATAACCAGATATTGCATCATCGACGCAATCATATATGCATGTCTTCTTATTCCGTTTGATGACTAGACCTCGCAATTTTAGGCACAAAAAAGTGATGATTTAGGCCCCTAACGAAGGTCGCAAGATTATGAAATTAGGCACCATCATGCATGAAAAAAGAAGTTTTAGGCCCTTAAAATAGGTTACAAAATGATTAAACCACGTTAACAAAAAACATCAAACATGAAAAGTTATGTTTCTAACATTTAAAATTGACCACAAAACGATTAAATTAGACACTTTATTTTTTACGAAAATCACATAATTTTACTCGTACATTTACGAGAGTGACTACGTGTTATTTTATTTACTTTCATTTCATTCATTCTTTGACACTTTTCACTCTGAACCTGTCAACAGCGCAGCTGCACCGGGAGTGGGTGCAATTACGTAAGTGTCTGCTGATCGGAGAGAACCATTAAACATCCTCTTTATATTGCCTTGCAGAGCTCCTTATGTTGGGTGTATTGGGTGAGAGATTTCGGTACGTAGTCGATTGGGTATTTGGTCACGGAATATTTGAGTTGCAGGAAATTCGGAAAAATACTTGCGTTTCTTTATAACAAATATAAAATAATGAGTAATTAAAATATGATAATTCTTCTGAATTTCCTTTTAAGCAAAAAATATTAAAATAAGCATCAACCGCCCATTTAGATCATTTTAGGCACTAGTAGATGCTTCTAGTAGATCTATTTTTTCATGATTCGTAAACATCTGCAATTATTTTGCACAACCTCCTAAAGGAACTAAATAGGCTTTTGTACTAAAATCGGAGGTCTACTGATGACACTCGCGATTCTGTGCTGATCAGCTAAAAATTACGAGCAAGATCTTTATCTCGGAACATAGCCTACCAAAACCCACGCCCCTCATTTAAATATTTCATTATCATCACGTTCACAAGAATATAGAACACTGCGTTAACAATCTTTTATCACCATAGAAAAAAGATTGAAACTACACTACTTTCCTTCCGAAATCAAAGAGTCAAAACTATACCTGCTACAATGTACAATCAGATTTAACGAACAAAATGATCGGCCCCATAAAATATATCATACAAAAATGCATTAAAACTGCTACAACGAACACAGGTTCGAGCGACCACAATTCTCGGAACAGTAGTAGTTGAAACACCGGCAACTGAATACTGTTATCTGCTATTCTACGAAATGAAAACAAAAGCTTTTTTACTATTAGGTCGAAAACGTGAAAAATAGGCGGTTTCTGCATGCGGGGAAAATTAGGAAGTTGTTCTCTTTACGGCCTAACTTCACTTGAACATCACGTCATGTTTCCACCACAACGGTCAACTGGGAAAGAGCGGTCAGGTCTGACCCTATTCTGCCCCCGACCCTCGGCTGTTCAAGGCCGCGAAATCTTTATCTATCCTGCGAAGCCGAAACGGCTTCTATTCTGTGTGACGGAATTGCTATTTGGAACGAATGATCTTCCGTCTCTTCTTTTCACGTTTATTTGATATTTTCTGGGCGATCTTCCCTTGCGTTCTATCTTAATCCACGTCGCGTCATTTCAATCAGCAGTTTGGAATTTTTTGCGAATAGATTTAGGTGATTCCGCGAGTTTGATTGCCCGTGAATTACACACTCCTCCTAAACAATTGCAGAAGAGAAGAGCTCTGAGAAAATTATAGACCAATTTAAAAAATTAAATGAGGCAAACAATGTTTGTTCATCTACTCCGCGCACGTCAAACCGCGCCCGTACGATCTACTAGCCTGCCTGCGGAGCCCGGCTCTCCTACGGGCACGGCCAACTTCCCCCGACTCTTCGTTCATTTCCCCCAACAATCCAGAAAGGGGTGAACATGCGCAAGCTGCAGCGGCGCGGCGAATAGTTGCTTCTTACAAAATGTCTGGCAGACTTTTTCGATCAAATAACCGAGAATTGTATTATGTTTATATTCTTCACTAATTACTATTTGATGTCTATTTTCTTACTAAATGCTCCCTTTTCTTCCCACATCTTTGCTAAGTGACCGGAATGATTGAATAGCGAATTCTTTTATCTTTTTCATTTTGTGTCGTGATATTAATTCATTCAGTTATGTATTGTATTTAGCAATAATGTGAAATTAATTAATAAGTCTCTTTAAGTTAACAATTATCACTTACGGACGGGCAGCGCTTTTAACAGACAATATTTGTCGGTTAAACCTCCTAAACTGATCATAGAAATTTCATGTATTTATATCATTCTTAAGTAAACAGGATTACAAAATCAAGACATTTGTTATTCAATTTTTAAAAATTTACTCTCAATGGAGAGCTTGAAATCTGACTAATGTATTATTTAATTTTAATGGATCATTTCTTTGCCTTAAAGAGAAAATAAAAATTCATATAGCTAAATTTGTGACAATAACTGTCATGTAACTTCTCTCAAAGACTGTCTTAGGCCAGGTATCCAGTGACGTAACGCCATTTCGTAGCATTTGTACAACCCTTACTATTAAATCTCGGGCCAATTTCTATGGAGGCATACCATTAAAAAAGACCTCTGCAAAATTAGCACGTGGTAAACAAAAAGCCTAGTCGTATAAAATGAATATGCACACAAGATGAATCACAAAGTACAACTTATTCCATACAATTTTCCCTTCAAGTGTGCCCCTCATCGGTGTGAAACTATTCTTCTGTTTTTCCGTAAATCATACCTCCGCCAAGTCAATGGAACTTGACTCAAGGAACATGACACACGCGGAAGTAGTTTAAAAATTCCATTTTCTAGCGCGGACACACTGTTCGAAAGCAAAGAGTTGCTTTTTCGTTAACGTCCATATATTTTCCGACCTATCACAAAAACTATGTAGTCATCACCAAGCCATTGGAATTGTTAACTGTGTACTTCAAGGTGTCATTTTTACTACACCACCTATTACAGTCCAGCAGTCCTGAAAACATTGCACGAGACGGGTTTAACTGTGCCTGAAGCAATTTCCAGCATGTGTTACAAACTGTTTAAGTACGTTTTCAAGAATTTTTAACTTTTATTTGTATATACCTATTAACAACGCTAGTTTATATCTGTATTTGCAATTCATCTTATTATAGTATAAAAGGGAGGTTAGGTTTACGGAGCTAAGGAAAACGTGCAGAGAAAACACTTGTCACTCCATAGTGAACATATTTTTTAATTGTTATTTGACGTTAAATAAATAAAGAAAGGACAATTGGCAGATCGGTAAGAAACCTAAAAATATATTTCAACACAACAAAAGGCAATATTATAAATGTTAATCTACCTTCCCTTCCTCTCCCCATCGACATTCTCGCACCGTCCTTCCCCTCACTGAAGATAATGATTTCCAAATTACAAAGAGGACCTATCCCCATATTGTAATGCAACACACATTTTGCTATCCAATCTACTCTGAAGCTTAATTGCCCACAGAAATTCTGGTTTCTAATATGCAGAAGCGAACATTCAATTTTCTCAAATGTTGCTACGAACGCTCGTTTAAACATTTATTGATAATTCAACGGTGTATCGTAAAACTGAGCAGAGATTCTGCAGCTCAAGAATATGTGCGCAGATTGTACTCCCCTCCCATACGTCACACACTGATCTGACTATTTTCGACGATAAATTAAACGAATTATAGTGCGATTTTTCTAACTCTGCCTCTCAAGGTCTGTCTTCACGATGGAATATGTCGCGTCTTTTCAGCCGTGCCGCTAGATATCTCATGATCGCGACCGTATCAAGCAGGGCTTGCGATCATGCGACATCTAGCGGCAGGACCGAGGAAGACTCGGAATGCCGTGTGATATTCCATCGTGGCCATAGGGGATTGAGAGGCAGAGTTAGAAAAAATTGTACTATAATATTGCGTTTAAATTTTATCCGAGATACAATATCTTTTGAGTAGGCGCTTTGCTGACCGGTCGCGGCGCCGCGCTGGCCGATGGCTCTGGGGGCCCGGGCCGGGCCCAGCGCGTCACGTCCACGGCGCGCTGGCCGCCTCTTATCTCGCCCGCGCGCAACGCCCGGCCCCTTCCTTCCCTCGCGTCCCTCCGCCCACCCTCATCCCCGTCCCGCCCCAGCCCGCGCCCCCGCGTCCACCCGCGCCCCTTCTCGCCTCCCCTTGGCCGCGATTCGCCGCTCCATTTATGGCCGCTGATTCGCCGACCGACGCTGCCGGCGCGCCGCCGTGGTGATTGTGCGGCGCAGCACGTGCAACGAGGAAGGACGGCCTCGAGCGCTGCAGGCGGGCGGCGGGGATTCACTTTCGCCTAGGGCACGCTTGTCTCGGGGCGAAGACGCGCGGAAGACGAGCAAAGCCAGGGCAACGTGTGGGATTAACAAAGTTTGCAAGGGCTAGAAGAGGCAACTACGTACCGTTCATTACTCCGTTATCTATTTCAAAATTCGTATTTCCTAACGTCATTGTCCGATTTTAATGTGATTCGCCTGAAGGTCATGAGCTGAACGGAGAGGGGGCCACAGTCATTCAATCGGGAGCTTCGCGTTACGACTTGAAGTTTTGGTATTGAAGCTCCTGATTCCATGACAATGTCCTTTCAGCTCGTGACCTTGAGGACACATTACATTTAAATTGGACTGCAAATTTAAGCAATAAATTTTTGCCGTGACTGAAGTTGCCATAGTGAGCAGTATAGGTATAGTTAGCAACAGAAAAATACAGTAAACCCTCATTGGGACCGAAATAATCGGAGTCCGTGTAATAAAAATTCGTGTTATATTATAAATTACCGTATTACTGTAATCCCTTGCCGGAACCCAACTTTTGTACGTGTTATGGCGAAATTCGTGTTAAGCGAGTTCGTGCTAACGAGGGTTTACTTTATGAAATTCTAGAGTATCAAGTAAGTGAAGTAAGATATCGTGACCAGAGATATTTCAAAAACGTAAATGACTGTGTTCCAACATATGCTCGCAATTTGTTATTTCATAAACATTTTCTACTTACATATTGTGGAATTAATAAGTCGCTTGAATCTTCTAAAGGGAGTGTGTGAAACCGATTACATCACAACACTTGGGCTCAAGAGGAGTCCTTCTAGTATCTGTTTTGATTGAGTCATTAGAAAGAGGAAATCAGGGTGGATTGGCCATATCCGGAGGAGAGAGCGTCTGCAGCAAAGAAGAGGGAAGTAGATTGACAAAAAGAAGAAACAAAGTATGTGTCACTGAATTGACCGACATCATATCCACAAGGAGCACACGACGTAGTGGCGAAGAAGTAAAAGACAAGTAATAGTGACGCAGAAGGCACAACGATAACTGTTATTCGTTAGCAGACGTAAGCATGGGTTTAATACCCTGTTGGCATTTCTAAAACTATTCTGTCCAGAAGTAGAATATATTAACGATTACATACCACTCGCATACTCCCTCTTTCTAATGGTACTTGGGGATAATGCAAAACTCCTACATCAGTCCAAGAATAGTCTAAACACGCGATACCAAAAGATAATGATACGTTTGACGAGAACAGAGATCATCAATATAATTGAACAATGAAACTAAGTAATGAACATTAATATTTACGCTGACGTTCAATTATGAGAGCAAAATTAACAATCTTTTAACCTGATATGAGTAGAAATTAAAGGCGCAGAAATTATGCTCCTATACCACTTCAGATTGAAATATGTAGAGTTATAAGACATTTCTCATCTTACCAACAATAACTATTACGAATCAATAACAAATGTCATTGTATTACTCTGCCATTTACGGTGAAAAAAATTAATAATAAACGAGGGAAGATACAAAATGAAAGGCCTGAGGGCCGTATTGATTGTAATGTATCCATTTTTTGTTAAAAAAAGTGGCATTTGACAATCTCATCACAAGCCCTTCATATATAAAAAATGGAGAAAACGGATTTATCAGTTTAGATGATTTTAGTTCCAAATGACAGGCACTAAATTATTTCTTTTTGAATGAAAGAAGAATGACCTTCAATTTTTTACTACAAAGAACATTTTAGAAAATCAATTTCAAAAATTAAAATAATCAATAATTTTCAACGGACTAACAGGAAAATGGTGGAAAATTTTATGTCACCGAATGACTTAAACATAAGATAACTTTTCCGTTGCGCTTACAAGAGGTTGTGCCAACACGATCAGGCACTTTCTCTATTCGTGCCGCCGCAAGACTCTCATAAAAGTGACGTCACATCAGTAACTAGTAGAACAAGCGCCACGAAACCCTCAAATTAGACTAGAAGCAAACAGAGCGTGCAGGAATGGGGCAAGGGTAGGCATGCAAAGATGGCGTTGTAGAGCAGTGTTAAGCAGATATTAAGATGAAAGAGGAAAGAAACTCGTGCAAGTATAAGAGGAACCATCTTCAAGGGTGAATAACTACGAAAAGGTCAGTACGAGCAACTGCTACACAAATATGTTGAGAAGAAAATACCACATTTTCAATGAAGATACGGAAATGCGAGTGCATGGAGAGAAGAGATGACACGGAGAGAAGAGATGACACGGAGAGAAGAGATGACACGGAGAGAAGAGATGACACGGAGAGAAGAGATGACACGGAGAGAAGAGATGACACAGAGAGAAGAGATGACACGGAGAGAAGAGATGACACGGAGAGAAGAGATGATATAGAGAGAAGAGAAATTACGTTTAAAGTGAAGTAATAAAACTACCAAAGCTCGGAGATTAAACGACACGTTTTGAAAAAGAAGCATAAAAATGCTTTAAAGAAAGAGATAAAAAGCCAAGGGAAAAACGAAGTAGGAAGCGTTAAGAAATTAGTTTTTTAATAATACTACGTAAAAAGCAGAAAGAAATGTAGAATTTGAGTGGAAAAGGCATTAACCAAAGAATAAGGAAACGAATCGATGAGAGACGAGTATGTGGCAGAAATGTATTACAAAAATACGAATTGTTCAGGAAACACCAAATAAAAAAAAAAACTGGCAAAAAACTTATCTCGGCATTCCAGCCCAGAGGGAGATAAGCCCTCCCCGCTTCCATTAACGACCGCTGCCCTCGCGCAAGGGGGATTCCAAAAGGCACGGCGGGAGGGGTGAGTGCCCGGGAACAGCCAATATTACTCCACAAAAGAATTCTCATCGGGAGAAAAAATTCTCTTTCAACCACGAAACGAAAACATCAAGACGAAGAGAATATTGAAAATTAATAAACAACGCTCCAAATAAACCTCGGCAAAATAATATGGTAAAAATAATATATATTCCGTACCGAAATAAGAAATTTACACCACTATTATAATTACAATTTTACTGAGATAACAAGTAAAGACAGACTCCTAAAAGAGCGACAGATTTTTTTCCCAAAATAACACTAAAAAGAAATGCTTTCTTTAATGAAAACTGTGTCGCAATTAATACCACAATTTTAAGTTCATCCATCACCCGCCCGAGGTCCTTAGTGAAGAAAGAATCCGTGAGCGTGTGAGCTCCAGGCGTATACTTAGTTTTTTCTTTCTTGGTGTGTGGGGGTGTATCATCAAAATGCAATATTTCACGGTATTTCGCGTTGTTCTTGTGGCATGATCGCCCGCACTGCTCGATACAGTTGCGACCATGGGAATCCTAGCGGCACAACAGAGAACAACGCGAAATACCGAGAGATATTCCATTTTGATGACACCCCCCCACGCGCCAAGAAAGAAAAACCGAAGTATAGGAATCGGGGCGTCAGGGGGTGTGGGCCCTGGCGGACGCGAGTCGGGCGGGCGCGGGCGCGAGCGCGGGCGCGGGCGGCGGTCACGAGCGGCGAGGGGGACGCGAGCGAGCGGCAGGGCGGCGTCGCGTGCTGCGCTACTGCCGCGGGGGCCGCCTTCCCCGCCCCCCTCCGCTGCCCCCTGCGCACGCCGTCGCCTTCGGCCAACACGCTCTCGGACCGCCGACGCCGCGCCGCCTCGTACGATGCCCGGAGAACGCGAGCGGCCCATCCGCCTGGGTGTCGCCGCCTCGGAATACAATGCTTTCGTGGCGGCGACCTCCGCGGAGAGGGCTCGGGAGGCGGTGGCGGCGGCGGCAGCGGCGAGGGCGACAAGAAAGGCTGTGGAATTGATTGGTTGATTGATTGATTGATTGATTGATTGATTAGTGATTAGATGCGCATACACGCTTTGCGTCATTAGTCCCGTACGTGTAGTGCACGTTTTCTCATCGAGAGGTGGCTGTGATCTTCCTTCGCTGGATGGCGAGATCCGGCGCCGACCTACATTCTGCGGGGAACCGCCCTAGCCGGGTCAAACTCTACGGTAAGGGCGTTGGGGACAACGAGGGCGGCAAGAAGGGCGGCGGCGGCGGCGACGATACGATATTTGTATTTCTTTAAGGCATTTTATATATAAAAAACTGAAATTCTATTTTGAATATTTCACTATTCACTAGTAAACCCTTTACATATTCACGGTTCCCCATATGCAGAAAAAATGAATAATTTCATTAACGCTCGTCCTACATTGATGCTGCAAGTGCCTGTTTCATGTAGCCTGACCAAATATGCCAGTAGCCTGTGTCGTCGCCGCGCCACTCGTTCCACTCCGCTTGGCTGAGCATCGTCCGAGCCCCGTGCGGCGCGCGTGCAGCTCGCAGAGCACAGCATCGGTTGGCCACCGCCCTCCCTCGCCGCCCGCCCACCCGCGTCAACTCCCTTTGATGTCGCTCGGGGCAGATACCGGCGCGCACTCGGATTTCTATCAACCTTCCACCTGGAAGCGTCTGTTGACGGCTCAGCATGCGACGGCAGTTGCCAGGAAATTCCACGGAATAGGCGCGAGGGTGGAAGGTCGGGAGATGTTCGTTCTCTCCACTCACCATTTTGTTCTCGACGAAATCCGGGCGAACGGAGGGATTCAAGGAATGATTCACGGTGAGCTGCGCTGAATGCCAGCGACTGTTGAATAGATGGACGAGAGCAGGAGCGATGAATATTATGAGAACGCGCCTCCACAAAACTTCTCTTAAATCCTGATGCACCGTACTGCGTTCGAAGAATTGCTGAGCTGCATCGAAATTAGGAGACAAAACATTACTGTAAAGTTGAATTGATAAGATTTCAAGTAACTATATAAATAAATCCAATATTGTATAATATAATTTACAGGAAAACTCAAGGAGGAATTCATGCGAGAAAAATCAGGCAATTTTAGTATACCCAATTTTAGTATACTTCCACGATCCTTTTCTACAAAATTTGTTTCGGCTCGCGATGTTTGTTGTTGGAACTACTTTTCACGTTCTCATCTGATGTTACGGACGGACAAATATTTTATTCCGTATTCGAGAAGCAATTGCGTAGCTGATAACGTAGTAATTGTACTAATGCACTAGTGTGTAACATACCAGTGTGGTAGTACGTTTGAAGACTAGTTTTATAAAATAATGTAAAGCACAGGTTCCATTTATAACAGAAAGATAATGGATCTATTGAAAACCAAATGATTGTGTAAGTTAATTGCCTCATCCCAATCAAAATACTTAACTTCTGCCCAAATCGTTCCCTATATCGAACCTTTCTCGAAATCGCAGCATTAACTTTCGTCAAAGTACCTTTTCAATACAATCAGAAATATTCCATTATAAGTAATGTCAGTACTTCCAGAGGACTGTGAAGCTTACGAGTACTTGTGTCACTAATTTTAACTAATTTACTCTCAAAAGTAACGTTTCGCAGATTGTATAGTACCTGATGAGCGTTTCCGATACTTAAATTTAATCTTTACCAGAAAGAAATCAATTACACAACCTACAAAGAAACTGCTTTTGAATTATCCTGGAAACCAATTGCTTCCTTAAGGTTTCGCCTTAAAGTTCAACAGCAAAGGTCGAAAAACAAAGCACTCAAAGTGAGAAATGTGTGTGCCTTGGCTTCAAAGAAATCAAAAATAACTTTAGAGTACCACACACCATAAAGATAGTACTTTAAGTGTATCTATAAGTGTACTCTTGCGCGTAATATTTACTTTGTAACGAGCGACTATAGTGTCGCATGCTTTTCACGCACATATTTTACTCTACACACAAATGAAGACATAATACGTTCACGTACGGTACAGAAACAAAAGGCCACAAACATGTTAGCATTACAATATATACAAAGGTAAATAACTAATAATATAATGAACTGCCCAAAGGGAAACTGCCTGACCTCTGTTCTTGCACATCGGAACCATTTCTGTTAGAGACGGAAGTTGTTCTGCAATCCATCAAGATGGATGTTTTTACGAATTAGATCCAATTGTGAATTCAACTACAAAACGAACGAACGCACAAACAATATGCAATTTTACAAAAACTTATTGAGTTAAACGTTCTTCCATGACTCGTCAATAAGAAGTTAGTGCGGATCGTACTGAACCTATACAAGGAGCAGTGCCGGGGTAATGCATATTTTCGCTCATAATAAACTTAATAAACAGTTGTGTGTACTCACAAATCGGGAGACTCACTCTGGCTCCGATTTCTTCATGAACTTACCTAAAAGAGAACAAACAATCAGTTATACAGTCCATAAAAGCACATAAATTGTATATTCTGTGAAAACACTTCTGTTAATCCAATGTACAGTTTATATCAATGGTGTTTCAAAAGTTGTATTGAACGTTTGTTTCCAAGTGTGAAGGTTAACGTCATACAAGTGATGTGGTATAAGTATTCAACAATCAACAACGGTCAACAACATTTGAACGGTTACACATAAATATGTTGCCATATTACAGATGGATTTATATCTTTAGTTCAATCCTGAAGGTTTTAAGTAAGAAAAAGACTATAATTCGATACTACATAGAAAGAGAAAATTGAATCTTGACTCCACGGACAAAAAAACTAACACAAAAAACCAGATTTGACTACGAGAACTAACACGAGATTTGAAACTGTAAACGTTACGTAGTCTGTTACAATTTGTAAATGTGAATACTTGAAATTTGTTGAAATTAGTAGTTGCGTTTCCGATAATGATAAAAATTGTAGAAATAAATATTTTTATTTATATTAGCTAGCTATTACCGCCTTCTGTATCATGTGGTTATAGCAAACTTCATCCGCTGATGAAGTAAAATCAACTTTCTTCTCACTGATAGCAGAACAAAACATGATGACGCTGCAAACTTGGTACTGTTACGTTGACAATGCTAAGTTAAACTGGCAGAAGACAGAAACATTCTCGGGATGAAAATAATGTATTCTAGTTTAATCATCGTGAATGCCATATAAATGTTTCTCATTCATATGCTACACTGAGTTTCCCAGACCTTTCCCGGTTTTCCAATGCACTTTCATTGATTTTTTGATAGGATTTGTAATTTTACACTACATAAAAAATGTTAAAGCTAACCTGATAGTCATGGTAAAATCAGACAGCTGACAAATTATTAAGAACAAATCAATATTTTTTTCCCAAAATAAAAATTGAGCAAAACTGACTATATACTAATAGAATAACATTTTATTTTATAACCTAAACATTTCCACGACTTCTAACGATTCTTCTTCAAATTCCCTGATTTTTCCCTGGCTTTTCCAAAGCAATGAAATTTCCGGATTTTCCCGTTTTTCCATGCTTTCCAGAAAGTGTCCATTCTTAGTTAACCCCAGCTGTGGAAGCTGCCAGCCATGAAACACAGAAGAACGTTTGACCAGCTTGAACGCGTTATACCACAATCGTTCAATACAACTGTGTAGTAATCACGTTGCAGTCAACGTTGGCTGTCATCAAGCACCCGTGTTTCGTATGCTGATGTGTCTCGTGCGGCCGCTGACAGTGCGAGGAGACGTCGACGTCTGGCAGAAGTACAAGACGCCGCGCGAACTGACAGCCGACTGACTTCTTGCCGCAATTTGACTGCGCTTCTCCTGGGTGACGTGCCATACCGCTTTCGGTGGCAGCGCCCTTGAACGCCAGAGCGGAGAGAAGCTAGTTCCACGTTGCGCCGCTAATGAGGCGTTTCAGAAACTGCATGGACAACCTAGTAATTGCCTTTATAGGCGTGCACGGGAGGAGGGTAGGGGAGCGATTGCTGCCCGGAAAATTTTGAAAAGGGTCCCAAAATAAACGTTATAAAACATTTGATTTCCTTATTATATTCAATCCTTGACATTCCCAGTTTTTAACCCGATAATATGGAAACTGTTATACGAGATTGTACAGTTATATTTATAATTGAATTCTTACTATATGTTTTATTCATTTACTATAAAATACGTAATGTGTTAATAAAAAACGTTCTATGGCAAAGGAGGCCTAGAAACGTAGTTCCCAATGATGATAATTCTTATGTATGTCCACAATTTGTAGGCAGACTCAACAGTAATATATTTTTTATTTTACAAAAAAAAATATATTACTGTTGAGTCTGCCTACAAATTATTGGACTTGCATAAGAATTATCATCATTAAAAAGGCAGTCTTTCAATAAACAAAATTAATATTACTCTCTACAAAAAAAAACGTAGTTCCCCCCCCCCTTGTTCTAGACTGCTCAAGTCTATGATTTTAATGAAACATTTCCCAATGCGTGAAGATGAGCATATGGATTAGACATGACTTTTGAAACTATTCTCGTAAAAGTCATTAGTGGCATTGCTCGGTGTGTGATACTATGTGCATAAAAGATATAATTGTAATAAATCTAAAAGAGCCAGTGTGAGAAAGCAAAATGCTACTTTGTCTCTGCCTCTGAACAACAAGCAAAGAACCGTGTAAGATTGCCATGTTTTTAAATGATACCCCGATCACTAGGGCTACCTCCCGAATAGGAAATTCACGGGTGATTGAATAATCATCAAATTGTACCGAGAACAGAAAATGGATTCCAACATGTAAATATATTGTACTATCTACGTGCTACTTTACTTGTCCATTCTAATTTATTTGGAAGGATGGATTAGATTTTACCGAGGCCTAAAAAGCTACATGAACCTTTAGACAATAACAGACCCACAAGTCTATTCATCTTCATTTCTTTAAACTACTTATTTAGAGTTAATTTTTATGATAAAGAAACAGCACACACATTTTGACTTGTGAGGAGAAAAAAAGGAACATTCAATGTTCAAAAAGAAAGCGCGTGAGTAGCATTTAATGAAAGAATCAAGTAAAAGTAGAGACAACGTTGATCGATACTTTACTAAATTTGCAACACACATTTATTAAAACACGATATAAAGGATGAAAAAGAGTAACAGATACAAAATATTAAACAATTACCAGTTTCCCTCGATTCTTGTTATTGGCAAACTGCGCAACAAGTTGGTAGAAAAACAACTGCAATCTGAATTTGTATGTAAATAAGAAAATCTCCATCATCAAGTCAACCCGATAGACCTTTTTGGGTTTCGCCACCTGAATGGTTTGAGTTCTAGGAACGCAGCGCTAGGAGCATAGCGCCTCGGCCGGCCTCCGCGTGCCACGCCGCTGGGGCCTCTCCTTCGGCGGGGGCCCATTGTTCTCCCAAAGAGGGCCGTGCTTGCCCGCGACGCCTCGCCTCTTTCGGGCGGAACCTCCGAAAGCGCGCCGTCCACTCAAATGAAGACGTGAAGCGGCGACGTTGGCAGGTTGACAACCCTGCCTACATTGGTCGCTGTTCGATTCTACACCTCACCTCTTTCTGTCATGTGCAAAACTTATAACGAAAGCCATTCGTAAATTTATGCGATTGCGGAATAAGGCTGGATATAACGTAGAAAGGAAAAACATGTCGATCAATGTTAGCATTCGCGGTTTCCACTGCAAATTGCGTTGAAATATAGTAGTACGATTTAGTTTAGAGAAATACTCAAGATGTCTAGAAAGATCAGCAGATGTGGATTAAGACCCTCACACCAGTATCTCCTTAGCATTTTCTGGATGCCATAAAAATCAACCACCATTTCAACTTAACACCGCAAGTCGAAATACCCATACACTACCATAATAAATCTACAATCTTTGGGTTTCATATTGTAATGGTGTACATAATGAAATAAATAACATCGTCAGACTCTGATGCTATCCCTGGCAAACTGTTTCTCACGTGTGTGCGCCATTGTTTTAAGCAACTCACACACATTATGAAATGCTCCCCGGCTGAGTAAAGTATGGAATCCCAGCAAAGTTCGTACGCTTCTAAAACGTTATTCTCCTTTGACTGTCCGACTTTGAACCGATTAGCCTATAATTCCTTTCTGATCCAAATTATTTGGAAAATCTATAGAATTGCACGAAAGATCTAATCTAAATAAGCAAGGGCTAATTCCGCAGGGGCAGTTTCTAGTTTCGTTGCAAATATACTACCACACGCGTTAGCTAGACTTAGTAAACGTTTGGCTACTCAAACGTCACTGTGGTTCTCCTGTATTAGATTACTTTTAAATGCCTTTGATACTCTTAATCGTGAAAGTTTTGTAATAAATTACATTTGCA
>JAHLJT010008446.1:224244841-224422098 GCA_031308135.1 Acheta domesticus | reverse complement strand
TGTATTCCTATATGCATTTTCCTATTTGCATAATCCTAAAACAAAATAAGTACATATACGTGTGTCTACGTGTATATGAAACATTTACGTTATGCGAATGTTCTACCCTATTCTGGCTACTCCGCGCCGTATAGAAATTTGGTTCGACAAGGTTTTTTTTCAACATTTCTTCACTTTCCTCAGGGCTGCGTCCTGAGACAGCAACGAAAAGCATCAGCAGACAATAATTTAAGATTCTTAAGGTAATATTGGAAGTTTCCCCACTATTCACTTTTGCGCGACTGTCGTCTAACCTTTTCTATAATCCGTGTTTCCGTCTCTCGCCTAATTTTCCCACATTTCCCTTCTCTTCCATCCCTTTCTTGGGTCCCTTTCATACCGCTCCATCCGCCCTGCAGTTATGTTTGCGCTCCGGAACTCGCATTAATGACTGCGGTGAGGATGAGGGTCAAATTGCTATGACGTCCCCTCAAGCGACGTTCTCTCCGCCTTATGCGAGAGCGCCCTCGCCTCCCTCGTTGCTTTCCTCGCCCTCGCCGCCTTCTCCTCGTCCTCGTCGACTTCCTCGCCCTCTTCGCCCTTCTCGTCCTCCTCATCCTCCACCTCCTCGTCTTCCTCGCCCTCCTCGCCTTTCTCACTCTCCCTCGCCTTTCTCGCCCTCCTCGCCTTCCTCGCTCTTCTCGCCTTCCTCGCCCTCCTCGCCTTCTTCGCCTTCCTCGCCCTGCTCGCCTTCCACGCGTGCTCGCCTTCCACGCCCTCTTCGCCATCCTCACCCTCCTCGCCCTCCTCGCTCTCCTCGCCATCCTCGCTCTCCTCGACCTCCTCACCGTCCTCGCCGTTCTCGCTGTACTCACCGTCCCGCTTTCCCTGCCTTCTTCGCTCTCATCGCTGTCCTCATCCGCTCTCCTCGCCCTCCTCCCTCCCTCTAACTTGCCTCTGTCTCCCTCGCCCCCCATGTCTTCATCTACCTCGTCTCCGCTCTACTTCCTCATCACCCTCGCCTCCTTTGCCTTCCTCACCCTCGCATCCGTCCTCGCCTTCTTTGCCCCTTTCTTCCCTTCTCGTCGTCCTTTCCCTCGGCATCCTCTCCCCCGTCCTCCTCGCCATCACCGCCCTTGCAGCCGTAACCATTCACCTTGTCCCCTTTAACCTCCCTCTTCAACCTCCTAGCCCTTCTCGATCTCTCCCGCTCATTATATTTTAAATGTTCAAACATTGAAAGATAAAAATTGCAGAGGGATTAATTAATATTTCCCTGTTCGTATAAAATAATGTTTCGTGGAAACAAAGATTATGTAATCATATATGTGTAACAACAGAATTCACTTTGGAGTCAATTTTTTTTCTCGCGTAAGTATCCAATATCTAATGGAAGTACAAGGTCGTGGATTATGTAAAGAAGGGAACTAGAGTATCGCTTTATTTATTTATTTTTTTATTTATTTACGTCAAAAACAGTTTAAATCCGTGTGTGACGAGCTATGGGGAGAAGTGAAATTTGTGCAAGTTTTCATAATTCTGTGATCTCTATCCTAAACCATATTCTAGTCGAATTTTGAATACAGAAAAAAGAGCGTTTGTTTCAAGTTGTATTGTAAAAAATATTCGCTCCTATATAATAAAGTATATTTTCAAAGGTAAATTAGCTATGAATTTGTGCCCTTAACCCTCATCATGTTCTTCATGAAAGAATAATACTTTTTGCCGCGACAATATGGAAAACAATAATTTTCATAACTATATTTCCCACTGAAATTCAGAAGACGTGCACAAATAATGAAGTTACATTTATGTCCAGAAGCAAAACAAGGACCATCTCAGCATTTGCTCAAAGGATCAAGAAAACTGGACGAAAAACCTGATCGAGATGGGGGCCATCAACCCAGAAGATGGTACAGTACTTGTTACAGGTTCTTTAGAATTATACAGTCCAAATGATAAATAATTACATTAACTATCATTGTTAAAATTAATGTTACTTTCCTTTTGATACTCGGTATAGTCTCGAATTGTATAGAAACAGTTATGCAGCAGAAAAGATTTTACTTACGTTCCTAACATCGTTTACGTTCGTCGCTTACGTTCCTAATATGGCCTATCATTGTTGCTTCTTGATTAGAGCTGGTAGCTAGTCAACACTAATCACTACATAGGTATCCTTTTCAGTAGTTCCATTTGGAAACCAGAGGCACGTGTGTTCTTTTTGATTTCTAGGAATTGTTGATTTTTCATGGATGGTGAAATAATAAAATTTTCCCATTACTTTTAGAATACCCAGTAAGATTCAAGGGATAATGATACATTTCAAGTAGTGATATTAATTGTAACAGACTACATTTTCGTTGGTTTCTTGGTTTGCGATCCGATTCCGAGGCCGTCGTCTTTAGAATTAGTTTGCTCCCAATTTCGCCCACTTGAGTGTTCGCATTATTGCCCTAAATGTCATTGCGGACACTATCTTTAGTATTTAGTATTTATTTGGTCAAAAAAAACAGTAAAAACTATATATGACGTATGGGGAAAGATTATCTGCGCACATTTGAGGCCCAGAATAAAAAAAAAAACGAAATTAGCAATAAATTGGCAAATTAGCACTAAATTGGTTTTGTCTTTTTTCAGATGCCTCAGAGCAAAATGTGGGTCAACAAAAAGAGAGATGTAGTTGTAGCGATAAAAATAAAAGGATGGGATTATTGAAAGCATTGCAAAAGTTTCATGTGCCTAGACTTACTTTAAAATACCAAATAAAAAACTGAAGATGAACTTCAAAAATTACTTCATCTACTACAAGGGAGAAGCCCTGTTCATTGGTTTTCAGCACTTTTTTTCTTGTAGCGCCAGGAATATGTGAATGAAGAGGAGCAGCAACAAAAAGTTCTGACAAAAAAATTCTTGTAATACTTTGAATTTTGTCTCATTAATTTTCACATTAATAAACAAAGTTTGATAATAACATGAATTATACTTCATTTCAACCCATTTTAGACGTATGCGATATTAGGAGCATGTATTGGGCGATGTCAAGAACACGTTTTTGAATGTGAAAATTTTCTCAATTGCGAAAGAATTGATTTTTGAATGTTTAAATTGTGTTATAGTTTATAAATTTATGTTTAAATAGCAGGCTAGATGACAGACTAGAAATATTTTGAGGTAGCAAATGGTACATTATTTTGTCCTCTGATGAAAATAATTGCTTACGTGAATGATATTTGGACCCCCTAACTTACAACTATTTGTGCATCAGCCCTTTGATACTTTGTCTATGGATGAGGCGTTAAATTCTTTAACTACGTTTTGACATGGTAATTCCATTTTGGAAATGCTCTCCTACGCTTTTCATACGTGTGCACAAATGAACAGACCAAAAATTGAGTTCCGAACTCCGCACCTTTCGATGAGTACGTCACCGTGATTGGGAACTCTTGACCTTGAAGGAGTAGAATTCGAGATTAAAGAGAATTTATTACCTCTTACACCGGTCTTCGTGATCTTGTACTATGTGTGGGTATGCAGGCTCGCTGTGTCGTGTACATGCGCTGGTTCTAACTCTCCAAGGTTAATGCGCGTTTAATAACGGATTTTCGTCCGCTCGTGCACGACGCTATGCAGCCCGCCTGCCCGAAATCGCTAACCTGCTTTGCGTTGGCGCGAAGGGATCCAAACTTCAAATAAGATGTCCGAAAAATGAGATTAAATAGAGATCTTGTGAAAACAAACGATATTCAAGAACGTTTCATTTTACGCGCTACTAGAATTTATTCATCTTGTATTTTTTGTTGTTTAAGATTAAGTGCTGCCTTCGGAACTGCAGTAATGAAAACTTAGCATTTCAGAGCACTGTAGATTAAGGGGCTGTGCGGGATGAGATGTGGGACCGGATTGGGAATGAGAACGGGGGGGCGGAGCGGGGCGGGGCGCATCAGTGAGGAGTGGCGCGGCGCAGGGCGAACCGATGAGGAGTGGCGCGGCGCGGGGCGAAACGATGAGGAGTGGCGCGGCGCGGGGCGAAACGATGAGGAGTGGCGCGGCGCGGGGCGAAACGATGAGGAGTGGCGCGGCGCAGGGCGAACCGATGAGGAGTGGCGCGGCGCGGGGCGAAACGATGAGGAGTGGCGCGGCGCGGCGCGGGGCGAAACGATGAGGAGTGGCGCGGCGCGGGGCGGGGCGAAACGATGAGGAGTGGCGCGGGGCGGGGCGAAACGATGAGGAGTGGCGCGGCGCGGGGCGGGGCGAAACGATGAGGAGTGGCGCGGCGCGGGGCGAAACGATGAGGAGTGGCGCGGCGCGGGGCGAAACGATGAGGAGTGGCGCGGCGCGGGGCGGGGCAGGGCGAGGCGGAGCGGGACGCGGCGGAGCGGGACGCGGTGAGGAGGGGCGGGGCGGAGGCTGCGTGCGCATCTGGCGGAAGTAGACTGCGGGCGCGGCGGGCGCGCGGCGCCAGGTGCGGAGCGGAGCCTCTCTCCGCCGTGGGGGCCTCGGGTGGCCCCGGCGCTCGCCCGCCGAACAAAGGCCACACGCACCCACTGCGCTCCCTGATTACTAATGGGGGAGGGAGCGTCTCCCTGCGGTGAGATGGTGAGGTTACGTGTGCTGTGTGACCGCCCGAATTGTGTTTCTCGAGCCACCACATTACTCGACTGGATGGAAGATGGATTCTGCTGTTTAAGTAGCTAATGTCTTTTGTTCTTATTCCTTTTAGTGCGTTTATGTTGTTTGGTCGTGTTGTATTTCATTGCTTTTCTTCGTTTCTCTTCTCTTAATGTATCGTGATTTTCAATTTCCAGCATCTTGTTTTCATCGCTTGCCTCTTTCTGCATTTTGAAAGGAACCTCTATAATGCACTGAACGTCAAACTGAAAACTCTGTTTCGGGCGAAGACTATTACACATTTACTAAAGAATAAATTTACTGAAGTTCTTGTTTTCTTCTGTGTAGAAAATAAAAGAAATGGAATCAAATTTACTCTGAAAATAATTTTTAGGTTTACAACAAATCATGTTGTTATGAAAAACGTTATCGTCAATTCAGGTGTTACAAGTATTACTGATTCCAACTTCGGGTATGAGAAATTTTTAAGCCTTTTTTGACATATTCTGATGATGGGGCGCACTCATTCCATTATATTAAATATTATTAATAATGAAAAAATGTGAGTGCATGGAGCTGCTCATGAAATATCAGCGTTCAGGCATTCAAGCGTGAATTTTTCCAACTAAGAGAACGCTCATAATGTAAGGGAATCTGATGTTAACACTGTGTTATAGATGTATTGAACGTTATATACCGTTTCTTTTATAATAAATAAAATGCGTGTATGTAATGATTTTGCCACAGATTAAAAGCACATTATTAAACTCTCGTTTACATTCGAAACCCCTTGTCGTCGAGACGATGGCCAAATAAGATCAGGTGATTGCCCTTTAGCGTCAATTGAAGCCCGGGCTGCCGAAAATAGCGCTCGTGGAGGAAACTCGTTCTAGGAAGCCATTGCTGTAATTCGGGCACTTCCTGTCTCTTCATTGCGTACTTCGGAGAGTCTGCGTTCCGTGTTTGGGAGATGCAGCAGGAACGAGCGTCTATTTGCGAACGCGCACTTTGAAGCGAAGAAATGCTTTGAAGCGAGAGCATGCGTCCTATGTGAGAGCGTGTCGGTTGTGAAACGAATGGAAGCGGTCAGCTCGGTAATTTGGCCAAATACGAACTGCTCCTGCGTTCTCACTACCCGAGTACTTCGATCACCCAGAAATGTGATGCGGGCCCCACTTCCGCACGACTACGCGCGTAGGGAAAGAAAGTATCGATAGTCCGGATTGGAAGTATCTTTAGTTTGCGCTCGAAACTGGCGGATATGTGCGATTAGATTATTGCATACCAAAACAAGTCGTGTATCGGCTTGAATACGTATGTGTTCATAACAGAGTCTGCATGTTAATCATAATTTATGCAGTACAGATATCTTTGCATCTCTTACACCCAACCGATTTTAACAAATGAGGTTTTGGAACCTTTTACTTATTTTGCGTGGTTGGGCTCTTCAGGGTGTAAAAAAGTAGTCACAGACAAATTTACTGTATTTCTGTAAGTCAATTGCATCTAAGTAAGATTCTTCATCAGTGGGTCCAAATTGATCACCTTTTGCAGTATATTTAGATCTCAAAAGTATTGTTATCGCTGACCATACAATTTTGCTTTCAAAATTTCCTTCATTCGGAATTCGTGGCCTAGCTCTTGATTGGACATCTTTGTACGGTACACATCGATCACAAAGAGAAATACCGCATTAGCATGAAAGGACTTCGGGTGGTATGAATAAAAATGAGGAATTACTCATTGCTCCGAGTTTCGGAGAAGCTTCTCAATTTCGTAGGAATAAGGTGGGTGAGCAAATACTCAGTCTCTGAGCACTTGCTGTCTCAGAGCGTACTCTCAACTGGCAAGCAAATACTCAGAATTGATATGAAGTTAAGCGTTTACTCTCTAGATTGAGCACTTGCTCCAAAATATTGGAGGGACCTCAGTAGCAGACTCACGTTTGAAAAGTAAGGTTAAAATGGCAGAGTTTTTACCGTGTGCTCACATGCAGAAGCAGCGAATTTCGTGACGTAGACAATAAGAATCTTTACCGATTTGAGGTTGTATGGTTGGTACGATTTTTATCTGTTTTTTGCTTTCAGGTGAGTTTTCATATTGCGTATATTCTATGTTAATTGGCCATTGATCATTTCTACTCCGAATTTTTCGGGATACTGTTTTTTCCAACTTTGTGATACTTTGTTTTGGCGGCACCGTACCACACGAAGCTGGCTCTTTTCAAAATAATTTTATATTCGCTTAGCATTTCATCAAAACTAAATGGGCCTCTGGTGCCTTGTGTTCTTCCCATTGCTACTCATATTCAAATTTAAAGAACGAGGCAACAAAACAAAAAAACGATGTGCGCAACGCGCGTAACGTATGTAATCTCTTTGTTACACAGGAAACCAATTTTCAAAACTCTGAGCCTGCACTTGTTCTCAAAGAGCAAATGCTGGCAAGGTATGAGCGAATTCTTCGTAGACATACGAAGTTTGTATTCATACTAAATGCATCTTTTGCTCAGTATCGAGGACTAGCGTCACTTTGCTCCGGAGGAAGTGGTCATTTTTAATCACATGACCAATTATGTACTTTTGCGATTCATTGCCAGTTGAGCATTAGGTCCCACAGGGTTTGATCTTAGGTCCCGTCTTCTTCCTCCTATACGTAAACGACGTTCTTTTATCAATTATAAACGGAAGAATAGTTATCTGTGCTGATACGAATAATGTTTGCAAAAAAAAGATTTAATACGATATCAAATATTTCATATTTATTTCCTAATAACAAATTGATAGTCAATGAAAAAATTGTTTCGATGTAGTTTTGCATTGACTTGACACACCAATGCAAAACTGGCTAAAATAAAAATGATAAGTACGAAAATATGACAATTGAACGAAAATTTGCAATCCCGGGGGATGTGTCAGAACCCAATATCTTCTGTTTTTGCCCGTTAACTGTCGGCGATTCCATTGTACATTGCCTACACAAGTGAGTGTTCTGCTATCTGCGTCCAAAACCAATTATTGTGGACCTTTGAAACTTTTTTTACAAATAATAGTAATTGAAAATATGACTTGACAGGATAATAGTTGTTGAACAACACATCAATGTTTCCGGATTATATGTGCCATCGCAAATCATGGAAGCTTAAGAAAATTTCGTGTTGGTAATGCACGATCATTATAGCACTCGCAGGGTAAAACATGTATTTATCTATTTCTATAATATGCATTTATTTCTCAATTAAAATGTATGTCGGAGCCAATTTACTTTGAGATATTCAAAAATGTTGACGCGTTGAAGTGTGTGTTAGTTGTGTCTGCGGACTACTCGGAAGTCAACATTTGTTGTACTCACTCTTTCTTCCACTTCTAAATGACTGCTCTGGTTTTCGAGGAGGAATTTCACTGGAAGTGACAGAAAATACTTGTTCGTGCAATGACAAACATACAAAGAAGAATAGGAATCCATTTCGTCTTTGAAAAAAGTCTGATATATTTTAAGAGGGAAAGAAATATTGTGTTGGAGGTTGGCAAAGAGATCAGTTTGTCACAGATCACCAGTAGTTTCTAAGGACAATATGTGTTGTATTGCAACGTTGTGTTATGTAATTATAACCTAGGATGAGAACCTCCTCGTGGAATCCGACATAACCCCATCAAATCCATAATTTAAAAAGCTTATAAATGTAAAATTAATAAATAAGTTTAAAAGTAATATTAAACGTAATAAGTATTCGAAGCTTTGTACCTGCTGAGTGTAGCTCAGAGCCAGTATTGCCGCTGTCTTTACAGCGACTCTGACAAGGATGTCCTAGGGGTCGACTACCAATGAATTTTTGACACGTACTAGATACTAGATCGAATTTAGCCGCTGTATGGAGGAGAATTCTAGCGGTAGGTTTCCGAGATTGGTTCTATTAATTCCAGGCATATGCGGGAGCAATACCCGAACCTGGACCGCGCACGAAGGTCTTTCCTTTGTTTGCCGCTTCTCTCCTCTTACACATATACCCACAAACACTCGCACTTACATGAACTTCACTACCACGTAAGTCGGGACCTTAAAGGTTGTCCCGGCAGGGCCGCTCCGCTTGCGGAGGTATCTGAAGGGCGGACCCAGAAAGTCGACATATAGGTTGGCGCCGGATCTACTGTTTCAGCGGAGTGGGAACACCCGATTTAGCACAGTGGCCACCTCCCGGTATTGCAACATGTGCACCTATGTGACTAATGACCACAGCAGTTCTCGCGCCAAAAAATCAATCATCCATTCATATTTCCGAGAACATGCGTTACCTAAACACACGGACTGTTAAAGGTCATGTCAAAATGACAATACGTCAGACGTAAACCATTAGAACAAGGAAACACAAAATAAGTTTCATCTCCCCTCATAAACACATGGGCTCACCCGCTTGCGTACTCTGCACCACCACACATATCGGAAGATCAGTCAGCAGCGTAGAATTTGTCCCGGCTGGTGACGGTGCTCGGCTGAGAGGCGATACATGGAGGAATCACATGCAAGCGGACATTTAGGTTGGCATTGGGTCTCTCCATCTAGCGGGGAAGTAATCACCACCATCTCCTGGGATGATGCATTCACTATAGTAACGGGACTAATGACCGTAACAGTGAACGTGCTAAAAAAACATAAATCAATCAAGCCATTGTGATTATACGATACAAAATCATCCATTGAGTGTTTAGTGTATTGGTCAACACTCCGTTACATTTGCGAAGGTCTACGGTGCCGCTTGTCATCGAGCTTAAGCGTTTGTCAGCATCCCGCTTTCCTTCCTCTCCTCTTCCCTCCTCTCCTCTTCCCTCCTCTCCTGTTCTCTCCTTTCCTCTCCTCTCCGTGCCCGTCCCGTATTCCCCGCCGGCCGCACGCCTCAACGCTTGCCGCCACCGCCGCGGCATCCCCGTCGCGTCTCCCCCAGCACCGCCGCCGCCACCGCCACGCTGCCCTAAATGACATTTCCAAACTCATTTCCAAGCTCGAGGAAGCGCTGAGAGCCCGTAGGTCGCCACCTGACTCGATTACAGCGAGAGAGAAAGAGAGACGGAGAGAGGTTCCGCCTCTCTCCATCCATCGCGCTATCTCCTACCTCCATCCCCCCGGCCCCTCCCCCCCGCGCGGAGCGGCCCGACGTCCCGCCCGCGACCCAGACACTCAGAGCCATCTCCCAGTCAGGAATTCGCGAGATCTTAGGGGGCGAAATTCCACTTTTACTGCTCTGGGTTTCTGATAACTAGCGATTTTCTTATTGCGAGAGGGTGTTTGCTTTACTCTTTTAGCTGTCCGGCGGTTGCTAAAATGTTCCGCCCTCTTGCGGCGAGCCACAATTGTTCCAGTAAATGGAATTACTAAATAAATTTTGTTCTTTGATCAGGGTGTAGAAAGGAAATTAGAATCGTTATTAGTAGCAGCTAAATAGAAGGAAAAAAATCAACAAACTTCTAGAGAATTGAGATTCTCTACTTGTTATTGTTAATAATAATAATAATTAATTAACCCTTTGCACTTTTTTAGTGCTGCAGGATTATCCTGCTTAGGGTTAGAGGAGGTTAGGACTCCTCTTTCAGCCATTTTTCCGGTTTTATCCCCACTTCCAAGGCCCTCTGTACAGAAGAATGTAACGGGTATCTAGTAGATGGTTGTGTCTCTAGAAGTGGGGTGAAGACGGCGTGGCAAGCGCCATGCTTCAACCGGACACCTTTTTCCCCAATATTTACTGTTAATAAAGCCAGTAAATATTGGTACTCATTTGGAAAGAAGGCTGAGTGGACCTAAGGATCGCCCTGAATAGGACATCATCGGATAAAAATCCCCAGCCATGCTTGAATTTGAACCCGGGTCCCTCAGGTTAGCAAGCGAGTGTCCTAACCACTACGCTGCCACGACCCTATTATAATAATAATAATAATAATAATAATAATAATAATAGTAATAATAATAATAATAATAGTAATAATAATAATAGTAATAATAATAATAGTAATAATAATAATAGTAATAGAAGTTTGTAATAATAATAATAGTAATAGTTGAAAATAGAAGTTTTCAAGGTATGGAGAGAGCGGAACCCAGATATGAGACCTACCCTAGACTCAAAGAAGCTTGCCAGTCAACGACGATACATACTCAGCAGTGGAAAATTCACAGCAGATCAACTTGCTGACATTGAGAGAAATGCGGAATATGTACTTCGCTCGAACAATCCACATGACGAACATGTAGAACTTGAAAATGATGATCCCGTGGAAGGTTCATCGCTTTCCAGTGAAACACACGTCAGTGGTGAAAACTCATCTGGCAATGAATTACACGATAAGGACATGATGCGAAATCTCCTTCGGCGCGAGATAGAAAGAGTTAGTCAACTTCCGTTTGAATCTCGCGAACCGTTGAGGAGAATATACGAAAATGCCAAAGCTAAAAGAGTGATAGAAACAGTGAATTCTGTCTTAAATGAGGTGGTGGAGACCCCAGGCAGAGATCTAGATATTACTGAAATCAATCACATCATATATGCAACTGGATATCTAGTATCTCAGATAATTTTGGGGCCAGCCAAGAACACCGACGGCCGACAGCAAAACAGAGTAAACAGCTCTGTACCCCCATGGATGAACAGAATTATGAAACGGATAGCCGACACCCGGCGTGAAATATCATTCTTAGCTGAGGCATCTTCTAAATCAACGCACACCTCTAAAGTTCAACGAAAAATATTCAATGTTGAACAAAAATACCAAATTGAAAATGACACCAGCAGGCTAATGGTAGTTGAGAAGCTAAAAGAGAAAATTCAAGCATGGACTCAACGAATAAGAAGGTACAAACGTAGAATAGATTTCCGTGTACAGAACCGGTTGTTTGAAACAGACGCGAAGAGATTCTATCGCAATCTGACTCAAAAACCGAATGGCAAAGCTGTTACTCCTTCAAAAGATGACGTCGAAGCATTTTGGGCAGGAATCTGGGAAGAGAGCAGATCCTACAACAAAGACGCATCTTGGCTTCAATCTGAAGTTGATGCTGCCGATGAACTTGTAGAAACAGTGGAAGATGTTCACCAATTCTCGGAAGAGGACCTCTTCCAAGCAATTAAGAACATGGGAAACTGGAAGTCCCCCGGGATTGATAAGATCCAGATTTATTGGATTAAGAAATTAACAGCAATACATTCTCATCTAGCAAAGGCTGTTAATAAAATTTTTGAAAACCCAAAGGAAATCCCGGAATGGCTCACACGCGGCATCACGTATTTGCTACCCAAAGCGGGAGACAGCTCTTTGGCGAAGAACTACAGGCCAATTACTTGTCTGCCAGTACTGTACAAAGTTATAACTTCAGCTATAGCTGACAAAATGTATAGACATCTGGATAAGAATCATCTAATGCCAGCTGAACAAAAAGGATGTCGTAAAGGCTCTTATGGGTGTAAGGAAATCTTGCTACTGAATAAAGTCATCTTGAATGATGTAAAGAAACGCAAACGTAATTTGAGCATGGCTTGGATTGACTACCAAAAGGCCTTTGATAGTGTACCACACGATTGGATTTTGAAGACCCTGGAGATCTATCGATTTCATCCTAGACTTGTTGAGTTTTGCAAGGCTAGTATGAAGTCGTGGAGTACCAGGTTACTAATCCACAGCGGAAAGGAAGCAGTAGAAACCAGAAGTATTCAGATTAACAGGGGTATTTTTCAAGGAGATTCACTATCCCCTCTGCTGTTTTGCATTAGTTTGATCCCACTATCGAGACAGTTGTCGCAAGCTGACTTTGGTTTTAAGCTCCATGGTGATGAAAGGCCAGTATCACATTTGTTTTACATGGATGATCTGAAAGTGTTTGCCAAGAATGAAGCGATTCTCTCCCAAATGCTGTCTGTCGTGAATGACTTTAGCAATGACATCTGCATGAAGTTTGGTCTTGACAAGTGTGCAAAAATCAATTTAAAAAGAGGGAAACTCACAACGTCTGAGAACATTGAAATTGATACGCACACTGTGATTCAAGATCTTGAGCCAGGTAAAACTTACAAATATCTGGGCATTGAAGAATGTGAAACCATCTCGAATGACAGAATGAAAGAGAGAATTCGTAGGGAGTATTATAGAAGAGTGAGACTGGTCCTGCAGTCCGCTCTGAATTCCAGGAATAAAATATCTGCAATAGGTAGTTTGGCGGTACCTGTAGCCGAATACAGTTTTGGACTAGTGGACTGGACTGAGCAAGAAATTCGCACCATGGATCGAAAAACCAGAAAACTGCTGACAATGCATCATGTTTCCCACCCTCGAGCTGATATACATAGACTTTATGTGGCACGTAAGGAAGGAGGAAGAGGCCTCAGACAAATTGAGGCCTCCTGGCACAACGCAGTAGTCGGGTTGGGTAAGTATGTAGTCAGCCATCAAGACGACCCTCTAATGAGGCAGGTCATGAAATCTGACCGAAGAATGGGAAACAGAGGCATTGTTAGTGTAGCAAGAAACATTGCGAAGAAAACTAGGCAAGACACGTCGAATAACACAGACACTGAACTTCTGATGCTGCTAAACATGAAGTGTGAGACACAAAAAATGTTAAAGAAATCGTGGAGAGACAAACCACTCCACGGTCAATACCTAAAAAGAATGGACAAGGTGCAGATCAATAAAGATCAATCATTTATGTGGCTTAAAAGGGGAAGGATGAAGCCAGAATCGGAAGCACTTGTAATAGCTGCCCAAGATCAGGCCTTGAGAACACGACATTATGATAAAGCGGTTCTCAAAATTTCCCAAGATGACAAATGCCGCATTTGCCTGGAGCAAGTAGAAACCATTGATCATATTGTCTCAGCTTGTCCAATCCTAGCAAAGACCGAATACCTTAAAAGACATGACAGGGTGTGTAGCTACCTCCACTGGCAGATCTGTACCGCCCTCGAAGTTCCAAACACATGCCCCAAGTGGTACGAACACTCACCGAAACCGGTGACGTCTGTTGGATTGTGTACGATATTGTACGACCAACAAATTCAAACTGATCGCACGATAGCGGCAAACAAACCGGATATAGTTATCCGGGATTTGGCCAAAAAATCGTGTTTACTTATCGATGTTGCTGTACCTTGCGATCAAAACGTCGTTACCAAGGAGGCAGAGAAACGTCTTAAATACAAGAGTTTGGAAATCGAGATCAGCCGAATGTGGGGCGTAAAAGCACAGGTCGTCCCGATAGTTATCGGAGCTCTGGGATTTGTTCCGCAAAATTTGAGTAAGAACTTGTCTAAACTCCCAGGTAATTCAAAAGACTGGGAAGTGCAAGAAATTGCTTTATTTGGAACAGCCCACATTTTGCGTAAAGTATTGTAGAGGCACTGATAGTCACCGAATCTGCTCCTTAGGTAGCTGGTTGCAACCTGGAGTAGATTTTATATTCAGCCGACTCATAAGATCTTTAGTCGTGATGTAATGGAATAGTAATAGTAATAATAATAGTAATAATAATAGTAATAGTAATAATAATAGTAATAGTAATAATAATAGTAATAATAATAATAATAGTAATAATAATAATAATAATAATAATAATAATAATAATAATAATAATAATAATAATAATAATATTTGCGTGTAGACTGGTGCATTACTGACCACGCTACACGTTCTCTTCCGAGGCCCCTTGGTAAAGCCCCTTCGGCTGTATCCCATCCGGTAAGACAAGGTTGTTAGACCTTAAATTGTGAATTATGAGGTGATAGGATGATGAGGGATAAAGAGACAATCACAAATACGACCATGCCTACGCAGGACTCGAAATTGCAGGCTCCTGGGCGCAGACGACGGCTGCTGCAACCCTCTGCGGCACGGGGCCGGATTATTATTATCTCATATTATTATTATTATTATTATTATTATTATTATTATTATTCAGTAAATTTACAACAAAAGATGTCAGGTGTCGGTAAAAATTAAATTATCAGATTTCGAGGTGTCTTACAACACTTTTAACGCTCATTAACATGAATTGGTTTAGGGGGCCGTCCATAAATTACGTAACGCAGATTTCGAGTATTTTCAATACCCCCTCCCCTTGTAACGCACTTTCCTATTTGTATGTAACGCAGCGAACTCTGCCTCAGACCCCCCTCCCTCCCCTTTAGCGTTACGTAATTTATGGATGACCCCTAGTATGTGGTTGAAAGTTGTGTAGAAAACGATATAAGTGTAATTTGTGAGGTAGGACTAATATACTATTGCTTTCCCAAAAGCAATTAAAAAACCAACAACAAAATTAATAACGTTTCTTAGAAATTATATAATGGCCTCTTGTACCTGACAGTTCTATATCTATTACAGAAAGATAATTACAACTGTGATACTATTTCATTTACATTTACATTTACCTCCGCGGAGAGATTACATCGTCGCTTTCCACCACTAAATACATTAATTGCACTGTCATTTGCACAAAGTAAACCTTTACAGTTAGCTTGTAATAAGAAAGGGGACCATGAAGAATAATTAGAACATCTGTCGGCGACAGGAGCATCACTACATAGAAGCTCGACGTGGACTTGTTAAGCAGTGCTACTCATCCCAAGAAAATGTAATGCTTCAACGCACATTGTTGCTACGCTGTTGCCGCCGAACAGTTAATATGTCATAAGGCTACACGCGAAGGGATGAAGGAAAATCTGTTTACATGCCATCTACTGTGAAACATAATACGCCTATGATAATACATTGTGGCTTAAAAGGGCCCGTGTAGTGGCTCGTGAAGTGGTTAGACCGCATTCAGTCTACATTTAGGTATCCGAGTTCAAATCTCGGTCGATTCACGTGGAATGCCAAGGCGGTTCGCGGTGGCATGTCTGTGGAGTTCTCACTATATATGGGCCTCCCATTCCACCATTACTCAGTCATCATTTATATCACTTTATTATTATCATTATTATTATTATTATTATTATTATTATTATTATTATTATTATTATTATTATTTCGCTACATCACGACTAAAGATGTTATATGTCGGCTCAAAATAAAATCTACTCCAGGTTGCAACTAGCTACCCAAGGAGCAGATCCAAGGACTGTCGGTGCCTCTACAATACTTTGCGCAAAATGTGGGCTGTTCCCAATAAAACAATTTTTTACACTTCCCAGTCTTTAGAACTTTTATTATTATCATCATTATCATTATCATCATCCCTCATCCATCAAAATTTATTGATCTCTGTTATAGCTGAAGAGGTAATAACAAAGAATAATGACGCCATAAGAAATAATAGAACCGTAGTTTCTTAATTGCGTTAAAGAAATATATTCACTGTTGGAATATAATTTAAATCGTTTTACAGCCAGAAAAAAAACGGTGCTTAAGAATCTATTTTGTTTTGTAAGTAGTCGTCTACGGTACTGATTAAATGGGAGAAAATCAATTATTTCGAAAATCGATAATTCTAAATTTGCAATTCAAAAGGTAATTTAAAATATTCATTGTATTGATGGTGTACTTTTGCTTAATTGTCGTCTGATTTGTTCTTGTTTTCTTAGTTTTCAAATTCCTTATTGGGATGCAAACAATTGATTGCAACTAGCCATGCAATTTTGAGTCACTAAAATAAATCGAGTTTAGTAAGATACATCAACCCAGTATTAATTCTGCTTCTAAGGATTCATTAATCGCGATTTCTTTCTGATTAACTTATCTAGAGCTATATTCTGCTCATCCTAGTCGTTCTTTGCGCTTTGAAGACTTTCCAAGACATTGAGAGAGACGTTATGTTTATAAAATGTAATTGTGTTACGGTGTAATTCTCTATTAATTTTCATTCAACTACAGCGTTGTTGTCGAAATACAAGTACAGTCACTTTGTGCCTCTTCGTTGTTTTATGCATGAAAAAAGTGATTGTATCCGGGTTCTCATCGCTTATATTAATGAAGTTTTCTACGACCAGCCCCGTCTTCAGACGATAATTCTTACCTCATCTCAACCCTTACTTTGTAGTCCCCGTCTTCGCTGCTGTTCTGAAATGGTAACTTCGTCTCCAGCCCTGCCTTTCATCGCTGTGTACGTCACGCGAACATCTACTTCTAATGCATGCGGAAATTGCCTCTTTGAAAGTCATGGAATACCTATCGAATTCGGCTGAAAATAATCCAGCAAAAGCTCCAGTGAACCCACGTAGTATCAGGACATTGTAGTATATGATTCTGGTTTTATCACAAGTCGTTTTCACACACCGAACAAACGATGTATGATCTATTTATGAATAATATATGAGCCACGACTTATTTATTGCTATCAGCAATACAGCCGTTAGTTGGTAACAGATCTGAAACACGAAAGAACGAGTTTTGTTTTAAAAAATTGATTTCCGTTGTTCGAGGCAACTGATGGTAGGATAAATTGCGGTGAACCCTACGGAGAAGTTCACTTTATTCGAAAGACACCAATACTGAATCCTTTACTATAATCCTTATAGTGAAAGAAGCGAATGTTATATAATTAAGGACGTTTTTGGAGCTCGAAAATAGAATTTTATTTGTTCTTCCGTCATAATAGAACTAGCACCGAGAAGATCCTTTGACTACATCTGCACGTTATAGAAGTAAATATGACGCGTTTTGTCTTAGGTGTTAATTTTGTCAGGAAACTTTTTTGGTCCCATTGCCTTCTTCGTAATCTTTGGTCTGTCTTCTTCGTAAACATCACACCATTGTCTACCACTACCATGCATCTGTACAATCTGTAGTTATGGAACTAAAGCACGAAATCTCTATAATTTTTTCATTGACGCTTCAGAGATATTCCTTTCCTTTCCTCTCTCACGATTTCATTGACTGGTCGATGCGTAGACTGGGCGATTAATCGGGGGTTCACGACAGCCCTTAACATCTCGGCAACCATACCACGCTGTTGTTATCGTCGACGTTTTTCTTGGAAAATCGTCCCTTGTGTAAATATGCCAATTAGACACAACGTAGTCGAATGAGATGAGCACTTGATGCCTCCACATGTGTCTGAAAACCACAATGGCGTGGATGATGAAAACATTTTAATATTCAAGGATACACAAATTTTTCACAGAATGATAACTGTTAGAAGACAGCCCTCAGATTCGAGTACAGTAATTTCTTTCTTCCAAAATATCAAAGTATGATCATTCGAAGATTCCATCAGTGACTGCGAATACCGCATTTACGCGCATCTAATGCGCACTTTTTTTGTCCAAATATACTATTCAAGATCGTGGTGCGCATTCGATTCGAGTGCAAATCCGTTCCTTGAAGAATAATGGGGATTCACGCCTGCAATTTATGGGATTAATAAATTCATTGTGAATGTGTACTTTCCTTATTTCATGTTCTCTAATTTTCTTCATCAGTGTGTCACGTAAGCAACTTTCAATTCTATAATCTGACGGTTTATGTATGTGATAAATCAGTTGTATTCCATCAATATAAATAAAAAAATCCTTACCTTTATTTGTTCACTGATGCGGATTACATTCGATTCCTCCTTTTCTTTCTTCATAATTTTAAATTTCAAATATGGGGTGCGCATTTGATTCGATGGCGCATTAAGTTCGCGTGAGGGTAAGTTGAATATCCATTTCACGACTGATATTTAGAACCTGTTAGACCGTACCCAGAATCTAAACTTTCCCTGTTCGTTGAAATTCAATGATCATACACTTGTACACTCACAAATGGTCAATGAATTCTACAGGTCTTCGAACGAGTGTGGTATCCGGGATAACAATTCGCGTAGAACCAACTCGTCAGAATTTGGTTGGAGCTTTCCGCACCCACAATGGGTGACTACCCTCACGTTTGGAATTTCCCTTTTATCCCCTCCACCACCACCTCCTGCTGTCGAAAGAGGGAAGCTTTAATCTGGAGACTTTCCAAAAGTCGAGGTAGAGACGGAGAATCGTGGAAAAAGATTCACGGGGAACGCAAGACAGCTCCAACGGGCGAAGACGGTAGGAGCGAGGGGAAGGTGGGAGGAGACGTGCGAGAACGAGACAAGCGAAAGAAGCGGCGCCCCGCGAAAGAAATGTGACCTCTTGGGGGAAAGGACATGTAGGACGGCTTCCCGCGCCCTCGGGATTTGCGCCGTGATCGCGCGGCGGGGGTGAGGGCGTGGGCGGTGGAAGGGGAAGGGGAGGGGCAGATGGAGGGGGGTGCTGCCTCCCTAAAGGGCACACGCCCAGGGCTTCCCTCGGCGGAGGAGCGTCACGAGCGCGGCCTGCCGAGGTGGCAAATTGGAGCTCGGGTTGCAGCTACCCGGCGAGTGGGACGTGAGACGGCCATTGCATGCGCCATATGTTTCGACTGGGTTCCGCCACTTCCGAACGGGATGGGATGGCTCGATGTAAAAACTGGCGCTGCAGCGCCTCCGAACGGGAGGTTCTAGAGTTCGAGCTCAGACGATGGCGCATTATCGACACCAGCTCAATGCATAGGACGGATTCAGTCAGTGTGTGGAGGAGAATCTAGCGACTAGCTGCTCTATTTGGTAGTTTTCCGATCTGTGCCGATGGTTTCTCCGATCTGTACCAGGTAAACAAGCTGGCCACGGACTGCCCGCAATTTCCCCTTCTTCTTCCTTGGCCCCTCTTCTCCCATTACACACACACATACGTACTGATATGGACTACGCTACCACACATATCGAGACACCAGTTTGAAGATGAGAGTTCCTATGGAGATGAATCCCCATAGCCCGGCGGCGGCGGTGGTGTAGCCGTTAGCGTAACGGACTGCTATACCCAAGTTGGCGGGTTCAAACCCGATCGAAGCCGTGGATTTTTAGGGGCGAAAAAATCCTTCGTACGCCTTCCGCGGAGGGGAAGTAAAGCCGGCTGGCCCATGTTAGTAGATTTACTTGCATGTAAAGATCCTCAAGCCTAAATGACGCCTCTGAGCTAAATTCAAATCGCCTGTTTCGTCGCCTCAGTAATACCTTCTTTCCGCTAGTCGGTGAAAGGAGCGTAGCGAAATTTGCGTGGTCAGACGGAAGAGCAGGCCTCATGGCCTGAGTCTCGCCACGTAAAATAAGGCACCAATTCAATTCAATTCAATTTTAGCCCGGCGCGTAGGTCGACGTCGGTTCTCGGTTTTCAGCTGGAGAAGAACACCGCCACCTCCCAGCTTAATATGCCCTACATCAGTGTTGTCAAGGTCGATGCCACGAGCGGGAGTCCGTGGCACTCGTGCCACGACGAAATCGCTCCTCCATGCAGTTCATCACCCACCACCAAACACAACGCCATCCCTATTGTAAAACGGCGGGGTCACTAATAGTTTCCTTTCTCGACGCTAGTAGTTCAGAGAAGCTCGTGGCATGCTACGGTGCCACGACGCGTGCCATTGCCACCAGGAGAAGACCTTGACACCACTGCCCTACACTCACGGTAATATTGTAGTTGACGCGTATGGAAACACTAAATTTTCTCTCACGCCTATTTCTGTCTCTACGAGGCGTAGAAGTACGCGTTGCAACGGTTGAAAAATCTGTCACCGCTACTACCTACCTCAATTTTTGGAGAACAATGAGGCGGAATCAGATTTACAGAATTGAGTACAGATTTACAATTTAAACAAACACTCTAATCAAGCTTGCGAGCTTGGCTTGGTCATTATAGCTTCGAAGGGCACCATTCGTAGGATGTTACTGCTGCAGTGTCAATGTTGGTCTATTGGGGCTACAACTCAGCGGTGACGTATTCAGTCAGCACTAGCCAAGTTTGCAAACTCGAGCGCAGTTCTGTAAGCCTGTACATGTTATTCGGAATTAGTAATATAGATATGATCATTTTAAGGTTTACAGTTAAAGTAGATATTTTATTTATTTATTGTATTTTTTATTTTACATCAAAAATAGTTAAAATGATGTGTGACGTACCACGAAATGTACTTCTTCCCTTAGTTTCATGCAAATGCATAAAATCTTAGCTAGTAAATCCACAAAATCTATGTATTATACAGTATGTTGTGTATTGTTTTTCCTTACAAAAATAAAACTTACAAATAACGTAAGTATTTACTTTACCTTGTATTGTTGTAGGTTATTTCTCTTTCAGAAAAGCCTATCACTGGTAGCGATTAAAAACAGTATCAAGAAGTAGGTAGGGTGTGTTGTCAGCAAAACATCAAAAGTCGCACAAAATGTCCAATATAAAATTAAAAAATTACGATTGATTCCACTACCCCATGATTCACTATGCCATCATCCCCTACTGTAAACCATTTATATGTTTACGTTTGCCAGCATACAATTATCTTACTATATTCACGACCAACATTATACACTTACATCAAGCTGGTAACATACCAAATCGAAAAGGAATCATTACCATCTTTTGGACTGTTTGTAGAGAAAAGAGTAATGTATTTGTCTCTGTGTTCATAAATTAATAGGCATGAAGTTGCAATCATCAAATATTTTGGGCCAATAGTTGAAATTAAAAAATGGGAACATCGTAATGATTTTTTTCTATTTGATATAAACATTTTAGTTATAATTTTCTGCCTAACGTTGGTAATTAATGAAATATGATACATTAAAGTATACGGCTAATGATTATTTATCGTTGTAGTATACTATGAAACCAAAACTAATACAGGTTAAAACCTCTCTCCTTTAATTCGAATGAAATACGAGGTTACTACTTCGAGTTTTTGCGAATCTGAGGAGCAGTAATTACTAACAATAACTAGCAGGATTTAAAAATTAGGCTTTTTCGACACATAGCATAGTTTGAAATTTTATCACCATTAATAATTATATTATTATAGGTAAATAGATAAATTAATTGCAGTCGGCGAAATTTAATGGCACAAAATTTCGGGTCATGGGATGTTCTTACGTCATTTGTCATGACAGTACCTAGTTAAGAGAGTTACTTCCAAAAGAAACTTCATAGATACAACTATTATTTATTTCTCAGAATTGTTTATTTTTGTGTTGATTCAGAGTAGCTAGCGTTGTTGTTTCAGTTCATGAGGCCACGTCACCAGCATGTAGTTAGTTATCCAGTCTGCGTTAGTCACTGTACCACCACACCACGGGTCGATCCAACGAAGGCCCCCCCCAACAAGAGCAAAGGGGAAGGAGGTCCATTTACTTTCTCGCTACCGCTTACGCAGTAGACAGAAAGTTATGTAATTCTGCGCGAAGTAACTGTGTATTTTCAGCAGAAAAACGTATTACAGGGCCCTGGTAACGAAAAAGTGGAGAAAGCCAGTTGCTAAATGTAGAGAAATCCTTTAACACGTATTGTAGCCAGACTCCATGTTTTGTTGGTCCTTGATACCGAAAAACCTATTGACGGCTAAAGTCTGTCCGTCCGTCTCCTCGAAGAAACTTTCCTCGCACCGTAGTATACAGGATGAGATCTTCTTGACCATTCTCTTACATTTTTGCTGGTTTGATGCTTCTCGATTTTACCCCACCTGTTCAGAGCCTGTAGAATCTGCAACTTTATGTAAAATTACTAATTACTTGATACTCCATGCGATTGAATTACACGGGCGCACCTCTTTGCTCGATAATAAAGTTAAATAAGAATATTTTGTATTGACAACACTGAATTATATTGTTATCAATTGCAAGGTGACATATAGAACAAGTGACGGAGGATACGAGGGTCATGAAAAACAAATTTTACACGCTTAACATAGAAATGGAAAAATGAGGAAGAGGATGGGGTATAGCATGCAAGAGTTCTCACACGGGTACACTAGTATAATATATTTAAAATTAATTTGGTTTGTATTTTCATAAACAATTGTACAAATTAGAAGCCCTAAAACAAGCCTGTACTTCGAATATTTTTCAATCAGAAAAGGCCACAACGGTAACGAAATTTCCTTCAAATTAATTGAAAATAACGAGGGCATGCATGGTTGGGTGAATGCCGTGTAAATTGATTCCTGGATGCTGGAGCGTGATGCGCAGTCAGTGTGAATTTAAAAAAGTATGAAAAATAAAGAGAAAAATGTGTCCGGACTTCATAAACGTTGTTTATAATTTTGTCATTTGTATAGTGTCTATCGTGGCGGACTTTGTCACTGTATACTATCTGGATCTATATTGGGATCATATTCCGAACTACAGGTTATGATGGAGATTTCGTATCGTAAAAAGACAGTATCTCTTAAACAGACATTCTTCCGACGCAGATAATAATCCGTCCTTACTCTGTTTAATTGAAAACTCGTAAACCCTCTTTTAGCAGCTTAAACACGTCTGGCAAATATGCATTTTTATTGTAATTATTCCTCGACTTCCAAGCTAGAGGCTTAAGTAATACTCTAGCCGAGGCAGCTTCACCAACCGGTGGCAGCTTTTTTTTTTTTGCCCGAAAATCACAACCATGTGGGAAGTCTGGATTATGTCGCACACAGCGAGCGTTGGATTACCAGCTACTAAAGGCCGAACGATACGGCGAGATGGCCTTGGCACAGCGTCTTCGACGACAGTGGCAGAACATGGTGGTTAATGACGGTGATAGTGATTGCAAAAGTGACAGTGACGTCAGGCGATAGCCACTGCACGATCACGGTAACGGAGAAAGGACAAGAACAGCGGCGGTGTTGGAGATGACGAGGGTGTTGGTGAAGGAAACACAAGCACATAAGGCGGACAAATAATCTCGGTCGTCTTCTTCGTCTCCGTCACTGTCGCCGTCGTCCTCGTCGTCACTTGCCGTCGACGTCATTTTTACCGTCGTTGTCACTGTCGTCATCGCCACTGTCACGTCATCGTCACTATCTCCAATGTTTTCATCGACTTCGTCGTCATCTTCACCGTCTCCGTCTTCGTCGTCATCTTCACCGTCTCCGTCATCGTCGTTATCTTCACTGTCTCCATCGTCGTTATCTTCACCGTCTCCATCGTCGTTATCTTCACCGTCTCCATCGTCGTTATCTTCACCGTCTCCATCGTCGTTATCTTCACCGTCTCCATCGTCGTTATCTTCACCGTCTCCATCGTCGTTATCTTCACCGTCTCCATCGTCGTTATCTTCACCGTCTCCATCGTCGTTATCTTCACCGTCTCCATCGTCGTTATCTTCACCGTCTCCATCGTCGTTATCTTCACCGTCTCCATCGTCGTTATCTTCACCGTCTCCATCGTCGTTATCTTCACCGTCTCCATCGTCGTTATCTTCACCGTCTCCATCGTCGTTATCTTCACCGTCTCCATCGTCGTTATCTTCACCGTCTCCATCGTCGTTATCTTCACCGTCTCCATCGTCGTTATCTTCACCGTCTCCATCGTCGTTATCTTCACCGTCTCCATCGTCGTTATCTTCACCGTCTCCATCGTCGTTATCTTCACCGTCTCCATCGTCGTTATCTTCACCGTCTCCATCGTCGTCATCTTCATCTCCGTCGTCGTCGTCATCTTCATCTCCGTCGTCGTCGTCATCACCGTCTCCGTCGTCGTCGTCAACTTCACCGTCGCCGTCGTCGTCGTCAACTTCACCGTCTCCATCGTCGTCGTCAACTTCACCGTCTCCTCCGTCGTCGTTGTCAACTTCACCGTCTCCGTCATCGTCAGCGTTGTTAGTTATGGCCGTCAACAGGAGGCCGTACGAAGACGTGCAGCGGGACGTTCGCAAGGAACCTCGTTTGTTTCGTTGAGGGAGCGGGGTGAGGGGAAGCGGCGCGCTGCGCCCCGTAAGCCGATTACGTACGCTCCCGAGGATCAGGCGTTCGGAGAAGTTCGCGGTCGCGACGCAGGGGACTGGCGCGCGGAGGTCCGCGCCGCTCCCGCTCTTGTGGATTTCGCTCTGAGGAACTTGGATATTCACTCCATCTCAGCGAGAAACTCCGAAGACGAGCAATCGAAATGCTCACTAATCCTGTAGTCCTCAAAATATGTGCTTCTGAATTTCCAGTTGTTAGGTATGCGTTAGGAATTAGACTAGGTTGAATTTATTCTGAATTTTTTACCAATGACATTCATAGAAGAAGAGGAATAAACTTTATGAATTTATTCTGCTTAAAATGTACGACGCATGTGTTGATCTATGATTATTTGAATTATCCGTAGATATTAATATTTCTCTGTACGAGACACATGAAGTGTTGCATGAATCCATCAGTACACTACCTATTTTTGCTTTCATTTTTTTAAAATTTAAAGTGTAGTATGCCATTGTAAATTGTATGCCAATGCCATTATAAAGTAATTTCGAATAAAACGGGACTGCAAAGCTAGCCCAAGGCAGTCCTGTATTATTTACATTGATCCACCTATTGTGGACTGATGCGCTAAGAGAGTAGTAAGTCTGCAAATCTGTTGTATCTCTCATTAATAATTTTGTTGATTGAAAAACAAAAACCAAACGCTATTATAGAGATTGAGTAGTGTAGGGTTCGTACTACTGTAAAATATATGTGACATTTCCCGAGGTAAACATATTGCCACATTGATCTTATCAGTGGTCTGGAGTGTAGAAAAGGCAATCAAAATGTGTATTTTATAGCACTTATTGAAGTAAATTTAGACCAGCGTTTCAGAATGTAATAAATAACACGAAACTGTTTGATCAGTGTGTGTCCATTTTCTGCCGAATTGGATTGAGGCGAACACGGTCGTAAACCGAAAACAGTCACGAGGGCAGGGAAGATCGCATTGCGTCCGACACGTTCTATCGAAGAGAGCTCAACTTCAATGACGATAGAACGTTTTCAAATGAACAAATTAATTAGCATTAAATTAATTAGAAACATTCAATTTAGACAGAGGACATACATATCTTTTTGCCAATTTATGAATGAGACGCCCGGTAAAAGACCAGCTTTTAAATTCTCTGAAAAAGTGGTAACAAAATGTACGAGATATCAATTAAATGGGTTGCTGGTGGTTTCAGTCAGATGTGAAGCGAACCTCACTAATGGAATAGGAATGTGAAGTTTCTTTTACAATCTCCTCTTATGTCGAACATATCTTATTAAATGCAATTCTTATTGGGAAGTTGTAATATATTCGATTCAATTACTTGTCGCTTATATGTTATGTTTTGAAGACTAATGTCCTGGTGCAGTCGAATGCTTTGAGCCCAATGCGGTTCGGCAGAATCAGCCTTTCGCGCATCAATTTTTCTCCAGGCAAACACGGATCAACTCGGAACGTAACTTTAGCCGCAATATATTTTAATTATGCGTAATGAAATGACGTGAAATACTGGGCGCGGAAATAATGAACTATATCCACTCATTAACACTGCATTCTCTTTAAAAGTTGAAACCAAATTGCTCCTCTACAAAAGTAACATCACACCCACACTGACATGTCTGTCCAACCTGGATAAAAGTTGCACCTAGTAATATCAACTCTTTACAAACTTTCCAAAACAAATTTCTCCTAAGAATTATCAACGCATCATGGTTTAAACCCAATGAAGAAATTCATTACGAACTCCAAATACCGTTAATTGCAGATCATCTAGTAAACTTGCCCTCGAAATTTTTCACTTATTTACCATCCTGCCCAAAGGACAGCTCATTTTCCACTAGCACAACGAGCAAACACCCCAAATAGAATTAAATCTGACTCCCCAAACAGATTTTTATACCACCTTAAAATTAAAACTCCACTAAAAACTTCCAAACCCTTAAAAGATCTACCTACCCCTTTCCTAAATCATTAACCAACATCAATAAAATCAAATTAAAATTTTATGTATAGTACATTCCGAGTAAGAACACTGGAAATAACTTTAGGTGGTTTCTATTACGTTAATGTAAATACGTTTCTCACTTCTGTAAGGCATTTTGGTCGATCAGATAAAATAAATATTTAAAAAGGAAATTATCAAACATCACCAAAACCTTAATATCACCCAAGGCCTACGTCTCCACGAAGCCTGGAAACTATCTATTTTTACCGCGATGCCCGGTGGCGTCAGCACACTGTAACCGCTGCTCGTTGACGCCCGACCGTGGGCAGAACCCTTCTCCCATTCCACCAGGGGGGTCGTTGCCTGATGACCGATGCTTTCTCCGCATTTGCCGATCGTCCGGCCAATCGGCTGTGTGTGTGTTTTTTTTTTTTTTAATACTTCGGCTTCTCCGAAGGTAGTGTGTTTGCAGTTAATACCCATTTCGCGTTTTTACTGGTATATATAAGTGGCTCGTGTGGGTACGTGTCGGACCCTGTCGTCAGTAGCCAAATCGGCTTTTGTGTTTAGTCATGTTAGTAACTGAGTTTTGTTGTGGTGTGTTGCACTAGTCACTCAAAATATACGAGGGACGTGCTTGTCATCTTTGCCGTATAGTAAAGACATGTCGAGTTAGTTGTTTAAGCGTCGCCGGTGCATTGCTGGTTTTGAAAGGCTTGATAGGGTTCGTTAAAGGTTAGCTTTCTCAAGCATTGAGTGAAGGACTCTATATCGAGTTCCTTCCTGAGAACTTTCAGCCGTAGGTGGGTAGACTGGAATCTTCCTTATAACCCGTGCGCAGTCCATCGTACATTTCGCTCCGAGGAATGCCGCAGCATGACGGCCTAAACCAGTGTTGTCAAGGTCGATGCCGCGAGCGGGAGTCCGTGGCACGAGTGCCACGACGAAATCGCCCCTCCACGCAGTTCATCTCCCCGCCAGCAGAGACGACACCATCCCTATTGTGAAAACGTGGTTACGAATAGTTTCCTTTCCCGACGCTAGTTGCACAGAGTAGCTCGTGGCATGCCACGGAGCCCACGACGCGTGCCACTGCCACCAGTAGAATACCTTGACACCACTGGCTTAAATGTTGGTATCCCTGCCTAGGGACGTGGCGTCTCCCAGGCAGCCAAGTAGATAAGGCCTGTATGTGCTCGTTAGTTACACGAACGTTTTAACGTGCGTGAATAACGTAACCGCTACAATTATTACGACAAAGCATGCGCTATTGTAGTACCACTAGTTTATATACGCACTCATAATGTTAACTACATTTCGTCATGGAGGATTGGAGGTTTGTGAAAGATCGCCGAAAAGTGAACGGGACGAGCACCTCTTGAACAGCGCGACTTGCGGCGAGCGCAGCCGCCCGTGATGTGATGCATGAGTGGCAGCCTGAGTGTCTGTTTTACGGATTGCCCGTGACGCTCTGGTGCACATGGCTGAGCAGGAATCGTCAATGGCACATTTGTTATGCAACGGTATTGAGGACACTGGAGCGTATACGGCTTTGGCGACTCTCCAGTATCTTTTCTTTCTTGAAATGATGCAGGTAGGAAACAAAAGTGCGATGAAAACTACGATTCTAGTGTAATAAATCCATTCTCATCATATCTGAATTGAATCACTTAGCAGCAGTGTCGTAGTTTAAATAGGTGTTTGATTACAATGAAAATATATTTATTTCCAAATCCACGCGTGCATATATATTTGTTGATATTTTTTGTCGTGTTATTGAAGGGTATTAATTACGAATGCCGAAAGAAATATGAAAAATGGCGACATGCTAAATTTTCTTAGTCTGCTTTTAATTATTTTTTTCTTAAGGTGGATGAATACTAAAGAATGTGTAAACTTTGTTGTCATATTTCGTTAAAATTCACTGAAATTCATATAAAAATGATTATTTTCATAGTACATTTTTTATTTTTAATTGTTTTATTTATTTCATGGTACAACAAACTAGCAGATTTCAATCGGTTGCTGTTCGCGATAGTAGTACACGTAGCAGGTATTAATATAAAAACATTGTTTTGCTGAAAACTCATTTCTTTAAATGAGAGTCTTATTGGTCATACTCAATAAGAATATTATCATACTTTCATGATTGGTTTTATTTGTTTCAAAAGAATATAATTTTTGTCCTTTTTTTAACTAAAAGTTTACTTAACTCTTGTAATTCATTTAACATAATAAATTACAATACGGCAGAAGTCGTAATAAGAGTGGTACTCGTTGAAATTCGTATTCACTTCTGAAAAATTATGAAATAGTCTTTCGTTTGTAAAAATTCGGCAAATTTGCTGTTTGGGGTATCCCGTAATGAAAATGAGGATGTCAATTTATTTTTCGATATTTTATCGTGCAGCTACGTACGAAGTCGTTCTAACGATACATATTGGATTTGTATCATATTATTACTTCGAAAATGCAGGAAGAGGCAACAAGAATTAACGACTTGAGCGCTTCCAGAGCGAAATTCCACCTTTCGCGGAACTCTTGTTGTTTGCCGCAGGTATCTCTTACCCACCGCTGCATTGGACATTCTCAGAATGCCTTTGAGCACGCGGGGTCGCGCCTGCCAGCTGCCCTCGACTGCCCGTGTGGTTACCCTCAATAGGAGTTCCTGAGCAGCCCGCATTTCACGTTTCCATTGCCGCGAGCTGAACTATTCAACTCCAATCCGTCATTTGGGACTTCTTGGAACTGTGCTAAACTTCTGTTCGTAGTTTTGGCCTTTAAAACGAATAAACTGGTACAAAAACTCATATCGTTTCCGCATGCAGTAATTTTATATAATAATATTTTTCACTTTGGATTTTAATTGTACAAAAAGGAGGAAGGCTAAAGGTGCAAGTATTTTCTTCTTTTCATTATTTTCTTCATACGAATTCGCAAAATTCCAGTTCCAAATTCGCAGACCGAAACAGAGAGAGAACTAGTCCGTAATAGGCTATGATTTGTTTGGGTTTACATCTTTTTCTGTTTACTAAAGCATCGTGTTTCAACAAATTTTACACGTTTCAGTTATTTAAAATCAGTTTCAGCTATTTATATTTTGCGTACTTCTACAGATATCATTACAAATGCACATATTTGTATATTTGGACCGTATGCGCATATATTTAGTATATTAGACCTACCTCCGCAGAAAATCTTCAGATAGCGAAGAGTAACTAGCATTATCAGTCACTGACATTTCAGCACCCCCACACACCAAAAAAGGAAGTATCTCCCAAATTGTGACGATTCTGTTAACCCCTGCACGGAAGTTAATCGAATCGAAACTGTCACCACCCATGTGTTGAGACGCGGACCCCAGTCAGCTGCTATCACAGCGGCGCTACCCTCCCACCCACAGCGCGGCGCCAGTTTGGATTTTCAAGGTGGGCGTGTTTTCGCAAGCTCTGGACGCGCTGGTCGCTGTTGTGTCCTTTCCGCAACATCCGCCTCTGCATCTGCTCCAATTCCTTCATCTGTGGAGTTGATCCCGTCTTTCCCACCCCTCCATTAATACCTCAGCTCCTCTGTCGCATCAGTCCACTGTAAAGCGTTGGCAGGAAAGAGCATTTCAAAATGCCAGAAGACGCCGCGTAGACGACAGAAGTGCAAAAAAAATGTACGTACGCGAGTTTTCTCCCATTATGATTGAATATTAAGAAGTGAGTAAAGTTTTGTTAAGCATCTGATACGCGTTTTGCTTGTTAGAAAATAATTTACATGATTTCTGTATCTTATTTTTTACAGTACCCCTATTTTCCATCTTTACACATTTTCATACATTTTATTTTACTTTTTTTAATTGCGTAGAATACCGAATATACTTATATGCCGCACATAAATGCACACCCCTACTCTTAAAGATTCGTAATGTCGGGACGTACACACTCGCTGTTAATTTTAGTAGCTCGCAATGGGACACTATTTCTTTAAAAATATCGCTAACATTGTAATACAGCACTGAGAAGTAATAAATATCAGTGGTCGGAGGATTTTATATTAAATTTCATAGGTCGGCAATAATGAAAGATAATTGCAATATCTATTAGTTGTTTCCTGAAAATGTATGGAAACTTGTGATACTGGTATTAATATACTTAGTGGTGCGATGATGGATTATTATATATAAATTATTGAGTTCTATGATATAATTGAACTGGTCGACGGGAATATTGTCCTCCGGAGCTTCGCTGTTGTAGATAGAGCACGGTAAAAACTAAATTCAAAATATTGCAATGTATGATTTTTGTTCATTTGAATATAAAATAACTAACTGTGAAGGAAATTTAATTTTCGACAACTGCTGTTCCAAGGAAATTGTTGTTAAACTAAGAGCTAAAGTGCTAGAAAGCTATATTGTGGAATAACGTGAGACTATAAAACGTTATTCGAAACTTTTCAATTTTCGAAAGCAAATAACTGGAAAACTAATGGAAGGAGAAAAATATTACAACTTAGCTATATTTTTGAACTTTCATTTTCAATATAGTATCTTCTTTGCTGCTCCTCCGTTTTCACAACTCACGTAGGCCCTCAAATGCTTCTCACGTGAATAAGGAATTCCGAGAAGAAAAGCCTCACTCAGGCCAATGCTACACAGTTCTGCGTCACGTCTTCTTGAACGCATTGCCAATTCCGTATTCTCACGTCATTGATATCTCCACACACTTTATTTTTATTGCACAATAAATGTCTTCGTGAAATTTGTACTGAAATTAATATTAATTTTCGTCCCTGTCCATTTGTATGTCATTTCCCGTCATGTGCGGTGAGTTATGGGAAATTATTTTCGAAATATCGTATCTGCAAAATTGTGTATTCGGAATCAATATTCACGAAGGAACTAAATATGTTACAAACTTTCTGTGGAAAATGTATGAGAATGTTTTTGTATATTGTTTTTCTATCGGTTTGATTAAGAACATGTTATATTCATTCAATTAGTTGTATTATAACCACTGCTTGACTGAAAATACAAAACTTAGTGGATACAATCCCCCCCTCTTAAAATAAGGAAAGGGTTACCAAAATTAATAAAATTGCAACGTGTCGCTTATCTTTTATGTCCGCAGTATTCTTTGGCTCGTTAGATTCTGTATCAACCCCCTCCCAAATGTCAAATTATTACTCAGTGAATTACGTGGTTTTCACTATTGTTTCCGACAGTTGCTTCTCCCAATCATATTTCTTCCTACAGATCTTACCTTTTTTACTTGCGCAAAAATACTTTCTGAATTGAAACAAGAAGAAATATGTTATTCTACTGAATATTGTGTTCGAGATTAAAGAAATCTGTTAATTCAGAGGGCACTTTCATTTGCTACGCATACTGAGGCAAATTAAAGTGTAATATAAACAATCTTCGTTGGCGTGTTCGAACTGCCATTAATACCCATACCACAGAATTGCGTTAATACTCACTACTAGATAAATGTAATAACAAGCACTTTTTATTTACAACAGAATACGACGAAATAACTGGCATTAAATACGATTGCGTTTATTGTATAAACAGTAACAACACTAATGCTGTGGACGATAATGACGCTGTGGAAGATGATGTCTCAGCAGGCGACGTGATGACGCCGTGACGTTGATAGTGACGTCGGTGAGGAAGATGATGACGACGGCGGCCTCAAGCACGCTGAAGCGAACCCAGGAAGGCAGGAGGGATGGGCTGTGGCGACGTGCGTCACATGGTGGCTGGTGTGGGCGGCGCGTGGGGCGTTCTCGCGGGCGACCCTGCATCGCGGGGCGCGGGCCGGTTTCGTAACGCGTCGCCGCGGCGACCAGCTGATCGGCTGCGACCTACTCTCTGGAACCGCTGCCTATGTGGCAGCTGCTACGCCCACCGCCGCGGCCGGGGCTCGACGCCGCGCAGCCCCGACGGCTCTGCCCAGCACATGCAATTTGGCTGCTGCCTGCTGACAAACTGTCACTTCAGATCACTGTACAGATCCGTGTAAATTCAACCGCATGTTGTTTAGACCTGACACGGAATTAGAGAGGACTTAGGAGAAAACCTCTCGCTTTAAAAGATGGCATTTTCTAGAGATTTGGTGGTAACTTTTCTAATTAATATTTTTTTGTTTTAATGTTAATAATGCCCAGGATATATTGTGCATTAAACAACTCGTATCAGTGACTAGTGCTTCTGTTCGAAGACCATTTGGCTTCTTTGAACTTCAAAATTGCTTGTTGCAAAAGGGGACCCTTCTCTTCTACAACCATTACTAGCTCTGTACATGGATTCAAGGCATGCTCAATAAAAGTGCAATGTGCCATGATTTCCTTAATTTAACTCTTAGAAAAATGAATGAAATTAATTTTCAAGTTGATATAATATTTATTTTCGAAGATTCTGTGTGCCTATTGTCAACTTTTTGTCAACGTTTGTGTGATTTCTGTGTGCCTTTTGTCAACTTTCCTTTGGCGTAAATATTAACTCGTAATATTCTTGATAATTGACTAGTAGATATAAAATTGCTTTTATGCATTAAACTTGCGTTCCCTACTCACATCGAATTATTTGATTAAACTACCCGAAGTACGTCACTGCATCTCTTTAACAATACAGAAACTGTACGTGTCGGTGTATTACGTATGTATGACTTGGAAATGGTCATTAGCTGTACATAATGTATACTAAATACATAATACCTAATTTCGGCCAAGGAAATAGAATTCTGATGATGAACATGACGGTTTCATTCGTGATCGCAGATGTTCTTCAGCAGATCTCCCGACGTCTTTTGAATGAGCAATATTAACGTATGATGCCGGTGGGTGACACAGGTAAGGAGTGGTCTCTATGCATCATGATGAGCTGATTCACAGAATCCTTGTATCCATTGCAGAGATGGCATATATCTCCCCTCAGTGATTGATTTGTTACCTGACAAAAAGAAGGAACTAGCTCAAAAGTTATATGTAAACATACTATTCGACGAATAGCAGAGTGTTGTGAAGTCAGCTGCGCAGGACGTAATTAAATAAATTAGGACACAATGAAATTTGGATTTGGCGCTGATAGTTTTTTTTTAATGGCAGTGCTGTAATGTTTTCCCATTGTCAATATCCTTGCATCCTTAAATGACACAATTCTCCTTTACTGCCACACTTTTAAAACGCGTCGTCAACGCTGACATAGCTGAAGTTGCTCGTACTGAACGTGCCGCAGAAACGTCGTCCTGGGTGACATTCTTCAACGACTTACCCGAGATGAATGGCTTCGTCGAGTCCGAAGTCGGGTCAGCGATCTAGAAGAGTGAGAGTGTTTTCTTATCGCGATACTATTTACAACTGCCATAGTTGCTGTCTGAAAGTGAAATTGTCACGTTTGTTGTGAGTGGTTGCACATAACTGGTTTGCTGAGATTGTTTCAGTTCGTGCATACTCGTGTTCCTTAATTTTATTAAAGTTCCCATGAGATTACCTCATTAACGGCCAATGTATTCATTTGAGGACATAGTTTGTAAATGTTTAATAGAAGTAATTTATGTAGGTTATACGTCTTGTTTACTTCGGAGTATATAACAACTTCTACATTGACATTGAAAACCTTCCGCTGATCCTATCACGGTGGAAAATTGAGTTTATATATGACGTATGGGAAAGAAGTAAAATCTGCCCACGTTGTTCCCCTCATAACCTTGCCTCTGATGTAGACATTCAGTAGAACATTGCAGACATTCAGTAAAAAACCGCGTTATTGGAAAGCGTGAATAGAAAAGGAGTCGGTTTAATAAACCAGGAGTACAATAAATAAGTAATTTGCCCAAAATTCATTTTTAAATTGTGTGAGGAAAGGTGCTTCGAAGGAAGCATGAATTTTTGTGAGTCCGAATTTGAGGTCGAATTTTTCCACACATTTTAAGTTAAAATGCAATTCATTTAAGATGGTGTACTTGTTATACTCTAATTTAAAATCTGTTTTAAAATAAAATTATGATTATAGATTTTTTTAAATTGCTGGCAATGGGTTAGTCGCTCTCGTTTTTAAATAGATACTATAAGAAATACAATACGTTCTATGGCCTACGTGGACGTGCCTTGGGCAAGAAATAAAAGGTCGTAATAGAGAACATAATGGCTTTCTGACTACTGCGGAGAGCGTGATGTGCAAGTAATTTCCAGCTGATATCCACTTCTGACGACGCCAACGTCGCAATGACGAATGGGAGCGGCATGTGCGGGGAGTTTTCAATCTCGGGCGTCGGTCGTTCGCTCTTGAGAAATCAAGCCTCCATGAATTCTGGGACTCGGACGACAGTGCGGTTTCTCCTCTCCTCCTTCCTCTCTCCTCCTTCTTCTCACCTCCTTTTCTCTCTCGTCTCCTCTCCTCTTGCTTGGGTGAGCCTCCTTGCGAGCCCACGTGCGGCGGTGGGCGGGTCCTGGCTCGGTGCCCTGCCGCGGCCGCAGACGCGTTGTGCCGTTACCTGTCGTCTCGTGCCGTGTGTCGTCTTTTACTCATCGTTCCCACGATACCTATCGTGTTAGTCCTAGTCGTTAGCTTCAAGCAGTACGAATTTTCTTCTGTCACTAGCACGCGAAAAGCCTTAAATTTATTATTTTATCGGCTTTGCGAACATTGTGCCAATCGCGCTACAGGTAATGACATGTGCTGCCATCTGTTTGCAGATGAATGTAATAAGTCGTGCTCAGGTAATTGTCACAGAACAGGTCACGATTATTGATAGAAATCGAATCCGTACGTCTTGTTGCTGTCTAGAATATTGAAAAATCATCCCCGTCGGCGTTCCAAATCATACTTCCGTAGCGTTCGGATTATCGAAAAGTAAGATCACTTCCGCAGATGAAATTATGAAATGGCAATTGTATGATTTGCAGTAGAGTAAAAAGACTTTTCGGCTGGAGCAGGGGGGGGGGTCCAGCCGCCTTGATGTGTTCTTAGAAATATTTTTTTAAATATTTATGCTGAATTTAAAATTTATTTATTTATTCATTTTGTTTTTATAATGTATTCAATTGAGTTATAGAATGACTTCCGTTGTAATAGAAAATGAGTAAAATCTTGATTTGTGATTGTGTCATTCATTTTCGAGGTGGACGAGCTGACGCCCCCCCCCCATCCTTTGAGTGCGCTACTGATATTTTGTATTCAAGATCCTTATTGAAATGATATTTATAAAACGCGATAAACCATTACCGTAAGAATCGTGTTGAATTATTACATAATTACGTGCTTGAATGGTGGATATTCTGGGAAGTTTTAATGAGTTCTGGCTTTCAGAAAATGTCTCGCGGATCCTTTTGTTTTAATGAAGGATGTCGGTCTCCTTCGTATCCTGCGCTTTTCGCGGAAAATCTCTTAGCAGAAAATTTGATGGCAGTGTTTAAATCTTTCTGCGTTGGGAATTTTAATTGTGCAAATGACAGCTCGAATAACAGGGATTCTCGGGTTGCCGGCTCTCGGAAAATCGCGTCCGCCTTGTAGCTCAAGGGAGCGGGATAGAAAGAGGAGAGGCGCGAGTTCGCTTCTCGCTTTACAAACAATCTGTAACTACTCTTGGAAAGCTTTGTGGCTCTCATCGGGCGTGTAAAGCATGAGCATGCCTGATACAGGACTATTCATTTTGATACTAAATTTTAAACAGCGTTTTTCCTTACCGACTTAACGAGCATTTCGATATTAATTTTGTTGCGTATGAACATTGTTTTGTGTCACCTGAAGAAAAAGAGTAAACTTAAATTGCAAAATGCGTGTTTCATTTCATTGACTACTACTCAACCATAAGCCAAATAATTCGCGACATTTTGAGACGTGCAAAGCGTGTGTGTGAACGTTCCCACAGAGAAGCTGTCGAACTCATATAAGTGCTGTACAATGGATTGGTGAAGAGAAAAGGCGGGGAGATGAAAATATATATCTTTCAAGTAATTAAAAGAAACCACTGCAAAGAATGATATAACATTTGCATTTGTCGAAATTGTAATACAGGGGAATATCAAATCCTAATATGGCAATGAAAAGGATATGGGAAAAAAATCGTCCTTTGTGAAATAGAATTGTAGAATTGAAGAATTGTTGAATAGAATTGTGATCATTTAATAGAATTGTATGATTTGGAAAGGAATAGTTTTAAGAGGCATTCGTCAAAACTGTGAAAAGCCCTAGGGTAATTTTTGTGAAAGTGTAGCAACTCCTTGTTCTGAAACCGTTCTCTTATTTTAAATGGAATGGGTTTCAATCGTAAATGTAAACATATCGTATAAAGTGGTGATGCGCCGCCGATGAAACCAACCGTATGCTCGGCACGTCTCCACTGAGTTGGGGAAATGTAATTAACTTCAAACATTCCTCCTGAACGCATACAAGTCATCCTTACCAGACTACGGAACAGCCACTTCAAATGAAGTCATGGGCAACTGAATAAAACTAGAAGTGCTCTTGAACCTGCAAACATGTTTCCAACCGACAAAATGTTCCCTCCACGCTGGGATTCGATCTCAGGTTCTTAGATTTGGTACCCTGTTGACGTTGCCTCTACGTCACCTGCCTCACAAATAAAATAAACCTTCCAGACTCTTTAAAATCCAAGTTGAATATTTGCAATTGCAATTTCCGAAACTTCAAACATTGACCTTATTTCTAGAGCTAGTTTTAAAAAACAGATGGCATTATGAAAACAATATTTACAAAATACAGTGAGTTCAACGAAAATGGAACCTGTGCCGTTTGTTATAAAAGTTTTGGAAACGGGGGTGGGCGTATGCTTTTCCCCATAACTAAACCACGGGTTGCCTCGGCACAATAATAGATACAGTCCTTATAGACCCATGGGGGGGGGGTGGAAACGGGGGAGAGTATGCGTGTTTTATAGTCGCCTCTCTACAGGTTGTCTTGGAACAGTAATATACACAATCCAACGAAATCTTTAATAGAACGATGACCAATGATTGATTTCTCAAGTGTAAATTTCTGTCATTGGCGAAATACATGTGCTACAGTGAGAACTAAATGTCGTGGGATACAATATGACTGAAAGTACACATGATGGACTCCCATCTTAATTTCTTCCCTGAAACCCTTAGAGCGCCCAGCAAAAAGCATGGTGAATGACACATGCTGAGGCTCAATCATAATTACTATCATTATGCAACGAGCTGCAGCCATCTAAAACAAGAATTATACAATGGTAGTTTAAAAATAAATACATAAATAAAGTATATTCCTCTCTTATAACCTAGAGAGGTGGCTCAGGGCGTCAAATGATGTCATTGCAGTGCCTCTAACCTAGGCTCGGATCCCGACGGTGGCAAGATTTTCGACACGAGCTTGGTCGAGTTCTGTCGCTGTCTGGAGGAGAATTCTAGCGGCTAGCTGCTCTGATCGGTAGTTTTCCGTGGTTTCTTGAATCAACATCAGCCGAATGCCGGAACAGTACCCTAACAAACGGGTCACGGATCTTTCCCTGCTCTTCCTTGTCCTATCCTCATCCCCCTTACTTACACACACACACTAACATGCACTACACTACCACACATGCTGGGAGCCAGGTCGGGAACTTAGAGCTTGTCTCAGCCGAGGCGGTGCCTCCCTGGTTGGAGATACCTGGTTGGGAAAACCCCGTTAGTAGACAGTAGAACGGTGACGGATCTCACCGTCTAGCGGGGCAAGATCACAGAGACTTCACGAGGTGGAAACGTGCATTACACTTACGGGATTAATGGCCTAGCCGTTGACGCGCCAGGAATCACCAATCAATCTCTTGGTGTTAGAAGCGTCGCCAAGTCAACTTACGGCTTCGCAGACTCCAGCGCGACGAAGACGTTAAGGCACGCGGTGAGATATTGTAGCGCGAGACTTGGGTGCGGTTCGGGCGCTGACTCATTGTCTGAGCAGGGCGCTTGGTACCACACGACGCCCTCAGCCGAAGGAAATTTTCTTCGTAGATGCCGAGGTGGTCGTGTGTTGTCGCGTGCTGTCGTGGTTGTGAAACGGCGGCGTCACGGCGCTGCGAAAAATGCTGATACGCGGATCGTCCGCCCGAAAAGTATGTGGTGACGAGTGCGGTGTATTTGAGGTGCAAGACTTCGTTGAATGAAGAGTCAACATAATTTAAGTTCGCTAAGTTATAAGCAAAACAATGGGCGATTGTTACTGACTTAATTGTGCTGATGTCAGATCTATTTACGGAATTTTTCCATAACCAATGGGTTTTATGAAATCGGATAATAAACATTTTTGGCAATTGTGCATAGTTTAGCGGAAATGATACTTGCATACCTAACATTTATTTGAATTGTTTTCACATAAATGTATGTTTCTACTTGCATCCCAGCTGCGTCCAAAGCAACATGGTCGTGACTCGCCTTTGAATCTCTCATTACAAGTAGTAATAAAAGTTGTCTTTTTGCGCGAATTCGAATGCTATATTCCAAAGAAAATGAGATTGTAGGCCACAGCTCTCGAGCGTGTTATGCATTATGCACGTAAAATAAACGAGGAGCTGTTATTTTCCGTTTCCCATCCGACATCTTAAGATATTCGTGCGTGAGAAATGTCATAATGTTGCTGCAAAATATTGGACTGTCAATTAATCACGCATGCCATTTGAAAATAAAGTAATATCATTTGGAAGGATTTAGGAACTAAAATATGATGGAATAATGAAGACCACATCACCTCCGCCTAATGTTGAAGCGTTGTAAGAGTTCTTCTGAAGAATTAACTCCACAAAGTTTAAAGAGGATAACGGAAATCCCCTACCCTTGGAAAAGCGTATGCAAGTTAAATTGGCTTCTGGAAGTTGAGTTACTTTTATCATTAAACAATTTGAAAGTGTTTTTTTCCTAAAAAGATTCTCCTGTACGCAAAATATTGCTGTGGATCACATGTGGTTGGGAGACAGTTTTTAAGCGCCGCCAAGTCAACGTTTACAACAGGAAGCTGCTAATTTAGCAGCGCTTCCCTTAGTTTCCGTTTACACACAAAACACCTTTTGTCAAGGTTTTTAAGTTTTGAGTCCTTTCATTTGTGTTCTGAAATTACCCGCAATTCCGGGGAAATCATATTTTAATCGGAACAAATTTTATGAAATGACCATAGTAGAGTGATCGAGTACGCGGGCATAAGAAGAACTGTGATTTGTATGCATTTACATAATTTTTACTTTTTCGCCACTGTGTCTGTGTCTGTCTCTGTGAATTATGCTAGCGGCTAAACCGTTCAGCCGATTTTCTCCAAAATTAATTTATCCCTTACGATCTGGCTGATGTTGCGGCCCCTTGAATTTCAAGACCAGGGCCCCACCTGGCCTGTAGCACCTTCGCGGAAAGAACTTATTATTAAACCCCCAGCGACAGCGTTGAGGCGGGCGCTGCGAACGCGGCGGTTCCGAGGTGCGGCGCGCGGCGCTGGGCGAGATATCGCAGGCGCGTCCACCGCCCCGTGCTCACCGGCTCAGCGCTTCTCTTCCGGGTGCGGAGGCGCTGGCGAAGATAAGCCGCGCGCCGCCGCCGCCGCCGCCGCCGCCGCGCCCGGAGCGTCCGCGTTTGATCTCGCCAGCGGAGGCGGTCCGCTCTCGCCGATGGAAAACACACAGGTGATGTCGGTAGCGGACGGCGGTGGGCGGCTGCCGCAGAGCGGAAGATCTCGCCCGCGATGGATGCGGCGGAGGCACCATCAGATGAAAGGAAGAGCGAGGCGACGCGGTGAAGTCTTAACAAGAAAGCCGGGTTCTGGGGAAACGTTGAGTTGACACGAGACCGTGGACGTAGTGGAGGAGACGACGGGACAGCGCAGAGCGGCAGAGTGGAGAAGAAAGCATCTTCGTTTTAATTAGTGGTGCCGCGACAAAAGATAGAATTACCCCTGCGTTTTGAGGAGAACGAGAAAAATAAATTAGCAATGTGGTTTTATGGCCCTTGGAATGCCAGACTTCCAACAACATCGAATTGGTATTTTGGGAGTCAGGAGAAGCAAACTTAACATTCACGAGAGCGGGCGAGGACGGGGGCGAGGGCGAAGGCAAGAGGGAGGCATTGGCACAGGCGTTGATGTGCGTGGGCGTATGCTTGTTAAAGGCGTGCGTGAGAACGTAAACGAGGGCGAAGATATGGAAGCGACAGAAGAGGAGAAGGCGCGTGTAAGCAGTAGGGATGCGGTATCGATAGCAAAATATTTTGAAAAAATCGATGTTCAAAATTGAAACATCGATCTTAATAATGTGTCGCCCCTTCAACTTATTTTAAAAAAATGTTTTTGTAACTGGTTCAGTAACCTTCAACATCAGCGTTCGCGTGGGGGAGAATTTAATTTGACAGATGTTCATTAATTTATAATTAATTAAGATTTAACTGATAAAATTAAAAATATTAAGAACAATTAGCAAAACTCATCTGGAAGCCTGACCGCTCAGGGCTGTCTGAAGGAATCAGAGCTTCCTCAGTTCGCCGTGGACGGTACTGCAAGAAGGGGGGCTCTTCCTCCTTCCACGCATGCAATCACCGCCTCTTCGCGTGCGAAAGACGAGAGGAAAGGCGTAGGAAATACCTGGGAATCGTGGTCCTCTCTCGGGCGACAAATAGTGGGCCCGAGGAAGGTATTACAGTGGTCGCTGCGTTCAAACCTATGATTTGGCATTAGTTACTTCATATTTTATCTTACGCAAAATTGTGACTTTCACTTTACTAACAAAACGTCGAAAACATAAAAACGTCGATGTTAAAAAACGTACGTTTTAATCAATCGATGTTTAAAACACCGATGTTTCTACGTCGTCCGATACGTCGATGTCTCGCAAACATCGGTATCGCAACTCTAGTAAGCATCGTCAACAAATTATTGGAGTTTCTTTACATCGATGAACAAAATAAAAATATCAAATAAAACATCGTCCCATCAATGTTATTGAACACTGATGGTTTTAAAAATGGATTAGTAACTATTGAAATTCATGCGGCAGTGGGGTCAATTTGAAAGTGGCCTTGTTTTTAATTGATATTTAATTGCCAAAACAAAGTCATAAAATCATCAGCACAATTAAAAAACTTGGATTATCTGATTCCATAATTTGGTCTGAAGAATATTCAATCTATGGATATACGAAAATTATTATAGAATTCTGTTTGATGACCTTTTCTCATTAAAAAAATATCGACCACGTAAAACGTCAAACACAAAACATCAATGTTAAAACAAACAACATTGGCTTCAAAAATTCGATGTTAAATACATTGTGTTTTTATAAAGACATCGACATTTCGAATACGTCGACATGCATGTCGCATCTTTAGGGCGCAGGTCGAAGACTTCGCGGCGCATGTTGCAAGGCGGGCACGTGCGCCAAAGCGTGCGAGCTCGCAGCGAGTCTTCTACTGCGATTTTTCTAAACTTCGCCCCTGAAGACCCGTCTTCAGGATGGAATATGTCACGGTATTCGCGACGTTCTCAGTCGTTCCACCAGGATTCGCATGATCACGACCGTACCAAGCAGTGCTTGCAATCATGCGGCTTCTAGCGGCACAACGGAGAAAGACGCGAAATGCCGTGTGATATTCCATCGTGACCATAGGAGCTTGAGGGACAGAGTTAGAAAAATCGCACTATAAGCCGCGCCGGGCCTGTCGCCTGGCGTCTGGCTCGGAGCAGCACAAGCGCACGTCGCCTGGAGGGGGCGCGGAGAGCCTGTAATAACGCCTGGCTGTGCACACGCGGCAATAAACTAATGTTTACTCTGACTTTCCGACCCACCATGCGCAAAAGGACGGGGGGAATTTCGAAGGTCTCTTACAGACGTGCATGCTTACTGGGTAATGCGGGCGTTTTTACGCACTGAGAAGAAAACTCGAGGGGAGAAAAGTTAGTGAATTAGTTACTTTGGTATAAAATTTGACGATGAAATGATTGATTTGTAATTCAGGGCTCGTCAGCTTCTAAGATCATTAGTCTCGTTATTTGTAGTGCATGTTTTATATCGGGAGGTGACTGGTGACGGCTAGATGGGCGAGATCCGGCGCCGACCTACGTCGGCTTGCGGGGGAGTTGCCTCAATCAGCTATCTTCTACCAGCGTGGTACCGTCCAGCCGGGACAAACTCAAAGCTTCCCGACTGGTCTCTCGACAAGTGTGGTATTGTACAGCATGTGAGTGTGTGTGTAAGGGGTGAAGATAGGACAAGGAAGAAGAAGGAGAGATCGTGCACGGTCCGTGGCCCGTTTGTTAGGGTACTGCTCCGGCATTCGCCCGGTGTTAAGCTGAGAAATCACGGAAACTAACCGATTTGAATAGCCGACCACTAGAATTCTCCTCCAGACAGCGGCTGAATTCGACCTAGCTATCTAGCTGTGTCAAAAATCCTGCTACCGCCGGGAATCGAATCTTAGGATCTCGGTCTGATCACTGCAGTTACATGTAGTTATGTGTGTACTGCTAGTGAAGCTTCTTGTCTACGAACGTACGAAGGTCGTACGATTTTCGCGACTGAAATTTGCATTTAGTTAACATTATCATTTTGTTTTGGTTGGCATCTGTCCTCGTAAAGTAATCCTTTGGTAGTCACTCGATTCAAATTTTTATGTCATCTGTACCAACCTGAGAGGGTAGTCTCAGTCCTTTGCAGCACTTCACTCCTACGTCTCACGGTCAGGAGATCGTCAAGAATACTCCATTACACTATCTCTCGAAAAATTCCTCTCTCCGATTTTCCGTCTTGTGTCTGTCCTAATGTTGACGCCTCTCTCTTATAAGTATCACACTGCTCACGAAGTGGACAGATACACAACATGGAACAATATGGAAAGCCACGCGTGAATGGGACGCTGTAAAGCCGTACTGAATGGCTGGAACGTATGTCGGGGAGAGGTGCCAATCGCTGGCGGCCACTTATAGACCGATGTGGACGGAGCAAACAAGAGGGAATGAGTTGACCGAAGCTGATGTGGTGGGGTTATGCATATATGACCTGACGGTGACATTCACGAATCTGCAGAAGTGCGACAAATGGGTGCCTCTCGAGACCGACCTTGGAATGGGAGAAAAAATGCATGTCAACATTTCGTGCTTGTGTCGTCTTTGATGCATTTACTCCTTTTTACCACGTATGTTTTTTAGGAGAACCAGTCACATCTTAAGACGCTTGTATGAGTACACACAGGCTCTGCGTAGGGTCTGCGAAGGTGAAGGTTAACAAGATCTTTTTCTAGAAAACATTAATTTGAGGTAATTGCAATTTCTCTTGTAATATATAAATACTAGCGGAACCCGGCAGACGTTGTTCTGGCCTTCATGTCCCTCTTTCCCCTTCCATCTCCCTTTCTCTCTTTGTCTCTCCGTTTCTCTCTTTGTCTCAGTCTGACTGTCTCTGAGTGTCTCTGTCTCTGCCTCTCTCTGCTCCTCTCATTCACATTTAGTTGCAGATTCTGCACGTCTCTGAGCAGGTGAGGTAATATCGAGAAGCGACGGACCAGCAAAATGTAATTCATGAAGCTCTGATCCTGTAGATTACAATGTGAGAAACGTTTTTCGAGACAGCTATTAGTGCCCCTTCGTTTAGGAGTTATTTGACAATATAGATTAAAAATGCTGCCGAGTGTTGCAGGTTGCATTTGACGTGAATATTTAGTTTTGTTCTACAGCACCATGTAGTGGAGTTACAACACAATTAACAGCATATCAACCTTCTGGGTGAAAACACACGTATAAGTGCCAACTTTCATGGAGATAGGTCGCACGGTGTCCGAATTTACTTCGTGTATTATTCGTCGTATATGTTCAAATAATGTAAAATTTATTCCATTCCGTTTTTATTTATTAAGAGTACAATCATCCAGTTATTTATTTAACGTATTAGACTTCTCTCAAGTGTTTTCCATCGCTTGTGAGATGAGATTTTCATGGAAAACAGATTCCTGAATCGTCTTGTGTAATGTGAATTATTATTTTAGGTCATAACGGGGCGGGTACATGTGTCGTAGCCTCAGTACACCAACATGATACTTGACATTCACGCCATTTTAAGCTGATACTTCCCCGTATACGTGTATATATATATATATATATATATATATATATATATATATATATATATATACGGATTAATATATGTATGATAGACAAAGGTATGGATATTGCGGCAAAAAATGGCGATTTTTTTTACAAAAACTCGTATTATAGGGTCTCGATACAGAAAAAGGGATAAAAGTATTTACAATGCTCTAATTGTAGTAAATTACTTGCTCTAACACGTCGTGTGGTCTGAATCCCCGATTTGTGGGTTCTTCATACCAAATACATTTGTTTACGGCAAAACGTCCGTACGTTCGTGTAGTGCTTCTGAGTTTTTGTTTGTGTGGGGGGGGAGGGGAGGATAGGAATGAGGAAGGAAAGATAGCTCGCGGTCCATGGTTTGTTAGTTAAAGTACTGGTTCCGTCATTGAATGGAGTACAGCAACAACCTCGTGACATTGTTTTGACCTTGATTTTGATGTGCTGCTGCGAGAACGGGCGGCTGGCGGGAGCGATGGAGCGAGATGCGCCAGCTCCGTTGGCGCTCGCGGCCGGCTGCGCGTTGCGCTCGCTTATGACTGCTCGTCTTCTAGGAAGCCCCGCCCACACGGCCGCCCGCCCCTCTCCCTTACTCTCCCTACCCTCCCTCACCCCCACCCTCCCTCCCACCCACCCACCCACCCACCGTCCCTCCCTCCCTCCTGCCACCCGCCCGCGGTCGTCCCCCGCTGGCCCACGGCGCCTGGGGTAATTGAGCCGCTATTATTAGACCGCAGGAAATTACCCGCAGAGCCCGAGTGTTTGTCGATTATCACCTGGGGCAGCCTCCCAGATGGATCAATTTCATGCACAAATGTGAAAGTATCTCGAGAGCACGCGTACTTCAACACTGCCATCGGAATGTTTAGATACGTCTGTAAATATTGCATGAATGCTAGCGATAGATGTTGCTGGAATGTACCGTGATTTTCAAGTAAGTGCAATGTATATTATGTTGTATTTACCTAAAAATGAAGACTCTTTTAACCGAAAAATGTTATTTTTGTTCATATTTGATAAGCGTTTCAATAACAAATTTGGGGCATTGATTTACTCTATTAAAGGCTAACAAAATGTTTGTTCATTCTTAGAATGTAGTGCATGTGTCTTAAAACACATGTTTCAAACTTCAACACCCCCTAAATATCCTAGATGATCATTGATCACCTTTTGTCAATGAACATATGGTGGGAAACATAATTTAACGAAGATCCGCATGTGACATTTGCCTCAGACGTAGGCAACGGATCTTGCACTGGTGTTTGGCAAATACACTGGTGTTTCGCTTTGACGTCATCAGAACGTGTACCTGCTGAACGCGTGTGAAAGCAGACTTGCTTACCAACCGGAGCAAATACCACATGTGGAACTTCGTTTTGTGGAGTTTTCCCATTACAAGCTCTTTACCAAAAAACGACCGTTTTCAACTCCCTGAATGCCCTAGACATTTGGATCAATTATTCTGAGATAGCCTCTGTGCCTAAAAGTGTAATGAAACTTATAAACAATGAATGTTTGTGGAACATTGCCATAGCTAATATGTAGTTATTTCAGAAGATCATGTACACGAAGAGACTTCAGCTTTCATAAGCGGAAGGTCGTTACATTAATGAAGGTTCTTTGATAAAATATCGAAGATACGCAGATCGAAATACGATATTTGATAGGCGAACATATCCCTACATTTCCCCACAGGACTAAAAATACAGAACTTTCACCCAGAGTACCGAGAAGAGCAGAAAAGTTTTTCGCCAAAAAATCTAAAAATTTTTAAATCATTCTTTTAAAAGTGAAAATACCTTCACAATGAAACCTAATTTTCGATGATTCCGGTAACCCGTGTTATGGGTGAGGGAATCCTCCAAAAACGGAATAGAACGTTTAAAAAAAGTTCCATTTTTCAGACCAAGAAATAAAATATTTAGCACGTTTTCGTGTCCGGACAAGTGTTAAGGCTCTATGACGTACCGTTTCCGAGTTATGCTCGATGGTAAAATGTATTGCAGTTGAAAATGTGTTTTGGGTAGACGGAAATAATTCGTAGATTATATGAATGTATTATGTGCGAGTAAGTATTATGTATATACTATTATGAACGAAGGGACGGTCATATTGTGTGAAGATCAAATAGTGTAATGGTGAATAATTTCATTCTTTTGAATTCCATTGCAATGCTGGATAAAATTAATTTTGACTTTAAGTAGCTATTTCAAAACTTTCCTAAGTTTGAAGTAAATGATGAAATTTTGGCAATCTAAAATTTTCAGTTAAACATACATGTGATTAGACCTCGGATTTTATAATAAATACCTATTTATTTCTTTTAGGAGATTGTGGAAAATAATTGCAGATGTTCACGAATCATGAAAAAATGTGTCGACTGAAAGCATGTAATAGTGCCTAAAATGACCTAAAAGGGCGGTTAATACCGATTTTAATATGTTTGCCTAAAACAAATACTTTCCCGAATTTCCCGAAACGTGAATGTTCCCTGATCAAATATGTAATCGACTACTCACCGAAATGTCTCACCTAACACACCGAAAATAAGGATCTCTGAAAGTCAATACAGAGGGTGTTTCACGCTCGTCTCCGATCAGCACGCACTTCTTAAGCAATTGCATCCATTCCCGGTGCAGCTGCACTGTTGATAGGTAGAGAATGAGAAGTGTGAAAGAACAAAAGAATGAAAGTGAATAGAATAATGAGTGTAGTCATTGTCGTAAATGTTAAAAATACACGACTTTCCTGAATAATAGGAAGTGCCGTGTGTAATCCTTTTGTGATCAGTTTTAGATGCCAGAAACGAAACTTTTGTTGCGTAATGTTTCTAAATCTGGTTTAATATTTTTGTAACACATTTTAAGCGCCTAAAACATCACCTTTCATGCCTAATAGTGTCTAATTTCATTTTTTTTACCTATTTATGTGCGCAAATCATCATTGTCCCTGAAATTCCGAGGTCTAGTGTTGATTCAACTAGACTTGCACATGGTATCTATTCAGTCCGAAGAACAAACATTTTCCTTGAAAGTTATTAAAATTAAAAGGAGAAAATTATTGTTCATCTGCAGCGGCAGTGGCTAGTCATAAGATCTTACAGGCAGCGCTGTTGGCCCTCCTTGTTTGCATTTTTCTCTGTGGGCTCTCTAACACTGCGAACTTCTGGGACAGGAATTACAACTGGGATTGCTGTATTAATACTATAGATTCGGCTGATTCACTTCGATCTTTCAGACCCATTAAATCAATTCCTCTCAGCCTTCCAGGGAGAGTAGAGAACCGTTCTGTGGATAGGTTTCGTTATGTTATTGTTTTCTTTATCTAAAGCAAAGTGTTTGCATTGTTTCCATTTCTGATTCATCTGGGCAACTATTATTTGATTATTAATTGATTATTTATCGATGTATTTATGCATTAAATGTTTTGAGGGTGGTGTGCAGAATGGCAGCCCATGGAATGCATTCTGCAACCTCTAATACCATCGACTGGATACACCCTCAGCGTTTTAATGCAAAAAAGGAAAAAATGACGATGGTAAAAAACGATAAAGTATTTTGTGAAATGCCGGATCAAAAGAATGCGTATGGGGCGGATTATGAAATGCATGGAAGTGGCAACGATATAATTTCAAAGCCTACAGCGAAACTAGCGATTGTTTTGTCTACTTAAGTTTCCACTTGGCGTCCGCGATTTGAAGCTCAAAGGTGAAGCTATGCCTGTCGCCGTGTTACGGGTGGTTCCATCCACTCATTGAGAACGAGCGACACATCTGCTCGTATGTATATCTCTTTATTGCATTTTATCAAAGGGATTGCGTCGAGGGGCAGGGCCTCCTGTTGAGCGCCACTCCGCCTGATTAACCTGGACGGCTGAGCAATGGGCGCCCCCCCCCCCCACAAAGTGCGTGGTCACAGGGCGCTGCCACCCACGCCGGGATGGGCATGGGCATGGGCAAGGGCGTGGGCGAGGCGTGGGCGACAGGGCGAGAGGAGGGGGGAGAGGGGAGAGGCAGAGATGGGTGGCCGCGGAGGGCGCGCCCGCCTCCGTGCGCGCGTATTGATCGACCAGCCGGAGCGGCCGCCGCCCCTGCTGCCCTCGCCCTCCGTCCCGCCCTGCCCCACCACGCCCTTCCCGCCCTTCCCCCCCCACACCTCGCCATGCTTCGCTCCCTCTACCTCTCCCGCCCCGGCCCCTCAGCCCCGCTCTCTGCCCCCTCTCTCCGCTCCCACACCCTCCTGGCTCCACCCGCCGCCCTTGCGCCCTCGCGTTCCGTCCAATGGGGGTGGCTTCGTTGCAGGAAGGGCCGAGCCAGCAGATGACGTCACGGTGTTGGGGCGGTCGGGCAGCATCTGGGGATGGAGATCCTCCTACGAGCGATATCGCCCACTTTCGGAGGAAATGCTGTATTAAAATATTAGGTAGCGATTGCACCAATGGGTGCCGTCATTTCCTCTCGTTTCGTGATCAAACGTGGTTTTTAATTTCTGATGAATGAGGGAAATTTTGTCTGGATTATTTTCTTTCTCTTGTAATTTAATGGAAACGTTCTGAGACTTTAAATTCTTGCAGCGACCATGGATTACTGTAGATTTTGTAATTTTATAACTTATTACTAGTCTTCAGGGGAAGAAAACGTAGATCTCTTGTAGATTTATAACATATTCAATAATAAAACTAAGGTAAATTATTCAATCAATTTTTCTTGAAAATAAAAATAAGAAAAATAGAAAACATGTAAAATAAAAATTCATTATAGCATTTAAAATTACTCTAAACTAGAATTTTCCGAGCAAACGATGTTTCCGCCTCTATCAGATGGATCTTTCTAAGATTCTGGGCGGCTGAAAGATTGCTCTACCTGAAAAAAGTAATTGTACAATAGTTTACACCACATTAGTTTTATTCGAATATAAAGTACTTCCTTCATTGTACATACAAAGCCGTTTACGAGGAGCCAATGCTCAAGAGAATAGAAGTGCCGTGTAGTCAGTGATGGATCCTGGAGGGGGGGTAAATTCCCCCTCAAATTCAATTACACGAAAAGATAACGAAAAATAAAATGCTAATGATTAATATATTTGTTAGTTTTCGATCGAGTTTCGCATGGGCTATATGAAACATGAGCAAGCACGTGGGTGGTTGAAATAACTTCTGCTTCACAAACATCCGCTCATCTTTGATTCCTAGAACGCGGTTTCCAAGGTGCAAGGCGGGCAAGTTTGACAATTGATGGTGAATGTCCGGTGGTCATAGAAGCGCGGTAGCACTACATTGCTTTTTAATAAAGATGATTCCAGTAACATATGTTGCTTAAGCGACATATTCTAAATTTTTCAGGAGAGGACAAAATCGATTACCTCTTAAACTTTTACTGCTATCAGTGCTATATGCTCTTATGACGCTTGTAGATGTTTTAAGAAATATGTTTTAGAAAGGAAAATGTTCTAGAAAGAATACTCTGCGGCTTACAAAAGAATGTAATTTCATTCCATGGAACAACGTTACATATCCAGAACACATACAACGTTGTTGTTCTAATGTAGTATTTCTGGAAATTATAAATCGGCAGGAAACATTGAAAATGCTTGAGAACTTAATGATTCCTTTTTCTGAGTACATGATTGTGATATTCAGATCTGCAGATAAGCATTCCTTGTTTACCTTGTGTTCTACCACCTCCACCCCTCATCATCACCCTATCACTTCATTCAGTATTCTCTGCAAAATGGCCGGAGGCACTTGCCCTTAATGGGATCTGATTTGGAATAATAATAATAATAATAATAATAATAATAATAATATGTAATGGTACAGTGCCTAAGAGACATACATTCTGAACTTCTTCGTTTCGACTCTGATATCGTGACACACTGATGTGCTAGAAATGCTCTATGTTCATCACAGCATAGTGCACGGAACTTCTCAAAGAGCTTCCCTTTCTGGCCAAAATATTTTTCGGCATTGAATCCTACCCTACACTTACAGTATAAATTCTGAAATTTATATACTAGTTTAATTACATTGATGCTATTATCTTCAGCAAAAACGAATTATAACTCCGCATGCATAAGCTGTGCCGAATACGTTGTTTCAACTCTCGCGTTTGGACGCTCCAATACTGTTTTTTTACATTCCTAAAGCTTATATACTCTTCACCGGTATCTTTGTCGTTTTTCTTACATTTCACTTCCACTTTTCGACATTCCTTCTTCTTTTCTTGCACCTATTACTGTCTTTTACGGACTTATACGCTCGTTTCGCGCCATCCTGCCAGCACTTACAACGTTGTTTCACGTTTTTAAGCCAGTATTTAAAGCCAGATTTTTCACGCAAAAATAAACTTAAACATTCTAATAACATGTCAATGGGAGAACAGATTCATATACAACATAGTTCCCTATAAATCAGCAAATTGAAAAATGTGTCGCTTACAACGTTGTTCCAGCCGACGGTTCAATTATTCTAATGATTCCTACTTAGACATAGAATTGACGCATCTCATACGTTTTGCATGAGCGTGAATATTGCAATCATCGATGATCGATGTTGTGTGGCAGATGCGACACTGAAAACGAAAAAGAAGAAAATTTACTGTAACATAGTACCAAAGTACACTCTGAATTTCCAATATGACTCATGGATCCACAGTTTCTCGATCTAATTTGAATGAATCAGATTCCACTTATTCCATTATTTATTCCGACAAGTTGTGCGACAATATCACATCGATAACATTGTCCACGGGAAAATACTGATATTTTGTTTGTTATAAATGTGGATCCATATTCCTGTGAAAAGAATTGCGAGAAGAGTATTGATGGCCGAGGGTTCACGGCATAATGGATAGATAATTGACCTCCACTTCCGAGGTCCGATCTGGAATCTCGGCTAATTCATGGAGGAATTTGTAGTGGACAAAGCGAGCTCCCTCAGTTTTCTCAGAAGTCTCCCGTGTTTTCTACTGTAACACGGCAGATTGCTTCGAAGTAGATGAGAATGCTGAATTGCCCTTCTAATAGCAATTCTTTTAATAGTTCCAATTTTAACCCCTTACCTCTTTTAAAACACGCTATCCTAGTTAGTCAAGTAACAAATACGAGTAACTAATAAAACTTAATTCCTAAATTATAACTTAACGAATAATAGACAACAGATAGGGGTACTAAGTGCATTACTCACTTGGTTTAATGTTAACACACTGTTCAGTATCAGATTATGCATTCTATATTTTGTGAAGTGAAGAAATAAATTGAAGGTAAAATGTGAAAAGTGTCATTCTTATTTCTGAGCGTAGGAGAGGGAGGTAACTTAAGCTTTTGTCTTCCCGTTTCGTGGGCAGGTTGTCACAGCCATGATTTGCCTTTACGTTCCACAGTATGGTTGACATTAAGATGATCTTGAATGCTGAATGATGACATGACCGGAACACCCAATGTTTTCAAGGTTCTCGAACATCCGTTGCCTTCGCCTTTGCATACATTGAAGCTTCAAACACCTGCATCATTGAGGTCCTTCAATGTAAAAACATTTCCTGGAAATATGTTAAAAGGAATTAAAAAGTATATATTATGCACGTGTATTGGAGTACTGCAAATGTAAAACTTAAAATAGCGGGAATATAACGGCGGGAGAATAGCGCCAATTGAATAGCGGGAAGACAGCAACATTCTAGTTTTCGAATTTATAATATTTTTTGGCGAGTCACTTTACTTATTTGAGTGGACTTATTTATTTATTTAAGCAAATGCAATTTGCTACGCTAGAGCATTTCTCAGGACTTTCAATTATAACTTATCGTGACATTTACAGCAACAAATATTTGAAATGATAAGAAATAAGGTGAAAGGAAATTATAAACAGCAATAACTGAAATAATAAGTATTAATATAAGAGGGAAATTATAACAATTGTCTTAGAGATTATATTTTTGCGCAGTATTCTTGAAAAAATCGAAAGATACATTTCGATGTAACGGTATCGTATGCATTGAAACAGTAAAGCGAGAATGGACTGTTCGAAAGTCGCTTACCAGCTTTTTGACATCTGTCGCGTGATAGCACCCTGACGCCGGAGCGTGGTGCGTAGGCGGCCACATCTCCCTCCCCTCCCCTCTCGCCTCTTCCTCCCCCCGCTCCTTCTCCTGCCCCTCCGGACGCGAAGCCGAGGTACGTCCGCCGCGGGCGACCGATATTCATGACTCGTTACACGCTTCGTTTTCCGATGGGCGCACGCGTGGGCGCGGAGCTGCGGGCGCCGGCACGGGGCTCCCCTTCGTGCCCTCCCCGCCCCTCTTCCCCCTTTCCCACTTGCCACCCCCTCTGGCAGTCGACTCTCGGCGCGGGTGCGGCCTTGGCAGCGACACGGTCCATCAAGGCTGTCCCGGTTGCGCAATACATGGTGCAGTAGCCGGGAAAATCTCGAGAAATTAGAATCTCGTGAAAGTTACCATCACATTCACTCATTAAATGTTTCCAATTATTAGGTTTTCACTTGATATTAAAGAAATTTGAATTATTGATATATTTGTTTCGGATTTGACTGCATACCTAGATTATATTATATTGTTAAATTACATGCCATACGAAGTTGCTTACTACAGCCTTTAATGTGATAATGCCTCGTGTCAAGTAACTTGACTGAAAGAAAGGAGAAACGGTTTATGTTTAAACTACGTTTAGACTCACGGTGTGTGGCATTGTGTGTGTGGATAGGAACTGTTGTTGATTCAATGTGTAGTGCATTGAAATAATGTGTGGAGGTCGTTGCTTCACATCACTTCGAGTAAATGGTTCAGTGTCCATTTGATACATTTGAAACATTCCATTACATTTATTTATTGACTGGAAAGTATTGGCGTTTATTTTCCGCATGGTCAAAAGGAATACGTGAAAACGTCGAATTATAGAGGTTCTCGTGTTATCGAAGTTCAAAATATCGACGTTTTACTGCATTAAGTGAATTCTTTCTTTATTTTTGGGACCGTCCACAAATTGCACGAGGCATTTCGACTCCCCCTCCCCACCGCTTGGTGAGATGTGAGATTTGTCTCGACGCCCTTCCCCCTTCTAATCTCTCCCAATCGGCCCCAAAAACAAAGTAAGAATTCACCTAACCTCGATATGTTGAATTTCCATAACACAAGAACCTCTGTAATTATTGCATTGGGATTTATTTGAAAACATAATTACCTTAATTATATTTAAGACTAGGTATGACTAGTATATAGAAAATAGTGACTGATTTACGATGAATATTATTGCACTTCTAAAAACAGTGCAATAATTCATTGTAATTCAGTCCATGGCCACTCATGGGCGGTCTCAAGAATGACTACTGGAACCAACACGTCCATCCAATAATTTTCCGTTAATTCATCAGCTCCTTCAACTTCGTTGTGAATCAACTACTCTAAACCGTTGTCGCTTGCACACAGAAGCTTAGTAGCTCGACGTGTTACGATCCAGGAGGGTCGCTCTTCGCGTGCTGGTACACTGTGAACCGCACGTAGGTGCTCTGTAGCTCTTGTGATGGATGAAAAGTAGATACTGCTTTTACTGCAGTGTCTCTTTTTTAGATCACCACGTACACTTGGGCAATGCAAGTCATAGGGCATGCTTTTATTAGATTCTTTTTCTCAGTATACTATGCTATTTATTGTAGCATTCACATAACCACGATAAAAAATATTGTGCAAGATTCAGCCATATTTTAGTACAGAAACGTGTTTTAACTTGTCTCAGTATTCTCGCAATTCAGCACTGTTTTCAGCGAAAAAAACATTTACCGAGACTCACCTCCCCCACGTAATATTAGGTGAGATTCGCTTGACCCCCCCCCCTTCCTAAAGCTAAAGGCCTCACGTAATTTATGGATGGCCCCTTTCATCCTTTCTCTCCATTTTCACTACTTTCTTTTTCCTCTATTCTTCTCTCTTTTTCTTCTATTATCTCTCGTTTGTGGATTGCTTGGTTATCCTTAGGGAAAGAGAAATGTGTGAACCTCTCGAAAATATTTTCTCCACCTCACATTTCAGGCGATTATGGAAGATGTAAAGACTCGAGCACCCACAGTTGTAAGGATGGTGGATTTAATTTACGCATCTACCCGTTTAGTTATTAAACATTAAAAACGAATTACTTGAATTTAGTGATTTTTGTTCCTTTGGTGGTATTCGAGGCTCTGTCGGAGGAAGGTGCTCGTGTCCACCCGGCAACTCTAGAACTATGTACCAATGATTTAAAAAGTCTTGTCCTAAATATGAAAAACGAATGTTTCCATCCATGAATAAATAACTCGTATGGTACGAAGCGATAACTAATATTCGAGGCGTATTTTTGAACCAACGCATGGAGAGCCTTGAACAGTGACTGATCGGGGGACCATTTACAGGTCAATACCGGGCCAGGCGTCCAACACCCAGAGGGGCAGGGGAGGGGGCGGCGGTTTTGTGCGCGGCATCTGTGCGTGGGCGACTGGGGCGCTGCGGGCGATGCACTGGAGCGGAGACACCTCCCCTTCCTCCCCCACCCCGCATCCCCCGCACCCGAGGCCCGCCGGTGGGCGACCTTCTCTCGAGCCAGGTGCTCGCCCGGGAACTCCAGAGCCCTTCGACCGTACAAAACACCGCGGGGCTTAGGCCGCGCCGCGCCGCGCAGCGCAGCGCCGCACCGCCGCCAGGGGCTTTGCCCTCCAATGAGAGCTTAGAAGTCCATGAGGAGCTGCCGCGCCGCACACTCGCCCGAAAGGATGCGATTGAGGTTTGTGAAAGGAGCAATTTCTGGGAATTACTCAGTAGCTCTTTATGGTTGCTGATGTGAACAGAACGAGGAGAAGCGGCTTTAATTTACTTCTCCAGTCCTTTCCCTCATTGAATCTTTTGTAACACTCTTTTTTTTTTCTTATTGATTGCAATTGAGTAGCGCGCCTCCGGATTTTCTGGAGAGACGCAGTATTTAGATTTATTTGGAAATTAGAGCTGCAAGGAAACAAGATATTGTCTTTTATTTTCATTGTTTTTTAATGGAGAGCTCGACATTTTTTGTATCGCAGAATTCATATTTTTATGAAAGAGACACACCGCTTTCCGACTAAGAAAATCTTCTGGTATCGTATTTCTTAATTTATTTGTCTCGTTTAACGCCGATTCACATTTCTCTTATAATTTGGCGTATTTTCTTTTGCCTTCGAGGCATTCTTTCTGCGGTAGTATTTCACAAAGAAACGTAAAAATAAATATGATCAATTTTACTATTTTAAATCTTACTTTCCGTACACAAAAACGTACGCAAAGAATGTATTCATACCATTTGTGAACGTACCATCCATTCCATTTTGTGAATTTTCTGCGTTTCGTTGATAATTGAAAATCACGGGTTGTTGAACACTGAATTCAAAGACTTAAAGATATTGACGAGATGTGCTTCATCGTGTATATCCCATCATCATATTGACTCGAAAATTAATTGAAAGTAATTACGCATTTCCATTGATGCTGTGGTTTAGTATAGTACTTGTAACGAAGAAAGTATGATTGGACACATATGCGTTTATTTTGACAGATCTCCCGGGTCATTTGCTTTGATTGACCGATCCAATTATGAAAACCATCACTTTCAAGAGAAGAATTCTCATTTGAGTCCAAGACGAACAGATATTAGTTCGAAATGACTCTTATCGAGAATTGAAAAGGTGCTCTCAGGAATCGAACGTGACATTTCGGTCTGTTTTCTTTCAGTCTAACACGAAAGATCCTGGAGATCAAATTTAATCTTGCATTTTTTCAGATTTTAATATTTCCCTTATCTTACAAGTTTTGGTTATTGTTTATTAATGTTGCGCTGTCTCTGTATTTATATTGTACTTGTTGGAAACACGTAAAGTGAAATTCTAATTAATGTTTTTGTTTTGTTATAATTTAAATTAACACTGTTGGTATTTTTGCCTTAGGAAGAACTTCGTGTCACATAATTAAGCTTGTGATTATAATTAAAATATCTTGCATTGAATTTGATTGAAACTCTCTTTGCGTTACTATACATACGTAGTATAATGACATACAGGCAAAAATAATTAGCAACATTGAAAAATAGAGAGGTACTATTAGATAATGAGATTTGGAGATGACTTCGATAAAGAACGAGTGACGAAATGTATAGAGCATTCAGGGAACAAGAAAATCAACATGCAAAAATATTTATTTTTAAGCAAAGGCAGCAATATAGTAGACTCAATAGATTTCGTTTCGTCCTGATCGAAATATACTTTTGCACATCTGTAAGTCAAGTTCATGGATTGTATGTTCCCCAAACTGAATTTCCGTTCTTCCGACAATCTACTCTGCATCCCAACGCAAGCTCTAGGCAATGCCTTGCGATCCATTATCTCTCTAGGAATCCGACCAAGTTCCGGGAAGGAAGACAACCAAATACGCGGAGTCCACAACTCCAGTGGTTCAAATATCCATGGCGTGAGGCTTCGTGCGCTGCTCCGTTGTCGCAGCCGATCCGCCGCTGCCGCCGCCGCCGCCGTCCCCGCCGCCGCAACCGCCACCGCCGCCTCCGCCTTGCCGCCTCGTCTCCACTGCCGCCTCGTCTCCTCCGTCGTCTCGCCTCCTCCACCGCCATCTCCGCTGCTGCAGCTACTGCTGCTACTCCTGCCTTCGTCACACTGCGTCACACTGCTTCCTACTCTAATGCTAACATCGTCCCCATTCACCTTAATCCTTCTTTTAGCCACCTTTCACAACAACAAAATCTTAATTCTTCTTATTCCTTTGCTCTTTTCTCCATCCATTCCTCCTATCCGTCCTTGCTTCTTTCAGACTCACCAACTCGTCACCTTTTTCTGATACGCCTTTACTTCCTCCTTTTGCAAATTTTCATTCCCTCTGTACCTCAACCTGCTACTGTTTCACTGCACCCATGGCGTCTCCATTCCTGCTGTCTCTTACTATCTTAACACCTCGCCCAACTCTGTGCTGCTGCCAATTGTATCACCATCAACATTTCTCGCGTATTACTCTCCCATTCTCACAGACGCTTGTGCTGTTAGATGCTGCTTCGAAGAACACTCCCGCATTCATCGTCATTGTCGTGTCCGTCTCTGCCTCTGCCTGTCTCGGTTTTTCCCGATCCGATCCGCCCCATCCTCGCCCCATCCCGCCCCAACCTCTCCCCATCCCTCCCCAACCTCGCCCCATCCCTTCCCAACCTCGCCCCATCACTCCCCATCCCGCCCCATCCCGCCCTATCCCGCCCCATCCCGCCCCATCTTCGCCCATCCCCGCCCGAAGCCTACCCCGCCCCACCCCATCCCAGTCCCGTACAAACATCCCTCCCTCCGCTCTCCGCTCCGGCCACATTCCGGCTCCCGCTGTGCGTCCTTAGCGAACACGAAGACCTCGGCGCCGGCGTCTACAAGCGGTGGCGTGCGTGTTTCTGGCAACAGCGCTCGCTGGGGCTGCCAACTCTGGGAGACGACAGTCTAAAACACTGGAAAATTCTGTTACAAAAAATATTTTGTGAAACCCTAGCGACCCATGTATTAAAACGTCAGTGTATATTTCTCTTGGTATCGAGAAGTGTATACATACATTTTGTTGTTTACAATCGGCCTGTGGTTCTAGCTAAAGTATCTGGGCATCCGAAACTAAAAAAAAGAATCCTGAAATAGGTCTCTGAGTTAAAAATACACGAAAAGTGTGCTAACGACTAGAGAACATTCAAATGAAATTGTGGGTACTACATCAGTACATGTCCACGTATTATTTGTAATGATTACGTAGTATAATAATATTGCAATTTGTATCTTAATAATTATACAGCTTGAATAAATTATACGTCTTGAATAAACATCTTTAGCAAAAGAAGCGCAAGGGATTAGAATCAGGAAATTTTAAAATGTTCATATGTTTTAATGAAAGTCGAACCTACTCTCTATTTATACGCGCACTTGGTTCTATTCGACGAAATACAAGTTTCCCTCCTCAATCGAATCACTTCTTCGGCTATGGCACGCCACGATTTGGGCCAGTCACACACCACGACACTCTCTCTCATTTTTCTACAAATACATAAACATTTACACGAATATTTTGAAGTCTCACACTCCCTCTGCCTCGCTCCCTCAACTAGCCGTTGGATAGCGTGGCCCGGTGTAACAGTCCCGACTATGCCCAAGCTCACAATCCTATAGACTTTCCCCCAAGAAGGTACGCATTCGAGCCAACTTGACATCGCAGCTCTGGACGGCCGCCGTAGCGGCACAGCATCAGGCGGGCAGCTGGCGCGCCGAGAACAGCTGACCGGCGTGCGCTCGCACTGGAAATCCTCCCCTCGAGCTCGGACAAAAGCAATTGTGTGGAGCACCGGCGGGAGACGAGAGAAAAGGCGCGGCGCCGAGCGAAAATTCTGCCTCAGCCTCTGCGTAGCGCAGCGTCCGCCGCTTTGCTCTTTTGGCGTAGGCGACGGGCGACGGCTTTGCGACGAAACTTTTCCGCTTGTTCAACAATGTGTGCCAACGTGTCGTCCCGACACTCCGCTGCGGCGGCAGCGGGATAGACTGGGCGAGGAAAAGAGAGAGGCTGGCAAAAGTAGAGTTTAAGTGAGAGAGAAATAATGGAGATCCGAATGGAGAAAAACGAGTGAGAGAAAAGGGAAACAAGAGACACAGACAGGCTGAGACACACACAGAGACAGAGAAAGACAGACGACACATCCACATAGACAGAGAAAGACAGACGATACACACACATGGACAGAGAAAGACCGAGAGAGATATGGGAGTTTTGAAATACCGTGTGAAGAATAAAAAGCGTAAAAAATGGATAAAATGTTCCGAATGGTGTAGAAAGACAAACAGGCTTTTAAAAATATATTAAAACCTTAAAACGGTTTTGATTTGCTTAATCAAAAAATCTCAAGTAAACAAAAACTGATATAAAAAATATTTCTACCCTATTGCATGAATTAGATTTTTTAAACCTGTTTGTACAGGGTATAATGATCACGGTTGCTCTGAAGAATCTAATGTGGATGTACAGATAATGGCCATTATAACCAGTATGGCGTGGATATACTGACGACCGTTAATAATGACCGAATTTACTTCGTTCCTTGGAGATGGTTATATGACATCCAATGTCTGTTATGAAAAAAAGTATTGCTCACTTTAATGATTTATCAAACTTGTTACTTTACTGAGACCACTCTTAAGAAATATAGTAAAATTTTTCAGTTTAATACAAAATACAGTAATTATAATAAAGAGGCGCTTGTTTCAGTTATATTTACTAATTATTTGTCATCAAAAATGGAAAAAATAGTCAATTTATAACTTTACGGTGCATATAATGCCTTCTTTTCTTTCCAATATCCAAAAAAAGTATTAAGAGTACAAATAAATAAGGAAGATTTAATAGGAATATCTATTGCCTTAAATAGTGTTCATGTTTCAAAAACCCTTAAAGGTTTAAAACAATCATTTGTAACATCCATCGAAACCGACACAAGGAGAGAGCTATTCGTTGAAGCTCAGCGAAATTTCGAAGCAACGTCGCCGAGAGAAAAAACTGGCGCAGAATACGGCACGGCGCTGGTCTATATCGCGATCTAGAATACGGCCCCCCGATCGGAAATGACGACTGCGGAAGGCGAGCGGAAATGAAGTTGCCGCCTTCGCCATCCCCGCCCCCGCCTTCGTCCCCGTCGCTGCGGACTCTTGTCTACGTCCTCGCTTCCGTCCTCACCACATTCGCGCTCTCTGCCGCCCGTCACCCTCTCGAGAAGCGTGGGTTTTATTTCGTGGAAATTCCCGCTGGGCTTATTTTAGCCCCATATTTCCTTCGATTTCATCTCCTCCATGTATTTACTGTAATTGCCCGAAAGTGCATTCTTCTTTTTCGTGGAACTACTGATGAAATAGTGAAAATGATATTTCTGTTTACGTAGAAGACAGGACTTAAGTCAAACTATTTCCAGGGTTAACTAAGTTATGTTGTAGATGGTGTTAAACGTGAGAAGTAAATAATTGCACTCCTGGGGGAGTTCAGGACATTTACATGCTACCTCTAATCAGTTATATTTGCAGCCTTCTGTTTAATTTCTCATTTCGGCCCTATCCTCGCTTTCGTAGGGTATACGCACCCTAAAACAAGAGACCCCAACTGCATTTGTAGGCCCCTCTTGGGCCCACTTTTCCAATTAACTTTTTTATTTACATATTGATATTACAACTTAAAATAAATACCATTTATTAATTGTAATTTTTGTGTTCAATCATTCGTAGTGTTGCCAGATGGTTTGAGAGCCTTTTCCTCAAATGTCGTGTATTAATTCCCAAAATTGTCAGCTTAAAAAGGGCAAAATCATGAAGTTATCGTATTTACGGAAATAAAATGTTTATGTTGGGTTACGAAGCCCCTTTCGAAATTTTCAAGTGACATGCCCCCTGCCCCTGCCGCCATCCCTGTCGTACTCCTCCGTTTGCTTCCGATTGTATTTCTACCGCCATGTTTTAGAGCCGTGCGCCTCTCGCAGCTGTTATGTTGCCCGCCGGCGTATTTTCTCCGATCCGCAGGTATCAAATGGAGAACAAAATTAATCCTACTTCGGAAAGTACAGCCAATCGTTTGACTTCCACTTTTCTTTAAAGAATGCTTGAGAAAGAGTGACGCTGTATTCTGGAAGATCGCTGACTGAATGGGGACCAATTGAGCAGGTTCACAACAGCAATGCGACATCGATTTTTAAACATCGATGTATTAAAGATAATGATTTTTAACAACGATGTTTTGTCATTGATGTTTTAACGTTTTCTATATTTTGTTGGTGAGTTTAAAAAACTGTCCATTATCACAACTTTGTAAAAGTAAAAAAACAAACAAATACTGATGTCACTCACTCACATACTCACATTGTCAGTTTGTGTGTTCCAATCAAACGGTAGCTATTTGTACCATGTTCGTCGAGTGTCCTTTGTTCTTATTATTTTAACTTCGTTTTAAGTTAAATCTTAATTATGAATTAATAAACAAGCCTCCGTGAAAAAACAGTTGCGTCTGAATGTAATAGAAGATACTAAACCATTTTAAAAATATCGATGTTTAAAAATATGAATGGTTTAATTTAAAAATCATGTTTCGTAGCTATCGATGTTTGATTATCGATGTTGCATCGGTAGTCAGCTGGTGTCTGGGCGACTGCAGTTGTTCGCATGACACTCGGCCATGGGACACGACAGGCAATCTGATTCGCCATATTGCAGACCAGTGGATTTAGTAACATTTCTAGTGTTGTAATTTGTAAGATAATTATTTCGCGTTCATGATACTGTAGTGGTTGAATATTGTAAAAGGCGACTAGCAAAAAGTGGAAGGTTATTGTGGAGCGTCGGTCTCTTCAGAAGAAATTACCGGAAATTTCTTTTCTTGAGAACAGTTGTAATGCTGTTTTAAGCTATTTCACAAATTGTATCAAGTTTAAAAAGAGGAAACTAAATGTACTATAAATTTTGTTATATTTTTCTTTTTAGCTTCTGACAATGTGAGAAATCGCATATCGTCGCTAGGGCCTCCTTAGCGACTAGATGGGCCTCCCTAGAATTTGGCTCAGGCTTCATGGAGTTGTGCACCTCTATTTAAAAACCTCTTAGCTTCCTTACAACTTGACATTATAGGAGAGGTTTTTTCATCACGTTTTCGCAAGGTTGTTTAATCCGTTTCCGTTTCTTTCTGGATTTCTGTGTGGAGATCCAATGGTCATTGTGTTTCTTTGTAATGTTCTGCATGTGTTGAATGTTTAGGCTACCAGGCTGTTGAATATATTTATACAGTGGTCAAATATTTTTAAATGCTTGTGTAATGCGAAATAATTGGAGTTCATCGATACATTCATACATACCAACATCCATTTTTGTAAATTTTGTTGTAATTTTCGCGTTTTCAAAATAAATGCTAATAAATTGTAATATGCCTATAACTTTCGCTCAAGCGCAAGCAATAGTTACCAAGTTTTATCACAATCGGATGAATGGTACGGCAGCGAATAAAATACGAACAATCAAACATCGATTTTTGTGTATTAGATTTTCATGTATCTTTCTATGCACGGAAATGGACGAGCCGGGCAAGTGTAGTATGGTTTAAATTCTTTTTTATTATGGGCCTGGAAAACGCAAATAGTCGCCTCCCGGGAGTATTTTCGTGTTCAAAACATTTGAACTTGAAAATACTCGCCGGAAGGCCAACACAAAGCTAGTGGATAGAAATTGCATCAATATGTGAAAACTCGCCGAGCTGAAATACTGGAGTATATTCTTCTACATTGAAATAACTATGTATTATCGATATAACGTTATTTTGTAATACAGTTAAGAATCAATTGTATTATGAACTCTAGATATAAAGATACTGATTAATTGATTCTATTTTTCAGGTGAGTTCGGTCTGCCCGGTGCTGTAACTCTAGTTTCTACACGGGGTGAGTAATGAATAGTTTGAACAGCAAACAGAACATTTCTAGGCTGTGATTAACATTGTCGAAATGTCTGTTATAATTTCCGAAAAATTGGATTGTGTGGTAAGTACATCATATCTACTGAGATAGTAGAATGATGTTTACAAGAGAATATCCACCAATAATTCTTCGGGGAATAGTCAAGGCGGATCTTGCAAGCCTGCTATTAACGTGAATGCGGAGTCGAAGTTACTGATCACCATAAAATGCCAACCATATAAATATTTAAAACAGTGTAAGTGGGAAGCATGTTATTTCGAAAGTATCTATCAAGAATATATTTGCATTATAGTGAAAGTTGGGTGTTTCAAATCTCAATAGTGAAACGAAAAAAATAGTTTTTAATTATTTCGATACAATGAGGTAATATGTACACAAGACAATATGCACGGGGAACTGAAGGTGAATTTATAAAATTCGACATAATGGAAGGACTCCGAATGATAGAAGGTGAGAGGAGTTATTAAGTGCCGCTATAAAATACGAATAGGTTCTGGGATAAGAAAAGAAAAACAATGGCAGCGCTATTCGCGGTTCTGTGGAGACCGTAACGAAACAATAGAAAATGTATTCCATTTCGTAGTGGCTTCTCCAAATGAATAATTTGTCGACTGTCTCTTTGGCGGGTGAAAATTGTATGTGCGTGATCTGTCGAAGACTTGGGCATGACTCATGCTTCATTGAAGGGTTTGTCAGAAAAAAACACTAATTAGAGTTTATAAATTTTCTTTTTTTTTTTTAATTTTCATAAAACGAAAACAAGGCTGGGAGGGTGCTTGCAAATGACAGAGTTTCTCCTTGATTCGTACTTTTATGCGGAAGAGTGTACATTCTCATATTTATATTATGAAAATGGAAGCAATTTTCCCTTATTTTGTGTTAAAAGTGTACGTGTCACATTCCATAAGACAAAACGTTTCACCAATACCACTCAATAAGTTATTTTTCACCTTCTAGGAGATTACTTAAAGTTTGGAGTTAAAAAATTGATTACCCACATTTCGTGTAAACAAGAGGGTTTTATTGGCAGAACCGTAAAGGCAAAATTTAGAAACTGATTAGCTTTCAATTTTGAAGACACTTTGATAAAAGCCACATGACTTTTCGCTCAATAAGAAACTAATTTAAGTCCATTTTAAAAGTGATAACTACTGAGAATGAGTGACCATATTAATTGTATACGCAAAAGTAGTATTCTTGGAAACTAAATTTCTCGTTCCATTATAATAGGATTGATAATAATAATTGTCTTTGTTAATGCTGGCTCCGACTGTTAGTCCTGCTTCTTCTAACCACTGAATTATAATATTTAATTAAAATTTAAACTAGATGGTAACACAGAATGACACAGACTTTCTCGTACTAGTTAGATTTCTAATTTCTTTGATCTGGGCTTGCTTTATGGTTTTGCCCCATCCTCTTACCAGCTGCGATCTATCACCGCCCAAAGTTCATTTTTTTTACATTTTCTCAATTTTTGGGTTTTGTAGTGGTAGAACTGTTATATTAGTTTAAAAATATTAAAGAAGATTAAACCTTGTCGTATATGGAAATTTTCGTTGAAAACATTGAAACCGTTTTAAAGAAAATGTCATTTAAGCTTCACTGCAAACACGAAATTTGAAGGTTTTTTCACAGGAAACTTTAGTTTTCGAAAAACTTCATACGAAGTCATTTGAAGCATTTTCACTCACAAATTCAATAATGTTTACATAATAATCTTAATGTTTAAATAATAATCTTTTTTTTAAAAAAAAGCAAAGAATACACGAAAACGAATTTTAAGTCATATTAAACCGTGCAATTAGCAATACCCCTATGAAAAGTTTCAAGACGAAATTGTATCAGTTTTGAGAAAATGGCGACTGAGCGTTTCTGAAAATTCGGAATTTTGAGCTCATTTTCACAGAAAACTTTCGAGTTTTTGAGAAACTTTGTTAGGCATCATTTAAGGTACATGTACTCATAAATTCTTCTTCTTTCTTTTTGTGCCTTTTCAGCGTCGAGAACTCATAAATTCAGTAATCTAATCACCTTTCATGTAAATATTAACGACGTTAGAGACATTTCAAAAAAACGTTAGTTTTTGTAATAAAAAAACAAAAGAATAAATGAAAATGGCATTTTATGTCATCTCAAAAAAAATTTGCAGCAGTTTTTGAGGAAATCTTGTTTAGTTATTTTTTTAATATTGCACATAATGCACGCAACGTTGTGCGAAAACTACAAAAAAATTAAAAAAAACCATGACCTTAATGACAGTACTAATTTTGGAGAAAAAAAACCTTTAAGGTAGAATCTGTATCTTCAATTTTGTAAGAGTACGAATGAGCCGAAAAAATTCCAAACTTTTGAAATTTTCGAAAATTCAGTGTTAACAGTGAAAATACGACTTTTTTCCACCTTTATGAGCGTATTTTACTGTATATTTACAAGAAATTTAAAGACAAAATGTGGAGCAATTTTTGATAAAATTTTGAAAATGTCGCAGGGGCGTCATGTAAAGTACCCTCACAAATGAATGAATATCTACCAAAATCGCAAAGCTTCGAGTTGAGCCAGAGTGACCGAGGAATATCCATTTTCGAAAAAATCGTACGTACGTATCGTATCGTAAAAATCGTACGTGCCAGTGGTTTTCACTGACGGACGGTCGTTTTGAAGAAAACTAATTTTTCGGAGTCAGATGCCTCCGAAAACGTGTATTTCCGTTGAAGTCTCGAAATCGATTTACCGCAGTATCTTTTTTACACTACGTATATTACTCCGTATATACGTACGTATATGAGAAAGTAAAAAAAGAAGTATTCAAATTGCTACTTTTTCTTCGCCTTCAAGTATGATACATGAGCATTTGGAGTGTCCCTCCCGTGAGGTGCAACGTTGTTCGTCTAGTGCAACAAGCGCGCTCGTGTTCCCTCGAGGGGGTCTGAGCCTGCGCGCTCGAGCAGCGAAGAGAACAGGGGTGGGGAGCCGGCGGGCCGGAGAGCGAGCGGGCGCCCAGAGTGCGTCTCGAGTGCGCTTCGCTGGACGTCTTCTCCCGGTGACGTTGCGCACTTCAGTTGGTTCGCCGGAGCAAGGACGTGCGTCTACGCCAGCACCGGCCGGGCACAGGCACCGTGACTGCCTCATTGAAATATGTGAAGTGGAATGCGACGAACGGAACGCGTCAAGTGCGAGCAACGGAGCGAAGTGCGAGGGCACGGTCGAGAGCTCTTACGCCTACTCTTGAATCATGAACATTGACGGTAATGCAGCCGTGGGAAAAAAAATACATGAACGAAATGTCAATACATATTTAATTGCTATCTTCCCTTTTGTTCTGTATATTTTACGGCGTCGGTGGTCTCCATGTATGTGCTATCCTAGTTGAGGCATTCACATTTTTTCGAAGTGACTGAGCGTTATGGAGAGCGAGAACGAGTCATCCGCCCACCTGGAAGGATTAGCTGTGGGAGCAGAAAGCGAAAACGTGTGTGCGAACCGAAGTCCTCCTTTAAGATACAGCTCTCTCAACCACCTGGAAATGATCGATCAAACGAATGGTAACGACCTATCAGAAGCGCCGGCACTTTCATATGATTTCAATTCCGCCGTTTATTAGTTTTGAGAAAACCTCCGCTCACCTCGTGATTCACAGAAATCCGCGGAAGACTTTGCGTTCGGCCAATATTGCGCCCTGCGGGAATCCGAATACTGTGACGCCGAGGTATCGAAAAATTGTATTTGGATGGTTTGGTTCTCATAAACCTTTTATAAATTGGAAAGTTGTTTTAAAATATAATATGCTGGCGTTTTTTTCGAGATGAACCCAGATTCTCTTTCCCTGTGTACCACTGAATTAATTAAACGAATATTTCTTCGTTTTCTGGTCCGCGTGTGCAATATTAATATGGCGGAACGTAGGTATTAGTTTGTAGTGATGTACGGAAATAAATCAGTAGATATAATATTGTATATAGTATTGTGTATTGTAGTATAGGAGTATTGTCTTTGATTCTGATAGACTTAGCAGATTAGGGACCTATGATAATATGCAATTTAATAAAAATTGTTTATTTCTTTTAAACAAATCTGATTGCCACCTTCAAAATGATCGGGTGGATCCGCTCCTGGTTAGGCTCCAGTTGACGCTTAGCTACGTGTATCAAAGTTCGTGATGAGGCTCCGGCCTTGCCCTCTGCGATTAACGTCAAATAACCTTGAGTCTGGTCTGCGCACCACATAATTTACGATGTATTTTATACCAATATACTTTGTTGCCAGAGAGTTGCGTAGGAAAGAAAAACAACAGCAGGCGAGACTAAACGAAATTCAGCCACGCACATTCAAACTACCAAACATGAGTGCTCTCCTTCCGGAGAATTCGTCTGTAGTTCTTAGCTTTCATTCTCCAATCTTGAGGCGTCGAGAGTAAAGTCGTGAACGGAGCCAGGTTAAGGCATCAAATCCTTGACTTGTACTAAATAAGAGGCATGAATTCGGAACGTCATCTAGTGTTCTATACGTATCGGGAGGTTTGCAATAATGAGAACTGATAAATGGCGTCTCTGAGCATGATGAATACTGATTTATATGGTTATTCAGAATACCGTTGCGTTGGCTTTTTCTTCCACATCGCAGTCACCAGCTGAAACAGCGAAGAAGAAATATAAGAAAATAATCTATTTTTGCTAGTAAAACTTTCATGAAGCAAGGTCGTAATTTTCCTGGTATACAGAGAACGTTTTTTCCTGTTTGCGAAATTAATGGCTCTGCTGGGATTGCAACAGTCTTCCGCGATAATGACAATTTTGTGGATGTTACGAGTACTTTTCGTGTGCACCGTCGATGATTTGTGGAATTTGAACCTGCAACCCCAGCGCAGAGCGGTTCCTGCAGGTGTTTCCACCTTTTACGTCGCGAATAAATAAGAACTGAAACATTGTAAAGGGTTTGCGAGATATCGCGTTCAGAAGCTGACAGACAGATTGCGCGGATAAGCAGTAACGAGAAGGCGAAACGATAAAGCGGCTTTCGGCACTACATAAAGCCTTGGCTCGGCGCGGGCCCTGGCGGTCGTCCAGCACGCAGACCATAGCACAACGTTACGATACTCGAATGAATACAACGGAGAGATTTTGCATAGCGTAGCGGAAAGCAACGACGTGACCAATAGCATGTATGATGTATCTTAGAGTTTTATTTTGTAATTATTATAAATCAATTAATATATTTATGTTAGAGGTACTTATATACATAGATTAATGTAACCAACTAGATGCAACATTGGAATACGAAGTTAGCAGCACACTCTACCACCACAGTTGGGTACAAAAAAAGGAGTTTTTGCAGGGCATAAGGGATTTTTGCAGCAATCGATTGCAATCTCCATCTTCTTGGCTTGCACAATGTGTTGCGATACTCGAACTGCTCATGCGCAGAAGGTCGATGGTGCTGTCGATTGCTATCATTCTTCGCCGTGCAAAATCTCCCGATGAACATCGATGCTTTAATTGTAAGCATCGATGTGTAGAGAAACATGAATGTTTTGTTGGCGCCGTCGCCGCCCTTGATCGCTGCGTCCCGGCGCATTGCCCGCTTGACGTCGGCGCGCCGTGGCAGCCGCCTTGTGTCCCGCGCCGCGCCGCGCCGCGTCGTCGTACCGCAGCACAGAGCGCCTTTGTGCGTGGGGCGGGCACGTGACTCCGCATGCGGGCGCGCTTCCTGCGGCCCCCTGTGTCCCCTCGACGCCCCCCACGGCCGCCCCGCGTCGCCACACGCCTGCTGCCACATGCCCGCCGCCATACGCCGACGCCCTGCCTCACGCCCCCCGCCGCCCCATCACGCCCCCTGTCACGTCCTCCGTCTCGTCCTTGTCTCGCTCCGCGTCTCGCCCCCCGTCTCGCCCCCCCCCGTCTCGCCCCCCCGTCCCGCTCCCGTCTCATAACCGTCTCTCCTCCCGTCTCGCCCCCCCGGTCACACAACCGTCTTTCCCCGCCCTCGTCACGCCCCAGTCTCGCCCCAGTCTCGCCCCCGTCTCGCCCCCCGTTTCACCACCATCTCGCCCTCCCCCGTCTCGACCCACCCCACCACACCCCACCCCACCACACCACACCACACCACACCCCACCCCACCACACCACACCACACCCCACCCCACCACACCACACCACACCACACCACACCCCACCCCACCACTCCCTTCCACTCCCCATCCCGTCCCACCCTGCCCGTCCCGTCCCGTCCCGCCCTGCCCCGCCCCGCGCAGACCGGTCCCGTCCCGTCCCGCCCCCCCTCTCGTCGTCCCGCCCTGCTCTTTTCCCCGCCGTCCCGCTCTGCCCACCCTCCCTCGCTGCCCAGCCCCGTCCTACCAAGCCCGCCCCTCGGTCACTCCGCCTCATCCGCGCCGCTCTTATCGAGGGTCATCGGCGTCTTCTCGGCCGCACGCTGCCCCTCCTCACGTGGCCGCGAGCGGTTGCAGCGTTGGCGCGGTTGATGGGGTGATTGCGCTAATGGTCGTGATGGTCATCATCATTATGATCCATAAATCTGTCTCGGCGGAGCATTTCACTCCATGTTATTCTGTCCTGTGCAACTTTCTTAAGGACTGCGTAGCATGTTTCTCTTCCAGTTTTGTTTATATCCCATACCTTCTCCTTCGCTTCCATGTTTCTTTAATTATCGTATTCATTCAATGTTTGGTTTATCGTCAAATATATCTCAAATTAATTGATTTTCTCTGGGTAACAAGTTCAATTAAATTTGGTGTTTCTTTTATATTTTCGAGTACCTCGTCACTTTTATTATTTCTGTCCATTTTATATTTTCCTTTATCTAAAAGTAGTGTGTTACATTTCCTCTGAATCTACTGTCTCAGAGCCACAAGTAGCTATACTATCTAGGTACAGCACTAAGTGATCTCTTTATAAGATCTGTGTTATTGCTTGTATTGGAATGTTGGTAGTGGTCGGTTGTAATAGTTACTGATGGTAATATTTGATGCTAGGTGATTGATTGCAAGTTAAGGAACTACTATTTAGTGGTAGGTTGTAATTTGGTCGATGATGGCAATGGGTTGTGATTGTACGTATTTACTAGTAGGTGGTGACATGTACTGTTATATTGTCGTAAAGTTGTAGATTATATGTTACGGTATGTTGTGATAATGTGATGGTAGATGATGTGTTGCGGTAGAGAATAGTTACATGTGATGATGTGTGGTGTTGTGTGTTGGTTGATTGTGATGTATGTGGTACTGTTCGTAGTAAGGTTTGGGATGTTTGTGGATAAATTTCTTAGTTTATACAAATAAAGTTTATACAATACCAGAGGTTACAGAAGAGGCATACGATCATTTTCAAGATCTACCCACTGGAAAGTCTCCCATCCTATTTTCTTTTCTTCGCACTAGTAACAATGGCCTGTTCAATGAGCTATTTTTTTACTAATTGGTGCCAAATCATATTGGGAGCATGGTCGGCGATTAACGCGTAGAAATGATTCAAAAGGAAGTATCAAAAGGATATTTCAAGTTTTGAGGCTATTTTACATAAAGCCTCAAAACATTTTCAACATTTTCTCAAAAATGACACCACTTTTTCTGACCAAACTATGTCCTCAGTTAGCGTAAAGGATGCTTAAGAGCATGGTGCAGGTCGCATGTTCGTTGAAATCATAGATTTTTTGAAAATTGCAAAACTGCATTTTGTTGCCGTCTTCCTAGAACTGTAATATTGAAGACAGATTTTTTCCTTAATAAAATCTTTTCCTTAAAGAAGGATTTTTAAGTAAGTTCTTGTTCAATTTTTCGAAAATATAAGTATTTTTCGTGTAATTTGGTCCGGAATATAAGCAAGTTAAGAAAATTAATACGTTTTTCTCAGAAACCGCTTCAAATGTTTTCGTTAATATTTTTTCCACTTATGATTAAAAGTATGGCGCGGGTCTCATTTTCGTTGATCTTTCTGAATTTTCGAAAATTGCAATTTTATAAATAATGCGAGAAAGTATGTGCTCTAGGAGCACCACTTGTTATTTATTATTCTTTAATGGCCGCGGTAAATTTTGTTGTCGCTACGTCCGCCGTTCATTACCATTCTAGGAACCTGTATCCACTCCTCGGGACGCCTCGGTGCTTTGCCGCTTTCTTCGCTCTTCTCTGTACTTCTTTGTACCGCTTTCTGCGTCATTAAACGTCTGTGTGCGTAACTCCACACAGACGTGTAGTTGACCATAGACAGCACTCGAGGCGAAGGTCGGCCGACGACGAGTGGACTGGAGAAGACGGAACCGCGGGTTAAGACACCACGTAACCATCTCAATGCACCTGCAAGAGTTCTGAGACGTCTCGCCCCAGAAACATTGTATTACGATAGGCCCATTTTAATAATAAATTTTTAAAAGAATAAGGGCATTGAAAAATAGGAATCATCAAGAGAGACGTATTTTGAGAGAATCCCATGATTTTCGTATTTTGTTCCTTGTGTGATTTTGTCCAGTCCTTTTTGACGGGTTACCCGTAGTACTTCTATATTTTTGATTCGTTTTGCTCCACATTTTATAAAGCTTGTCGTCGTTAGATACATACGCGTAACACGGCATGCCCACGAAAGAACGTTTGGCAGCTCGTGGGTCCGTCATGTGCACCTGGCGTTCGCAAATAAACGAAAGCGAGTTACGGGACTCGCAGTGGACGGCGGCAGCGTGCGCGTGCGTGCAAATCGCTTGTCACGCCTCAAACAGCGCGCCGTGCTGTCTGCCGCAGACGCACCGCGAATTGCTCCGCTCTGCGCGGATATAGATCCGCGTCGTTTTGAAACCATTGGCAGGTGCAGGATAGCAACTTGATTCTCCCTAGGTCAGCAGAGATTTGTTGCAGTCTGCGGGAAAGTACGATCAGTTGGGACCTTTCTCGAAAATACTAGTTTCAGTTTTCGTCTTAGCATACAAAGAATGTGCCAAACGATTCTGAATGTATCACGGGCTTTCATGTTGATGAGCTACTGATTTTTACATTACCACAGAACGGGTGTATCGAGGCCAATTGCAAAATGTTGCTCATTTCGAGCGAATCTAATGAATTGAAGCTTCAGTAAGATGTATGAGTGAATGCCAAGGTGTAGTGTGTTGTACGGGAATCTTCTCTCCGAAGGACGCGTCACGAATTAAATGCTACATATCAAGTCACCACACATTTTATTTCGGGATGATCGCGAATTGAAATGTATTCTCGAGAAATATTTCGCTGACCCATCGAATCACAGCCGCAATTTCGCGTAGATAGATCGTATAGCTGCCGACAATGTAAGGCGTGCGTAGGCAAAAGGACGATCTCTTGCAGTCTACTTGCTCTCCCGAAAGGTCATCCGCCAATTCACAGATATTACTTGTTCATTATACATTTGCCGACGGCAGAATTAGGAACTTCTGATGTTTTGAAAGTGAGGACCCGAATACACGGAGAATGCCCGAGAATGCACGAATAGTGCTGATGTCTAACAGAATCTGACCAATATTGACGCCAGCCGAGACAGTCCGTGAAAAAATGCTAATTTTGTTTTTGTAGTTTCTGTGAAGTCTGCGGAAGAATCAAATTCACTTCGGTATGCGAGAATGCGTTCTGGCAGTAAATTAATTACATATAACGTAGTGAACTATTGCCGCGAGGAAAAGAAAAAGGGGTTATTAATACCATTAGAAAGACCTGAGGACAGAGCTGCAATACAATACACTTTGTCTTCGAGAGTACACGCTAGTCATATAATATTGGCACGGAAATATTTTTATTTCTCCATTGCACAAATCTGTTACACAATAGTAATGTTCTTGCCCGCTTCTACTCTGCTGTTTCCTACAATGAGCGGGCCCCTGTATCCCGTTCACCGCCCTCTATATCAAATCTCATCGATCAGAATGTACTGTAGACTTGCAATTCTCATGTGGTCGGCGGTGACCTCATGTAAACAGATCGCAGCGCTCCGTCTTCAAATGTAAAGTGAACGTGTAGTACACGGTTACAGAGTTTCTATGTTTGTAAATACGAATATAAAATTTATAGCAGTTGGATACCACTTCTGCATGCCCTAATTTCGTCAGTTATGCTCTGTGTGCTGTGTTTCTTGCGGATAGCAACGCCTCCTCCTCTTCCCGTCATCTTCCTGCCGTTCTCCTCGGCCTGTCGCCTTCTTCGTCCCGCCTTTCTCCTCGTCCCGCCTTCTTCCTCGTCCCGCTCTCCTCTGCGTCACGGCCTCCTTATCGCGCCCTCCACATGTCTTGCCTCGCACTCGCACTCGCCCCACTCTCGCCCTCGTCCCACTCTCGCCCTCGTCCCACTCTCGTCCTCGTCCCACTCTCGTCCTCGTCTCACTCTCGTCCTCGTCTCACTCTCGTCCTCGTCTCACTCTCTTCTTCGTCCCGACCTCCTCTTCGTCGCGCCCTCCGCTTCGCCTCGCATTCGTCCTCGTCCCGCCTTCCTCTTCGCCACGCCCCTCCCCGTAACCCACTGGGCGTCCTACGCTCCGCCGCACTCCTTCCGAGTGGAACTGGAGCTGCTTGCGTCGCGATCCGATTCGCTCGTAAAATCCCTTTACAGCATAAGTAGCGTGAAGACCATTTGAGTTTTGACGAGGCGCATGGGCGTAAGTCAACGGCTCCTGGAGAGACCAAGCTGCTGGATGCGATACGCACCAGCTTCCCGATACGCCAACGGCGTAGCTGAACGAGATTCGCGACGCGTCTGCCATCTTGTGACTGCACCATGCAACATCTTCATTACCTTGTGGGATGAAGATACGGAATTTAAGAACAACGTTGCACACAGCAAACATCTCGACATTCTACACATGCGCAGATGCTCAAAAGTAAGGCGCAGCTCAAAATGCGCATGCGCAGATCTGAATTCCTGTCAATTGCTGTATGATATACTGTGCTTAAACTCCCGGATGTTAGGTTAGGCACGGCGTAGCAGGCAGCAATCGACAGTAATGTCTAGCCCATTCTGTACCTCTTTTGAGCATCTGTGCATGCACAACTCGAACTGCACATGCGCAGGTGTTTATTGCTGTCGATTTCTCTACGCTAGTCCCTAATATCAAACTGTACATTGACGGATTATTCGATTTCTCCGATAATAAATCAATTAATGAAAATCTATATTGGATTGATCGTTTAACATTCGAATTTTAGACCGTCGATGTTTCAAATTATAAATCAGCCGTGATTTTTTATTGAATATTTCAGTGGAAATAAAACAAACTGATTCATTCTTGTTCACCCGTTTTAGGTAGATGAGGGAACTTCACGTATTGTAGTAACGAAAAGCCCGTTGATGTTTGTAAAAATCATGAAATAATTATTATAAATTAAACATATTTATTTTAATGTAAATCATTTTTTAAAAGGGAAACTACAGAGTTAACATAATTTTGATTTCCTGTAAATACGGTAGAGAGCTGGTTTCAAAAATAAAACGTTTTAGGACTTTTATTTTGGGTTTCTGACAATAATTTTCAATTATTCCCCGAATCTCTCTTCTCAGAATATGTTAATATTTAACAAATTCTTCTTTGTTGACCAACTAAAAGCAAAACGAGAACTTTTTTTCAAATACCGCTGTATTCAGTCGTGCCAATTGACGTAAGTTTTCCGCGTTCAAATGACGGTAGTTATTCACACGAATAATCCTAAAAAAAAATAATCGTGTGTGAGTAAAAGTGCTGATCAGTAGTAAAATGAGGCGCGCTCGGGATGATCCAACGGTTTGTTGGGCAGCGGGCGTTTGGAGGGTGTTAATATCATGATTGAATCCTCTCAGCGTGCGTGTCATCGCCGGACCCTGCAGCTTATTCCACAATGAAGCCGCTGCGGTTCATTACGAGTCCCAAATAGCCGCCTGTTCCAGTTCACGTGAATGAGATTGCGATGGCATTGAAATTCGTCTGCGTGGGATGCGGATATCGCTATTTGCAAGCCGTTGACGCATAGTTCGGAAATTTGTTATCGGTGCGTAGTTATTCTCTTTGATACTTTTATGTATGCGTTTGTCAGGTCTATGCTTTGCGGTAGCACATATTTTGAAGGATACATTTTAAAATCAATCATTTACGCGGATAGAACCTCGACATAATTTCTTCAAAGTTTTAAAATTGCCCATAAAATAATCTGAAAGCTTGATGTAAATAATGTAAAATGTATTGCTTAATGTAAAATGTCGCAACATTTTATTTTATATTTTCTGAAATTCTGAACTGCTGAAAAATTCTCAACACTATGCATATTTGTATATTATTAAATGTTCTATGAAAGATGTACTCCTAGCAAAAGTTAAGTAGAATTTTAAACAAGGTAAAATTAATTTTCTCAGAATTTTTAATCTTTTCGAACTTCAATATTAGTAGTTGAGAATCCAATACTGATATGCTAACAGGGGAAACTCCTAAAACAAATTTGTTTACTAAACAAACTTCCAAGAAAAATCTGCTCCCATCGAGAAAATTCGCATCGAGAAACGTTGATAAGGAAGGTCTGTGTACGTTTTTCGCGGAGCAGATACGACAGGGAGAGGAAACCGAAAGCCCACGTCAGAATTGCCCGAAAAGCGGCCAGAGACTAGATTCCACATATATCCCGTTTCCGGCACTCCCTTTCGGTAGCAGCGAGGCGTGGGTAGGCAAAGGGAAGTACGCAGACGCGCTCTGCTGAGGCGTCTGACAGCGGATGTTGAAATAATTTCTGGAAATTCTGAATGTCGAACAGATGGTGGTGGCTTGGATATTTTCTTTAATTTTTTCTCTAATAGAATTCGCTACACATATTGGCGCAGGTTTCGCTTTCGGAGAGCTCTGTTTTCTCGAAAATGGTTAAAATTTAAAATTGCTAAACTAGAATATTGACGAGACCGTTTTTCCTCTTAGTGAAATCTGTAGTAAAATATTGTCGTTAAATAAGATCATGTACACTTTTTCGAGAATATGAAAATTTTTCTGTAATTTTAAGTTTAATAATGAAAACGTTTAGTTTAATAAAAAATAGTTTTCGAATGTGTTTTATGCCTTCAATATTGAAGCAAGAGATTTCCTTCTCAGTGCAATCCATTTCTCAGCATTAGATCTTTGTCATTTCATACATAGTATTTTCGAAATACGTAAGTATGGTATCGAAATAGAATGGGCACTATTCGTAATATTTTGGAAACTTTTCGGAAATGTCGCTCAAATCACAGTTCGACGCAAGTCACAGTTCCATTGTATTGCGGCCAATACAAGGGAATATTAAAAAAAATCCTTTCGTCCAGTAGAGCAAAATAGTTTTACAAATATAGGTATATTTACAGTATAAGTTGGATTATCAAAAAAATATGTGAAACTTTCGAAAGTTGCAAATTGTTACGTTGCGAGGTAGATCGTCTTTCCAAACTTCGTATACTTTATTTTGCTAGAAGCAATTTATTAAAGCAATATAGCAACAAGCCCATGTTCTATGCCCCTGTATATTTCTTCTCCGACACGAAATGCTAGTTGGATATTGAAATAGTCGGCGCTTGATTTCTGACGGAACGTGACGGATTGGCATTCCGGTACCTCGAGATTAATTATCAAATTATATTATAAATATAAAATTTTTTGTATTAATTAATAATTAGCCTAATTTGGGGCGCGTTTCGGGGCGTAAAATTTTACAAGTCAAGCATTGGAAATAGTTGTATCAAAATAAGTGTAGGTTTTATTGTAAAATGTGTGTAAGGTCCCGAAAAAAATATTGAATTAAAATCACCCAGACCAAGACATGCAAAAAACAGTTAATGAGCTGTTTTATAAGCAATCATTTTGTTTTAATCTTTTTCTAGTTGTCACTACTGAAACATTTTGGTTTGATTTAATCTGTTGTAAATTGCATTCGACGAAAACATTGTGAAGACTACCTGTGCTTACAACCCTACGATACAAGGAAATATACCTTCTGAAAAAATCGGCGTGCGACGTGGGGAGGTCGGCTCGCAGGCGACATGCAGGACGTCCTTGCAAGCGGCCGAGCGAGGAGGGACGTGGCAGAAAAGTTTGGGGGTCGCGGGGCCGGAGCGGGCGCGGTCGGCTCCTCTGGGAGTCGGTCACGGTGACGGCAGAGAAACGAGGCTGGGCGGAACTGAGGGTGCTGAGGGGCTGGGCGAAGCGGGGCTGAGCGGAGCGGGGCTGGTCTGGAGAGAAGCGGGGCGAAGCCGTTCCTCTCCCCGCCGCCGCTTCCCTGCCCGCTCCGTCGCGCCGCGCGGCCGCTCCATAATTCACTGGCGCCGCCTCGCCGAGTCCTAAATCCAGGCCCGCACTCCGCATTCATAATACAGGAGCCTAAGAATACCGCCCGTGGGGCTCGAGTGGTGCCCGCAGCCACTTGCGCCGCCGCCCCCTCTGCCGTGCCCCCTTCTCCCGTCCCCCCGGCGTCACCACCACCACCACCTCCGTACTATCACCTTCGCCGGCGCCACCACCATCACCTCCGTCGTTGCTGCGATCACCGTCGGTGCTGCGATCACCGCCGCTGCCGCGTTCACTCCCGCTGCCAGCAGCAGCACCACCACCACCACCATGACCACCACCACCACCATGACCACCACCACCACCATGACCACCACCACCACCGCCCCCTTCATCCCCATCACCACCGCCGCCTTGTGATTCTGCTCTTCTTGCTTCTTTTACGTACTACTTTCTTGACTATCACTTCACCTACGCCAGTTCCATGCCTTCCCCGACACCTTTTCCCTTGTCTCAGCTTCCTCTTTCCCCCTTCAAACCACTCTACGTTTCCAATGTGGGACAATCTGAGAAATTTGTTGGCAAATTTCTTTTACTGATCATGGTCTTGGTAACTTGTGGATACGTTTGTCCGAATAGTGCATTATCAAGATGTCTCGTCACTTCAAATGCTACATTGCATGTCAATTAACTTTGCAAATGAACATTAAAACTGTTCTTACTCTTTAGTGAAGTATAATCATAACTTCATACTATTTTTTTGCGTTTTAGGAAATTAGTATGCAACTACTTTAATCCGTGCATTACTGAAAAGATAGTACACCACAAGATTCATTTGACAATTCACATTATTGAGTCTTAGTTACGTTTGTACCGCATTCTCTGATTTTAAAAAAATCATGACATCGTTGCCGTTATATTCTTACGCTCACATAAACGCGACTGCGATGAGCTGTCCTTTTCGGCTTTAGCTCGTGCTTGGAAGTGTTTGTTAATTATCCTGTTCTCTTATATTTCTTCCTAGCTTATATTCAAGAACTTTTCCGCCCACCTCAATTCGCGTCCACTATCATCGCCAGGGATGCTCAGAGAAAATGAGGGGCGTTGAGTAGTCGATCCATGGGAGCCTCTCATTTAAAAAAAATCTCCTCCCTCAATACCCCCCATAAACAGAATTAATTTCTCCATGCGTTAGAAGTGACTTTTAAGAGTTTAATGTGGATTATAGATGAAAACATTTTTTAAAATTTCTTTTGAGTGAAGAAAAATTCGGGGCCCCAGTTAAGTTGGGGCCTGGGGCAAGTTGCCTCAGCTGCCCCTCTTCTGAACGCTCCAGTCCTTTCTTCCCCCAACCTATCACACTAACCTTGCGTCCAGTTGTGTCTTCTGTACGTCGACTGCACCTCCCGTGTGGTGTGTCGATCGCGCTTCCCGCCGCCTTCCGCTGCGTCGTCCATTCCATCCCAAGCGCCCTCTTCCGCTTCTTCCTCTGAATTGCCGCTTCCGTTTCCGCCGAATTCCCCTCTTATCTCACGGCTTCTGCGACCCCCCACGTTCCAGCACTCAGCAGCCGTAGCAGCAGTTCTTCCTGTCTTAATATTACTGTATTTTTCCTTCTTTTATTGTTTTCATTGCCGTGCTGAAAATCATGCCTTTTCAAGTATTTCGTACATTATAATGCAAAATCATATTCTTTATAAACGATTGCATACTCTTGATAATTCAGATTATCGAACATAATTGTGAGAGAACCGTAGCAACATGCAAACTAGTGGTGCTACAGAACGGCGTAGCCTTTCTCATAATAGTTTCGTTTTCTTTTGCGTCTGGGGTAGATTTTGGGTTTTGCCCCACCCTCTTCCCAACACCTATATGTCGGTGTCCAAAAGACTTACAATACCAGGGCCTGTCGGGGTACTTGCTTCTCCTCTAAGGTAATTTCCAGTGAAGAGCAACTTCGTGTTCACTGAACAACGCATAGGCCTATCTCAACCATAAATCTTTCAATATTTGCCCGTAGTAGCATCTCGGTGCTTGTACCATTGTTCTGGGTGTAGGAATCTAGTTCGTCAGTTACACGCACAGATTGCATGTACTACACTTGCCTTAGGGCAAGAGATTATGAAAGAATACAGTTATAGACGAGGGACTTGGAATCCACCCAACGCCACGAACACAACATTCTTGCCTTATGCGAGTTTCGAACCCATAGTCTTAAGCTCCCATGTATTTATGCTCACCATCCCCAAGTTCCTGTCACAAGAGGCCGAACCACTTGACCGTACTCGTATTCGTAAAACATGTAAAAACTGACTTTTTATATATACGTGGTCATGGAATCCATGTATGTCAATGACTTCGTCACAATTCATTTCCGTAGCAACAATGCAAACAAATTTGCTTTAGCATTAAAATCTATCAACATCACTCATTAATAAATATTTTTTCTTAATATTTACTAACTCTACAACTCCTCTGATATTGACTAATTCTATAATTAATCCAATATTAACTATCTAAAAAGTGTGGAACGTAATATTTACAGTACGTTTCATTAATAATAATAATAATAATAATAATAACAATAATATTAGTAATAATAATCCCATAAAATGCTAACACATTACAACACTGAACTCAATTAGAAACATCGGAGGCATCATGTACCGAAATGTCAGATGATACTGATGTACCGGAAGCGATGGATCCGTGATAGGCGGAAGTGGCGTAGATAAGGCGAAGAACACTGATGACCACTGTTCCCGGAGGGCCGTATTACGTGTATACGTGGATGTGGATATCTCACCACCGATGACTGGATGTTGTGAGGCATCCGAAGAGCTTTGTAGTGGTTCTCGTAGACCTCTCACATTTTTTATTTCATTTTATCCAATTTTTTTGAAACGACTTTCTTATTCAAATTTCTTTGAATTGTGTCGCGTTTTTTGAAATCTATGTTTTTACATTACAAAAAATAAACGGGAATTGTGCGAGATATTAGTATGCCCCCTTTTTTTGTTATTTAACACAAATAGAACCTTTATATTCTCTGGTCGACTTTATTATCAATGTCGAGATGTATTTATGGAGATGTATCGATAATATTAAATTAATTTTCAATTGAATCTGGCTTTAGTGGAAACGAATAAATGGACAGATTATCTGATATTTCCCGCTTTCAAACGACAATTTATTACTGATTTAATTGTACTTCCTCATTGTATGCGTTATCGACACCCTTCAGTGTTCACACAGGAGCTTAAAAGTTTAGGATAGTATATCGAAATGTAATATTGCAGTCCTATTTGAATTAAGCTAATTGAAAAAATGCAACCTGACCATGAATTTCTTTAATTGCATGGAGTTTTCCTGGGGGCAGTGCGACAACACCACCGTAATTTACCCCCGAGCCGAGTAGATACGGCAGATCTGCCGCGAGCTATCCGATCCAAAAATCTGACGGCTTTAAAAGAAATTCACAGATATATTTCATCTTTTTGCTACCTGAAAACTGATTTATTTAGTAAATAACAAATATATGTATTGGCAATAACTTATTGAACTTACAGTAATGTATATAAATGTTATATTCAATTGTGTTTTCTCGTTCTCGTTCTTATTATGTGACAGTCTTACCATATGTATCATTTGGATGGAAAATATTTTAGAAAAAAATCATTTATGCCTACCTTTCATCTTCTACATTATTTTATTGCTATTTTATATGTTCAAGTCATTTTGTTTTGTTCAGTCGCCCCTCATTTCGAAAGTTAGTGAATTTTCGTTAAGTATTTTGCAGGAATATTGAGCAAACTTTTTCCCATTCCTTCAACGGCACGGCGTTGGCGTCGGGATCGAGGTCAAACGTAGGAACGAATGTTCGCAGCGTGGACTGTAGCCGGAGCAGATCGTTTGGAACGCCTATCAGAGTCACGTAAGTGCCCTGCTCGTCGTTTTCCGCTTTGGAATCGGTGGCTTCCCAGGGGAAGCTTCTCAAACGCGTGGGCTGTTCCGTGTCGCAGAGTAAGAAGTTGCCTATGGCGCGGCGGGGATTACATGAGTATATTTGATTTAACGTTTCGAGTCCGTTTATCGCTGTCTAACTTACTAGAGTTAATCTTTTTCGAAACATTCTAGGTAGACAGAGAATTCTACATCAGTGTACTCTTGCTTGTGTTTATTGAAAAGAGTCAACAATTCTAAGCTGTAACGATGAGTTTTATGAAAGTATGTAAGAATGACGTTCACCTCGCGCGACTATTAGAAAATCCTTTACTTCATCTAGGAATTTCAACAATTTTTCCAGATATGATTCTTACATACTTACTTTAGAAGGAAGTTCACTCTTTCCTTCTAAAAAGTATTTATAATCAAACATTCGATTTCACTCAAAGTAATGCGCTCTCATTATTAATTATTAATTAGCAGTTATTGATGAGCCATTATGATTTTAATTATTCAGATTATGTGAGAAGTCTAAGACACAAACTTGCCATAACGAATTTGTCAGCATGTTTCATTTCTTAAAAGGAAATTCAGTGCTCTCTCGAAATTTTTTCTTGTTATCCCATTATCCCAATGTCTGTGTTATCATCGTTCTTCATATAAATACCAAATATATTTGCCTTCATCATCCCTCCCTTTAATTAGTATGTTGCTGAGAAAATTGCATTTTGGAAGAGGTCGTCGTTTATGTTTTACTTTTTTAGATGAAATGTTATACATTAGGAGTTAGGAACAAAATTTAACCAGAATAGCTTGATGAGCGGAACTGAGAAGAAAGAAAAACTTGAGCGGAACTGAGAAGACAAGAAAATCAGATCCCCTAATAAGCTCCTTTGAAAGCTTAATTAATCGTTGCTGCGTTGCTTTTGGACAGATGGAGGTATTTACTCGAGCACTCTCTAAATCTTGCTTTTTCCCCTCTATAAGGGTAGTTGCTTTGAACGATTATCGAAAAATGTTGTGCCATTTAATACGTAACCTCAAATAATATGGTATTTCCCTCCTATATTTAATAAATAAAATAACGCTCATTTCTTCTTTTCCCTCAGAGAGTGAACTACCCATTTATAAGTGTAGGTGTCTTTGATGAGATCTATTTCTCACGAAAGAGCGTGTGTTCGGTTGCGTGTGCGAGCCGGTTAGAGTTGATGCGTGGCGCATGCCAGGAGGAGGGCTCCCCAATTACCTCCGCGCTGAGGGCGGCGACAAAACTACAAGGGACTCTCCTGGAAATGGTAAGAGCGCTTCAGCACGAAAATCTCACCTAGGCTTGCCTTCCGCTTTGTCACAACAAGGCGGCTTTTAACTCTGATACTGTCTTTTGAGTGTAGTGCTGCGTGTACAGGACTGTAGTTCGATTGTAGATTTTTGAGATAGATTTAAGAATATATTATTTATGCTGATAATGTGTATAATTTGTACCACGATATACATTGATATAAAATTCATAGTCAAATAGCAAATAAGGGAGGTTTGAGATTTCCAAAAAATAATCATACCACAATTTGTTGAGTCGAAAGAAGCAGTTTCGTACAAACCGGGGAAAAGCTTATCATTGTCGAGAACTGACATGAATAAGAATATTTTCATGCACCAACAAAGTTTTAAAATATGCTATTACATAGCCATACTTGCACGATTAATGCTAAAACTGAGAGAAATATTCACTATCATATTTTAGACTTTTACTCGTGTAGTTTTTATTGCCTCTTGTAAAAATGGAAAATTAACGATTATTTGACACTTTTTTCAGTCAAAAGTATCTGATTGAAAAAGAGGCTTTAAATACAAACCAGTGGTGCATAACAAGTCATTTTCTCCCGCATTATTTACAACATTTACTATTTTCGAAAAATCAGGAAGTTCAGTGGAGATGACACTTGTATCAGTTTTAAGCGTCATTGGCTCTATCCGACTAAAAAAATTAAGATAAAACCGTTGTTGAAAAAACATAAATTTCCTTTAATTTAAGCAAAAATTACGTGATAACTATTCGTTTTTGTAAAACAAATGTACACGACCTTATTTAAATTTCATTTTTTGCCTACGTACTTCATTAAGGAAAAAATCTGTCATTAATATTGTAGGTTGGCAATATTAATTTTTTGTAGTTTTCGAAAATTCGGGGGTTCGCCAAAAAATGAAATCTGTCATTTTTATACTGTACTCGAAACGAGAAAAAATACAGAAAAAAAGAGTCTTTTTTTAGAGAATAATTGATTAATAATTGTGTATATTTCACGCAAAAGTATGCAAAAACAATTCATATTATTGAACAATTGTGCATGACTCCATTTGAAGACAAACTTTCAAGAACAGATTTCGACTATGAAAGAATCTTGGTTTTAAATATGTAGTTGTAGGAAACTTAATTTGAAATTTTGCAATTTTTGAAAATTCAGAGAGATCAACAAAAATTAGATTATACCTATTTTAAGCGCCCTTTGCTCTATCCGAGGAAAAAATGTAAAAAAGAATTAGAGAAATTTTCTATTAAATTATGAAAATATTTTAAGAATTCGTGTAAAGTAGTCCAAAAATAAAAATAATCGTCTCAAATTCTCAGGGCCAGATCGATCGTGGAATATCAGTTTTGAAGAAAATCATGTGAACATTTTGGAGGCAAGTGTTTATCACGAACCAAGAGATGGACGAACAGACTGACGTTTCGCGGTGAACCAATTTTTGGGAATCGAGGGCCCACAAGGAATGTGGCTACACACGATCAATTTGTAGCGATTTTCTTCCCTTTTCGGAAATTGAAGGGCTTGGGGCAGTGACAAGATAAGCCACACCAGCTACATGAAGCTTCCCGCTATTCGTAAATGTTTATATTTTGATTTTGGTTATAGTGTCTCATATTGTTATTGTTTCACGCCCTTCATATATATGAAGAAGACCTAGCATCAAGATTAGCTATATTTGTACCAAAATCCAGATATTAATATGTACAAATAGCGGAAGGCTTGTTGGGGCTAGTGTGGCTTATTCTTTTACTGCTCCAATCCCTTCAGTTTTAGAATACGCAGCTAGCAATAAAAAAAGCGACAGCGACTTCTGTACGTTGTCAGATTGCTCTGAAAGCGTGCTGTACATTAATTCCTACTTATGCTATTTACGGATAATATATTAATTGTAATATCAACATAAATATGCGGGATAAACTAGTAAGTATCTACGTACAAATGTGCATTAAGCATAAATTTCGCAAAAAACTTCGCCGAAATATGAAAAATATAAGGAACAAGTATACTGATGTCATGAAACCCATACTATTAACAATGTTTGCGATCTGTAGTAAGATTATATAAAATTCTGCAATTGCATGGAAATTCTGTCTCTGCCTATCAGCCGCCAATCCCAGTATTGTAGGAAAATGAATATTATATTAGATTACATATTATATTTGAATACATGTATCTTCGCTGATGGTGGAACGGGAGCGCGTTGGTACGTACCTCGTCGATGAAACGAGGAGTAATCCTTATTAGCTATTGTCTTCCTTTCTCCGCTTCATAAATATCGAACTCTTCACGAAGAATGCATTATTGAAACTTGGAAATGCAGATGGCGTGTTCGTGCAATGGTCAACCGAGGATGTCGTTGCCCTGGGCACGGAACGGAAATGCAGCGAGCGTCCCAAAGCGGGAGAATTCCCCAGATCGATTCGTAGGGTATCGAGCCGAGGCGAGTCGAGCTGAACGCGACCGACGTCAGCCTCGTCGTGCCAGCAGTGGGAGCGCCGCGCGCCGGTCTTGGGACTTGGGCCGGGCCCCTCCGCTCCAGCCCGGCCAACTAGGACGTTCACACAATATAATTGACCTCAGTTACGCGGCCCGCCGCCCTCCATCCACTGCCCGTCCCAACCCATCCCGCTGCCCGCCGCTGGGGAAGCAAACGCTTTACTCGTACATCTCCTGTACCTAAGGTCGGAGGTGGAGTAATACATAAGCAGATTAAGTATATGCTAGATAAGGATTCACAAAATTTTTTAAACAAACATAGCTCATAATTAGTTTTAAACGCTTAATAACAATTCTTAACTATTTTGTTATTGATTCATAAAATTAATACATTTAAGTCAGATTTTTAAAAGGCTTTAAATTGTAGATTGAAGATCTTTTAAAATTCGCTTATAGGAGAACATTTTAATGCTCCTTCAATTTGCAAATTGAATATTTATGGTAATAATTTCATATTCATTTGGTTAATTAGGTTCAGTATTTAAGTTAGTATTGAGGGATCTCATAGTTTGGCTGTGTTTAGGCCCTCTGGATGTAAATCTAGCTCTATCTAAGCTTCTCAATATATTTCGACCTACAAAGAGTAATCGGGAAAAAAAGTATTTATCTAGAATTCTAATGAGAGAAGGGTTTGTGAACCTATTATTTCTCCTATCACAACAAACACTTTTCCTATCAATCTTAGCGTTCGGCAAGCAGTTTTAATCTCTTCGCGTCCATTACATAGGTACCTATATGTAATAATTTGTAGTAATGTCTGGTGCAGTCGAGTGCAATGTGAGCACCGCTCTGCAGAATTTGTCGACTGTTCGCGCCCGAACCTTTTTCGGCCGATCACGGATACTGTTTGATCGTTTAATTGCTAAAAGTCGCAAAAGTCGTATTTTTTATTGATACGTTATTGCTTGTTATTGCCTTCGAGAATGGGCTCGATATAAACTGCATTACTTACCTGAATCGAGAGGACCGCGGTGACGAAGGATATGTGAAAACAGTTGAATGATGCTACATGTTCTCTTGTGGAGGGGATTATGTATGAAGTTAAGAAAAGACTAACCGTGTCAGTTTAACATCTAGTTCAGTGCTTGCCAACTCAATGCTCTGTGACGTCACAAAAATCTGCTCTCCTGCTCGCAGCCGAAGCGCGGAGCAAAGCAAGTGCCCAGATGCGGCAGGCGTAGTGTTCCAATGATGGTACGGAAGTGAGGGAAAAGGGTTCGCTCGATAATTATGTTTCTAAATGTTAATTATTATTTAAATGATTATGATTCAATAAAAATATGAAAAAATAGTACATAGATTATTACATAACTCAAAGCAATATCCGACCCTGTTTGTCGTAACCAGTACTGTTATTCCACTTCCATTCTTCTAATACATAACGTTCTTGGAGAAGACAACTTTAACATTCTAGTACAATAATCTTTTATAATATATTATATAATTTAACATTTTTTTCGTCGAGAACCAATAATTAATGTTAACAAAAAAAATACCGGAGAATGGTCACGTGGGAGAATTTGGACGCCAGGCTTGATTATTTCATGTACTGTTTTGTTTGAGAAAGTTGTAAATCCTCGTGATTTTCAGTACCTCTTCTATAATCTATCTGAAAAATCTTTTATTTATCTCATAATTGCAGGCTATCTCTCAATTCTCAGAAATAATTTTCATCCCGCGGATTTCTCTGGGCTGCAATGCTCTCGTAATGCCTCTGAACATTGAACTTTTTATCATACTTGTGTTCTTTCGAACACCCTAAAAACTTCGCCATTGTTACGGTATCTACAAAAAGAAACATTTCTTCCCAAATTGAAAAGAAAATTAACGGGCATAAATGGGTTCTCATGTTGCGTGAAACACAGGCAATGGCCCACTGCCAAGGCTGTCGATCCCTCCTTCCGTCCCTCACCCCTTTGCCCGCAGTGCTTCTCCGAGCGTTATCTCGCGGAGAGGTACGGTGCTCCTACGTCATTTTTCCTCCAGTTGGCAAACGCTGATGTAGTTAATTAGTAAATAAGTAAATGTGAACCATTAAATGAGGTAAAATGTAAAATATTTTATGTGCCACGGACGTTAACTAATGATCAAGCGGCGACTAACAGCCCGAGGCCTTTTTGTCGCCAAAGATAATATGACGCTCTTGGTGCATAAATAACTATTTCATACCTAAGAGCTTCTCTACTCTCCAAATATGTACTGATGTTGCTACGTAATACGAATGTTTTACTGGCATGGAAGGCGTGTGGCAAATCTAACTCTAAAGGGCTGTAAAGGGTCTCAGCTCTCAGCTGTATGCAGTCCCAGCAATCTTACATTAAGCATACTTCTTTTCATAATGATTTTTCTCTTCGCTCCATTAGTAATAGACATAGAGGACCTTGTCCTGCAGGGTGTGTCGTGTTTTGTGTGACCGTTCGTGAGCAGAACATTCAGTTTAATGCATCCAAATGGGTGTCTGGCAGCCCTTTAATAATGAAGGGCTCTGTGTCCGGCGACTTCCGGACGTCGGAGGGTCTAAAAGCCGTTCCATGTCTTTGCTACACATGCCGCTGGAAAAATCTGCCCGTTCTACAGGGAAAAAAAATTCGGCTGCGAGCGTTTATTTTGACCCCACTTTTCTGCGAGGCAGCGGCTGTGAGAATGGCGACCCTGGTAACAGACTCCCACAACATGGAAGTTGTAATTCCGTCAGCACATCTGTCGCGGTGGTGAAATGTAAGTTCATAAGTTCGAATGGATATTCTAAAGGCTGCTCCACACATTCGACGCGATTCGACAGCGAGCAATCTCTTCTATTTCATCATTTCTACATGTTAGTGATGTGTTGTCTGCAACTTCACAGCAAATTGACGGGTTTGCTGTTAAAGCCAGCTCATTTCATTGTTTATCAAAATTAAATTTTTTGCATAGTTTAGGAGAAGGGTCTTTCATATTCTCACGAACAAATGTAGTACAAATTCATCAACCCATTTAAAAATGATGCTAGCGCATATCCCAATAATATCAGACCTCATGAGGAGGCGAAATTTTGGAGGTGTCGATGAGGAGGCGAATTCTCTTGTAATATATTCACAAATGGAATGACCTGGCTTCAATAGCAAATGCATCTTCATATTTGCTCTCATATAAAATTCATTTTGGTTGTCATAAGATTTACCAAGCTCAGTCACTTTTGCTTCATTTTCATTGTCCATTTAGTTTATAACATATTCAGTATCATTATGCATATTATTAACATGATGAATAATGTTCCTAAGGAGGCTTACGATTTTGACTCAGATCTTACGTAGTATTATCTGCAACGTAGGAAGTGTTTCATCAAGGATGTGACATCACAACAAACCACAAGATTATAGGACATATCCAAAGGGATTGTTTTGAAGGCTAAAATTATGCATTACGTAATCATTTCTTCTGCATTACTTGGGATTATTAAATAGGTTGAACGTTGATAATGATATGACTAGAAAACAAGGAAATTATATCTACAACATTTTGTCTAGAACTACGATCGTTTCGTGCATTAATCTTTTTGTAGATTGGTTTTGCATTTGGTGAAACACATTTTTCATAGTTGTATGTCACATGATATCAGTTTGGTAACATGGTGAACAGCGAGCTACGCGAGCGTGACAACGGACAGTTCACAACGTTTGCGTTCGTTATAATCGGAAAGTTATAACGGAATATTAATTATTAGGGGGCAGATTTTAATGAAATATCATTTTTTCTTTTCACTTTACAATAATGCCGTTTAGTATAGAAATTCATTTTATGTTACGACAAAACGAAATGACCCATTTTTATGTCATTTTTTGGACATTTTTATCGATTTCAACTAATAAGTCATTTTTTATCCTTTTATGAAAATTTTTATGCTTTTTTGCTAATTTCATCTATTTCAATTTCATTTTAATGGTACCTGCTTCAAACAATATTTACGAGATACAACAATTGTTCACCATAGAATACCTGAGTAGCCTATTCCGATTTCTTCGCTCATATATTGTAGTCAGCCTTTGTGAGTACTATGTAATCTAAGGTTCCTGTGACGCCTATCAGCGCCACTGTCAATTCGGCTGATTTTGCGATAAATAAAGGGAGAGATGTTCTTTTAAAGAACATTCTAAACCAAACGTTTGCAAGCTGAGTTCACTTGAACAAAAGCAAGAATCATCGATTACATCAGTAACATATCCGACAGCTAGAGTTGTTCATCTGAAGTGCTTTTGATACATTTTTTACGTCATTTTCTTTGTTTTTAGGGCATTGTCGAAACATTTTAACAGCATTTTATTGATCATTTTTGGCAGTGTTTTATGTCATCAAAATTCGACCCCTACTGATTATAATATTCGTTCGGAGATATTCATTCGCCAAGAATCATATAATTGCTAGAAATGGTTATCTTTTGGATCCAAATTTAGGATCTTTTTGCCGAGACTGATAGGCAAGGCAAAACTCGAGGCAAAAATCGAGATCATGCGTGCAACAATATTTTTGCTCAAGAACTTGAAACTTTTTTTTCTACGATCGCATAAAAATACCCCTATTGGGAATCATTGTTTTTTATCGTTGCTTTACATTTTTCAGATGTCTTAGGAAAATACTAACTGCGCGCATGCATAATCGGTACGTAATATCCCTCAATTGTTTGTGTACGATCGTAGAAAAATATTTTGGTATATAATACTTTGAAAAATAATTGTACTTCATTATTCTTGAACATTCTCTCTAGATACGTAGAATTTTCTACAATTAAAATTGTGTGATTTAAAGTTTCTTCGCCATTCAGTACCAATTCACGGCAACTACTCTGAAAACTCTACTAAACATCTCGCATGTGATTATGATCTGCAAAAAACGCTCTCACAGAACTTTTTTCGTATCGTCTTTCATGTCTGCTCGAATTTGACTCACAATTTGTTCGAACGGGCGTGGGCTGAAGCCACTTTGTTTAAATGAAGTTTTCAGCGGTTTCCGTCTCGTCTTTCTTTCGCGTAATAACGGTCGTCGACCGCACAGACCCCCTCGCGTGAAGCCTAACACCGCTCGACGACTCTTCATTTTTTGGTGCGCGAGCTAAACTGGGGACGAGGAGACCCGCCACGTGTTACTTCGCCGGAGGCGGGAGGTTCGAGGTCCCTCGCCCTTGCGCGTGCTCTGCTCGTGGAAGCGTGGGTGGAAGGCTCGTTTGATGTACCGTGAAACGCGCGGAATACTAAGCTGGAGAAGAAATGTGGACGGATACGCACGGAATAATTTCAATTTACGTTGTGCTTCATACCAGTCTTTGAAATTTCAATTTTAATAGACCCTCTGTTGTCCTATCCTCGAGTAGCCTCAGTTCCTTCGAATACACCGACGATGATTAGCTAGTGTTTTCTGTCTTGTTCGTTATAAAACAGGAGACTGTAAATACTACGTTTATTGAATGTTATCTGAACTAATGTATAAAACTAGTTTAGTACAAGTGCTCATTTTTAAAATCCCAGCATGTTTAGAAAAAATACACTTTTTAATTTGATATTGCTTCATTACATTTTTCTTTGTTCGTCTTGTTTTTTGAACTTAAACTAATTCATGACTGAGTCTCCGGTTTAGCATGCCTTCTTACACACTACTTGTGTTAGTGAACTTCGTATAGTCACTCTCCTCGTGCGGAAGATCTCAACAGAGGTCGTAGATCTTAAGGAGATAGGGAAACCCTTCACTTCACCCCTCTAAGGATAGAAATATCTTCCCTTTAAAACGATCAGTGGAATAAAATATTAACATTTCGAAAATTGAAAGTCGAACAATGCTCTTAAAAGTTCACAAACTACAAAGATTTGATCGACTGTTACTAATCCCGCTGCCACAAGTTTTGAATTTTTGGCGTGGATTTGCCCAGTAAGAACATTGGCATTCATAGCGAATCGGAGCGATTTATTTTTATCTTCATGTGTATTCACAATAATTCTTTTACGTAGATGCGATTACTAGGAGTTAAAATCGTATTTGATCGTATTTGAGAAAAGAACATAAACTTTGCACTTGTTAACGTTTTTAACTTTAAGCATTAGCCTACTTATTTGAAGAAGTCGTAACCTTCGAATTTGACATTTCCTTTTGAGATGTCGCCGTCTGGTTACGGCGACGGCTGCAGACCCGTGGCGGTGAGACGACCTCTGGATTGGTCTGTGGTTAATATAGGAGAACATGCTCTTACGGTGGCGGTGATCTGAAGTATGCCATTTCCTCTGCAGCTCTTGTCTGGGGTACAAGAAATTGTGGTTAACAACGTTATGGAATATAACGAATGAAATATCTCAGTAAGAAATGCTTTCTATTGTCGTTTGCTTTGAAACGGTGGGTTTTGTTGTGAAGGTCCCATTGTAACATAATCGCGGCTATTCCAATTACCGGGCCGACTCCTTCTTGCAGAGGTAATAAAGTGGTTCTTGACGTATATTAGTATATTATGCAAATAGTTTATAATGTTATGCTGTAGTGCATTAGTTCTTGTTTTGAAAACGAGCGACGTTAGGAGCAAGTTTTGAAGCTTGAATGAATTGAAGCAACGTTATATAATATTGTGTTATAAAAAAATATGTTATGTAACTTGTTTATAAAAACCCGTAACCTTGGTACAGGAAGAATGTTACCCAAATAGCACAAAAACTGATTTAGTCTCTTTGTAATAGTTTATTAAAACAAGGCATTTTCTTCTGTTGAAAACAACAAATAAACATTTTTGCACACTCACCTCTGCAATTGGATTTCACGGATCATTTAGTATGAAAAGCTTCATATTTACTTTCTAGACCGAGATGATTTTCAGCTCAGGCCTTAAAAGTAAGCATGTAATTAATACCAACACAATCCACGAATACTAAATCAAACCAAATATTAGTAACGCCGGGAACTGGAACGTTCGGTTTCACCTTCAGCGACTGCGTATCCAGTAGATGTTAAGGCAACTTCACTGCCTTCTTTTTATCAGTTTCTGATTGTTCTAATGGCAATAGGAAGGTTACTTAATTATAAGGTTAATTATAATTTGAGGTAATATAAAGGTAAGTCAGAAGCGAGTGTGAAAGAAATGTGTGCACATTGGCCGCCGAGTGACGTTTTTAAGCTCGGAATAATCTGTCTCGATTACCCTACGCCCCATCTCGGTTGGAAAAGCACCTTGTTTGAAAACGTACTAGGTTTTTCACTTTGTCCATGTTAACCACTACTCCTACGAGCCTCTAGACCAGTGGTGTCAAGGTCTTCTACTCGTGGCAGTAGAACGCGTCGTGACTCCGTGGCATGCCACGAGCTTCTCTGTGCAACTAGCGTCGGGAAAGGGAACTATTAGTAACCCCGCAGTTTTACAATAGGGATGACGTTGTCTCTGGTGGAGGGGTAATGAACTGCGTGGAGGAGCGATTTCGTCGTGGTACTCGGGCCCTGGACTCCCGCTCATGGGATCAACCTTGATCACACTGCTCTAGACGCCTCGCGCCGAAGTTGATCGTAATGCGGCCAAAACAACTTTTTCCTTCAATAGACTCTATATAATGACACAACGTTAGGTTTTTCTATTGATGACATCAAAAAACTCACGCCTTTTGTTACTGAAGAGTGTAGCGGCATCAACAGATATTACTGCAGTGCTTATGGCCTTGTGGTTCCAGGGTGTCGCCAATCAACGGGGGAAGAACATCGCCACCTCCTGTGATGAAAACATACACTTGCACTTATGGAACTAATGACCATAGCAGATGACGTGCCCTAAACACGCAGTAATCAATCAATCCTAGGTTTCTAAAGATGTACAGATTGAAATATTGAAACCGAGGAACATTTCTTAGGGTGCGAATGCCATTTGAGTCCGTACCCTGCACTAAAGCTGGGTTGAGCCGTAAAAGCCGGGGTTTGTGAGGGCGGAGGCATCGCTGCAAGGGCGACAAACGGCCGAGAACCGCAGTGCTGTCGCCGTCACGCGCGAAGACGCTGCTGCATCTGGCAAACACGTGCTTGCGAGCGGCTCCACCCACGCCAAGGGCAGCAGCAGCCGCGCCGCCGCTGTCACCGACGCCGCCAATGCCGCCGTCGCGGTCGCCGTCTCCGCCGCTTCCTCCGCCGCTCTGCAGCCCTTCCCCCGTTCCCGCCGCTCACCTCGTCCTGCCACGCCACGCCACGCCACGCCACGCCCCGTCCCTCCCCGTCTAGCCCCGTCCCTCCCCGTTCCTCCCCGTCCCTCGCCGTCCAGCCCCGTCCCTCCCCGTCCCTCCCCGTCCCTCCCTGTCCCTCCCCGTCCCTCCCCATCCCACCCCGTCCCCTCTTCAGTCAGCATATAAAATCCTCACACGTAATAATATACATAAAATTATAAGAAAAGCTACTGTCTCTTTCCAAAAGTACAATAAAAACTGCCGTACTTAATGTTCCATTATAGAGTTCCTTGTTCAATGATCAATTTGTTAGATTCACATTACTACGCACACAACATTCTTATCCAAAGATTTAACGGTGTGCACACCTCTAATAAAACACCTTTCGGTACAATGAGGCAAATACTTCGAAAGTATGAATTTCAAAGACTTTTGGACTTCTGAATACACTAGGGTCGCCCGTCCGCTACCTCGTTCAGGAATCCCAACGATGCATGAGAGAACATTGAAGTGTCGCGAGCTTAGCTGGTCATGTGGAACGTCTTGCTCTGTAGCGGAAGGTGTATCTGCTGCTGCATTCGGCAGAGGAGGATAGAGGTCAACGGGATACGGTGTTTCCGTAAAGGTTACATGGATGAACTTGCGAAGAAGGAAACTCTGCTTCGAACTTTTGTAATTGGAAGCAATCGTTGAAGTAGGAATTCATGAACGACAGACGGACTCGTATAACAAGGATGGACTCGTAAACAAACTCTTTACTCATGTTCAACTTTGTGAAGAATGCACGCACGTTTGATAGTATAAGATTGCTCCATGAGATACAGTAACGAGATAAATGTGGACAGTTGCATAAAAATGTAGTGCGTCTTTTATATTTAAAAAAGCAAGAACTTCAAAAACGTGTTATTATTTCTGTCCTTGCAATTCGGTGATTAAGTTTAACGCAGCGTACGTTTGGGGGGTCTCCCAAATCAAATTTCTCTTGAAATTTGTTGATGTATATTTGTAGAAATGGTTTTGAAAAGCCGCCTTTTTGAGCTGACACTCTCTTGTAGTGGCACCGATCGTGCGGAAGAGGTAGAGCGCGTGTGTGAATGAAGCTGAGTACTAAGACAGCGCTAGCATTGCTAATGGGTTGGAGAATCGATTAGTGCCGCCACAGGTACGGCCACCCATGCCGTCCTCAGTTGAGTCAGCGGCTGTGTGACTCATGATGTCAGCCCCATTCCACAACCTGTCACTTTACCGTACCCAATAGTACACACGTGTAACTTGGACCGGCTGAGATGGCTCAGCGCATCAAGTATTATCACTGTAGTGTCTCTGACCGGAAGGCCCTATGATTCAAGTCCCGCAGGATTTTCGACACTAGATAAATAGTTGGGTCGAATTCAGTCGCTGTCTGGAGGAGAATTCTACCGACCGGTTCTTCTGCTCGGTACTTTTCCGATCAGTACCATGAAATATCCAATCTAACGGACCGCGGTCCGCGCGCGATAATTCCCTCCTCTTCCTTGTCCTATCTTTACCCCTTACGCATTCTTTCACACACTTATACACACATTCATACACTTACACCACCATAAAAAACATGTCAGGTAGTGAAACACATTCTGGAGCTTGGAGCTTGTCCTGGCTGGGGCGGTTCCCCGCTAAGGGGATGTACCTGGTTGGGGAAATCTTCGCAAACCGACGTGTAGATCGGTGCTAAATTTCACCATCCAGCGGGGAACGGAGGAGAGAACACCGCCATTCCCCGGGATAAAAACGCACTCGGGACTAAGTACCTCAGATGTTAGCGTGCACGGTTACACTAAATAATCAAACAATCAAAATGTAATTCAGCTGCGGAAAACAATGTTATTCGAAAGTTATAAACGCGAAATTTCAGTTGAATGATTCACAATAATTATTTGGGTTTGAATACGTTTAATGTACCTCGTTGTTAAATGATCAAATGTAATATCATATTGTTTGTGATTATGTCACCCGTTATGCGGGAATATCGCACAACATTGTACGTTTTCAGTTCAAACTCTGCCACAGAAACGTTAAGACCATTACAATGTTTTTGACCGGGAGGCCCTAGGGTTCGAGTCCCGACGGTGGCAGGATTTTCGACATTAGCTAGATAACTTGATCGGATGGTGAAGTGAGAAATTTGTTCTCCATTGTTTTGTACCATTGTCTTCCTGTGTAAGTTGGTGGAATGGCTCCTGAAGCCTGACAAAAAATGAGGTCCTCATTTCTCAAAATAGGCTGGATGTTTCTTCTTTTTAGTAGGTCGGTGTCTATGCTGTTTAGAGTTCAGATATCTTTTAAATGAAGAAAAAAAGTAACGATTTTTGGTGATTACGTTTTCTTAATCGGCTCCACGGATTTTAATGATTTTACAAATACGTGTATTTTTAAACCACAAGTGATTTTAAAAGAATACGTGATATATCATATCTAACTCGGAAACCTGGTGGAGATTGAAAATGCAGGTTATATTAAAAAAACTATTAAGAAGAGACTCAAGGTTCATGTTTGCGGACTTATGTCTTCGAACCAGAGGTCAGATTTGAATGTAATTAACAACGAAAACTGTCTGTAAATATGTTAAATGAGTTCCGATTGAATTGCAAGAAACAAAATAGTTGTGAACTGTTTATTCAGGATAGTCTGGTCCAAAACCTACACTGTTGAGCAGTTAGATGTACTAACACAACGGTCCGTAAAAATAAATGATATCTCATTGAATTGATTGGCCGAAAAAAATGTTGGGAACTCCTTGCTCGGGAAATATTGGTTTTGACATCTACCAGTGTTGAACGTTTAGCTAATTTTTATTGAATCCTAGTGAAGTAGACGGTTAGTTCTAGTTGTTCAAAAAAGAGCATTAAAATCTATTACGTGAATAATTCAGTAAAACCATCTGATATTTCTTAAAAGAATGCACATAATAAAGTGAAATGAAAAATATAGACAAAAATATCATTTTTTATATATTTATAAATATTTATTTACCCAAATTCGATTCGAGTCGTATGTAGCGTTGCATTTTGGGAGGCAGTAGTACAGTGCTTTTTTCTTCATAAAGAATGCATTTTTTTTCTCCAAGAATGTACAAAGTAATTTTTTGTACATCGAACTATTATTCAGAGTTGCTTTTTAGTGCAATTCAATATCTCATAATAAATACAAAGTATCAACTTTATTTTATATTATATTTGTAAATGCTTAACTTTTGCTTCTTAGCATTATCAGTAGTTACGTCCCACCTATGTTCATTAGAATAATTCACCTCAGTTCATTAGAATAATTATTTTAATTTTAAGTTATTTTACACAAAGTATCAGCTGAGAAACTCCTCATTTCACAAATTAATGGCGCAGTTGAAGTGAAGAAATGTCGAAAGCCTTGACGTCGAATATACAAAGACCTTACTCAATGACTGTTACGTTTCTTTGTTGTCTTATTTAGTAGCTGACCTCAAATGACATCAATTGTCTCATTTAGCAGCTGTCTCAAACGCATAATATGCTGCTGAGTGGACTCTGAAAACTAGTCAAGTTGAGACTGATAAGTGTTTTTGAGAGGAATTCGTACGTCAGTTTTTCTAAGATGGATGGTAACTCATTACATAGTTTTAATATAGAAATTTCATGCATATATATTCGAATTATATGTTTGGATAATGTAATTTTTCTTGAAAAAAAATCCACATTAAAAGGACGATTGTGCACGTGAATGCAACTATTACCAAAACGATAGTGAAATAACCAATACTGCATGCCATAAACTTGCAAGATTGACTTCATAAATCAATTTTAATGTACTGTCCTCTCCCAGTGGGAGTAAGCTTTTCATTTCCTGCAACCTGACTAAAGCGTCGTTCACTCCATGAGTGTCAGATGAGGCCTTACATTCGTACAATCATTTTTTCGCAACCACTCTCTTCCATTGTTCATATCACTTCAGAATGGAGAGTCGGGCGCTCCACTCACTCCGAAAGTATCGGAATTTTGTTTTCATTCTCCCTCGCAAACTCCAGTAGCGGACTACTTTGTTGCGGGCGATTGTTAAACAACATTGGGAGGGGTGGGGGACGAGGAGGCGCGAGACTGGAGGAAAGAGGAGAGGAAATGAAAAGCGACATTCATCCATTGAAACAGGGAGACGTTCTCGTCGCCGCTTCTGTATGTGGCGGGCAGTAGCGGTGTCATGGCAACGGCACTACGGCTCCCCGCATGTGCCGTGATTATTCATGAGGGCGGCCGTCCAGACAGCTCCGAGAGGACAGGGGAGGCGAGACGCGCCGCGGCATGCTGCAGCCTCGCTCTCATCCGGGACGGGGGAGGGGGTGACAGTGGGTCCGACGGCGGGACGTTGAAGGCCACAAAACTGTTCGGAGGACGCCGTCTGTGTGGCCGGTCGTCTGAGGGAGGGCTTCTTAAACAAGAGGTTCTGGAGCTCCCATGGGCCGCATGAGAAATTCAGCCAACGCGTAAAGTTCCGCCCCCCGGGCGGTTCGATCTGAGGATAAAGAATGCAAACTCTGGAGGTGTTCAGGGGAAATTTTCTTGTACATACACGGCGAAGAGATAGGGGATGCGGAACAACCAATTAAGAGGTTACAAAAGAGTTTATATCACAATGGCGGGGTGCATAAATAAGAATGCAATAATTTTCTAATAGCTGCAGTTAACTCGCTTTATTTTATATTTTAGAAATACTTTCTGTATATTTCCTTATTTCTTGGTAGGAGTGCTCTCTGATCGTAAATAAATTGGATGGGACTTGCGTTTTAAATGCAGTGGGCACCGGAAAAGTATTTTATATTCAATGTTGCACTCAGAAAAATCCATACTTCTTGGGGCATCTGGAGATGTCACTGCAGTCCCACTGACCTCCTGGTCCTAGGTTCGAGTTCCGAAGGTGGCAGGATTTGCGACACTAGCTTGTCAGCTAAGTCGAATTTCAGTGGCTGTGTGGAAGAGAATTCCAGTGGCCGGCTACTCTGATCGGTGGTTTTCCGTAGTTTCTCCGATCAACATCAGGCGAATGCCGGAGCAGTACTTTAGCAAACGGGCCACGGACCGCGCGCGATCTTTCCTACCTCTTCCTTGTCCTATACTCTCTCTTACACACACTATCATGCACTACACTACTTTACATGCCGGGAGACCGATCGGGAGCGTAGAGCTTGTCCCGGCTCGACGGTGCTCCGCTGGTGGGAGATAGCCGGTTGGGGATAATCCGATAGCCAACCGAAGGTCGGCGCCGAATCTCGCCATCCCGCGAGGGAAGACCATCGACACCCCCGAGGAAGCATACACTACACTTAGGAGACTAATGACTCTAATAGTTGACGCGCTCGGAATTACTAAGACTGGAATGCTGACTCAAAGAATGGTTTTGCTAACGAATGTGTAACGGCAGGCTTCGTGAAAAACAGACGTTCGGCATTGTTCCACTACTTTCTTATCAAATTACGGAATAGCTCAAAGACAAATATTGTGTTTCAAGAACAATTGTTGAGTTAAGAGAATAATTGATCGGTAGTGATTTCATACATTATACCAACATATTGCGCTTCGATATTTTTAACATTCATACAATAACGCACATTGCTTAATTAGTTTATTCTGTCTGGTCTAATATTCAATTTATTCTTGAAGAAATCGCTGGTATGATTCCGAGAAAGCTCTTTTTCATCAAAATATGAAATCCAGTACGTACAGTTGAAGGCGATTTGCAATAATATTGTATCAGTAATTAGTTACTGTAAATAATTAAGTGCAAAATGCTTACACAAATATACTGTCCCGTTTTTACGAACTTTCGGACATTCCGTGCTAAATTGTATTGTTCTTTCTTTTGTGTATGTTTGTCTTGACTGTGGTTGTGTTCTGTTGGTGTTCACTATGTCTTAGTCTCTCACCTTTATTACTTCGCGTAGTAAACAGCTGTTGTGGCGTCGAGTACTCTTCCTCGTACTCCCAACATTGCGTTTCGTAATTCACTTCTTAGTATTCACTAAAGGGAATATTACGGTTGACGGGATGGAACTAACGGAAAGTGCGGTAGGGTTGAAAGACTTTTTGCCGAATAGATATTAAAAGATATTATTCAGCTAGTATCAGAAATATCGAGTGGTTTTTCAACAAGAAGAGGATAAATAACGGATCTTTCGTTAACAAACATAATGCAAGTAATTTTTACGTTGTAAGGTTTTTCACATTTGAAACACTTTTAAAAATATGCAATTGCTTTCATAATAAAAAAATATGTAATTGCTCACCAAGGAAGTTGCAACTTCACTGTAAATTCATGAAACATTAGCTAACAAAAATTAGGAAAAGGAAACAAAAATGCACCAAACGAAATTTGCACACCTTAAAGTCAATTTATATATTACAATAGTAGTTGTTTCGTATTTTGTATTAGAGATGACGTATTTAAAGGTGGGACAAAGGGCCGCAAAGGGTTAAGAGCGTCGGTGACGATCAGGACTCGGATTCTGAAGACATAAAATATCTTTGAAAATGTCCTATATAAGGACTTAAAAATATGAGAAATTTGTATGAGGAATAATATAACTGAAAAATAAGGGTAAATTACCTATTTTTTTTTAGAAAATAGTCAAATTTGTATGAAAATATTTTTTATGAATATGCCGCCTTGGACCTCGCGTGCTTGCGCCCTGCATTTGCCGGGGCTCAATTTTATTATCTCGGTCGCAGGTCCATGCTTTTTTTATTAAGGCATCAGCATTTAGCTTGATCCTATTTTATCTCTCAGGGTTGTTAGCTACTGCCTTAGGGGCACTACTGCTTTAGCGATCTCGGCTATCCGGACCGGCATAAACATGTTTTATTTAATTAATTTTACGATTTTAAATAAAATATATTTATATAAAATTATACGTAATATTAAGTCTTTATTTTAGGAGGAAAAGTAATCCTTAGCTCCGATCTTCCAATCGTCAGTTTCGAAAGACCGAGGAAGTTGTTTTTTCTTATATTTATAACTTTTCGTTTCCACTTTGGCTACGACGTTCCGGTCAGATGGCACAGCAACACCTACAAGAAGACATGATTTTTACTCAAAATCTCGGAGATCAATATTTGGTTTGACAGCATGTAGAATGAGAATGAATTTGTTGGTCGAAAATTGTGTACACACGTCCAAACGATGTTATAGCTTTTGGTGAGGGTTTATACAAGTTATATAATGCTTTTGGATTGTTATAATAATAACAATAATAATGATGATGCTGCTGCTGCTGCTGCTGCTGCTGATGATGATGATGATGAGCACCAGCGCACCCAAAGGGGACTCAGGGGATCTCCCCCCCCCCTCAGAAGCCAATGATAAATATTAAAAAATACAGCTTTTACTAAATTTCTGTAACAAAAGTCAATAAAAATATCAATTGTTATAAATATTAACTATAGTCAACAAATTAATACATTTTTTATTTACCATAAAGGAAAACGTGTATAAGAAAACATCGACTGGGCGCGAAATCTGTAGCCCCCGAGATAAATCCTGCATGCGCCTATAATAATAATAATAATATATATCCTCGATATCCTTTCATTCCACGAACAATGCCCATCTTATAATAATAATAAATCATTATTATTGTTGTTGTTGTTGAGGCACGCGCCCACTGTGCATGCCCCCGCGGGCAGGCGCCGCGGGTAGGCCGCACGCAGGGCCGGCACCGTGCCAGCCCGCCGCGTCACTCGAGCTCCGCGCGATCGGTATTTGAGGCGCGTCCGCGGAACGGAACGGAACGGTCCGGGACGATAAAGGGAGATATGCGGGCGCGGGAGTCCGTTGCTCCGAATTCGAAAGGGCAGAAGGCGACTTCCGCCCGCCCGCTCGCCCGCGAGATGGCCTCGTGTTCCTGCGCGTGCGAGTTGTATTTGTCTTCGGTTGAGTTGTGGCCATGTTTTGCTAATGAGATGGGCATTGTTCGTGGAATGAAAGGATATCGAGGATATTTTTGTATTCGTTAATCGCTAAATGGCTAGGAGATAACCATGTTTTATTTTTGCGAACTGTTTTTTTCTTCTTTTTATCCAAATGCTTTCATGAGCTCGCTGTAACGTGCACGGCGCCCATCATACCATTTTTGACCGGGAGGTCCTGGGGTTCGAGTTCCGATGGTGGCGAATTTTTGGTAATAGCTAAATAGATGGGTCGAATTCAGCCGCTGTCTGGTAAAGGATTCTAGCGGTAAGCTGCTCTGACCGGTAGTTCCCCCGATCAACCCCAGGCGAATCCCTTAGCAGAACCCTAACAAACGGACCGGGCGTCGTGAAGTTTCCTTCCTCTTCTTTGTCCTATCCTTTCTCTTTTCACCCACACTTACATGCACTATACTACCCTCGATTTCGTGAGTTTGCCCGCTGTGGCGCTGCCTCACTGGTGGGGGCTACATGGAAGTGGAAACGACCTGTAGGTCGGCCCGGATCTCACCATCCAGCGGGGAGGGACACCGCCACATCTAGGGATAAAACATTCACTATACTAGCGCGACTTATTGGCCTTAGAAGCTGGCGTGCCTGGAAATAATCAATTAATCTGCTGCAGTTTTTGTTACATTTTTCTGCATCTGTATTGGCATGTCACAATTCTCAGAATGCTCACTGAAAGGTTTTCTTTTGTGCAAGTCTTCTGTTCGTCGATAAGAAAATCTGATAGTTTGTATATTAGTACGGATTAAGTGGTTTACGATGTTTTCGCGCTTCAGCTAAATGGTGAAAATCTTCTTTCTAACGGTATTCCAGTCCAAAATCGTTCAATTTTAAAGAGGGGGGGGGGTTGCGATCGCAACCGCCTCTTCTTTTTGGAAAATGATATGTAAAAGCGTCAGATGTCAAAGTCATGTGCGATAGAAAAAGAAATGTTAGTACTTGTTAAAAAATGTCCAAAAATCAATATATTTAAATAATTATTTTTAAAACTACGTTATGGCATTTTTATGTGAGCTATATTGAGAAAAAAAAAAACTAATCCATTCATCAAACAATTTAAAAATCGATTGGTGGTCAGATGGCTTGCTTGCTGCTGAATGCGAGACCACAGAATAAGCTTTGTCGAGAGTATGAGAACCATATTGAGAAAATCTCGAATTAGATATTACGTTAACGTTATAATGGTGATCAGGCAGCGGAAGAGTAGCTTCTGCAAATTACCCACGATTATTCTGTGACTAGGATAGTGTTTACATAAGCAAGAACTAATTATGAAATGTAAGATTGCACGCAGAAGTTCTCCAACCCAATCCACAACCGCCGCCAGCTCTCCCTTTTTACCCTTCATTTTTCTTTTCACCTTTCATTTTCATTTTGTTCTTCCTTCCGTCTGTTTCCTCCCTTCCATCCTGTCACTCATTGCATCAAACAATTCATCGGGCCGCATCAGTATTGAACGTCGGTATTTTCTTCCGCCCTGCGATGCAGCGAGAACGTTCCCGAGGCGCGGGCTGTCGCTCCGCCGCGTTCCGCATCTATCAACTTGTTCATAAAACGTCACGGTGCGTCGCGGGAGCCTCCGTCCGTCCCCCCTCTGCCCGAAAGCACCTGGGGGGCAAGGCGGCGGGGCCCCGGCCAAAGCTCCTGGTTGACGGGCGTGGACAGGCGGGAGGGCGCGCCGCCCGACGTGTTCCGGGCTTCCGGGGACGCGCGGCGTTAACTAGGCGCGAGGGGAGTCGCTAAGCCGCTTTCGTCCGGAGGCCGGCGAGACCCCCTCTTGCCGTGCCTACGCGCCCGCCCCCACCCCCGCCCCCGCCACGGTTGCGCTCGCGGCCCGACGGGTGCAGCGGCCCGCGGCGAAGGGCTAGTGGAGATAGTTTCGATTGTTGTTGTGACAGCGGCGGTGGTGGAGGTAGCAGCAGAGGTAGTGACAGTGGCAGTCAATGGCGGTAGTAGCGAGTGTGGTAACGAGGGAAATGAAGACGGTAGCGGAGATGTTGGTTGTGGCAGTGATTTTAGCGGTTGTGGTCGAGGGTGGTAGCGCAGGCGGGGACGGTGGTGGTGATGGCGCCGGTTGTGGCTGTTGTGGTGGTGGTGGTGGTGGTGGTGGTGGTTGTGGCTGGGGGCGGAAGTGGAGCAAGGGCGCGGGCGGTGGTGGTAGTAGTGGAGGTGACGACACGCTCCGCTGGCGCTACCGTGGGATGAATGAGGGTGCCCCGCGCTATGTTACCAGCACTGATTTTTTATGGACTCGTTCACCGTGACTCATTGTGATCAGTTACTGAACCGATTGCTTGGGGAGAATATTTCATTTGGTTGCCTTCCACTGAGGTAGTAAGCCTGTTGAAACAAGTGGGATATTGTGGACTTGAAACAAATTATAAATATAGTACATTCTTCTTCTTCTTCTTCTTCTTCTTCTTCTTATTATTATTATTATTATTATTATTATTATTATTCCACTACATCACGTCTAAAGATGTTATGAGTCGGCTCAAAATAAAATCTACTCCAGGTTGCAACCAGCTACCTAAGGTGCAAATCTAGGGACTGTCGGTGCCTCTACAATACTTTGCGCAAAATGTGGGCTGTTCCAAATAAAGAAATTTCGTGCATTTCCCAGTCTTTTGAACTACCAGGGAGATTTCCAATACACGATTTATGGAATTTCATTCCACATGACTTAAAAATTGAACTATTTCAAAATCGCATTCGTACAAATAGTTCAGTGGTCACTATTCTAATTCATTTCCGTATATACTACAAATTCGAGACATTTCTAAAAGTGAAACTTTTTGAAATTACCTAAAGCTTAAATACCTTATTTGTTCACGTTATTCGAAGACAACACTCAATATTTGTACATGAACTTAAACTGCTCTCTGCACCGCGGGCACTAAGTGACGGCGGCGGACCCCAGGAAAGGAGAACTCGGCGGGGAGTGACGGGAGTTTTTGATCGCGTAACCAATTACTGCTCGCGCAATTAATCGTGGTTCCCATGGAGGGAGAGAAGGCGGCAGCGGCGGCGGCGGCTGGGCTGGGCCCTGTCCGGGAACCTGCGCGATGAAAACAAACGACCGCTGGTAATCATATTGTTCTGTGGCGTGAAGCCTCTTAATTGCATTCACGTGCGATTGAAATTGGGGTCCAGGATTCCGACCGTATTTCTCGATTACAATGAACTGTATCAACCAAAGTAATTATATGAAGTTTCTTGATTAATTGTGTGAATGATGTCTCTGGTTCGATTGTGAGCGGTGGTTATTGAGCTGCTCTTTTTGTATTTTTAATTGCGTGCTTATTCGTTTCTACTTTGCCTGACATTGTGCTGTGGATACGAGATCGTATTAAGAATATAAATTGAAAATTAATTTCTTAATAAAATTCTACCACGAGAAAGCATGTGTAATGTCGAAATTCCTAGTTCTCCTAGTATGTCTTCACGTCTGAGAAGACTCTCTTTCTCTATTAAAGATATTACGAATGCCAATTGCGTGTTTTATTGTATATTAGAAAACTGTTGATTTTCCTACTCCAGAATTCTGTCCGCTCCGGGCCGAATCAGGTCCTTGTAGTAAAAATTGCGTTCATGTTAGTAGCAACCAGATCACTGGGAAACAACTGAAGGGGACAACATTTCCAGCATCTGTTATGATCGTGGTGAGAACGCAATTTACGTTTTCAAGCCGCAGCTCGTGCTATCAACATCATTTTCGTTGCAAGGGCTCCCACCAGCAAGGTGCCACGGCGGAGAAACTTTCCTGGCACACGATGGGTATTCGTTTACAGAATATTGTACTATTAGGTGAGCTTTGGATGACTTTTACTGAATTCACCGGCAGACTTGGCCATGTTATGCTACACGAAGCTGTTTAATTCTTGATAAAAAAACAACTAACAGGAAATGCTTCCCGGAGTATTTTGGTGTTGCCTTCAAATTTCTCGTGAACATTGGAAAATAAATTTCGTAATTTTTGTACACTCTGGGATATTATGTGCTGTGCTGATCTTATATCTCGTTCGCGGAGAGCCTGATTCATTGAAAGGCATGTTCGCATGCTGCTTTTTCTCCATTGGCAGATGTAACAGGCGTGTTACGTTACGCGTTCCTAGACGAGATGTCATCCATAGCTTCGTAACTTCATTGTGACATTAATTTCTTCAAAGTTTCAGCAAGTTTCAACAAGTTTCACCAATGCTTCAATGTTTCAATGAGAGAACACGTTTGAGAAACAGAAACTTTTTAATTAAGTGGAAACTCAATACTTTTCAGTAGGAAGTTGTTCATTTCACGAAACACAGATACTGCCCACCACTACCTCGTATCAGTTCATTTCAACACTCGTATGTTCTGTCTTTGAAAGTCTACGCACTCTAAATACACGCAAAAAATGTGTTTACTGTACAATTCATATATGTTTTCACTTTCTGCACTACCCTTCTCAAGAAAATTTATTATTAGTAAATATGTCAAAAGCGTATAGGAAGAAAGGTATGAAGAAAATGTTTGGGGTACATACGTCAGTTTCAAGCTCAGCCTTAACTTTTTAAGGTGAAGATACTTTTCACTTCGGAGCATGCGATATAAATGCAGTGATTTACTAGCTTCGACTCGTGGCCTCGTACAGTAAATTTCTCAGCTCCATTGTTATCTTCAGATCATGCTGATTTATGGTAGGCGAATTTTCATCCTGAGAATGGCTTTTTGAATATTGTAAAGAACGTTCGTAAAACACATGTAGATTACGCTAAAATCAATGCACCTCGGAATGCAATTCAAAAACTCGACAATGAAAAGCGAACAGAAAAGAATACGAAAGCGTAAAGCGAAGGGATTGAACATAATAAGGAAATAAAATATTTGTTTGCGTAAGGCTTTTGGGCCCGTTTTAAAATTTTCAGGGGGGCCACGACCCCTTGTCCCCCTACTCTATGCGCACGACTATGCATGGAATGGACTTCCACCCAAGTGGAGGAAAAGGTGAGACGAGACTCCTCTCCTACTATGAATCACCTTGTTTCGACGTTCATTTGTTCGTCGCACGTCGCCGGGGCGCCCCACCTTGCGTCCTCTCCCGCGTGTAGCTGCCGCTGCCGTTGACTTGCCTGCCCTCTCGGGAGCGCGACGGGAACTCTTTCGCCACCCCGGATCTTGGCCCACCTGGAGAACCTGCGCTAAACTAACACGCTGCAGGCGTTCGGAGAGTTTCGCCTGTCCGCGGAGTTTGAATTGTGACTTTATTATTTATTTGTTTTTGTGGCTGGTTGTTTATTTTTCTTCATAACAGTTTTCGTGCGTTTAGATAAAATACTGAGAATCAAAAGCGAAAATAATACTAATTTTATAATAATGGTAATTTTGGCTTTGAAAAATAAGTATCCCTGTTGTTATTTGAAATTTGACCCACACAGTGTGAAATAAATCCAGAATTAATTATTTATACGACGATTATTAGAAAATCGGTAATACAAATTAGCTAGTAGATTTGAATAGAAAATTTGTATTTATGAATGATCATGAACATTGTTGAGATGATTTTTGTTTAAAGGCCGCCCTGCTTCTTGTTCTATTTATAGATGGGTGATTTAATGACAGCAGCTATATTTGGAAATCTTTTCTTTAAGTGATCGTTTCTTTTCTTGTAATCGAAGTTCATAACAGATTTTTGCACGAATACTAGTCGTAACATCATAACAGAAACTGCTCGTTAAGTTTCATTCAGAGTGCTGTGTAACTAGTAGACATTTCATTTGATCCTGGTCATAATTATTTCTGCTACCCGCGTGTAATTCCCAATAGTATGAATAAACATTGAAGATATATACGTCAATATCGTGACGTTTCACGCGTGCGTGATCCTGGCCAATGATATTGAAGGTGGCACTTCCGGAAGCTGCTCCACCAATCTTCCGTCGCTCTCTTTGCGGTTGCCGGGAAGATGCTGACGTCATCAATTAGGAGCGACCTACGCACGGACAGGACCTTCCTTTCGTTTCTTCCCCCATCCTTCACAATGGAGCCCCGGGTACCCTCTGTAGCTTATGATGTTGAAGCGTCTCTTCGTAGACAGCAGTCCATTGCAGTCGTTTCCTTTGTAGTCTTTTTGTCGCGCGCTGTTGAAAGCGAAACAAAACAGGAAACGGTTCATAAGGGTCACATATTACACGGCAGCCTGATGCGTCCACCGATTATTTAGCGAATTTCCTTTATCTGTTTTTCTTTTTAGAAAACATTCATAACTCGAGACATTTTATGCAAAACTGATCGCAGAAACTAATTTAATTTCAATTTATTTTGTTAATATCTACTTTTCAAATAATCAATGTTGGCTGGGAAAATCCCATCTCGATCAGGTTTTTGTCCAGTTTCCCTGATCCATTGAGCAAATGCTGAGATGGCCCCTTGTTTTGCTTCTGGACGTAAATGTAGCTTTACTGTGCGCACGTTTTGCTGAGCACTCCTTTTGCTTGTAGTTCATTTACCGTTGAAATTGATTTTATATAACTCGGGAACAAACATTTTTCAAATATTTTATTTTTCTAAATAATTATTTTCTAAATTCATTTTTTCTGTTGTTTTTTTTTTAATTTTTATTCTGGCCCTCAAGAAATGTGCGCAGATAAATCTCTTTCCTCACACGTCATATACAGTTTTTACTGTTTTTTGACAAATAATAAATGTTTTCGAATTGTTTCTTTAACAAAGCTGTGCGGGGTTTTGGTTGCTCTCTAAACGTGCGCTAAAAAATGAGTTAATTTGAATCTGTATATATTTCAATTGGTTCGTCGTTTCTATAGCTGTGTGACGAAAGAAGCTCATGTAGTCCGAATAAGATACGGTACGGTGAGCGGAATACGTCTTGCTTGCCACATGTCTTCCCTATCCGGGGCGTGGATTATAAATAAAGAACTGGTCTCAGTTCTGGGAACACCCCTAACTGGCAAAAGTGGGATTAATCCCAGAATGTCAGGAACCTACATATACATGCACGCACGTACATTTCCATTGATTTGCACGCGAGTGAAAGAATAATTCAGAACATTAAATCGTTAATGTGTTCTTTATTGGATGCGAACAGGCATTATGTAACACATGCCAGTGTATTATTGCCTTGAAATTCCTTCTTATCGATTAATGAGTAAATTATTGTGGCATTCATTTTAAAATGCGAAGTCAGCGGAACATTATTGATGAAATTTATCGAGATACACCAGATTTGCCATTATTGTTCGCAGGAAATCATTGCTCCATGGTCACTTTTGCATCAACCCGGCCAGTCACGCGATTGATGCTCTTTTGAGTAAGGAGGCACGATCCCCAGCTTGTTCTTGTTCAGTCATGTTGCCTTGGCTTGGAAACTGACACGGTTGACAGAAGGGTTGACATCCAAGAGGGCTCATGCTTCGGATGCATGAGTAGTATACAGTATCTAACATTCTTATTCGTACACGTTGCTTTTACAAGGTAAAATCTAATTATTTAAGTCAAAGTTAGGTTTTTTTAAAAACACTCGTTATAAAATGGAAACAATCTCATTACAAACTGAAAAACATATCTTCTGTATTAGAATTAGTTAGTACATTAATAAAAAAAATGAGAGTAATGTTCAGTTTGTGCAACTTCGGTATTCGTACACTAATGTAATAACACAAAATAAAAACTAATAAAAGAAAGTGAACTATGGCTTGAGTATTTTGTTGCATATTCCTTGGCTTTTATCACAGCTAGACATCCACACTTCGTAGAAAGAACAAGGTTCATCCAAATTTTGGGTTTTATTTTCTTCCATTCTGCTTCCTAAAAACGTTTAGTTCTCTCTTGTTTTTCACACCAGTTTTGTAAACTTCTCTCTTAAAAACTGACCACAAACGCTCTAAGGGATTTAAGTCCGGGCTTTGAGGTGGTGTTTAGAGTAATTTTGGCATGCTCCATAATAACTGAAGAGCGAATTTTTATGCCCTAAAAAATCTTGAAATATGCTTTTAAAATATGCATTTATGACCTACAAACTGTGAAATATTCACTTTAATATGCAATTAAAATTAACAATATTCATTTTCAGTATAAACCTTTCTTGATAAAATTCAGGAGAAGCATGCTTGGAATAGATAGAAAATATTTTTATGCAAACATAATGTAACCTAACTTACTTCTCGGAAGAAATAATTGAAGTAAATATGCACCTTAGTGAAGTACCAACATTGTAGGCCTTCTTTCACTTTTTCTACCTGGTTTAAAAAATATATCAAGAAATATCCTTCATTTGCACAAGTATTTTATCATGTATAGAAATAAAAAGAAAATTCGAACAAACTTTTCTAACAATGGACGCTCAAAAATAGATTCTATGAAAACACGAAACTTTTCTCTATTTTAACGAAATATGCAAAATATGCTCCCATAATTACAAGAGTATGCCCCAACAGGAAAAATCGATCAAATATGCTCTAACAAATTAATCTAAAAAGTATCAAATTATAACCAAATGTCAAGAAATTACTCTTAGCTATGCTTTGAAGCAATGGAGAAAAATATGTAAAATCATAGAAATCCGCTCCCTAATAATAACCTTGTCATATTGAGCCGGGCCCTTGTGCTTACTGTCGTTGTCCTGGTGCAAACAGTAAAAGGTGGCAAGCCCATTTTCTCAGCACTTTGTTTTATATTGTTTTTCAATATGTCGAGATAAACGTTGGTATCCATAATTCCATCAATGAATTAGATCATACCAACCCCCTTAGAAGACATACAACCGCATAACAAAACTGATATACCACCATACTTAACCGTGGGAATTGTATTCATGAAACAATCGCCTGGATTTGGCTTCTTCCAGTCCCGACGTAACCCATCTGACCCGAAGAGGTTTATTTTACAGTCGTCAGACATTATTTTAAAATATTTTGCGACGAGATATGATGATGTTTTGTTGCTAAATCTGAGTGTACGAATAAGAATGTTTGATACTGTATAGAAATTTAGCCCTACGTGGTCAAGCTGCAGTTCGCTAGTCCGTATGCTTACGGATCGCCCATCTTCATTTTGAGAGTGATCATAAACTGAATGTCTCCAATCCGACCCAGCTCAGAGCGGCCGTGAGCTTCGGCTACAGACGCGCGTTGCATGGCGCGTAGAGCCGGGGCAGCAACGCCGCGTATCTCGTTAGGTGGCGCGGGGCGGCTGGCGGACTGGCGGGGCCTGCCTGGCCTTTGAAGTGGGCGCATGCATACACTCGAAAGGAAGAAAAAGGCGTTAAAAAGGAGGGAGCGTGGATGGTAGGGGGAAAGGGAGAAGGGGAAGTACTGTTGCTTAAGGGCCTGCACGCGCATAAGCTTTTCTCTTAAGGCAGGCTCCCCGGGATAGGGTGGGCTGGAGTAGACGTAGGAGAGCGACCGCTATGCTGCGGTAGAAGAGTAGTAGAAACAGGATGACGAAGACCGGTCATCGCAGAACTAGCATAGTTCCGTGTGGCCGCGTAGGGTAATGCCGCTACATTTCCCTGCGTTGTAGCAATACCTATTATTAGTGGTCAGGCGGAAGAGCAGGCTAAATGGCCTGAGCCTCGCCACCAATAAAGACATTTATTTATTTATTATTACGGTCGTCTATGGCTAATCTGAAACAAAATAAAAGAGACGTCAGGAAAGACGTTAGCCATTGGGCGCGCTTTTGGCGTTTACAACAATTTTCTTGTCAGTATTGACGTTTTGCCCGCCTCGCTGTTTCAGGGTTACCTACCGCAGCATATCTCTTGGGCGCTTGCACTTGGCCGTCAATATCGGCTCGTACAAGGCCAAGTTTTTAATTAGATATTTTTTCGACGCGTTTAGTTTTGAGTAGAATTTGGAATGTAAGTGACGAAGACCCGATTTACACGCTCGTGTTCGTGCAAAGAATTAAAAACAAGGCTGCAAGATGCACGAAAAAAATGAATTCAAATAAGTTCTCGATATTTTACATTGTGTGTGAATTAAATGCATTGTTATTATTTGTATACTACAACTTTACTAAGTATAGAATGATATGAGAACCTTATTTTGACAAGTTGGTGAATTACCTGAAACAGAATACATTTTTTGTTGATGGCTTACCGCGCGCACACACATATTAAAACTTTCTTATGAAGTTCCCGGCAAAGGTGGCTCATGGCATCAATTGATGTCACCGCAGTGCTTCTGATCGCGAGGTTTAGAGTTCGAGTCTCGACGGTGACTCGGTTTTCGACACTAGCTAGATAGCTGGGTCGAGTATAGCTGCTGCCTAGAGAATTCTAACGGCCGACTGCTCTGATCGGTAGTTTTCCGTGGTTTCTCCGTTCAATACCAGGCGAATGCCAGGGCAGAACCCTAACCAAAGGGCCACGCACCGCTCGCGATTTTACCTTCATCTTCCTTAGCCTATCCTCAGCCCTCACTCACTCACTCATACACACACACACTCACACACACTAACATGCATTACACAAACACACATGCTGGGAGAGCGGTCGGAGGCTTAGAGCTTTTCTCGGGTGGGGGGTTGCCTCGCGGGTGGGAGATACATGGTTGGGAAAACCCCACTAGTCGATGGTAGATTGGCGCCGGATCTCGTCATCCAGTCGGGGAAGATCACTGCCGCTTCCCGATGAAAAAACCATGCACTGCACTTAAAGGACTAAAGACCTCGGTAATAGACGCGCCCTGAATCACTAATAGTCAATCAATCAACCTTGTTAAGTTCTTAAGGTTTTCCTTTTTTCAGCGCTTCAACGCAAGCTCAGTTTAAATTTAAATTAAGTGACACAAAATAAGTAATACCCCTGCAAATTAGTTTCCCCCATTCAATTTGCTCTAACGAGAGCCTACCCTTCAACAAAGGGCGGAATTACACCCCTTTCTCTTTGATCCCTCAAACATCCGTCCCGTAGGGCGGAGGCGACATGGGTTAGGGTGATGGTGCATTTCACGAGATTGGGGAATTTCCTTAATTTCAAACAACAGTCGTGTAGTTTAAGAGTATTGTTCAGTGGATTTATGGAAAACATGATTTCAATAGACAACGCCATTTCACTTTTCATGTTTTGAAGGTTACATGACACCATATTTTTTCCATTCCGAATGTAAGTTTTGTGCTGTGTGTCAGATTCCTTACTCACAGATTTTGTATTCTTGATTGTTTTTTCTTTCCAGTTCAGTAAGTTGTTTTTTGCAAACAGGTTTTGATAAGATATGTACCAATTCATTACAAATTTTGATGGTTTAAAATGGAGTTGAACTTGTCGTAAGCAGTGAGTTGAACAAATCCTCGTTTCGTTTGTATTATGATTTTATTAGTTTAATAATAGTTACAAATTAATTCAACTGTTAAAATTGTAAATGTAGTACACAGCGAACATAGAGAAACATTTTGAAGAGATTGTAGAGAGCATTCTCTCTCTTTCCACTTCCCTTTCAATAGCTGGGTAATTAGCTGATTTAGTAGGTCCTCATGTGGTCATTCTTCTCGATCGAGGGTAGTTAACAGTGCTTTGAGTGGCGTCGAGTACTCCCATAGAGGTATTGCATTCATTATTAACGAGAATGATAATTATATATCAAATGGGGAAAGAGAATATTTTATTGAAAGCGATTTTTGGTGCAGCTCCGCCACACTACGCCTTGTCTCCTGTGGAAAGAAAGAGACCAACGATTTTTTGCGGTCGCTTGTTAGATCGACATGTCAACAATACAACGCGCAACTACAACCGATCAGATAACGATGCTGTTACAGCTGTACCGACTCTATCCTCCTTCGAACTGTCGCGGACTCGAACCCGCCCCGAGTACAGACGTTTATCTACTTCTTTTTACTGCGTCTCCGTCTGCGTCTCCGTCTGCGTCTCCGTCTGCGTCTCCGTCTGCGTCTCCGTCTGCGTCTGCGTCTCCGTCTGCGTCTCCGTCTGCGTCTGCGTCTCCGTCTGCGTCTCCGTCTGCGTCTCCGTCTGCGTCTCCGTCTGCGTCTCCGTCTGCGTCTCCGTCTGCGTCTCCGTCTGCGTCTGCGTCTTCGTCTGCGTCTCCGTCTGCGTCTCCGTCTGCGTCTCCGTCTGCGTCTCCGTCTGCGTCTCCGTCTGCGTCTCCGTCTGCGTCTCCGTCTGCGTCTCCGTCTGCGTCTCCGTCTGCGTCTCCGTCTGCGTCTCCGTCTGCGTCTCCGTCTGCGTCTCCGTCTGCGTTTCAGTCTGCGTCTCCATCTGCGTCTCCGTCTGCGTCTGCGTCTCCGTCTGCGTCTCCAGATATTTCCACCATGGTCGGTCCAAAGCAGGTCTCATTTCAGCCACGGCGGCTGGCTCGGCGGCAGGCTTCTTTTGTAACTGCCGCGCCCAAAAGCTTCTCTCCATTCACCTTCCCCTCTGGTGCTCTGCTGCTTACTCAGGGGACCGCACCCTCCCTATTGCAATTACGCTGCGTCTGACGTGAATGAGTTCGTTAGCGCGGATTTTTCTTCCGTCAAGTTGCACGCCGTAAGAGGTTTGGAAACTCATGGGGTGGAAAACCTTAAATTTTTAATCGTGTGTTAACAGCTGCTCAATGAAAAAATTGCAGATATTTTGTTCTAAGTATCCCTATTTACAGAGTTTTTACGTGACTATCTTGTGTTGTTGGAGTGTTGCATGGCGATTTTGATCTTAAAAAAATCGTTTCTTTGTGTTTATTTTTTAAGTCAACATACAATTTTCATTTAAATCAACATACAATACATGTAGGTTACTTTACAACGCATTGCCAGATGACATTAAACAATTAAAGTCGGTACACAAATTTAAGTTAAAAGTAAAATCTTTTCTGCAGCAAAACTGTTTCTATACAATTAGAGACTATACTGATCGTCAAAAAGAAAAATAATGTTTATTTTAACAAAGCAATGATATACGTTTGAATTGTATACATTTAAAAAAAATATTTAATATGCCTGTAACAAGTAATGTACTTCAGCTTCTGGGTCAATGACCCCCGTCTCGATCAGGTTTCTGTCCAGTTTCCCTGATCCATTGAGCAAATGCTGAGATGGCCCTTTGTTTTGCTTCTGGACGTAAATGTAACTTCACTGTGCGCACGTTTGTTGAGCATTTCTTTTGCTTGTAATGGTAGGTGTAGAATTGATGTCCATTACTATTTTGTTAGCAATGCAGAAAAATCAAATCAGCAGTTCATTTACCGGTGAAATTGATTTCCTATAACTCGGGAACAAACATTTTTCAAATTTTTATTTTTCTATAATAATAATTATTTTCTAAATTTTTCTTTCTAGTTTTTCAATTTTTTTTTCATTCTGGGCCCTCAAGAAAATGTGCGCAGATAATATCTTTCTCCACACGTCATATACAGATTTTTACTGTTTTTGTCCAAATAAACAAACAAATAAAGTAGCTTGGATTTCCCTTTGTTTTCCTACTGCATTGCCAAGTAGCTTTTTGTTTGGATTTGCTGTACTGGTATTTGTGATGATACATTCTTTCAATTGACTTCTCTTATTTTTTGTGTCATCTTAATTGCCGCGTTTTTCTTAATTATCATCGGACGTCTGTTATTAAGGACGTATATAGTACTAAATTTCAATGCGAGCAGAAATTCGAAAGTAAACTATTCAGCCTCCGGCATTCTGGGAGGTGGCTGTTGTTTCCTTCGATACCCAGGAACTAGGGGAAAATCCAAGAGCAATGAAACAGTTCTACTTTTGGCTGAAAAATGCATATTTGATTGTACTATTCCGCGTTTTCTCATACTGCACGTACTGACAGAATTATCTTAATCAGTGCGACACTTCCTATGACACATTGACGAGCGTGCGACAGCAAGGCTTTAAGGAAGAAGCCGCGCATCATTAAACATTTTCTTTTCACGTGTTGCTTTATAGAGGAACGTTTTTTTATATTGTTGGTATTTAAAGAACTGTTGTATTGTGTATCTGTATTTACTTTGCGATATTCGTAAAGACTGATTTGGTTGACATACTCGAATTTAACTTATGGCAGTGTTATACGAGAGTATTTTATTTGTCGTTCGATTTGTAGTTTTTATGCGTGCATTGTGTGAGCTACTTTCTCTTAGAGTATTTTGTGTGCTTTTGTTCAGCAGCAGGTTTCTGCTGCAGGCCATTCCGTGTACTTCATTGCCGGAAACGTAATATATTATTGATGGTTATATTCAGTTAAATTTCACTTCGTGTCTTCATATTTACGAAAATAACATGTTTGGATTCATTGTGCTACAATGTATAAAGTAGCGCAAATATAAATAGTTAACATAACAATGTATTTTCAATAGCGCGTATATTTTATTCACTTTTTCTCTCTATCAGTTAATAATGAGGCCATGCTAAAAGTAAACCAAATAGAAATACAATCCACGAAATCCTTTTTCACAGATTCTTTTTGGAATAAACGTTTAAGGAGCGTCTGGTGAAATATCGTATTCATCGTCTCTCTTTAGAATTCTTTTGAGATATTTTATCGTCGAGCTTCAGTACCAAAGTCAGTGATTGAATAGGCTGCTTTCCTGCCTGTTCGAGTAAAGTCGTTTGAATTGAAATTGGATGATCGTCGCTTTTCTTTTATGGGAATCCTTTTTAGATATTTGACGAAAAAGGATAACACGAACTGTCCTTGCGACGCTGCTTTAGAGATGAATTTAATTTGCACAGTAAATGATGCGATTCTAAATGTACTAAATGTCTTGTTCGTTTGAGGAAAAATGATAGAATTAGAACGTCGTTATTTTGTGTCCATGTGTGAGTATAAAACCAGACAGTTAAAAATCATCGCGTACTGAATGAAGATGCCAATGACGATTACGATTGCGGTGAGTTCTAAGCCCTCTCACCGATTGTAGGCGTGGAAGGAGGCGTACGCCATTTTAACCCCCCTTTTTTTCCTGGTCCGATGATCACAATCGTGTTTTACCGTGGTCTTCCATTGAATGGATGGCGGTATTGATCATGAGGAGAAATGATGAGAAATGAATGATTGTGGATTGGACGATGGTTCAATGTGGTTTATGCCATGTGGTCTTGCAATGTCGTTTATGAAACGTACCACACCATTATCGCATGGTGGAAACATCGATTCCTTTGGCAAGATTAAACCCTGAGAGCATTGGGCTCGGTGTACTTCGCTGTAGCATCAAGCCCCCATGCCACCAAAACAGGCATGCTTTGTTAGAATGATTCCTATTCCTTTTAAGCAACTTAATCTTCTTTATTTTGATGCTTTGTTTCATCGTCTTTTCCAGTAGGAAAGATTTTTCTGTTAAATAGTCTCGGATTCTCGGAAACGTTTTTCAAAGAATCGGCGCACAACACATGGTTATGAATTTTGATAAGTTCTAGCACTTCTGTTGTTGTTATGTGTTCAGATTTGTCGCATTTTTTTTGTAAAATAAGGGTTTTGAAACATATTCTTACTTGGACTTGGCTCCGAACACGGATATAGATTACCACGCGTCTGCTATAATCGGCCACCTGCGAGACGGGAAATCGTTAACAATTGAAAAGTATCAGTGCTCCTCTGCAGTGTAAACAGAAGCAATCGTAAGCCTTGTAGAGAAACAAGCAGGGGAACTTGCATTTATTCTTTCTTTCAATTTGGATTTCAAATACCAAAGTCTAATTTGGATATTAACAGTCCCGTGTGCAATTTATCATTCCAATTGAGTTTGCTCATAATTTTCAACAACACTTCTACGTCTCCGGCATAAACTTCGTACAACTTTTTGAGACCGTTATTATGAGACGTCGTTGTGGATTCAGCTGTTTCATTATTGCGAGAAACATCGAAAAGCAATGGGTGCGATGAAGTGCAATGGGTTAGAGGGGGCGTGGTGACGAACGGAGGCCTGGCTTCGACCCCGGCGCGGGGCCAAGGACCGCGAGAGGCGGTGGCGGCGTCGTGCCAAGTGGCCATTGAGAAGGATCGCCATGCCACGACGCGGCCGCCGCGCCGTCACGGGTATTTTTAGAGAACGCGGCCCGTGGGCACGGCGACTGCCGGGTAAACGGGACAGGTGGGCGGCATTAAACAGAAAAAAAAAGAAAGAAAGAAAGGAAGAAAAGGGGGATTGGAAAGATGAACCAAACTCCGGAAGCACGCAGAAATATAATGTACGAAAATTGTGGCAAAAACCACCTACAGAAAAGAAAGATGGTAGTGGAATAGAAGGAGCAGAGATATAGAGTTGTATTTAAGTGTATTTAATCGCAATTGACTTCGTTTCTTGTGACAAACGAAGCTACGTGAACTGCTGCTTTTTCCAATCTGTTTGAACTTTCCGAGAGGAAAATAAGGATGGAGATAGCAGAAGCGGCGTCACCGCGACCCGGCATTTATGCTTGAAAGTGATTCATTGCTATTCGGAGCTGGCAATTCTTGAAGAGGATGTTTCTTTGTGTGACACGGTGAGAAGATAAAAGTTATTGCTTTTGTTGTTACGAATTTGTCGTCCTTGTGAAACTCGTACAACTTTCCATTAAATAAGAAATGCAGAAACAGCAATTACTTGCTCATATTATTTATTACTGTTGTGTAATAAAAATAATTGCAACTGTTATCCACCTAGTCTTTAATAAATAATTTTTCGACCTACAAAAAACGTATTCCCGCCAAAATCTTTCTCTGTTCTTTTATCTACTCTGTTTATTTTGTACTAGTATACGAAAAATGTAACGAAGTAAAAAATGTAACGAAAGTAAAAATTGTGACGAAGAATATTATTTGGATATCCATCAGAGATTTATTGATTCAATCCTAAACGTTAGTTGTATCTTAGAAATATGTTTTTGTATTTTACGTGAGTCATAATGTTCCATTCCTTTTTAACGTAGAACGCAGGATAATTCTCCTTGAACCCAGACTCAGTCATCTTGTAACTCAGACTCAGTCATTTATGCCCATCGGCCAGAGGCCCGGCGCCGTTAGTATCCAGGGACCCGCGGTGTCTCGAGCTACTTCCGTGATTTCACAGAACTTGGATAAATTCAGCTACCTGCGCAGGTTTTACTTTCACCTATACACCGTACAGAGAAATTGATGTGATGTTAAAGGAATAAGTGCCGATTTTTTCCCCAAAAAAATGTGAGCTTCCATATGATCCGCTCAATAAAAAAACGAGCAATTAATTTTAAATAACAATCTTTCTGCGGTGGTTCATGGAATTTGAATTTCTAGAATCTCGCCATCATTTCATGATCACGCTGTTATTACAGTCATTTTGAGTGTATGGGTAAAGCGAAACCTGTTAAATATAATGCGCAAAAATGTGTCTAATAAACTCGAGAAAAATCGTGTATAGTTTTTCTTCTATTTCGTTGCCATAAATAAAGCTACATTTATCATTGCTTACATACCGACGAACTGGTGCGTGTTTGTAGCTGGCGGGGAATGACATTCTCAGCGGCCATGTTCAAACGTTTCGAAACCAGTGGTGGCCTGCTTCTTTTGCGTTCCACCACCTACGGTTCTTCTATACATAGAAGGGCGGCTCAATCGAAATAGTCGGAACCATTCTACGTTCATGTATCAATATGCCACCTACGAATGTTGGTATGTAGTAGGTTGGTTATCAAGATAATTTTCCAGATTTTTAGAGAATGTTAGAAAATAAATTGTTTTTAGATTGATTTTGTAATCATATTGTTAATTATTGCATCATACACTCGACCTCATCTAACATTCCTTTGAACAATTCAGAAAAAAATACTGTCGTAACTTTGTTTAAATAATTCTATTGGTATTTATTATTTATGTATTTTTGTCAAAATCTGTTCCGGCTGCAATTGCTCAGCAGCATCGCCGTTGCCTCTGTAGCATCGGGAATCCATAGTCGTAGGGTTTGAGACCCAACGCTGGCGGGTTTCCAACTAGCTACATTGCTGGCCGGCTATACAAACAGTTCGGAGAAGAATTCTAGCGCCCGGCTGCTCTTATCGGTAATTTTCTATCGTTACTTTCAGCATCAGGCGAATGCCGGTGCATTACCCTCACAAATAGGCCTCGGACCGCGTGAGATTTTTCTTTCCTCATCCTTGTCCCATCCTTTCCCCATACACACACACACACACACACACACACACACACTACATGCACCACATTAGCACACCACTTACATATTTTTCTAACTCTGCCCCTCAAGTCCCTATGGCCACGAAGGAATATCACACGGCATTTCGCGTATTTCTACGTTGTGCCGCTAGAAGTCGCATGATCGCAAGCACTGCTTGATACGGTCGCGATCACGTGAAGGCACGGCTGAGAACGTCGCGAAATACCGTGACATATTCCATCTTGAAGACAGGCCTTCAGGGGAAAAGTTCGAAAAATCGCAGTATATGAGCTTAGAGCTTGTAGAGGCTCGGGCGATACCCAGGGGGATATGCCAGGAAGAGAAAACTCTGTAAGTCGTGGTGTAGGTCAACGCTGGATCTCATGTTCCAGCGGGAGAGGAACACCCCTACCCTTTCCACCTTCCGAAACATGACGCGCATTTCACTTACTTGACTAATGACCTAAATAGTTAACTCGCCCGGAATCAATAAATACTCATTCATACAAGAAAGGTAAATACCTATGTGACATTTGGAGGGAAAGAAAATCGATATTTTTGCCCTGAAGAAAGCAAGGGACCTTTTCAGCGTTTGCTCTTTGGATAAGTGCAAACAGAAAGTAAAACCTCAATCGGGTTGGGAGTTCATTTCCCGTTTAATGTTTCATGGTGAAAAAATGAGGGAAGTGTATGTTATTTTTCCCAGTTTTTTGCGTCACAACCACCCACACATTATTACACGAACCGCCGCTGACATTTAATGTGTCCAAAAATACTCCATCTTTAAACTGTTTCGCACATCGTATTATTTTTCATCGAAACTGGTAAGTTTGTCTCAAACCAGCATTTTATTCGTCACGGAATACTTTTTGGATCCTGCGGTGTCCAGCCAAAAATTCGACCTCATCCTTACATTTAAATACATTCTCATCTTTCTGTCAAAGCTTTCTCGGTGCCTTTATATTTGCCTCCAAATACGAATAAATCGTTTGGCGAGAACCCAACATTGGTAGGCATTTTGAAGTCCCGAGCCCAATCAAGAGCGAAGAGCCCGCTGTAAATTGCGTTGAATCCGGAACTCGTGACGCAGTGAACACGTCGTCTTTTTCTCCAGAAGTGCTGTTGTAACTCATTTTGTGCCCGAGTTTTCGGAATGACCACAAACCGCCGACTGACTGGCGCTGTGCGCCGCGCCGTCCTTGGGCGCGGGCGGCGGGCGGCGGGCACTGGTGCGAGTGACGTCTCGGCCAGCTGATCTTGACCGGGGCACGCGTCATCGACGGACCCGGCGTCCCGGAGCGTCGCGGCGTCGCACGGTGGGGGAAAATGCTGGAAACTTGGCCAAAACTCTAAAATACGAAATTCTGCATACATAGTTGTACATTACACTAGTTAAAAAGAGAGAAAATTCTGCGTTGAATGTCGATGAATTCTAACACAAGGGTTTATAGTCTACGTTTTGTTATCAATTCATAGTTGCTTGTATTTCACGTCTACTGTGTGTCGCTGTGGAAGTTCTGGCACTCTGTACGCTCAATAAATGAGCACGATAATGATATTTTATTACTGAGGAATGCGCGATCTATCTTGTTAGTAGTTATAACGTCATGTATGTTATTTGGTCATGTGCACTTTGCTTTTAAAAGTAACCTTTTACGGTTTTTTAAAATAATGCTATATTTTCACGGGATGAAAGTTATGACTTCCACGTACTACCGCCGTTTTTTATTTTTCTAAGTATCAGTTATTAGGTACTGTAATAATGTTCACAACATTTAGTAGCTAACATTTGGCTATAAGATTCGTTTTCAGCGACACCCATATCCCCTAGATGCAACGTTTTTTATCCGTTTTGTACATTTCTTGACGTTTTGGCCAGCTGTTTGGGCACATTTTCACCGTGCGCCGGGACGATGGGCAGCATTCGTCGGACATTCGCCCAGTTAACTCCCAACACCCGGACACAAAGCACGCATTGTATCAAGGACACGGCGGACTCTGGCGTCTGGTCGGCTTCACGTGGACGGAACAAAACGCTCTTGAAACATGTCAAGTGTCTCAAGTAAATAAATCATTGGGTCTAATATTGAGGGAAGTTCTTGCTACCGTGTTTTTTTGTAGGTAGCCATATCCATACTTGAAATCCCAATTCCCTATCATTTGGCTATTCAGGCTGAATTTCACTATTTTAACGCAGATAGCTTTCTAGTTTCTGACACGAAATCCGTAATTCGATCTGAACTAAATATGGTTTACATTTATCGAGCGATAAATCTACTAAATCTTCCTTTGAAATTAAATTGAAATCAATCGTTTGAAGTTATTTGAGTAACTTATAAAAGCATTTGTGTACTGCTAGTGCTAAAAGTATCGTGGGAATTTATCTTCATTCCATTCGTATATTCATTTATTGGGAAAGCTTTCCGTTACAGGACTGGAATGAGAAGTTGGTTACATTGCTCACTTCCCGTATAGAAGTCTTTTGTAGAAGTATTGCTTCTGCGAACCCATTGCCGCGGTTCAAAAATTGGATAAGAACTATATAATGGAATCTTACTATCATACTGCTGTCAGTTACATTCATCACGTTTTTACCCGCCCATTATGTGTATAAAATGTTTAGAAGGAAGCAGGTCTGTAGTCCAGTCTCATGGGCGCCTAAAACGTCATTGTCAAGCTATTTGTATATGGAAAGGGGGGGGGGTCCATTCGTACATATTCCTTTTAATTAATTCCGGGCAAACTTACGTAGTTTTTATGGTAACTACTTTCACAAAAATGCAATTTTTGCATTCTTTTAATTGCGGCTTTTTAAACAATGCTGGCATTTTCCATGTACCGCGTATATCAGGGAATAATTAAAATATTTAAATTATTTTTTTGCATGACAGTTGTTCCTAAATCGTATTTTATTAGGTAAACTTTAAAAACAGCAATTTATTTAATATTTTTTGGTTATTTTGCGCCGTATTTCATATTTTTTATGGATATTGTTTAAAAATATTTTTTAAGCTTCACAAGAGTTTTAATTCAGTATATTAATTTTTTGAGGCTTGCATGATGGAGAGTACGTTTAGCTTCAAAAAAGAAGTTTTATAAAACCCTTTTTCGGGTTCACAAGATAAGAGGTTTTTGATTCTCCGGAATTCAAAATTCGAATTTTAGAAAAAGCAATTTAAAGTTCAGAGTTTCCAGCTGCTGATAAAGAGGTATATGGTACTTACGCAAAATATAGATAATATCTCCAAAACTAGGTATACTAGATTAAAACTGTATGAAATGCTAATAATTGCCAAAAAAAATCGAAAAAGTTTTTTTCTCCATTTCATGAAATTTTGAGCAGATTAGTGTCATTTACAGCGGATGTGCTACATTAAAAATAAAATAATGTAGTGGTTAATATTCGATAGAACCTGCGAAAACGATATTTCCTACCCTAAAGATGTTTCGCCACATTCATGAAATGCCTGATTCTAGAGAATAATTGTAATAGATATCTCGTACTGGTATACACACTTCGTATGAAGATTATATCAGTTAAAATTAAGAATCCCCAAACTTTCTTTCTTCACAAAGAGGATCCTCATTTATAGTTTATAGATGTATATTTATTTTCATTTATTTATTGAACGCAAAAAACAGAAAACAAAAAATGATGTTTGAGGAGAAGAAAAAAATTTGTGTTAGTAGTAGATAGCAAAATACGAAACGAGAACCCTGAGTTTCCATAAATGGGTCCAGTTTTCTCCTTTAATAATCGGATAAACACTTTTCGTGGGACTTTGTAGTTTTACATTCTACAAAATAAAATCGTCGATATTTGTGGTATAAAAATAGATATTCATTCAGACTACTCTCATGTCATCTTGTCAATTTCTGGGTCATTGAATACAAATCTACGAGCCGATGATGAGGCAGAAGGAAACCCTGCTGATAAGGCTCGACTTGCTTCTCTCTTTTCTAAAAGTACTGACCCATGCTCCTGTGTTCTCGTATTTTTTTATTGCAAAAACAGAAACACATTGCGACTTGGCATATGTTTGATTGTATCATCTCTTTTGCTTGGAGAAGTGCCAAAGAAATCTATTTTTCTTCATTGCCGTTGAAAGGGCATCCGGACCCATGTACTGGAAATGTTTTCTGAGGTTCCGGTGGGTCCGACCTCTGTAACCTAAGATTGCGTTCCTCACAAGTTAACGGACGATACTGTCCAAAGAACAGATTTCATTTAGGAAAATATCTCTTGTCTTTAATACTATAGTTGTAGGAAGAAGCTCAAAAAATTGCACGTTTGCAATTTTCCAAAAATCGAGGATTTCAACGAACATTAGACCTGCACCCTTCTCTTAAGCGACCTTTACACTATCCGAGCACAACCTTAATAAAAAATGGTGTCATTTAAAAAAAAATTGAAAATGTCTTTGAGGCTTCATGTAAAATACTCTCAAAAATCGAAATATCCATTTGAAACTCTGAGCCTTGAGCTCGTTGAGACCGATCGGGAAATATCAATTTTGGAAAATTGGCTGAACGGTTTAAATATTAGCGTTGTTCACGGACGGACGGACAGAGACGTTTTGCCGCCAATCGATTTTTCGGTATCAAGAACACACAAATCATATTCTGGCTACACCGCGTGTTAGAAGAAGCAATTTAATATAAATATATATATATATATATATATATATATATATATATATATATATGTACAGTGTATCGTGACGAGCGTAAAAAGACGAATCCAATGATATACATATTGTCATATGTTAGATCAGCATTTTTTTAGCGACTAGTGTTTATCGGATATTTTCAATCTAACTGTCCTCCACACATGGGCACCCGGCGCTCCACCAGGAATCTCGCACTGGGTGCAGAGTAGGGAAGGGACCGTAGTATTTGAAGATACGAAACATATTCCAAATATTCACAAAACTGTTGCAGTTTTATTCATGCGCTCTGCTTTCCATCGTTCCGCATTTTCAGAATTTTTGTCTTTCTTTGATTGAAGGATTGAAAATAAGGATTTGTCATAAGTATGTATTGTAATAAAATTGTTTATTACGTCAACTCCATTTAATGTTTTTTTTGTCACAGGATATTAATGGGATCTTGAAACAAAGCACTATGAGAATAAATAATTAAGACTACACAAAGAATATTACGTATTCTTCAGTGGCGTAGCGTGCCTCGTGCGTTTGGGGATGCTCAACAATTATGCGAACTGAAGACATCATTATTCTTAATGTTCTCTAGAATCTAAGATATTGAAACAAATGTTTCACTACTTCAACAGATTTACGTCAGGAGACTTCTTGAAAGTAAATTATGAAATAGCTCCGCTTTAGTTCTCACGCGCGATTGACAATGAACTTGTGAATTGATATATTTCGAACCAAAATTAAATTTAATATATTTAAGTTAGAATTCAACTTCTTAGATATTAATTGAGAATTAGTAAGCAAGCCCCTGTTTGTGCTCATGACCAAGCTTGGAATCAGGAGTGAGAAAGAAAAATATTTCTCTGACAACCTCGTGTGCTGCGCTCTCGTACACAAACGAGCAACTTGCTCTCATAAGCCTTTCTCACACGGTGCTTTCTCACCAGCCGTATGCTGCCAGTACCCGTATGCTAGCTTTTCGGGAATCGAGAATCCTGGGACAGGGGTGAAGAGGGGAGGGGAGAACCTCGCCGTCTGCGCATCCGTCATTGCTCGTCGCAACTCGCGGCAGACGCTAGAAGCATTTTAGCGTCCAAGCAATCAGAGGCCAACTTGTATAAACGCGCGGAATTCAATCATAGGAAATCACTTTAAAAATTAATACAAAACGTGTTTCGCTGAATGTTTCACTCAATTGGAATACAATATTTAGGCTTCTTTGATTAATATTTCACGTGGGGATGCTCAGCATCTTAGCGTCCCCTGACGCTACGCCACTGGTATTCTTATACATACAAGTTATAGGAGGTGCTAAAGTGACGTGATTCGCCCTGTGTATCGACAGGATTTATCCACTTTTTGTGTACCAGGGCTCGGCAATAAGAGTTTTTCTGTCAAAAATTCTCCGTTTTCCAGCGCTCTATTACGTAACTTTCTCTTCTTACGGAGTAAGTGCGAGAAATTTAAAAAAATACATATTATATTTCTACAGCTAACGCCACATAGATGTTTACTATTTTGAGTATAAATAAATGAATAAAAAACTAACAAATAAATAAATAAATATGCTGACGGGTTCCAGTCTGATACAGAAACTTGTTGCACTAAGGGTTTCAGTTGAGATTCCTAGTCCTAGTCTTTTGTATTGATTGTATTTTAATTACCTTTTTCTCTCATCCTAAAGGTTAACCGTGCTTCTTCCTTTTCGTTCTAGCTGCTGCTGGACCGGCCGACGAAGAGACGTCCGGCCCGGTCTTCGTGCGAGAACCCCCCAACCGAGTCGACTTTTCCAACACCACCGGGGCTGAAGTGGCATGTGCGGCACGTGGCAAACCTACAGTGGAGATCATCTGGGTGCGTGCCGACGGTACGGCGGTAGGAGACGTCCCCGGATTGCGACAGGTAAGCACATGCCTCAAGTTCGGATGACCGTATGTAAATTGGGGACCAAATAATCCCTTCATCTTTTCTGGCGAAACTTACTTTCTAATTCCACATGTAAATTGGGCACCAAACGAACCAGGTAAGGAAAAGGACTGATTGATCAGGTAAGCGCGTTACGGGGGACGCCGCCTGGACACTGCTCTCCTGCTTGTGGCTTATTGAAAATCTTCCAGACTCGCTCCTAAATCGAAATAAAAATCAAATAAAGCAACAGAAGAGTGTCCAAATTTCATGATCAGCATTATAGAATATTTACTGAGAAAAAAATTGCAAGATAAGCAGAATTCATTCAGTCAACGAATGATTCAATTGAATGAAAACTAACTTAAACCATCTCATGTTTGGAAAGAAAAGTTGTCAGTTCAAAGTCTGTAGAATTGAGAAGGGAAGGAATATGCTTTAAAAATAATGACTACGAAAATATTCTTCGTAACTAAATGTGTGTCGCCTTCAACTTTCCTTGGGAGGGAATGCGGTAGCCGGTCCCCATTTTACGTATGCCCTTCTCTGGTCCAGTCCCCAATTTAAATATGGGTTCAAATCTTATTTTCATTTTTGTCCCCAATTTACATACGCCGGTTCGGATGTATGATGTCTTTGCGCTCTGGGGGAAACGATTCCACACTGGCGTACGTGACTCGGCGGAAGATAGCTTTGCCTTGATCCCGCAAACTTGGCGTATTCACAAGCGAAACGCGAGGAAGGAGAGTGGAGAAATGAGTTAGTGGTTTTTAAACCCCTGACAGATTTTTTTTCTGAATATTCCAGGTGTATTTTGCTGTGAAGAAAATCACTTTCACTCAAAATGTTACTCAAAATGTTCGGCAGCTGTCATATGACATACGTAGCGTCACAGCACTGGGCGTGACCGTCCGCACAAGTCTTGCAAAGGGGAGGGGTTGGTCCTCTCGTGCCGCGCCCGACCGGACGGGCCCCCGGGGTCTCTCGAGGGTCTCTCCGCTGGGGGTGTGTCTGAGAAGGCGGCTGTCCGTTCACACTAGTGATGTGTGACGACAGAAATCGTTCGCAGGTGGACGCCAGGCTTCATCTGCAGCCGGCCCAAATCTCTAGCGGAAATGACGCTTTGTGCGTGGGAGGTCGGTCACGTGATGCCTTGCAAGGGAGGCGGGTGGAATAAGTTTCCTGGGCAGTCGAGTTTGACCGTAGCGATGTGCCGAGGTGATCGCGAGCAGCGTCTTGCGAGGCGTGACTTTTCGCCGCGGGACAAGAGACCAGGGGCGGCGCTAGTCTAGCGAGCTGGGGTTCTCTTGGTAAATACTGAGGCGGCTCGTCTCAGGGGTCGGAGTGCTGTGGAGAGCAGCGTTCCTTAGGAGTGTTCCTTAGGAGTGTACATAGTGTAATAAACTATTGTAAATAAATATGTACAGTAAACTCCGTGTCTGTGTTCTTCCTCATCTCATGACGACGTCACACATACAGTCATGGAAACGATTTCCAACTCAGTCAAATCATTTCGATTTGTATTGAGCCGTGTATATGAAACTTTTACCATTTTACTTCATTGAAATTGGGCGTGGGTTTTTTAAACAAATAAAAATACTCAGCTCGAATTTACAGATGTACTCAATTTAATACACATTTCGTGTTATTTCGGTTACATGAATGTTTTTGATATATATTTTTAGGATACCTTTATTAAGCGTAAAAGCATTCCGATCCCATGCGATCCCTTTGTAAGCAAATTTTACTGCATTTCTCGGAATGAGTTGGAAATTTGATTGTATCCTTAAGTAAATAATGGCGTACACGGTACTTCACATATTGAAAAGTGCTCAATCCTATGTCGTCAAATATTGCCCACTTGGTTACGAATTTGCTCGTAATTATTTGTGGATGTCAGTGAAGTTTGTTTTGAAGTTGATTGTTGAATTCATGTGATAGGGAAAATGATCAATTACACTGTAACAAAACATTGTTTATGTTACTTTCTTGTCTGTCTGTCCGTCCGTCCGTTCGTCTGCCTTCAAGATTTCTTTATGTAAGAGGAATAATTTGAAGAAGTTGCCTAACTTCTGGGTAACTTACGCGTAACTATTTGTATAAAAGAGCATCGAAATCGATTCAGCCGTTGCAGAGATTACCCCGGACAAAAATCCGAGAGACAAAAATCGTAAAAGCAATTGAAGCATATCATCTAAATAAGCCTATGAGGTTATAAAAAGGGAGTTATTTTGAAGTCGCAATTAGACGCTTCAATTTTATTTACGTTGGAGGAGGAAGAGGAGGAAGAAGAGGAAGAAGAAGATAAATAAAAGAGAGATTAATTTGTCAGATACAAATATTTAAGATTTTCATTTGATCCCCTCCCCCCCCCCCCCACCGTAAGAAGAAAATTGTGGCTACGGCACAGCATGAGTCAGATGGAGAGCTTCCCGGCAGTTTACCCTCGCCGCACTTGCGCGAATTTGCATGCGATGGCGGCGTTTGCGGTGAATTAATTTTATTTTCGTCAAAAAAACAGCAAAAAACTGTACGAGGGAGGCAGGTGGTAGCGGCCGTGGCGTGGAGCCTGTTCCTGACACAGGTAACATGACGTGCGCAAACAGTGTCGGGTCGCCGGGCGGTTTGTTTTGTTATTCGCGCGGCTCGACCCTCGTCGGAATGGTTTGTTTTCGAGAGGGAAACGAAATCGAGTGGAACCAGTAAGTGGGCATAACGTACGCTTTGTATCCCTTTCTCGTGAGCACTGACGGAGGCACTTTTTCGGCACCTCCACTATTGTTGGTCGGTAGGAGGTAACATGAGCACTCTTCCTCCTGCACACTTGTGGAATAATATCTATGTGCCTGCAGAGTCTAATCGGGCAACCCGGTTATTAGCATTATTATCGTTGGCGCCACTAGTGGAAAGCAGGAAGGCGTTTTTGCAACCTGTAACTTACGGAAAAAGTCGGGAAGGGGACAAATACAGAAGATAGAATTAGATTTTTTGTGAGTTCATTGTGTCCAGTGTGGGATTTTGAATCCACCATGTAGTTCAGTCGATGTTAACAAATGCTTGTATGTGTACTGGGAAGGTAATTTCTTCAAAAGTTCCTCTTCTAGGGGTAACATATGCAAGGAACTGGCTGCAACTGTGATTGCGGCATTATTATTGTTTTTAATTATTTTATCTTGTCAGCGGAAAATGCATTGTGTTGTCAGTTTAATTGGTTGTTTGATTTCTTGTAACATATTGATGTTGATGCGCACATGTGAAGACAATAGAATGGGAAAGCAGAATTGTTTGAATGATCACACCTTATTTTCCCGTTAATTTGTGATAAAGTTCTACCCATTCCCATCTACTTTTTATTTCTCCACATTTTATTTTCCCCTGCACTCTTTTGTTTTGATTATTTCTAATGTATTTTAATTTTTCTACCACACTTGGCCAATTATGCATATTCGCCGACTCTTTTCTCGCTTGATTTCTTCGGTATATTATTCCTATCCAAAATCTTACCACCTGTGTCCTCCAAATGAGGAACCATTGCTCGAAGATTAAAATGGCTACTAGTAGTTTATAATTTCTGTTATGTTTTAACGTATAAACTTTGCTCGTGTTTCCTGGCCTAAATTTTATTGACAATTTTGGATACTTTCACTTACTGACTCATGCCATTTTTCTTCACATACAGCATCTGGTGTCTTCATTCGAAATCATATTGCATACACCTCCCTCAATGATCTCCTTTTTCGTGAGAAAAATAATAGACGTCAAGGCGTATGAATCAACTCACGTGTTTTTGCTTGTAAATGCTTTTTGTGTAGTAAAACTAGTCAGTCGACAAGTGTGTTAGAGACAAGCCAGGTTGAGATTTTTGACTGTGAGTCAAATCATCCGCCACGCTGTATTATCATTCTTGATCTGTTTCCCTACCATTAATGCTCCCAATTGCTGCCGCGAGTCTGTGTCAATACCATGCATTGAGGACGCGCTCCAGGAATCAAATTCAAGAGCAGGTGGAGTGAATGTGAACAATTTAGCTGCAGAGCTTCTCGATGTCACATAAATGCGAAAAAGGACAAAATGAGTGGTGCCCAAATAGAAGAAGTTGGTGAATGTGATAAAATTCAGTGCCTCTCCAGGATTGCCAGAGTACGAACATAGACCCCGCTCTAACCCTTGCTTTCCCTGTTGTGTAGAGCTTGGGCAGGTCGGAACGGTTGTGAAATACTTAAACCGTAGCTTTTATCGTCTTTACAGTAATGTTATAAATTGCATTGCACAAAAAATTAACAATTTCCCACGTTTCAGATGTCTTAATTTGGAATGTTCGTTAGGAAAACAACGGAATTCAGTGTCGGTTTTACTCCTGTCGCTTTGTAAAAAAAAACAACAAAAAAAAAACACGTGCGCATTGTGAAGCTACATTTATTAGATCTTGAAATATCTTGGGATTCCCTGGTGGCCACACCGTTTGTCACTATTGTTTTATTAGTTTTAAATAATAAATAAACATCATAATATATGAGTAGGCACGCAACGTTTGGTGCAGATTGTAAAGTCTCCAGATCGCCTACAGAGATGTAGCTGAGGGCACATTTGAAAGCTTGAAGAGCGGGGTCAATCTTTAAATTGGATTTCCTCCCATACAACCCACTAGGTGCCCAATAAAGTTTATTCCTTTGTTTTAAATAGGTATTTGGTTGTTGTTTTTTGGTTATTTAAGATCGTATCAACATCAAGGTCATTATTTTTTTATTTATTTACGTCAAAAACAGTTAAAAACTGTGTGTGACGAGCTATGTGGAGAAGTGAATTTTGTGCACATTTTCATAATTCTGTGATCTCTATTCTAAACCATATTCTAGTCGAATTTTGAATACAGAAAAGAGCGGATTTTTCAAGTTTTGTTACCAAAATATTCGCTCCTATATAATAAAATATATTTTCAAAGGTAAATTAACTATAAATTCCTGCCCTGAACCCTCATGTTCTTCATGAAAGAATAATACTTTTTGCCGCGATAATATGGAAAACGATAATTTGAATAACTATATTTCCCACTGAAATTCAGAAGACGTGCACAAATAATGAAGTTACATTTATTACATTAGCGACCACTATTGGATTTAAACTTTGTGGTATCTATGAGGATGAAACGATATGATGACTGGGAGTGAAAGGACGAACAGATATAACCATACCCGAGGTGGAACTCGAACCCGCGAACCTTCGGTCGGAGATCACTACGGCATTACTAGTTTAGCGATCTCGGCCACCGGTCCGGCGTGTGTTTGTAGTTTTGTTGTTTTTGTTTTTTGGCAATCCGCAATGCATTGAGGTATGACGGATTGCAAAGCAGCGGTGTCGGTATGGCGGGCGGGGACGCGAATAATCGTTAGGACAGGACCGGGCGAGGTTGGGTGAAGCGGAGTAGGGCGGGGCGGGACGGGGAGAAACGGGACGGGGCTGGGAGGGGACGGGACGGGGCTGGGAGGGGACGGGACGGGACGGGACGAGACGGGCCTGGGACGGGACGGGACGTGACGGGGCCGGGCTGGGATGAGACTGGGCTGGGACGGGACGGGGATGGGATGGGACTGAACTGTGTCAACCCAGCGAGGCGGAACAAGGAGGGTGGACAGGGCGGGACGGGGCGAGACTGAGCGCGATGGAGAAAAGCAGGAGGGGTCGGAGCGGGATAGAGCGTATTGCAGGTTAGTCGAGATGGCAGGGATTTTAAAAAATCAATTCGTTTAGCACTGTAAATAGAATTTAATCATTTTCCTGTGTATGTTGATTATGGTAATTAAACACACGAGCAACACCACGTTATTTCAGATATTCTTTAATTGTTGTATGGTATTTTGTTTCGTTTCTTCACATAGTGTCCGCCTTGGCGTACTGGACTGTACCTGCGCTGAGGGGCAGAATAAAGTGTTGTATAATGAGGCGAATATGATTTTCGTAAATTTGTAATTTATTAATCATTAATATTATAAATTTCATCTTACTTGAAGAATTGGCTTAAAAATGTTCTATTTAAATTAAGAATATTTGTTATCCTCTTCACATATTATTTTAAAACTGCTAAACCGCATGATGCCAATTATATTACCTTTTGTAAAAGGATTTTTTTGCGGGTAGTCACCTCCCCCTACTCTTAATCCAGCCGAGGCTATCTTGGTTTAATTGATTTATTAGTGATTCCGGGCGCGACAACTGCCAAGGTCATTGATCCCTTAAGTGTATTGCATCTTTTATCTCGGGAGGTGACTGATCCTGCCTCACTAGATGGTTACATCCGGCGCCGACCTACATGTCGGCCAGCGGGTTTTTCGTTAACTAGTTATGTCCCACCAGCCAGGTACCACCCCAGCCGGGACAAGCTCTAAGCTCCCAACTAGTCTGACATATGTGGTAGTGTAGTGCATGTAAGTGAATGTGTGTTAGTACGGGGTGATGATAAGGCAAGGAAGAGGAAGGAAAGATCGCGCACGGCCCGTGGTCCGTTTGTTAGGGCTCCGGCATTCGCCCGGTGTTCGGCATTTTCTGAAACCACAGAAAACTACCGATCAGAGCATCCGGCCGCTAGAATTCTCCTCTCGACCCAGCTATCTATCTAGTGTCGAAATCCTGTCACCGCCGAGCCTCGAACCCTAGGACCTCCAGGTCAGAGGCACTGCAGTGACATCAATTGATGCCCTGAGCCACGTTTGCCGGTGGCCATCGTGGTGCTCCCCGGCACCGCGGCTGCCGCTACGGGAACCACCAAAGACACGCGATAGTGGCGCGGCGGTGGTGGGTGCGAAACGCGATGGGTGCGGCGGGTGGCAGACCAGCAGGCGCGCGCACTCACTCCCGCGGCAGCGCTGTCATGACTGTGGCGCTTCATTTACGCTGCTCTCTTGAGAACGCAAATGTGGGGACTTCGTTAAATGTGCATATGTACAAACATTACTCCACTTATACAGATGAACTTTAAATTGTAGTTAATAAAAATATACCCCTAGCTCTCTTCGGCATCTTCAGATGATCGCGATTCACGAGCGTATTTTACAAAAACAGTTTATTTTGACGAGTTTGGTTAACCGATATCTCTTTCTTGATGAAACGTTATAATTTAAGAATGCATATGAAAAACAAAATGGATTGGGCAGGACAAACGTAGCTATCAGTGGTGGATCCAGGGGTGGGGCATGGGGGTCATGCGCCCCCCTCCTGCCAAAAGGCCGAGAGATTTCTGTTTGTTACCTTCTTTTATTTGGCAAAATTGATTTGCCGACCCAGCAGTTAAAAGATGGGTAAATTGTTGAACGGTCGCCAGGGACGATCACAGCAGGCGACCATAACAGTAGCGTTGGAGACGATTTGCTCGCAAGGCTATGCTCCTCACACAGCACAGTCGCACACGTATAATCACTTTATCATTTGTAAATACTGGTAAATAGTACTTTCAATTCATATGTTAATTCCTCACAAGTAAAATTTTCACATTTTATGTATCCTAATGGCTACATCCAAATTTTTCAATTTTAAAAAAATGTTTGTAATTACTTGTAAATAGTATTCCTTATATAAAAGTGAATACATTTATTCACAATTGATCCACAATTCTTACTGTATCAAGATTGTGTTTCATTTATCCATTGTGTGCACGTTTCAAAATTTAAAACCGTATTTTCCGGACTATTTTTACTGACGAAAGCCTTCATTTCTGAGCATTCATTTTCGAGTCCTCTGCGCCGTCTTGGCGATCTCTTATCTAAGAGGACTGAGTTTGGAACATCTCTTGAAGGCTAGACCTCTTCAACGACATTGTTTCGTAGCCAAGATTCAATAGATGGCAATACTATTACTCTAGGCTGTTCATATCGGTAAAAAGAAAGCAATAAAACAATATTACATCGGACACTACCTTCTAAACGGACAGGACTTCGGCTTAATTTACTTCTTGTCACAATCACTAAACGCTTTTGACAAGGGAATAAGTCTTGAGATACCAATAAATAAATAAATAAATAAATAAATAAATAAATAAATAAATAAATAAGTAAATAAATGTTCGTAGACGCCCAATTCGAGTGTCATGATAATCGGAGCCCTAAACGGTGTGCAACAATTTTACGAGGAGCCCCCAAAACAACGTTCTTGAGAAATGTAATAAAGGTGTTTGTGTTAAGATAGTGAGAAACGGTTACCGTAAGAGAATGTATTTTTTTCTGTAGTTCACCACGCAAATTTCCGTTACAAGTTTGACAGTTGAAAGTTACACCTTGCAACTTTCCGTTTTCCGCTGAGAAGATCAGGTAGTTATGGGGAGCAAGAATGGGAAGAGCGTTGGATCTACTTCTTCAGATGATTCGAATTTGCTGAATATCCTGCATGTGAAGCTTTAGCTTCAGCCCTTTTTTTTATAGGACTAAGACGATCCTGACAAATGCCATGGGATAGGTCCCACACACTTGTTTGTCTATTACGTATGTTTTCTACTTCCTCGCTACTGCTACGCAGTAGAGAGAAAGTTATGGAATGCGCGAAAAAACGGCTAATTTTCAGCAGAAAAAAATTCTTATTAAAGGCCCATGATTTCGAATAAGTTGTAAACCCAGTGGCTAAAGTTAGGGAGGGGGGAAATCCTCTAACACGTGGTGTAGCCAGAATCCCATATTTTATGGGTCCTTGATACCGAGAAATCGATTGACGGCAAAACCTCTGCCCGTGTGCCCGTCTGCCCGGTGTATTTGAACAATACTAGTGCCTAAACTATGCGTACGATTTTTTGTAAAGTGAATCAACCCCTGTCGATCGGGCTCGAGTCAAAGCTCTGCGATTTTGAAAAACATTAATTATCGGGGGTACTTTGCATGAAGGCCTTGGGACATTTTCAAAATTTCCTCAAAAATGGCTCAAAATTTTTTCGTTAAATTTCTTTTGTTAAATTGTAATCTACCATGTGTCATCAACATTGCTTTTTTTCTTCTTTTTTTCTGTAGGTCTTAGCTAACGGAAACCTGGTGTTCCCTCCCTTTCGCGCAGAGGACTACCGGCAAGAAGTACATGCGCAGGTCTACGTTTGCTTGGCCCGCAACTCCGTTGGTTCTATTCACTCCAGAGATGTAAACGTTCGCGCCGGTAAGTAACATTTTGGTGATGTGCTTTGAACGGAATTGAGGAGGGACTTCGATGTAGTTATCTGTTGAACATGCAATACTCCCAAACTTATTTCATGGAACTTTATTGCCCATTCAATTGCATCTTCCAATGTCCTGGACCAACCAAATAGGCGCTCTGTATTGAATAATTAAGAAATTAATCAAGGAATACAAATTAAATAAACTTTTGTTTATAATGTTATTGTATAGCAATGATTTTTTGTTTTTCTCTTCAGTATTTCTTTTGTAAATTTCCTTCAGAAGGTTTTGGCCACCATATCTTACCATACCACTGACAATTGACTTGAAATTTATCAATAATTTTATGAGGGGCAATGGGTAATTTCTTACTATGATTGGCATAAGCAAATGATTAAGTATATGAGGGTGCTGCATCTAAAACCAAGAAATTACATTAAAAATCTATCTATTCTCATTGATATTTGTCATCAATTGTGAAGCTAGGGGCTTCCACTAAACAACTTCTTTGAGTATTTTTCTATTATGTATTTGAAGATATGGAGACAACAAGGAGCAACAGGAATTTTTTTTAATTGAAGGGATGGTTTTTTGATTTGTATTGTGCAGGGTAATGAAACCAAAATAATTGTGAATGCATAATTATGAAATATTATCATTATATTTTTCTAAAGATATAATTTATAAAAATTGTTTTTGTGAAATATACATGTAGACAAGTCCCAATTGCCTACTAGTGCTGTTTACAAATCTTGTATTAATCTAGTTGAACTTTTTGGATGCAATACATTTTTTTAAAGATTTTCTTTGTTCTTAATCAAATTTGAAAGGCAATATATTGGACCCAAGATTCTCAGCTCTTAGATCAATGTCTGTCCTCCTTTTGGTAAATAAGGTGGGTCACCAAATGTAGTGAAACCTGTAGCAAATTTGTTTCTCTAGAAAGTTTATCCAAATTAACATAGAATAAATCTCAATAGTTCTTTGTCACCTCTTTTGCTCATGCCAGACACAACTTGTATCACTGAGCCAAGAGGTGTACTTTCAGTCAGTTTTGTAGATAATATTTCATTTTAATTGCGTTATTGTTTTTTTGGTTACCATAATTATGAAAAACTTTTGGGAGTATTGCATTATTGGATTTTCTGGTATGTTTTAGTATGAAACAAACAAAAATTAATTTTGTGTTTTGTTTTTTTTTAAAGAAGCTCAACTATTGTGTTGTAACTTTGAATTCATATGAGAATATTGTATCCTTGTTCATTACTTGTAGATAGAATTGGAATTCTTTTGATTTAAAAGAAATAAGTCTAACAAAATAGGTGCTTTTATTGCAGTTAATGGTGAACATTAAGTATTTGACAATATTTTAATTCTTAAAAGAAAATATTTGTGCTTAACATGCCTTGTTCAGTGTTTGCTGAAACATTTAAAAATAAATTATTAATTTACATTGCATTTGAATTCTTGATATTTATTAACACTTTAAATTAAATTAGTAATTTGCCTATTTTATGCCTTTGGATCATAACCTATTTCGCAATGGCTGAGCTTCTGTAAACTGAGAAGTGAGAGTTGCTTAACTGCTGCATTTTCATTTAATTTTTAAATTTCATGTGGTCATTTTCATTTAATTTTGAAAAAATTACTCTTTTTCATTGATATGTGGGGGATAGTTTTTTGTCTAGTAATTATTGCACACTACAAACATTTTTGTAACCTAGTACTTAAAGAGGGATGCAAATTTAAGTTTTGATATCAGTAGAAAGGCATTTTTAACTGTTTAGAGATGTTCATTTTGATAAGTTCTTGTGACGGGAGGTGAAAAAATCACCAGAGATGTACTCTTAAATAGGTCCATATAATATGAATAAATCTTTAAAGTCTTAGAACTGTGTCATTTGTGCTGTCCTTCAAGATATCAAGCCCGTTTATTAAGTGTTGCATTAGCATGTAGCTCTTCTATATGCTATGCATTAAGTATATAAAAACAAATAATGTAGCGTATTGGCACTCTCACTTTTTTATTAAATTATTCTGTTCATTTGTTAGAATGCTTCCTTCTGCCTTGAATAAAATGTTATTTAGTGACTGTATCAAATATAAACTGTTGTTCATGTGGAAATATATTTGTTACCTGAAACAATTCATCTTCTTCCAAGATCACTTGTCATTTTTTCATGAGACCTAGAATGAAGCATTCTTAGACATCACTTTCAAGTCTTTATTAAAAGGATTAGCATAAATTTATTGAACTTTGGTTACAGTCTCATTAAATTTATACAAATAGATTTCATGAAACATACTCTTTGCTGTCAAAATTATAATAGAAAGCTTTTAATAGATTTCATCCATTGAATTATCTTCTAACACTAAATTCATATTTTTATTTGAGATGCATATGATGAGTAAAATATAATTGTTATAAGATATAACTGTTAATATTTTTTTTAACAAAAGAAAACAACAACCACCAACCAAACAAATATTTTTAACCCTTCAACTGTACTCCAGGCTTTTTGTGACCCTGGTTGATTTAAATCTTCCCATCTATGCCCAAATGGTGATGTAGTCCATTGTTGTCTGTGTGTAAATTCAGTTAGGAATCTTGTTAACGCAAGGAGTGGAATCAATGTATGGTTTAAAAGCGATGAAGTGTGATTCATTAAATATTCTGTTGTATCTCATGGAGTCATTCTGGTGCATGCAATTTTGTTAGAAATTTGACACATGGTATTTTAAACAATGATTTGATAAGCCCATTATATTCAATTGCTATCTACATTACTATAATTTTTAGTGTGAATAAATCTCTCGCAAGTATACCTTCAGTGTTTCTGCACTTCATCTGCATTCATAATAATGAAAAGTAGAAAATTGAAACAGTCTATCAAAACATGATGATGGAAGGTGAAAGGTGTACTGATGGAGGGTTAAGTTTGTGTTGTGCTGTGTAGAATAGTGAGCAAACGTAATAGCTTAATCCAGTCTGTTTGAAGCAAGAAGACGTGCTAATAACATTAAAAATCTTTATTATTATTATTATTGTCTTTATCAGTATTACTATCATTATTATTTAACTTATTTGTACGGTAGAACTGGATTTTTTAAGACACTTTGATAAGATCAATATTCAATTATCACTGCAATTTTTTGACATTGTACTGCTTCTTAATCTAAGTTATCTTTTGTTCAAATTTTTATTTATTTTCTATAAAATTTCTGAGACTGAACTGGATATTTTTGCTAATCCTGTTAATATATTTGCATTTTTATTGTTAATATAAGAATATTTTTTTTTCCAGGTGCTTATCCAGACTTGTTTTGAGTTATTTTTTGTGTCAATTTTCATTATACTTTTCTATGTTATGGAACATAAATGTCATTGAAACAGCATTTAAACTGTAATATTTACAAATTCCAGTGGTGCAGCAGTTTTATGAAACTGATGTGAACAAAGAATATGCAATTCGAGGCAATTCTGTGCTGTTGAAATGCCAGATACCTTCTTTTGTAGGCGATTATGTTTCTGTTGTGTCATGGCAGACAGATCAAGGAGAGGAATTTTATCCTTCATCTGATTATGGTAACACGCTGCTTTTTCTAAAGTTTTCCTTGACACTTAAAGCATCTAGTCAGGCGAGTTGCTGAAATGGTGGCATGGTCTTCACTACCAGTTTTTATTAGGCATAGTTTGATCAAACTCTTTAAAATTTCTTAGTCTTCCATGACATCTGTTTTTTGGGTGAATATTCTTGTGATTTATCTATGCAGTATATTGTGCGATAATAGAATTGTAATTTCAGGACACACATCTCTCCACCACATATTGGCATATGTTCTACCTCCAAAATTGAAATTGATGAGTACTTTTGAAGTGTGTTTTAAGGTTCTTATTTGATACTTGAAATGCATCCTGTAGATTAGTGCAGTATAACTTATTCACACGTAGGGTAAAAGGGGAAAAGAAAGAAAGACTGAGTTACAAAATTTCCCTCAGAATAATATTTTACTATTATGAACAAAAACATTCCATGGGACTGTAGGAAGAAATGCAAGTATTTAATGCAGCCATCTTCACTGATGATCCATGTCTGTCCTTATATTAATTTCAGTTGTTCAACAGTTCTACCAAACAGAAGTGAACAATGAATATGTCATAAGGGGAAATTCAGCTATTCTAAAATGCAGTATTCCTTCTTTTGTTGCGGATTTCGTGAGCGTTGTATCCTGGCAGGATGATTCAGGAAATACTTTCTCTCCTGATAGTTCTGGTCAACATGGTAATAATCTGTAAACCTTTTCCTGTTATTTTTCCTTCACCTTTTGTGTTCTTTCCATTGACACAGTACTGTTACTCTGTCAGTATGATTGCTGATTTTGGACTACATAAAGAAGTGGCATGGTCTCTATGGTGTGTGTGCACTATGATATCTGTTATTCATTGCAAGGGATCCCCTGAAAACAGAAATTTTTGTTATTAAATGGGCAAGTAAAAATAGTAACGGACAATATATTTTTATTAAGAGTAATACTCATGTGGTTTGCTTTGGGATGGATATTGTGACTGTACAAGATATTATGTAATAGATTAGTTTTCCAATGTGTTCAGTGGTAAACCAGTACTACCAGGCAGAAGTGGTGTCGGAGTATGTGATTCGGGGGAATACAGCCATCCTCAAATGTAACATTCCATCATTTGTGGCTGATTTTGTCCGAGTGGAAGCGTGGGTTGGAAGCGACAATTCTGTCTTCTTGCCATCAACTGACTATGGTAACTACACCTACCATGTGTTTCCTGACCAATCTCCTTTCAAACCTCTCATCTTCTTTTTACAGATTATTTGATCACCAAGGACATCGATGTTAAAATTTGTTTTGTATTTTTATATTTTAATTTTTCTTTGCACTAATTTTGTTTTCATTCGCACTGAGAACGGGTTTCCTCTGATGCACGTTGACTCTTTATTAATCTTCATTTTCTTCAGTGGTGAAACAATTTTATGAAGCAGAAATTATGAATAAAGAGTATGTAATACGAGGCAACACTGGAATCCTGAAATGCAGCATCCCATCTTTTGTGGCTGACTTTGTCCAAGTTGTGGCATGGGTTTCCAGTGATGGGGAAACATTCCTCCCAACTGAAGATAGCTATGGTAATGAGTATGTTAGACCTATTCCGCTTTTGATACCTTTTCTGACATTCCTCATCCACATAAAATGAGGGACTCTTCTAGAATTATTAACTGAATTACTTTTCTATTTCAGATAATTTGCATGGGAAAAACTAGATCAGCTAAATCAAATTTTACTTTTCAGGTTTGCAAGAAACTGTATTTCATATTTGATTTGTACTTGGTGTGCTTAAATGTTTTCTGCAAGTAATTTGGGTAATGTAATATAAATGTGCATTACTATGTTCTATATAACTTTGTAATATCTTAGCGTTAAACTATGTGTGGTTGGAAGCTTGTCTGAAGGTTATAGATTACTTGTGTTCATTATTAAATACTAAGTATTGTTCTGATCAGTTGTTGCACAGTACTATGTTACGGAAGCTGAAAATGAATATGTCATCCGTGGCAACAGTGCTGTAATGAAATGCAAGATTCCAAGTTTTGTGGCTGATTTTGTGTTAGTTGAAGCATGGATTGCAGATGATGGCACCATGTATTCTAGGGAGAGTGCGGGTTTGGATCGGAACTACGGTAAACATATGACTTTGGGGTGGGAAGTGTGCAGATATTAAAAGTTAAATGCATTGAAAACTTAAAAACATGTGTGAGATAATGGTCTATACTCTTCTAGTTTCCCTCAAGAATACTTTTTAAATGTTATTAAGTTGTTAAGTTAACACTTACAACTACATGTTCATTTCTCATTTCATATGCATTTGAATTAATACCTTCAGTTTCTATTATTATTTTTGAAAAATTAATGTGAAAATGTATGAAGAAGTATTAAAATGCTCCTCTTCACTAAATAATCATAGATATGGATCAAGTGCATGTAATGAAATAGACCTATTTTTGCCACCAAAACTTCAAAAGTAATTGATAGATTTGTAGTGTTCCTCTTATATCTTGTTCTCCCGACCTTTTGTAGGAAAATTACTTGCATTGTTCTTTTCACAATAGATTTTCTCCTAAAACATTTTTCTTACATTATTTTGTCTTTTCACAGAAAAGGAAAATTTAACAAATGGCAATGTAAAATCAGTGTAATTTTCATAGCAAAATTATTGATGTTTTTTACAGTTGTGTCACAGTCATATGAAGCAGAAGCAGACAATGAATATGTTATTCGAGGTAACACTGCTGTCATGAAGTGTGAAGTGCCCAGTTTTGTGGCAGATTATGTGTCTGTGGAAATGTGGGTTGATAGTACAGGCACAACATACTATCCTAATCATGATTATGGTAATTTTTTCTTTGTGTAGTTAAAGGTTGGTTTGGACTGAAATTATTGCCTAAGTTTATTTTCAAATGAAGACAGAATGAGGGTTGTGGAGTAGTTTGCTTTAATCTAGCATGAGAGTGGTCATTTGTTTTATTTACCAAGGAGCAATGGCAGGTTCCAGCCCTAAAACCCAAAATTCTTTAATCAAAGTTGACTTAAATTTTTCGGTTGTACAGTGGTCCATCAGTTCTACCAGAGTCGAGTTATTGATGAATTTGTTCTGCGAGGGAATACCGCTACCATGAAATGTCTCGTCCCCAGTTTCGTTGCGGATTTTGTGGAAGTGGTGGCATGGGTATCTGATGATGGTACCTCTTTCACAACAACTGGCTCTAATGATTATGGTAATAGGAATGGCCTGCTCTGTTCCTCTGCTCATGTATCTCCCCTATTGTTTTTCTAGGCCTTTTGCTAGCCGCGAAATGTAGCCTGAGTACTCTGTATATTAGTTGAAGGGAAATAGGCATTTGTCTCTTTGATAGTCTCTTTGATTGGAAATAGTCTCTTTGATTTTGATAAAAAAAGGCAGTTATGGGTTATGTGGAACTATTATAAATTATACTTTTATAGAGAACCACTTTTGTTTTCTTAAATCCTATGGTATTATGCGAGTACTCCTTTTCTTAGTTGTAGTGTTCCTATATCAAAATACTGGATGACAGAAGTCTTACAATACTTCTTTTAACTTTTGTTAGTTAGTGATAAGAAAATTCTGTTCCAAAACAACAATTTAGTTGAATTTTGGATTAGATGTCTCAAAATATTTTAGTTACACTGCCTTAAAGAGGAACAGAAATGACTACAACTATGAATACAGAGTGTTCAAGTACACTGTAAAGACACCTGCTTGCGTTTATATAGAAAATGCATGAATGGAATATTTACTAATATTTCATATGCACTGCTACTTTCAGGTTTGAAATTTTTCTGAAATGTGTTATTTTTTAACAGCAAAATTTGACTGGCTTGGAGAAACTCTATTGTGTTAAAATTCATTTGTTGAAAAAATACTTCATTAATTGATACATTTGGGGAAAGAAAATTAATTTTTGCAACTATGCTGAAAATAATACTGCAAAATGTTTTAAAAAAATACATACATTATTAATGAGAAGTGTTTTACTGCCTATCAATATGATTTTTTTAAAGACGAAATCAAGAAGTTTTTAAGACAAAATCAAGTTAATTTAAATCAGTAATCAATTTATTTTAAATTAATTTTATTTTTGTTACTTTCATTTTAAATTTGTTATATTCTTGAGAGAAATAACTTTTGTTCAGTACATTCCATAACAAGAAGTGAAAAAAATTAAAAATTACAATTTTACTAATACACAGATTTTTTATTCATTAGTTTGAAATCGCAAGAAGAAAGTAGAAAAGATCATTTATATAAAATAAATTATTTCCATAGATAAATAAGAGTATGAATGAAGGAATAAATGAAATAAATTTCTTTTTCAGACAATTCTGGAGGAGAATTTACAGCTGTATGTTGTGCAGACATTAAAAAATACTTTTCTTTATTGCAGATGGTAGTTTCCTCTCAGGTGATTCATTTCATTCATGAACCATGGAATGTGTAATGACATAAAAAATGTATTCGTATACAATGCTTGTGTGTTTCAGTGGTGAATCAGTACTATGAGGCACAAGTATACGATGTTTTTGTAATTAAGGGTAATGCAGCTGTCTTCAAGTGCAACATTCCTTCATTCGTGTCAGATTATGTTGAAATTGTGTCATGGGAAGACACTGATGGAAACAAATTTCTACCACCTACAGACTATGGTAATAAATAATCTCGTACCTCTAGGAAGGCTCTTGCCTCACATTATCTTGGCAACTGTAATATTGCTCACTGTTAATTACTCACTAGTCTACTCACCTACTTTATTTCCCCATTGTAAAATTCGTAGGCGTCTTGTTTGTGTGAGTTTGTTGATTTTTTTAACTGGAATGATTGTCATTCCATATTCCATGTTTCAAGAAGGAAATTATTAGTTTTAAATAAATAATTCATATCTCTCAAATATTTTTTGTGCAGTACAGGCCTTTTTGGAGACAGAGAAATTTTAATTGTGGAAATTTATTTTTCATTTTTCTAGTGCAATAACATCTTTGCAGAACCAGAAACCAGCAAATAGATTCCAGTCGTGCTAGATGTTTCTTCAACATTATTTTTAGGATTTTGGTTATTTGCCGTAAGCCTCGTGTTTTGCATGAAACATGACTGTGTTCTTTCTTGTAAATTTCTTTCAGTGGTCACACAGCGTTATGAAGTGAACGTGATGGATGAACATGTTTTACGAGGCAATACCGCCATTATTAAATGTCACATTCCCAGTTTCGTAGCTGATTTTGTGTCTGTATTCTCTTGGCTGGAGAATGAGCACATGGAAATCTTTCTTGAACCCAGCAAATATGGTATATGATCATTTTTGCATGTGGTGTGAATGATGAATGAAGTTGAATTTTATGTATGCAGTGCTTCACTGAACTATTTAAATGTATCATTCTTCATCTTTAATGATTCGCTTTCACTAAGTACGGAACATGTCCCCCAAAAAATAATTTGAAATATTAAAGATGATGTTTACATAATCTGGTGAAATACACAATTCTATATGTATGCTGACAAAATTATTTATTTTCAGTTACGTAAAATTTCTTTCCTATGGGGATGAAACTTTTTAATACATTAATTTTTTATCTCTGAAGGGAGAGGATTTATTGATGAATTTTGTAAAGAAAACAATGGTCTTTCTTGTCCTGATTTGTTTGGAAAAGTGAAATCATTGTAATAATCTCTTAACCAGTGTTAAACATTTCTTTCTTCATATAAATTTAAGCATTGTACTGTGTTCTTTAACAACAGTTTTGGGAACTTGTTTAGTGAAGCATTGCTCAAATGTTTTTCCAGGTGGGATTTCTATTGTATGTAGAAATGGTTTAGTTTTTAAGGATTTGTTTAGGATTAATAAGTATATTTTGGAACAAAAAGCATAAACTTCTATTGTCCACATGTGAAATTCTTCTTTCCTCATTTCACAAAGGCAGATGATGCATATATTATTTTGCACTCAATTTTATAAATGACAGATGGAGAGAAGTTGAAATAAAAATGTGCCTACAATTGGAATAATTATGCTTCATGTTTCAAAACTACTTTTAAAAGAAGTGAAAAGACACAGGAGGTGAAGCTATTTCATCACCTAAAAGAAATTTTTACAATGTTCACAGTTCAATAGAAAAAAATATCATAGTGTATCAGTTCACACACAAATTCATTAGTATATGTACATGGTAGAATGACGATATTTGCACATTTTTGCTACTTGAAGTAATGATATTTTCTATGTCAAATCAGTTGTGTTTAAATATCATTACAAATTATGCAGTTTAGTAGTACTGGGAACAGAAGGGTATAGACCATGCCACCTCCAGTGTATTCCTGATTAAATGTTTCAAGTAGTAATACACAGGTTCTTTCTATTTTCATTATATTTTTTTTCTCTTTTTATAGACACTCATGATTTAATATATGCAGTTGTTCAAAGTTGTTGTTTAAGTCGGTTATTACTATCTTAAAAAGAGAAGAAAGGTGAAAGAACCTGTGACTATCAAAATCTAAACAGATGTCTCTAAAATACACCAATCATGTTTTATATGAATTATTGATCATTTATTGGTGCAAGTTGTTTGTATAAATTGGTTTATTTCTTTGATTTAACTGGTTAATGCATGTGGTGTATTTTACAGACATTCATGTTTCCTTTTATTATGTGACATTGTAAATTGTTTTGATTTGCATTAATGAGATACTTAATACCTTTCATCTCGCCCTGCAGATTCCTTTCCCTTTTTTAATCCTTACATTGAGTTAAACTTGCTTGCATGAATAAGTAAATACAGTTTTCATTCTGTCATTCAGAATAGTCAGTTATACAAAATTAAAGTAATTTGTATATAGAATTGAGCAATCATATTCCTCTCTGCATGCTTTGCACAAACATGAACTTCCAAACATCTCTTTTTTTTCTTGTTTATTTAGAACTTTAATTAATACCAGTAGAGAATGATGTTTAAATTCAATACTTCATTTTGTAGTATTAAAATTTGTTCGAAATAACAGAAAATCACTTTTTTTTAGACAATGAAAAGAGATGTATATGAAGTTCATAGTTATTGATAGTTTAACAAAAACTGAACATTTATTCTCCATTTCACAAATAAATCATTAACTTATTTCGTAATTACTTTTTAAGTAAAACCAAAATTTGAAGTAATAATAGATTTCATTGAAATGTTCACTTGATACCCTTTACTGTTCAATTTGGAAATATTTTTTATTGAATCAATGATTTCTTTTTAATTACAAATGTATTTGTCTGAAAATAAAAGCATTATAATTAGTATATTAATGTTATTTTCTTGATTTCAAAGTTGAAGGGGTTGGTTGTAGCAGAAGACAAATGCTTATGCAAATGACTAAAATTTATGGTATATGTCCAGGAATTGGTGCACGTTTTAAAACCAAATAAATTTAATTTCTCAATTCCAATTTCATTTGGTAACTAGAGAAAAAATAGTCTTTGAATCCAAAGTTCTGAATTCTATTACTTACTGGAACCAAGCAAAAAAAAAAAGGATTTCTCTTCAATATACTTGAATTTCTTTGCATGGAATTAAACACAAAACTTAGAGTATTCAGTTTATATATATATTAATTATTTTAATGGAGAATTATTTTTGCTATGAAATATAGTACTTTTTAAAGAAAATTCCAAGATATTATTATATTATCTTTCAGTAATTTCGTTCATTACCAAAAAGTTACCTAAAAGTCGTTCTCAAATGTGAAATGGAGAATTTCTGTTTCCAGTTTTTGTTCATCATGTCATTTGCTGTTTATCTATAAGTTATTTATTTTGTTTGTCAGATGGAAAATACTTGGTACTACCATCTGGAGAATTGCATATTCGTGATGTTGGACCAGAAGATGGTTACAAATCATACCAATGTCGAACAAAGCATCGTTTAACTGGAGAGACACGACTCAGTGCTACAAAGGGACGTTTAGTCATCACTGGTAAGTACTGTTTATCCTCACCTTTAGTACAATGGCAGGTTCATCCACGAAAACAAAAATAAGAAGAATGAACTGAGAATATCTATTAATTAATCGTACACTGATAATGTTCCCATTTAAAGGAACAGGAAATGTGTATTTATTTATTATTACAATTTTCAATTAAAGTAAGATATATTTGTTTCAATAAAATGAAAAAAAAGTGTTAACAATGAATTACATTTCATTACTAATATTGTTATGAGCATACATGCAATAAATTTATGAATTGGTACCATTTCTGTGTAATCCTATTTACAAAACATTGCAAAAGTATATCTTTCTTGAAAATTACTTTTCAAGATATCAAGTGAATGGACCTGTCATATGTTTCTTGTGAAAAATGAGCAAAAATAATTCAATGAATGTTTTGTAAAAAAGAATAAGAATAATCAATAAACTGTTTTTCTTCATTGTTTGTATAATCTGGATACATATAGATGCAAAGTTGCAATTGTTGTTGTTATTATTATTATTATTATTATTATTATTATTATTATTATTATTGTTATTTGAAAGTTCATTGTTAAAACAATTTTGAACTACATTTTAATAAGTTCATTAGTTAAAACACAATAAAATTCTCTTTTGATTTATTGGGGTTTAAATATTAAATTGTTTTGTTTTACAAATTTTTAATTTGTTTCAATATGTGTCCAGATTTTCTCCAAAGTAATGTTTAATTATATGCATGATCAGTGGAAGTCATGAATCATTAACTTTTTTAAATGTCAGATTCATGAGAAGAAATTGAAAATTACTAGTTTTGCTAATTGTTAGTTAAAAGAAAGTAAGAAACATTAGTCACAAATAATTAAAATTATAAGTTCTATTTAAATATTGTGCATGCTAGAAGTGTACTTTACTATAACATGTGCTGAGCCTTATTTGTTCAGAACATGTTTTAAAAATGTTGCCTGAATGTTGGGATAGGGTACCCCTGTTGTTGGAAATGGGCACTAATGAAAAATGGACAAAATCATTAATCTAAAGTGATGTGAATCAGTTACTGATTCAAACATAATTTTGAAATTTATCTTCCATGAAGTCACAACCCAATTCACCTTTCATACCTAATTCAATAACCCTTTACCTGAAAGCAAGGGCCAACCAGCAAGCAAATAAACACTGGAACAAAACGTAAATCCATGCATGCATAAAAAAAATTACATGGGTTACTTTATACATTTTATTTGTTTTAGTTTTGTTTATTTTTTCATTGTAATTTATCATTGTGTTGTGGTAGACTAAATGAAGCAAAGGGGGAAACGTGAGAATATTCATATATCAGTATAGTTTTGCAAGTCCTTCCTTCTGTATAAGAACACTGTGTACAAAAAATATGATGCATTAAAAATTAGTTTTATGTATTTATAATTTCAAAATTATGTATTTGTCTATCAGAATTGTTTTATAGTTGTGTTACAAATTAACATGTAATTGGACAATTTTAAAAAATCAAATTTCAACTCAAAAAATAAAACAATGCTATCTCTAAAAGAAAAATCAGTCTTGGGATCTGGTAATTTATTTTTATGCTTCTAACTGAAACAGTGCTGATGGACAGAAATGGACCTAGTAGATGTACTTTGATATTTATTCTCCTGAGAAATTGAAATACATTCTATTTAATCAGGTAAGGGGTTATTAATTTGTAATTGCTACAAGGGTCTTATATTAGGGCTATGTCCAGGAGCACATATCAGGTAAGTTTCTTGTAAGTGTGTATAGTGTTTATTACAGATTTGGTTAAAAGTTTATAAATCATACAAAGGGACATTTTATGTTTTGAAAGTTTTTCCCTACAATAATTTACATGCTTCCTTGTGCAATAGTAATAATTAAAGCCAAAGGAACAATATAAAGCAGAAATTAAAATTTGGAATTAATTGATTTTACATTAGATTGAACGAAACCCTTAAAATATGTTAACTTATACATTTAAATAAATTAATTAATTGTAGCCATCTCTCATTGAAAGGCAACATTCCATCCCATGAAAAAGACAAATTCTCTCTTGCATATTCTTTTGATTTTGAATGAACATGATAAGAAATAAAATCATTATATTCAAACAATAAGATATTAGTTCCTTTTTTTCACACTAGAATTCATATCATTGAATTTTTTGTCATTTGCTAATATATAGAATGCCCCCACCCTAGTAAATAGAGAAAGATAGATGTGTAGATATTGCATATCATTTTCTTTCTTTTACAGTAGTTGATATCGTTTTATCTTCATGAACTCACTCTTTGAACTTTAAAAATTAGTTTCAACAATTATGTATTGTTTCCATTGTGAAAGGATAGAATCAGGTATTTCTAGATTTATTGTTTCATTAGCATATCCATGAACAGTATAAATAAAAATTTAATATCTAATACATTAAGTAATGTATTGATGTCATAACAACTACTTGAGTGACTGTTCAATGTCTTTAATTGCAACATAAATATGACACGAGTTGTAAGAAAGGAAAGGATTGGTAGTCCCTTGCGTTCTGCTGTAACAAAATCATCCTCTTTCCATTTTTGTAGTTAATGAATTTCAAGAAGCATTATAAATTTTGCAGACCCGATTTCATTTTGTCACCTTTTTATACATTTCTCAATGCCACTGTATTTTTGGGTGGTTATGAGAGAATATACATTTTCATGGGAATAAAATCTAGCATGGACCTTATTTAAGCAGGGCACTTCATGGAGTAGTGGAAGAGAATCATCTTTAGTGGCATACTCATAATAAATGTCAGAAACTTATAGGGCTTGTAGAGGAGTCGAAGATGATGACTTTTTGTGAATGAACATTTGGTGGGAAATCTCGTATAATGTTACACATAATGAATTTGCCCCTGATTGGTAGGCAACTGTTCATGCGCTGGTTGTTTGTCATGTATACGTTCTGACGCCTTTAAGTATATTTCGGGTACCTGCCGAACACATCAGTGCAACACGAGTTGCCTACCTATCAGGGTAATTTTGTAATATGACAATTCCTACCATATGTTCATTGGCCCAAAGTGATCATTTTTGACTCCTCTACATGCCCTAGAATATTGTAACATTTATTCTGAAACAATCCTTATACATACACATGTATATTGGAATAACAAGACTGTCTGTGTAAAATCGTAGCATACTTGGTAAGCAGTATGTAAAGAGTAGTAGAATTTCAATGTAGGATTCTCTCAGATTCCCGCTCATATATTCTCAAAATTGTATATAAACAACAACAACAATGATATTTAAAAGGGAAAGAAGAAATGAAAATTATTGCAAAATTCTGTGGTGTTAGTTACAACATTACTTCAAGCAGTTAACTCATGGTGTAACCCCATCACTTCCCTTTACTTTCTTCATATTTGCCATGCTCATAAATTAATACATTAGTCTTGATATTCAATTAGAGACTTTTATGCATGTTTGCTGAATGAGAAATTTTACAAGAATTTAAGTATGTCAGAGATTATTATTAATTGATTATATTTAGGAAATTTTTACTTTAGTTCATTATATTTAATTTCTATATGAGGTCATTCAAAAAATACTTTGGAGAGAGGGAAATGGAAGTTCTCATTATCTTTTTGTATTACTAGTTTAGTGTTAATGAGGTGGTGTGAAAGGAAGCCTCTAATAAAAGTTAAGAAAATAAAAAGATGTCATATGTTATAGTTTGTTCATTCTAATACTGAATGTTACAATCACTTTTCTATATGTCAGTAATTTATATCAACTTTTAAATATGTACTTGAAGCACAGCAATTTTATAAAAAATTAAATACTAACTTTTGAACATTTTATAAAATTATCTGTCCAATTTCACTTTAATCATAGGCTTAACATAGACGGCACTTTAACTTCCAACGTTTTGAGTGTTGTTGAATTGTTGAAATGATAATTTGTCATGGATATAAAAAAAATTTACACAAAATTGTGTTAATCGAATTCTATTTGTAATTGTAAATAAATGGAAATCTATTGAAACAAATAATAAAGTTTGTGCACAGCGAAAAGCAAGTTCATTACGCCACAATTGGTATAAAAGGTGGAGATGAATGAAATGGAATGACTCGCATATTGTATGCTAACAATTGATTCACACGGGGATTGCAGGAGAAACAATTGTTGCCGGGGTGGTGAAAAAGTGCTAGTGCACCTCACATACACACTGAAAATGAATTGTCACGAAGGATTCGGATCCCGATGGGATAAAATATTTGCCCTTTGTGACAATCCATTTTCAGCAAATTAATTGCCTACCGACATTGGAGACTGAGTGCACGCGCGAGCTCTAATGCCAAGGACAGCACTAGAAGAGAGTTTTTGCACAGGGTGAAGCACGTTAGCGTATAAGCCATTAACCCACTTTTGAGCCAGCTTCTACACGCCCCAGAACCCCAATATTACGCTAAAGTGATAGCGGAAAACGCTATTTCTCCAGGATTACCGTAGCGTTAGGGTCAATCCATTTTGACTGGTCCAGCACTAGTCGCTCGACCATCTCGAAAAAATTCATATTTTGTACATAAATTTCCTTATGTTTTGGCTGTTCAAAGAGATCTTTAATTGTTTATGGTACCTTTTTTACAAATGGCGTTCATTTTAATTTTACGCGTACGCTATTTTTCGCGTTTTTAGAAAATAACTTCAAAATAATATGATTAGACCTGTACACTTGCCACAGAGACAAGGAATTTCTTCCAATCTGACAACTAATCAAAACAAAACAGAAAATGTAGAATACTTGTCAGTGTCAATGCAGTCAATCAAGTCAAGGTCATTGCCTTTTAGCTCTATCGGCGAAGGGCTCAGCGCCGTTAGTATGCAGAGTTCCTAGACGGACACCGGGAAACCACGGTAACTCGAACTAGCTACATCTTGATCGGCGAGAGGACAGGCCGATCAGAGCTTCATAGCTTCATAGCTAGTGTCGAATTCAGCCGCTGTCTGGAGGAGAATTCTAGTCGCCGGCTGCTTTGATCGGTAGTTTTCCATGGTTTCTCCGATCAACACCAGGCGAATGCCGGAGCACTACCGTAACAAACGAGCTATGGACCGTGCGCGATCTTTCCTTCCCCTTTCTTGTCCTGTCATCAACCCTTTCTTACACACACTTACTTACATGCACTACACTGCCACACATACCGGGAGACCAGTCGGGAGCTTACAGCTTGTCCCGGCTGGGGCGGTGCCCGAATGGTGGGAGATAGCTAGTCGGAGAAATCCCCTCTAACCGATGGTGGGTCGGCGCCGGATCTCACCATCCAGGGTGGAAGATCACCGCCATCCCAAAGAAAACACATGCACTACACTTATGGAACTAATGACCTTAGCCGTTGAAGCGCTCGGAATAATCAACCAACGGAGCTTAGTTAAGATGTTCGGTTACCGACGCCAGCATTTCCATATAGAGTAGTAGTCGTGGGTACCAAGTACTACCCACCTCGAGAGCATTATGAGAAGGATATGTGAGAGAAAACGTAATGGAATCGGGTTTCACGAGAAGGAAGAAAAAGCTGCTTTCGTTATGTGTGGGATTGCTTCTAAAGGGTAGGTTTTGTGATGTTTTATTTTACATTCGCCTCTGATAAGTTATGGTTTGTTTTGTTGTAAAGTTTTGTTATTTGCTGAGAACTTTTTAAAAATCCTTTTACCAGAATTAAATATAAAAAAATAGTGGGTAGGTTTTCTGTAGTTACAGTTGGTACTGTCTTTCTATTTATAAACTTAAAGATAAATTAATTCTGCATTTGATGATTAATGCCTTGTGATTTGTATTTTATCTAAGAGTTTAATCTAAGTTATTTGAATTCTTATTATTCGTACTATGAACGTAATTATCACCTGAGCCTTTAAACTACATATACCATTGTCGTGGATCGACTTTCTTGAGCCATTAGAGATGGTGTCAACCAGCCCTCCTGGCAATGATAGAAAAGGTTGGTAAGGAAAGATGTACATGGGTTGTGAGTAAAGTTCCTGTTTTAAGAAATAAATTTAATAATTGCAGAGGTTATAATTTTTATGAGGGTTACCGTTCCTAACATATAGGTAAAAATTCTTTCATACAAACGTTTTATTTCAAAATTGACAATGACAGTTACTGGGTTCGTGATTCTCAATTTTCATAGAACCTGTTGGCAGTACTGTACCAAAGTTTCCTACACTGGATAATTTGCACGGCCTCCTTACAAAACTGAATGCGAGCTACACTCTACAATGTCCTGCTCAAGGGTACCCTGTCCCAGCATATAGGTAAGCACTGACTGCCCTGAGATGTACAACAAAGTTTTTCTACATTATTGTCCTGGAACAAAGTTCAGTTTTTCTTTGTATGAGTTTTAGGTTATTGTGCGTGTTCAGTATGTCTTCTAATTCAGTTAGTTTTATTGTATTTAAATAACCCAGACGCTTTTATTTAAAGCATTTTATTTTGCTTTTATATCTCGCACAATATCTAGGAAATATTCCTTCCACACGATTTCTCCTCGTAATAGGCTTGCGTATTTACAGTGTTATGTTGGCAATTTTCTCTTGTAAACGAAGCTGGTATTCAGTTCTTCTCTTCATTCTCTCATTTTTAGGTTGACTTGTTTTTCCTTAGATTGCTCATGTATAGAATCACAATTATTTTTGATACCTGATATTTTAGTGGGATATTTTTGTGGAGCCAAAATCTTCTTCATGCGTTAATTTTTTCTCTGAGTTCACCATTAAAGTTCTCATCCTTGTAGTTTCAATTGTTCATATATCAGAAGAATTTATTGCATTTTTTTGATTTTACAGTGGTTGCTTCATGTACCAAAAGCTTCCTTTTAAAAATCACATTTTGGATAACAATTGATGAAATTGTTCGTGATTGACGTGTGCGAAATAAATTATTATTATCAACAGCATCTGTCTAATCTTTAATTGGAAGTGTTGTTGGCAGCCCAGCTCTAGATCCCATCCTCTACCCTAACCATTCTCGTTGATTTTGAAATGTTTCCGTCTAACACCATGAGTTACTTGATACAGTGTCTCTTTTGGCGATGCTTTCTATCATCTGAAAAGGTTTGTCCTTTGATGTAATAGTAGAGCCGGCAACAGTAGAGCATTGTGGTGTTTACAGAACCTGTGGGAACATCTGCTCCCAAAGTTCCTCCCCTCACCAAAATATTCAGCACTGAGCAGTTTCAAGGTGTGACATTCTCTCTCTCCTGCCCAGCACAGGGCTACCCTGCTCCCAGCTTCAGGTGAGTGTGTCAAAATGCTAGGGCCCTTGCCCACACGCAAATGACTTCCACAGTTCTCTGCTTCTGTGCAAGATGCACTATTGTCATTCGTGAGCATCCTATGAAATCGTTGTTGTTTGAGGTTACTTTTGCTTTCACTAGAACCTGTTGGGAGCGTAGTGCCTACTTTTCCTACCATGGATAAAAGCCGTGGGTTTGAAGCCAAACGGAATAGAAGTTTTACGTTGTTGTGCCCAGCACAGGGATTTCCTGTCCCCTCACACAGGTAGAGTAATATCAATTTCTTCTGTGCCTAATTCTGCCATAACCTCTTATTCCTTTAGAGCCTGTAGGAGCAAAGGCTCCAACCTTTTCTAGTGATCTTCAGAGTAGATCATTTATGCGAAAAGCTGATTTGGGTTTTGGAATACTTTGCCAGGCTCAAGGTTTTCCTGTCCCAGCATTTAGGTAAGGGCAGTGTGTTATGCAGTGTATAATATTAGATGCCCTTATCATGGAATTGATGAACATCAATAAAGTTGAAAGTTTTATGCATTTGTTATATGCTATCTTCATGGGTGCAATATTTTTATTGATATTTGACAATAAAAGAACAGTGCCCTTCCTACAAATAGAACTCAGCCAAGTTATAATATGAAACAACGTTATACGTAATTTCTACAAACATGAATAAACTCGCAGATTTAATCAGATTTGGTTTGGCTAACTAATTGGTGTTATAACCACTCGTACAGAACCTGTTGGGGCGAAGGCACCCACTTTCTCAGGCCACCTAAAAGGCTCATGGTTCGCAAGGCGAGCTGGGGAGGGTTTTGCACTGCTGTGTCAAGCTCAGGGCTTTCCAGTTCCTTCCATAAGGTGAGTGTGAATAATAGAATTCCCCTGGTTCATTTTGGCAATTATTTATCTAGAATGATAATGAAGTGGTGTAGTCGTATGAGCTGATGTTTTTCACATACGTGTTCCTGTCCGCTTCTTCCTGCATCAAAATAAAGTGACGTGCGGTGATCACATTCTATATCCTTCTTCCCACATTAAGAGTAGTCGCACAGTAGAATGACACAACACCGTTAAATACAAAATATTTATAAATCTAAAGTTACATCATGCAGTTTGACACTCTCACACTTTGCAGTATATTATTATGAAATGAGAAAGATAGGCTAGATGTTACTTGCTAACGGAAAAAACTAAGTCTTTGTTGAAAAAGTTACGGTAATGTGCGGTCAGTAAACTTTATTCTTCTTTTCACTACTTCTGTTTCGTGAATACGTTGTTGCTTTCATGGAACTTACCGAATATTCGTATTTCGTTTTTACCCATGAAATATTCTGACCCTGGCCAAAGAGCAATCAACACAAACAACAATGAGAGCAATCTTTCACTGTCAATTTCATTACTAAATTATTCGTGTACTGGGCTAGTAAAAGGCCTCGTATTTTTTCTATTGTAATTATACCAGGGGTGGTTTTGGCCTGCCTTTTCATGAACTGTTTCTTCTCGTGGAACTACCGTGTTAAAATATGCCTTCTCAAACAATCAGTTGTACTTTCATTGGTAGATAAGCTACGCTTATTGTTCCAGCATAAAAGTACTAAGAAGCATATGATAACACACTACGCAGATTTATCATAAAATGAGTCACGACTGTATATCACAAGCACTGCAAGGAATCACTACCGATTCTCTAAAAAGAAGGAGACGCAATTCAAAATTCTTCTAAATTTAGGGTTCTGATCACGTACATGCCAGAACTACCTGCCTCAGAAAAAATATCGCATATTCTAGTTTACTCTGAATGCAGGTAAATGCATGTGCTCTATAAGTATTTTATTAGTTTTAGACTTTTCTACAAACACTTCTGTAATTTACAAGAACAAAACATACTTGCCCCTCTCCCCACCCTGCCTCCTCCTTACCCATGGAATAAGCGATGTGTGCAGTTCTTCAGCCCAGCAAACCTACCTTAGCTGAGATAGACCAGAGATCCAGTGCAATGATCGCATTAGGGAGAACAGTGGATGCAGTTTTTTTAACGTCTAATTCTCAATGTACAGTAGATTCTCATTCTAAGTTACCTCAACAATGCTGGGGTTGAGTGCATGCCACAGCAATAATTCTTGTCTGGAATCATTGAAGTATGTGTGTAGTTATGTGCAGTTGTACGCAGTTGTGACATGGTAGTGATTGCTCAGCAGAACTTTTCACTCTTTCATTTTTGCGTCGTAAATTTCATTCGTCTTGGCTACATTTGTCAGAGAAAATTATCACTTTTAAACTTATTGTAGTATTAGTTGTTAGTTTCTTATATTGTGTAGTTCTGGTCTTCAAATTTGTAGATTATATTAGTTGTATTTAGTTAGTATATAAAATCTGAAATCGAAATAATTGGCAGATCATGTGAAGATGCATGACAAATTTAAAGGTAAAAAAAAAAATTCTTGCATATTTTTCCCCATATGGAAATACAAGACAATAGTGTTCTATCAGCATGTTGCTTCTGCAAAATTTCCTATGCCAAGAATATACTCGTACCCTCTTGTTAAATGTATTTATTTATTCGGCGTAGGATTAGCCATTACATTTCTTTTTGCCTTGCATTTCCTTCCTTAATAAGAGGGAATGGAATGTTACTAAAACACCAACAAATAAAACAATAACAATATCAAGTTCATTAAAATTATGTTCTTTCGAAAAGATGTTTTGGGTAATATATATTTTTATTTAGATACCCTGATTGTGCTATTACTACTGGCACATATTTTCTCGACATTGACAACATGTTATATGATTTATGAGATTGCGAACTCATTTAACAAATTTTATGACGGTACCCGAACAACTCATAAGAATGGTTGCGAAAACTGTCTCTTACATGTGTTCCAATCCAAAATCAGAATTTTTGTAGGACATCTCGCCCTGTGCACCGACCCACTGTGTATTCGGAGGCTCATTCGGTAATGGCATGCCGACGATGTCTCGCCGTTTATAGTGTAGATCAATGTTCACATTGCGGTATAGATGTATGAATGGGTGAAGGGAAGATCGTACCAATGAAGTCACGGCTGTAGTCTTCAATGAGCGCTGATAGTGCGTGATATTTCGCTCCAGCGCATTGCCTACATTCCGCTGTATGGCACATCCCATGTAGGGGAGAAACAGCTTATTTCCTTTAGTCATCAGATGCGAAACGTTGGGATGCTTCTCTCGCTACAAGCGGTGGGAAAACACAATATTGCGGTAAATTTTGAAGCTGTTGGGGCGAATATCCTCAGCATACACGACCACCCACACCAGCATACACCATATCCACCAGCATACACCACAAGTCCGTAGGTTTGATTTGAAGAGAAGCGGCATCCAATGGCGTAGCTTTCTGTCAGGTTGAAAGGCAGAACCTGCCTAAACGGTTTACGAGGAGCATAAAAAATGTTTTTCATTAATTTATTTTATATTTATTTATAATTTTCGCACGCACAGTTACCACGTACGCATACACATTGTGATCGCCAACTGTTGGAAATGCTGCACACTAACATTACTGTTTCGGCCTCGTCTTCCATTATGACTTATTCAAACACGTTGACAATGTGCAAGTGAGGGTACTTCTGATATTCACCTGGAAGCGCGCTTCCCTCGACCACTCACAGCCAACACCTTTCGTCATTTCGATGCTTGTTTAGTCCATCCTCTTTCGCGAAAACCTAACTAACCTACACCAATATGGCGCAGTTTGTTGTTTGAGCTTCCTGGTTCTATCGCCACGACGGCATTCACGAATGCTGATTGGTTGTTGCGTAAAATATTGTATTAAAATAGGTCATGCACTATTTTATACATTTTTTTATAAAAACTCCGAATTTTACCGTGTGAAAAATAGATTTTATCAAGTTAACGTTTAATGAAACTTTTTATAAAACAATTTTACAGAAAATATCACCATGTTCCATCAAGCAGAAGGGAGGTTGACATAGCCACTCCCAATATCTATGCATGAAACTACTATTTCCTGACAACTGAAAAGCCACATGCCTGAGCGTTGTGTTATAATTGCATATAACTAATATAATAAATAAATTAAAGTTAAAAAACATTCGATAGAAATTCAGTTTGTGATACGATTCGTTCACGCCCGCTGTCGATGCCGAGAATGAGTCACTCGCGGCGCGGCCACAGTGGGTGCGGCCGACGTACATTCCTGCGGAAAATGCTTCGCTACGCAGTCAGTGTTGCCAGATTAGGGGTTTTCCCCCTAAATTTAGTTTTCTTAGTCTTTAGGTGTTGTTTTAGAGGGCAAATTTATTTGGGGGTTTTCTTGGGGGGGGGATTTCATTGAGTTCTTAAAATGTTAACATTGTGTTATATTGTGAAAAGATGTTTTATTGTGAAATAATCACACTCGCCAATGATGAGAACACAACTTGGTTTTAAAATTTTGGAAAGTAAGGGTACCTGTACACTGGTCGGGTGGGGGTAAGTAAAATGCGGACCGACTACCTATTATTGTTTCAATTTGACTGTAACTGACAAGTTATCAGTAAAATATAAATATTATCATATGAAATTAATATTTTTCGTATTTCTTTCCTTTCCATACGTCCCCATACACTTTAAACATGAAATAATAATTTTTTTGAATTTGGGGATTTTTTTTTCATTTTTGGGGTTTTCACATCGCTATCTAGGGGGAATTAACCACCTGGCAATACTGTACGCAGTTCCAAGTTGAGGACGAGGCTCAGGCCTTCGGCTCTCGCGTTAACATAAAACATTCTCTAGTCTGTACAACAAATAATTACCAACGCATTTTATGCGAATACACCTTTAAAATAATTTGGCATGTACAGTTTCTTTGTTTTCCACGAAAGCCTCCATTTTCTTACCTCTTGTTTGCCCCACAAGTTTATTCCTCCATGAATACTCGCGCATGAATGAATCGTACGCGTATGTGCGCGTGAACGAATCGTATCACAAACTGCATTTCAGCCAACGATTCTGGTCGGAGCCGATGGTTTGAAGTGCCCACTGGGCTTATCGTCAACCCTATCCGCGAAGCTATTAACAGGTCACGCCGGAAATGCTCTCGCAAATCGCTTGAGTCGTCTTTTTGCGACGGATAGTAACTTTCGTCCGTTTTCCCGCGACGATCGTGGGCAGAGTTCAGTTTTTACTTTCTCGCAACGGAGTAGAAAGTTATATAATGCTGCGCGAAAAAACTGCGAATTTTCGGCAGAAAAAACCTTATTACAGGGTCCTGGTAAAGAAAAAGTGGATGAATAAGTTGCTAAATTTAGGGGGGAAAATCATCTAATACATTGAGTAGCCAGAATCCACGTTTTGTGTGTCCTTGATACCGAAAAATCGAATGACGACAAAACATGCCGTCCGTTCGTGTATCTATTTGTTCGTCCTCCGTGCGTCCGTCCGACGGTCTGTGAACAACGCTACCGTTCTGCCGATTTTCTCCAAAATTGATATTCAGTAATCGATCTGACTGATATTGCGGTCCCTTGAATTTCAAACGCATATTTTATTTTTAAGGGGTACTTTACAAGAAACCCCTGGGACAATTTCCAAATCTAAAAAAAATTACTATCGATTTTGATGAAATTTTGTTGTTGGATAGTGTGAAGAACTTTTAAGAGAAAGGTACAGGTGTCATGTTCGTTGAAAACCGTGAGTTTTCGAAATTGCAAAAGTTCACAATTTTTCGAGGTCTTCCTGCAACTAAAATACTAAAAATACAGTTTTTTTCCTTAATAAAATGTGATCCTTAAAGATAGATTTTGAAATAAGGTCATGTACAGTTTTTAGAAAATTCGAGTATTTTTTGTGTAATTTTGCGTGAAAATACGGGCAGGAAAGTGCGTGCTGTTTTAGCTCCACTAGTTGTAAATATGCACCCGCCGGCCTGGCCGCATACACTCCTGGCACTTCAAACACAAACTTTCTTTTGTCTGCCTGTGCACTTTTGACGTGCATCTATACGTGATACATCAATTATTTTAAATACCCTGCGAATTTATCTCAAAATTATGTAGTCGCTTTGAAAATGTCTTTTTATTTTCCCGCATATCACGTACGTACTATAGAGAATGTTTTGCAATGCGAAAACGGCATTGTGGGGACACTGATATCGAAAAAGTTGAATCGTGTTCCTTTTAATTATAAATTACATCCTCTAACAGGTTGTGTAGTCAGAATCCATTTTTTGTGGATCCTTGATACCAAAAAAATTGGTTGACGGCAACTGTTGACGGTCTGTCTGCCCGTGGTTAACGCTAGCGCCTAAACCGTTCAAACAATTTTCTCCAAAATTGATATTTCTTCATCGATCTGGCCGAACTCGAGATCCTACGAGTTTGAAACCGATATTTTGATTTTTGGGGTTCTTTTCATGAACACACACATTTCACATTTTAAAAAATTCTCAAAAATGATTCTTTGAAGTTTCATTTTCCTCTCCTCATGATTGATTCTAATTTTTTTGTGGCGATGCAGTCCCCCCTCGCAAGTGTGGTGTGTGTGTGTGTGTGTGTGTACACGTACGAGAAAGAGAGAGAGAGAGTGTGTGTGTGACGGATTCGAAGTGAGTTTGCGCCACTCTATGTGCCGTGAGTTACGTCGAATTAACTTTTACCGAATGAAGTGGCTCAGGGCATCAATTGATGTCACTGAATTGCCTCTGACCAGGGGGTTCTAGGGTTCGAGTCCCGACGGTGGCAGGATTTTCGACACTAGTAGATAGGTCTCATTCAGCCGCGCGCTGTCTGGAGAATTATAGCTGCTTGTTACTCTAATTGGAATTCTTCCCTGGTTTCTACGATAAATACCAGAAGAATGGCGGAGCAAGTACTCTAACAAACGGGCCACGAACAGCTCGCGAACTTTGTATTCATCTTCCTTGTCATGTCCTCAACCCTCACACATTCATGCACTACACTACTACACATCTAGGGAGACCGACCGGGACCTTAGAGCTTGTCCCAGTTAGGGCGGTGCCTCGCTGGAGGAGATAAACTGGATAGGGGAGACGTGTGTGTGTGTGTGTGTGTGTGTGTGTGTGTGTGTGTGTGTGTGTGTGTGTGTGTGTGTGTGTGCGCGTGCGCGTGCGCGATGAGCGTTGTCGCGCGCAATGGGTGCACCAGTCCCCGCCCAATTCTGTAGTGCATAGAAGTGCAAAGTTTGTAGACTCTTTTGAAAGAAGGTTCTTCGTTGTTTTCTAAGGGCTTCGATTCGTATGGCTCTCGTCCGGCCTCTGTGCCGAACTGTAACGTTTCAGTTTGCAAATTTAGTATTCAGTAAATAAATAAATGAAATACATGCCCTTATTTTAAAAGAACTTTCATGTACATTGTTAGCGGCACTACTTAAACACATTGTGTATTTTTAATATGACTTCAATTCTTAATTTTTGCGTATCGGTAACACAAAAATAAACATTTTTTACCCATTTGTGATCCACATAACTAATTTACGAACTTTTTGGGTCGAAGAAAACCATTGTTGGTCCGCTATCGAGCGGGAATACAGTGGACACGTGCTTAGTCTGCTTATGTATTAATTTCCCCCAGAGCTAATGAAGTGCGTTGAGGGTGCCTTGTTCTGGGGACGTGATTGGCGACGGGGTGCCAACATTGTCCCATTACCCTTGCCGTGGGGCGGAGTGGGTGCTTCCATTCGGCCCCGTCACCGGAGGGTTGAGGTTGACGCAACCGTGTAATAGATGTGACCGCGAGACGCGAAAGTTTCTTTCTTATAAAAATTTTGATTTAGTCAGGGACTGTGGCAAACATATTGCTTTTCTTCCTAAAAGTTAATATCGAGTTTTTAACATGTGTTTTTATGGAAGAGGGGACTAATGTCCATCACTACCTTCGCGAATCTGCCACTGGTCCCGCTGTGAGGTCTTAAGTTTTCTCCAACACCAGCCAAATGGGAAGTGGCAGATTCTATCGACAGCTGTCCCCGAATAGAGTAAATGCGCTCCGGAATGTAGTGAGTCCGTGCACAGAAGTGAAGGATCCGTAAATTTAGTAGATTGGGTATTTAATTTTAAATGTATTTTTAGAGGACGATGTATGTTGCACCTATTTAGTAACAGGAGTTGCCTCCTTAAGTTTGTTGATGGAGTTTAAATTTTAATTTGTTGCATACTTTTTTCTGAAATTAAGCTTATTTATTTTTGTTCGCATTTTATTTACCATCAAAATGGCCCATATTTTCGTTTAACCTCAAATGTAGCTTTCTGAGTGCATATTTTGGTTTAATGGTTGGTTTTAAATAATTGCAAAGTAACAGGGGTGAGGTTGGTTATTGTATTCCATGTCAGTGGTACATACTTCTGAACATTCAAGGCTTTTCATTGCTATTCTTCCTATCGTTATGTCTTGTTGTTACTTTCATCTTATGTCTGTATAGATCCAGTTGGGACACGAGCACCAAAGTTCTCCACCAATGATAAAAGTAGTTTATTTTACATAAATTTGGGAGAGGGATTCAGTCTCTTGTGCCCAGCCCAGGGGTTCCCTGTACCTGCTTTCAGGTAAGCAGGCGTAAACCTATAGTTCTTGTTTGTTGTGGCGCCCCTTTTTTCAAATTAACAGTTTTAAAAACAAAATGTTTTTGGCCTGTTTTTGGTGAAACAATGTGTGTTGAACATATTAAAAGAACAAAAAAAAATCATTTGGAGGCATTATTTCATAGTCATTGTAATTACTGTGTCTCTGCCCTATACAGAACCTGTTGGAGCTAAACCACCCAAATTCTCAAGTGACTCCAAAAGTAATTCATTTGTGAGGTTTCTTGGTCAGGGTGTTAGCCTATTGTGTTCAGCACAAGGTCATCCTATGCCAGCATTTAGGTAAGATGTTCTTAAGTGGAATAAAAAATTTAACAATCAGAGATGCCAATGCATCGATTTTCTTACGTGCAATCTACATTTATTGGGAAATGTTGTATAAAAGTGTATAATTGGAGTAAAGAAAGGGCCAAGAATATTTTTTAGGAATTGGTTGTGCATCTTTTACCCGAATATTCCAACATTCAGGCATCAAACTCTCCTGTTTCAAAAACACAAAAGTTTGACATTCAAAAATATTTCCCTCAGAACCTGTGGGCCAGGGTGTCCCCTAAATTTCCCAGTCTGCTAAATCTGATTCGTTCACCGTGGCTGCCTCAACTGGTTACAGCTTATTGTGTGAAGCACAGGCTTTTCCTGTGCCAGTCTTCAGGTGAGAAGACCTTGTTTTGTGCCCCACATTACCCACCTACATGTGCATATCAGGCAGGTGCACTTGTTTCATTAGAAAAATTCCCATCTATTTGCCCGATTTCATAATGTCAATACCTTTTTTCATACAGAACCTCTTGGGAGGCAACCTCCAAATCTTCCTAAGACTTCGAAATCCAACTCATTTGATGTTGCTGAGGGAATTGGGTTTGCTTTTCTCTGTGAAGCTCAAGCATTTCCTGTCCCGGTGTTCAGGTAAGATTTGCTTTATGTGGGAATGCCATACGATTTTAACTTTCCTTCTTATATTATACTGATATAACGAGACTTCCCCAGGAGTCATCTTGTTAATTCAAATGACAAAATTAAGCAATTTTTTTTTTTCAAATATTTGTTTAGCATACCCATGCTCCCAACATGACGGTAGCGTTTCAGTAGTGTTTTATTTATTATGCCACTTTGCTTGCCAATTATTTGGTATCGATCAATAAATGTTACTGAACGAGGGTGGATGAAACACTTGATTGAGAATCACACTCTAGTGCGTTGTAAAATAGGTTGTGTTTATTTTATAAATCCTGAGGCATTATACATGCCTAAAATTTTGTTGTACCTCCCAGTGTCAGTAGGCAGTGTGCCCCCTCGGTTGCCTCCTCGAGGCAAATCAGACATCATAACTTATCGCTCTGGCTCAAAAGCTGCGCTTCTGTGTGAAGCACAAAGTCAACCCAAGCCTTCTTTCAGGTCAGTATTTTTATTGTCAGGTTTCTTTCTTTGGTGTTCTCTTCACCAACCATTAGCATATTTCATATTATTATGTTTAATTATTTTTTATATTAAAGGAAGTTTTGTAGGTATATTTTGTAGGTCCCCGTTTTAATAATAAAATTGTTTAGGAATAAATATGCGTTGATATATCGACCCGTCTGTGGTTTTGGACCATTTGAAATGATAATTATTATTGGACCGTAACATTTATGGGTTTAGCGGCTTTGAGCCTTTATTGCTGTACACACAGATGTGCGTAGCTTAAAGACTAGAATAATTTACTCTCAATCCATTAATGAACTGTACATTTTTGTTCACTTGTGTAATAGATCGAATAATTCTCAGTGCATTATACGTCATGTATTTCAATTTAAATTATTTAGTACCAAGAGATAGAAAGACATGTTTCTAGTTTTATTGGAGTTAACATTTCTAGCTAACAAAATGAACGGACTCATTTGAGTTTGATTCACCACATATTTGTCTCTACTGCTACCATCTTGAGGGAGTGAAATTTGAATCTAAATTTATTCTACAGAATAATAAAATTAAGGTTTTATGATTTTAACCTGGATGACCCCTTTCCAATCATGTCATATTTCTTGCTTCCAATTCTAAACCATGTTCATTGAAGAATTGCAGATATTCTCTGCAAGCTAGTGATAAACATATATTCAGTTTATTAGGCGGCCTCGCTAGCCATTTGGCAGCAGTACGCTCTGAGGAAGGCCACAATATGTTGGCCGAAACGTCAGCCACCAAATCGACGACGCGGTTCATCCCGGATAGCCTGGACACCATGAATTCCGGCCGCGGAAGCCTACGCAGCCATATATTCAGTTTATTTATCAATACTTCTATTTGTTATAGTTTTATTGGTTTGCTGAAACCTATTTGTGCCTGGTTTCCATGACCACGAATTTTTACTTTCTCGTAAACTACGTGCATGCCTAGTAAAGAGACACGATGGTAAAACAGCGAAAGATGACGATTTTGCAACGGAAGCTCGAATTGTGGCCCCTGATGCCGAAAAAGTGGATAATTCTTGCTTCTATATGTAGAAAATCACTTCCTATAATTCGTCGTGTAGTCAGAATCCACGTTTGCGAGTTCTTGATACCACGGGTTACAGCAAAACGTCTGTTCGTCTGTGGACGGCACTAGCGCCTAAATCGGTTATAAAATGTCTTACAAAATTGATTTTCCCTGATCGATTTTATCGAACTCGAGGCTTCGCGAATTTAAAGGGAATATTTTCATTTGGGGGGGGGTACTTTTGTGATGAACCGACGCTCAAACACAAAAAAGGGGGGAAAGGCACCTTCACACCGAAGTGTGTCAGTATTCAGATGACAGGTGTGCCCGTTAAATTTGTAAGTGAATGGGCGCCAAACGAACACTTACCAGACATCCGGTACCAGCTTATGAGCACCTCAGGGGGTGAGCACTCTGTTTCAATGAGGGCATGCACAGAGTTTGGTAGAAACAAGCTTTTTCGAATTTCCTTTAATGTGTTGTTCGCTTGAAGGACGAAAACACGTTTATTGTTGCTTTTAAATTACAATGTGCTTTGTTCTTGTCACTTAAACCACCTATTATTTAAATTTTAATCTAATTTGACACTTGTTCAAATTTCTGTTTGTTTCTTAAAATTGTCTTTAACATTACTGGTGTGAATGACCTAGCGGTAGGTCCGTACCTCGAGTCGACGAATTGCACACCTGTTGTCGTTCCGGCTGGCGCTGTCCCAGGCAGGATAACGGTCAGGTGCCGCCGTTCGAGATGTCGCTCTCAGGACGGGCATCGCAGGAACCACACCTCGCGTATACGATTCCGCCTTTCACCGACCGGAAGTTGTTGAGAAGAGCCACGGACGTTGAATAGCGGGTTAAAGCCGTCAAACGCCATTTTACCCGTATCAATGCAGCCACGGTAGCTCGGCTGATTGATTAAATCCCTCTAGATTTCGGCTGTTGTCAACCACTCCTCGACGTGAAGTTTTTTTACAAGTAAATTTTTTAAATGCTTTCTCCGAATATTCTCTCTGAAGATGTTCTATGTTCTCTAAATGTTTGTGATCTCTCTGAAGTTTTTGTTCTATCTGCCCCAAGTTTCTCTTCTCTCGCCCAGCCTCTGTCACGTATCCCTACTCTTCCTTACATGGCTGCCTTGCCCTATCACGTGATTGCAATTTCTAATGTTTCGCTGAAATTTTGTGTTCTGGAAGATTCTACTCAAGTCGGAAGCTAATAGGACACTTCGTAGGGTAATGTCATTGTCTGGGCATCCCATTGGCTCTCTTTGTTGTTTTAGATTTCGCCAGCGCCGCAGAGACAGACAATGCACGCCCACCCGGCCGCCTTTGTGGCGTCTTATGCGTTTTGGGGATTTTCCTACACGACGCAGGGAGGGCCTCTTAATCAACTAGTTCCGGTTCCTATGTGGACAATGCTGGACCGTCTAGCCGGGGCGGCGTGCCCGGGAGGCAGTCCATCACTATCTGCTTTTGTTATTTGAAGATGGGGTTGGGAAGGGGGGCGTAGTTTCTGGCGCGCGCGTCTTTCGCGCGGGACTGTGACGATTTGAAAGGTTCCTAATTTGGCGTTACGCGAGGGGAGTCGGGTTGTTGGGTTTGCTGCGCAAGTTTACAGCTCGTCGCACTTTACATGAAGTCTCAATGACAATTTCAAAATTTTCTCAAAAATTGCTCCACTAATATTCTTTAATTTTTTCTCGGCTAGAGAAAAATGCTCTTATAAAAATTATGTAAGTTCCATTTTGTTGAACTGCCTGAATTTTCGAAAAAAGTCACAAAAGTTTAATTTTTATTCGGCGTCTTCTTAGAACTGCAATATCGAAGATAGATTTTTCTCTTGCTGAAATATGTTCTTGAAAATTAAGTCTTTAAATATTGTTATGTAATTTTTTTTATGAGTTGCAATTGTTAAACTTTCTTTTTAACGCGTCGGGTAGATTGTTTTGCGGATTAGATCTTTTAGGAGAGTGGAAATGCTCATAGATTGCCAAACTTAAGTACGTGAGTTCATATAACAGAGTGGTCAAAACTGCGGATTGGAAACACTCTCGCATGTTCATATAATATTTCGTAAGCGTACAAATAATGCGAGAAAGTACGTGCTGTTGTATCACCAATCGTTTCTTTCTTTTTTGATTTAGATTTTTATCCTCAAAGAACAGTAAAAGCTGTAGGCGTCGTATGAGAGAAAAAATATTATCTGTGCACGTTTTCTTGAGCTCCAGAATCTCTTCCCCACCCTTGTACTATACATAATTGATCAATTGGGGTTATTGACCCAGAAGATGAAGTACATTACTTGTTACAGACATATTTAGTTGTTTTTTTATTTTACAGTACAAATGTTAAGTAATGCATTGTATGTAATTGTTAAATAAATATTAGTTTTCATTTTGATAGTCAATATAATCTTAATCGTATAGAAAGAGTTATGCAGCAGAAAAGATTTTACTTGGCACTTGAACTTGTTTATCGATTTAAATCAGTAATGTCATCTGGAAATGTGTTGTCATTACCAAATGAGATTCTCCATATCATGAACTATATGATTGTATTGTAGGCTGTATTCTTATGCCTTGGAAATTCTTGGAGGTGAACTTTTGATTGTAGGTGAGATTGTGATATGATTTACAAGAACTTAGTGTTGTTACGAAGTTGATCAGCAGTTTTATTACCTTGGATTCCTAGGATTACATACATGATTTTTTCTTGTATCTTTATTGGTAGGCTTTTTTATGGATTGAGATGAATGCAGTCATCAGAGATTGTCAGGGCATTCTCTTTTGTCTAGAATCTGTTGGCAGTACTCCTCCTCGTCTGCCCCTAAATCTAAGTTGGATGCCATTATGGGAATGAAAGGCCTGCCTACTGTTCTGCCTTGTGATGCCCAAGCAAGTCCCCTTCCTTTATTCAGGTGAGTTATGAAGCTGTATGCTCTTCTTTGTGATATCTCGTTGCGAAACATCTCTCTGATCAGCGATTCATATAGGTTTGTCTTTGTTCGTCGTATTGTCTTTAAATTGGTTGTTGTTTTCGTAAAAAAATCGCCAAGGTCCATTTTCATAATGCTTTCGTAGGTTTATTTGTTGCATTTCTGTATTTCATCTGGTCTTCAGTGGTCCAACCAGCAGCAAAAATTAGTTCGTCAAATCATCATCAGTTATCAGGATTTATGTACTTTTTATGTAATGTTCTCATTTTTCTTCATTTTTGGGTTACATTTTATTTATTCATTTGTCAATTTGAGATGCATTGTTCATTTTAGCTCCCTTTCTTCCATTCTAGAACCAATGGGCAGTGCTCCTCCTCGCCTACCACATAAATTCAAATTGGATCGCCGTTTTGGGTGACCTTGGAAAAACACTTGTAGCACACTGTAACGCTCAAGGCAGTCCAACCCCTGTCTTCAGGTGAGCTCACAGAGACAATTTGGCCACAAATCCCTCTTTCAGCAGTCCTGTGATTCACATCTTCATCTCGGGGGTACTCTATCAACCAAATTAATCTTGATTGTGATTTTTTTAGTAACTAATTAATCGCCTTTCAGAACCCCAAGCAAGTGTGGCTCCAAAAGCTAAGGATATTGACACCTAGGCCACAAAAAGTCGGTTTCAGTTGGGGGCATTATGCCCCTACTCTGTGCAGTCCAAAGCTATCCACAACCTGCTTTCAGGTAATTTGTTTTTCCCTTCCATATCCCCACACATATTGAAATGCATGCTATATTCTTCACTCACTTTAATTATTTATGCATCGTCCTCTACACTAAACACACAAAAATGCCCTCTACACACTCTACAGAAAAATGTAATGTATTGTAATGGGTATTATTCGATTTGGCTCTCTGGTCAGCAATTTTCACCAATCATAAATTGTACAGGAAAATCAAGTAAAGAGAGACTTGTGTATTTAAAATTATGAAATGATAATTGCTACAATTTTATATACAATATACACTAATCCTAAAAAAGGCCCGACGAAGATTCGTAAACAACGGGTCAATTTCATAACAATCATAACATCCTGATTTTTAATCGGAGATCGAAGCAACTTTCTCGTCTTAAAGATTGAAACGAATTCTTTATAACAGTCTACGAGCTGTCCGTCCGAATAGTCCGTAGCCAAATATTGGATTCTCTCTCCACACATACACCATGCTTGTGCGCTCAGAAGAATGTGTCAGCCCCGTGGCCGAGATCGCTAAAGCAGTAGTTCCGTAGTGATCTCGGACCGTGGGGTCGCGGGTTCGAGTCCCGCCTAGGACATGGTTGTACGTATGTGTTCGTCCTTGCACCCCCTATCATCTCCATAGTGTTTCATCCTCATACAATAACGTTAAATCCAACAGTGGTCGCTAATGACCCAGTAGTTGATGCGGCCTTAAATAGCAACAAAAAAAGAATGTAACAGTTTTTTTACTTTAAAAAAATCGTGAATTTCAAAGCTTGGTATGGCCTTAATTCGCAAAAGTTCGATAAATAAATTAAAGATCATAAAACGCATGGAGAATTGGCTTTAAACAAAACAAAAATGGATGATTGTTTTAAAAGTGATGACATTTCTTTAAAAAATGCTTGTGTATCCGTTTTAATTTGGAAGTGCGATTCTGTTCCACTACACTTAATTGAGTAATTACTGACCCACGGGAATTGAATACGAATGGAGATTATTCCTTTGAAACAATAACATTGTTGGAATGTTAATGTTTTTTGTTGAAAAGAGGAACGTCAAAGTCAACAAACAGAATGAAATGTCTCAATATTTTAGAGAAATAAAATGTTGAGAATTTCTTCCTTCAATATATGACTTTAACTACATGTACGCATTCATATACGTATAAATATCAAGACACAAAGACATTGCTATTGTTTCTTATGTAACGTCTCCCCGGTCTCAAGCATAAGTCGTAAGCTGTTATTTTGAGTTGGAGCCAATTCCCGGTGCTGGGTGGAACAGAAAAGGTCTTGAAAATAGTGGGGGGAAACTATTTTTTAAGTCATCCCTTTTGAATCAATCCCACGATTTTTTAAACTTTTTCACCTTGATAATTGTCCGTACTTTTGATGCCTGTTAAATAGGTTTATAGAATTTTTGTATGAATAATGTAGTGAGCTTTAAAATTAATGATTTTTTGAAATAAAAAACTTTGTGTTTTATCCTGTGACTGCAGGGGGACGCGGAAGGGTAAATTTAATTTTCTCTTGTTAGACCGTTTATAGAGTTTCAACATTTCGGAGTGTGTATGGGAGGGGGAGGGTTTCATCAATTGCGGAAGAAAAAATGAGGATATTATGAATGAATTGTATTTGGCCCATTTTTTAACGAAGTCTTAGGAGAGGACTCTTTTTGTTCAATTTATAAGTTTTCTGTTAGTGTTCAAGCTTCAATAGTTCCATTTCAACAGCGTTCATTTAGAATCCTTTATATTTTTAGAAATTACATAATAGGCCTGATTTCTGACTGTTCACAGAACCCCAAACAATTATTTCACCTCAAGTGAAGGATAAGGAAGTAGGCAATTTGAAAAAGCATATAGCTCAGAGGCACACCATTGCACTTCTGTGTTCTGCTCAGGGTTTCCCATCCCCTTCATTCAGGTACTTAGCTGCGCAGCTGCTGACGTATTTTGAACTTCACGGAGGCAGTGGAAACCTTTTGTACTGATGAGGATAGTTGGAATGTAAGCAGTGAAATGTCTGAAGATTTAAATAATTAGAGATTAATGTTCCTGATTTTCGAGAAGGAATACTATTAATTAGATTATAGAATTGCTGTGCCCATTAGTTAGATGCACTATAGAATATGAATGTCTCGATGTTGTGCAAATCCTCTTGAGCAGTAGAATTGGTTTCCTCTGCAGAGTTAGCTTAATTGCCTGCACGCGCATTGACAAGACGGTGATTTCCATGCATCATAACAATGTCGTCATTGTAAAGATCACTGTTTGCACTAGATTTCATTTTGCTTTTAGTTAGTCCTGTTTGGAATCCATCTTACCTTCTTCTGACATTCAGGTAATATTAAAAAATGGCCACTTTAGATCAGCAGTTGTTTCTCAAATGGTTTTCCAACAGTTTTTTATGCCTATAAAAACTTCATGTTTTGTCTGCTAATTCATCGTATTCTTTTGCTCACATGTCTCTTTGATGTTGAACTGCAATCAAGTAGTGTTGGCTCATTTCAGAGCCTTCAACAAGTGTGGCACCAAAAGTAAAAGATGGTCAAGTCCTTGTCAGCCAAGTTAAAGGAAGATTGGGTGGTATTTCTGTTATGACAGCACTGGTGCAAGGTTTTCCTCTCCCAGCATTCAGGTAAAAGTTTAGGATCGATCTATAATGATAAGATTATTGGTCTCGGAGTTCAACGTTTTCCAAAGTTGGTACTTAAATACATTTAATGTAGAGAATGAAGTTGCATTAATGAACGTAACTACCAAGTGCGTAATATATGTTTTTATTCCGTTTCTTTTGCTGATTCTAAAATATTAATTATCTCTTTGATTATCATTACATTACAAAGAGGGCAAAGAAACAAAGTTTTAAATGATAAAAAAGGTGCATTAAAAAAAGGTTTTATTTACGTTTTGAAAGATCTTATATTTACATACTTTTTGCGATTTGTATTGCGTTTACAGTAAACTGAGATGAAAAAACTGAAATCTGTAAGTTTGGTTGTGATTTTGGGAATGGGAGAAAAAGAATCGAACATTCTAATCTGCTCTGTTTTTAAAAATTTAAAACAAAATTCGTATTTTGTTTAAAACATTTGTCTCAATTATTGACGATTCTGAAAGTTTTGATATTAAAAGGACTAAAGTAACAGCGTGTGAATTGTTGTGTATCAGGTTAATTTTATTTCTACGAAGGGATATGTAGACAGTAAGAAAGATTTCTCCATGTTTTCTATGCTTTCTGTGCAAGCACTGCATATGATATCTATTTCTTAAAAGTTTGCGTATATTAAGTTTCCTTTGATCTAAGATTCAGTGAGGTGATGACACAACTACAAAAATTACAACAAAGTACTTGTAAAAAATTATTGCGTGGGGTGCAATCAGTAAGTAGTTAACGCAAAGCTCTCCCGGATTTGCTAGATTGCCATAGCATGCTCTCGGCAGTGAGCATGATTTAAATCACTTATGTAGCATAGATACGTGTTGCGGTTCTCACACCCAACCAGTGTTAACAAACGAGGGCTCGAAAGAGTTGATTTCTCGGAGGGTTCAGAAATTGCATTTTCTTTTATAAATATTAATATTAGCTCAGAAAATCATAAAACTAAGCAGGCGTAAATGCAGTCCCTCTACATACGGCCCGCTTAACGGTCTATTTCTTGACGTCGACCGTGCACAATTTAAAAAAAATAAAGTGCATTGTAGTGCTTTAAAACTTTGTTTTTTGTTGGTGGCGTGTATTTTTTTAGTCCGAAGTCCTCAAATGATACCCCTCGTGCCGTGATATATAGAGGGAGAGAGAGAGAGAGAGAGAGAGAGAGAGAGAGAGAGAGAGAGAGAGAGAGAGAGAGTTAAGATCGTATAGGACCTTCTGTTACATTTTGTGGGTCCGATTGTTCTGGTACTCCCAGGGGCGTGCATTATCAGGAAATCCTTTAAAACACATTTCTCTTACATATTTTTGACTTCTTACGAATGTAGAGGAGATGGGTGTTTTCCCACGCAAGAGCTCTGTCATCCTAGTAATGTATTACATCATGGTTATAAGCTTCAGGAAAGGCGAAGAAACATGGAGAATACGCACGCGCAGGTTTTCCCCAGCTATGTCAGCATAACCGAGTGAAAACAGTCTGTAATTTTTTTGTTATTAAATTCCACAATTTCCATTTTTTTTCAGTCAAAGAAATATTCCTTGAGAAAAACTAGTGTGTGCTATCTTGATACCAAGCTAGCATAGACAAGGGTGACAGTTGATCCGAAGCTGGACGGAAATGAAACGAGAATTTATTGCTAATTAATTGCCCACAAAAATCGAATTTATTACCATTTATTTTCGTTGAGAAAACGAATGTGTGCTGGCTTGTTAACAAGCTCGCACACATTTGAGTTAAATTCGATCTGAAATTGGACGGAGTTTATTCAAGAATTTCGTGCTAATTAACTGCTCAATTTCGAATTAATTGCCACGTGTTAGCACAACGAAAATCGAGTATGTGCTGGCTTGACCCGAGCATGCTTTTTACGAGCCACCCTGGGGCTTATAATAATAATAATAATAATAATAATAATAATAATAATAATAATAATAATAATAATAATAATAACCTAATAATAATAATCTAAAATCCAGAAAACTGCTTACAATGCATCATGTTGCCCACCCTCGAGCTGATGTACATAGACTTTGTGCCACGGAAGGAAAGAGGAAGAGGCCCAAAAAAAAATTGTGGCCTCCTGGCACAATGCAATAGTTGGGGTGGGAAAGTATGTAGTCAGCCAACAAGATGACCCATTAATGAGGCAGGTCATGAAATCTGACCGAAGAATGGGAAACAGGCATTGTAAGTGTACAAAGAAGCGTTGCGAACAAGACCATTCAAGACGCGCAGAATGACAGAAAACACTGAACTTCTGATGCTACTTAACATGAAATGTGAGACAAAAAATGTTAAAGAAATCGTGGAGAGACAGACCACTCCATGGACAATATTTACAACGAATAGACAGGATACAGATCAATAAAGATCAATGATTCGTGTGGCTTAAAAAGGGAAGAATGAAGCCAGAATGAGAAGCACTTGGAATAGCTGCCCAAGATTAGGCGTTGAGAATACCACATTATGATTAAGCGGTTCTCAAAATTTCCCCAAGATGAAAAATGCCGCATTTGCCAGGAATACGTAGAAACCGTTGATCATGTTTGTCTCAGCTTGTCCAATCGTAGCAAAGACCGATTACTTGAAAAGACACGTCAGGGTGTATAGTTACCTGTACCGCCCTCGAAGTTCCAAACACATGCCCCAAGTGGCACGAACACTCACGGAAACCAGTGACTTCTGTTGGACTGTGGGCAATATTGTATGACCAACAATTCCAAACGGGTCGCACTATAGCGGCAAACAAACCGGACCATAGTTATCCGGAATTTGGAGAAAAAATCGTGCCTACTTGTCGATGTTGCAGTACCTTGCGATCAAAACGTCGTTACCAAGGAGGCAGAGAAACATCTTAAATACAAGAGTTTGGAAATCGAGATCAGCCGAATGTGAGGCGTAAAGGCACAGGTCGTATCGATAGTCATCGAAGCTCTGAGATTTGTTCCGCAAAAATTGTGGAATTAATTCTAAAGCCTGTCTGGTACTATTCTTATTACTTTGAGACGTAAATATCTTAAATAAATAATTTTAAAATTGTGTAAAAAAATGACTGTGCCAGTGATCGTATGTGAAAGTGAGAATTGGGCTATCAAAAGAGTGGTAGATGTAAAATTAAATCAGCAAAAATCAAGTTCCTGAGAACAAGTGTTGGTTACAGCCTCGTGGATCAAAAGAAGAGCACAAATCTGAAAAGAATTACATATTTTCAATCCTGTGGAACTCGTAGATAAGGGAAATAGCCAATAGATCGAACATATCAAAAGACTAAACTCCCCTGGGATCCCCCAAATTAGATTAGAGTATCTGTTTACCGAAAAAATCCCTGTGGTAGGCCCAAAACGTGAGTGTTTCAGAGACGACGGAACAGGCCAGTAGAACTAGACCAGGGCTTTCCAACTGACGGCCCGGATCTTTTTGTGAGGCCTGCGACTGCTTTGAAAACTTATTATACCAACCAAATACAATACAATTGCATAATTTTTTTATTTAATGATATATTAATTTTGTCGTATGTGCATTAATCACCAAGGAAGTTAAATAAAAGTCGTATGTATAAAAAGTATATTTGTTTCAGCGTAATCTCGGTAGTTAGGGTAAAAACCATCTTACATTACGGGGCGGCCCGCAGCTTAACTAGAATTTGATATGTGGCCCATAAACCCTTCTAAGTTGGGCAGCCCTAATCTAAAGACCATATTGTAGACGATGATAAAATATAAATTGCTAAATAAATGCTCAAATGATTTGGTAATTAAAATATATATTAATTCATAAATTATATTAATTGTAAATTGTCTGAATATCATCCATCTTCCCCTACGAAAATACGAGTAAGTCCTGCTTTCATGACCACATTAGCTCCTATTGTTTGGCAGTCTCTTTAGACTTGGGAAATTGAGATAACTTTGAGAAACTTATTAACTTACTCTTAAACTATAATCCCATTTGAAATAGAAAGTCAAGGATGCAGGCTAGTCATCGATCGATTTGATATCAGAACTCCAACTAAAACCTGAATTTAGGAAAAACGAGTCATTAAAATCTTATGATGAAGTTCATTAAAAGAAGAAATTATTTATCATACCGTACTCGAAGCTCTGAGAATTAGTCTGGCTGAACTGATGAGGGGTCAAGCAAGAGGAATAAACCAATCAAATTATCATTTCGACAGGATTGGACTTTTGACGATTACCGAATTTGAAGTCCCAGGTGGGGAGAAGATCAATATGTCTTATCTGCAAGCACGTTTCGAACGATCTTTTAACGCAAAAAGTGCTTGTCATCTCTTCAGAAACACCAAGTAAAGTCAAGGTTAGCACTGAACGTACTTGCTTATGATCGCAGAACGCTATCGCTGAACGGAATCTGTTTGGGAGTTTAACCTTCCAGCAATTCTAACATAAGGCAGAGGTGTTTAAATCAGTTAATGGTTCGTGGAAAGCGGTAGATTACTAGTATATATAATCAAGTTGATTTACTACCGACTGGTCTTAAACGTGGTCAGACTTGAAAAAAACATTTTAGGCTGATCGAGAACCGTAAGAAATGTATATCTGTATAATGTTTAAGAAATCTGAACTTAGTGAAGTTTCTCATTCTGTCAAATTTATTTAATCGTATTGTGCTCAGAGAAAAAAATGCCTTATTTCGCCTTCATCAGAAGATGTCCTGTATTTCCCTTCCAGAACCCTCCACCAGTGTTGCCCCCAAAATGAAGGATGTTCAGTTCACTGGTGTGAAAGCCAAGGAATGGTGCGTCAATCAGTCATCATGATTTGTATGGTCCAAGGTTTTCCTGTCCCAGCATTCAGGTAGAGATATGTTAACGGAACTGTTTCAATATACGTAAATATTGTTGTATTAAAGAAAAGTCCACATAATCTTATTCAGATAGTTGTTTGATTAGAGGTAAAATTATATAAGTTTCTGGGTAGAAATGTCTGTAATTTATCCTTTTCCCCGTATATAAAATAGAGCCTTCAACAAGCGTTGCACCTAAGTTAAAGGATTATAAAATCGGCTCAAAGAGAGAAGTGACAGCAGAAAAACAGTGTTGTGTCCTTACTATGCCTTGCTCAAGGCTCGCCACAACCAGTGTACAGGTAATTCTCCCGTGCATGTTTACCTCATTTTCCTTTCCTTATTCATAATGATTACTTTATAATGTGTATTTGTAAACACTTTCATCACCTTGCTTCTTTATTTAATATTAGTGCAGAACTGTTCGTAAAATTCCCGGATTATTAACATAATCCAATCATCGAAAAATAGTACAGCTTTAACATCATAAGAATGCCCAAGCACGTTCTTATCCAGAAATTGTTTTGAGAAACAAATGAGGGCAACGGATGTCTGTCAGTCGTGGCGCGCAATTTGAATGGACGCTACTGCTGACAACTAAAGGTGCGGGAGTTTGCTGCTGTAAACGCAGTTGACAGAACGTTAGGGTCTATTGTGAATTCTACATGGGTTCTTAAGGCTACGTACGAACATCTTTTTCGTTCGTTTTCATCCAATCTTCTAATGACGTCAAGCACGTTCAAATTTCGCGCGGCGCTAATCAATACATCGTGCCCCGTGTTTGGCCCAGAGTAATCGCAGCGGCCCGTCGTCGACCGGAGCGCCAATTCAAACCACGCGCCAGGATGTAACTTCCTGGTCGCTTTAACGTTTCCGGAAGTCGCCTGCCATTCCGTGCCGTTACTAGTCGCTTGGGGATGCCTGACATCCCCATTCTTTTCTTTTTAATTTTACCAGTAATTATTGTCGTTTTCCAATAAATCTTCGTGATATTCAATTCCTTGAATAAATGTTAATTTTTAAAATCCAAAATTTATGCATGAATTTTAATGAATTCAATTGCAATATAATCGTAGTGGCGATCTTATATCACCTTGCTTGTGGTAATTACTTCAATATAATTAATTTTTTTATTTATGTATGAAAAACCTAAACAGTAATACTAATTATTCATTATTTATTGAGTATTGTTTGTCTTTAACCTTCTCAAGTATTATCGTTCACAAACATCACAAATAATTCAATTTTATATAATATCACAGATAAATCTAGACACACATGGGGAAGTTTCCTGTCACAAAGAATGCATTTGTTTTAAGCACTGCAAGGCATTCAGTGGATTTCTTTTCTTGGAGGGAAGGTAAAAAAGTTGTTAAAAGGAACTGTAAATTCCAAATGAATAGGACAATTCTATTTCATTTGTCATTTATTGCAAATGGTCTGGACACATTTCTAGTCCCCGAGTGACTAGTCAAGGACTCAACTATGAATACACTGAGTCAGGTTCAGGCCCTTAAATTGTGGCAAAGAGCATAGTTTCTAGCTCATGATTATACAAACAATTTAAAAAAGTATCAAAATGTATTTGCATTTCATCTTTGTGCACAAAGCATTGTTGTGATTCTAA
>JAHLJT010008446.1:224159540-224244741 GCA_031308135.1 Acheta domesticus | reverse complement strand
ACCATTAAAAGAACGCAATTCCAGTTCGTTTCAATGCGACTGGGAAACTCGCGGAATTGATTTATAGTTTGAGCGTCGCAGATATTCATTCGCTGAGGAAGTAAAATTTTGAGAGCTTAATTTCATTGACAAACAAACATTCAAAATATAGTTGGCTAGATAACAATTCTAGAGATGATCTTATTGAGATTTACTTTTTGACTACAATCTTTGTCTGCATGTCACTTTTCCTATCATATTTTTATATCAGGCACCTCTACATAATTTTTCCTTAAACAGTTGTTGCTGTCGCGAAAAATTTCTTTGTTGAGAAGAGCATTGCTGCGTTGGTGTACGCATGTCGCATATACCGCTAGTAAACGCATTGCTTAAGTGAAAATGTCCAACAAGAGTTCCGCGCCTTCAGTTATAAACGTCAATCTCCTTCTGATAATCAACTCTCATAGCTTCTCATTAGAGGCTGAACGAAGTAGGCTCATTCCAACATTAATTGCTGAACAATTAGTAAAACTGACTATAAATCTAGAGGTGGACTCTTAACTTTTAAATGTACGTAATTTTCTCTGTCAGCGAATTTGCGGCAGTTTCCGGTGAAAGAATCCCCAGAGTTGTTGATCATTAAATGCTTTGTAGTTACGCGTCTTCGGATGTATCAATAATGTATTTATTTCTACAGATAAATCTTGAAATATATTATTAAGTATATTATTTACCATATATTCACGTGCTCATGCGTTTCACACTGGATATTCAACAGAAATTACTCGATTCATATTTTGCCATTGAAGTGCATTCCAGCAAATACAATATTAAATTATTTTCGAATGGCTTTGGGTTATCGAAACCACACGCATACATCTTCATTTAAAGATACTTCCAATGTTCTTTCTAACGAAGTTGCTTCAACACTTTTATAATGTATCCAAAGAATTAGCAGCGTTTAGTGGCTCATCCACTGTTATCAGATCTACCGACTGGGAGCCTGAATTCGACATATCGGTGGACCAAATTTCTCTGTTAAAGAGACAATAGTGTACTTCAAGGTAACTTTTGGTGCCCCATTTTTATTTTAATATGGATATCGACTCACCAGTACCACGCCATACGACTTTCCCACCATTAAGAATAATTTAGCATTGGCGCCGCATTCAAGCTCTTTCAAAGAAGTTTAGAAAAAATATTTTATGTTTTTGTTTGGATATTTCCTACACAAATCCATACAAATATTTTATCGAGAAAGGATTAAATGAGATAAAATCCATTAAAATATATCATTATTCACAAAAAAACTTGTGACCTCATGCACACTGCAATATGTTATGATACGAGAGAAAGCTGTGTTTTCAATGGGCAACATGATCACATAATTGCATAATCTTATTACTTTGTATCACGACCAATTTTACTATCAAGAAAAAGCATACACCGCCATATTCTGGCACAGTTCTTGATAAATACCTATAAACCGGAACTCTCCCATACTCACTAAGGATATTCGCAGTGTCGAACTTCTTCCAAATTTTTCTACGTAATGTTCAAAACATCTAACAATAAGATAAATTCTGAAACTTTTAGCTGCAAACTCCTGCAGGAGTAGGTGGAAAAAATATAAGTACGTATACTTTGACTTATCTACGGCCTTCAAACAGGGCATTGGGAAGTAGAGGACTCGGGTTTACGGGCTAAATTTGAGGGACACAATCTGACATTTTATTTTATTTGAAAATATTACAAATGGAAACAAAGGAAAGACAATATTTTTCTGTAAATGCAATCCTGAAGATATTTTATGCAAGGTTTCAATTAATTAACAAAAATATTTATTTAAAAACCGCATATTAATAAATTTACCATACTCATTAATGAGTAGTGCGCTTATTCCTTTCTATCGTAGGCAAGCCAAAACGTTCCATGACACCAATTTTCCAGCTGCCTTATCTTTTCTTCGACAATCCCATCTCTTTTCGCAGAAGTTATATTCTGGGAACCATTAGACGTGTTGCGCCTGAGCAAACGATCGTCTCCGATCGTAGACTCGTTAGTTGAGTTATGTATACTGGGAGAAGATGATGCTGACTTTTTACACTGAGCGAGCTCGCGCTCTAAAAGTTCTGCAAGCAGTTTAGTTTGCTCGTTTGCCAATATAAATCCTATGACTGAGATGTTTTGTCACAAAAATCCCTCGAGCTGAAAATGTATTTTGAATTCCGAATAGCTTCTGTGGCGTCCAATTTCATGCATTTGTTTAGAATAATTTTTATTTTGCCGATTTCGTAAATATGTAGTTTAAAACGAGTACTAGATAACTAAATAGTTTGTCAATTTATTGTTTATTAACGTCTCAGAAATTCGTGACTGTTCTAATGACCGAAAAGTTAATTTGTAAGTAGTGATTTGTTCACTATATGTATTAAAATGAAACCGGTAAGCTGAAAATGCGGACTTAATGATTCTTTTCAAAATTAACTTGCCCGAAAAGTAATGTCTTCTCTACCCACACCTACATCCGCATAATTCTCAGGTGTCGCCCTTGCGATAAATTACGTCCGAAACACCACATGCAGGCAAATGCCAACACTCGGCATCGGGACCAGTTTCCCCCAAACAAATATGACCAACGAGCTTTCGTTCGCTCCGACAAGCCGATCTCCACTAAACACATTTATTCGCCGAGTTCTTCTATTTCCACCAATAGAAATAACGATGAATTGTTCGTTCTGAGTGGAAGTTTATTTTTAACTTTAGAAAGTTCTTAAAATTTTAATTATTTGATATTGTTTCTTTCAAATGTATGAAGTCTTGGCTGCAATTAATGTGAGTTTCTTTTTCTTTCAAAATTTCGAATTTTCAAACTTTCTAAACAATGGTACAATTATGAACTTCGAAAGATATACACTTTTCTTTTAATTCATCAATAATTAAATTTAATTATATTTGTATAAATAATACAACGCAGAGAAGTTCCTTACATTACCACATCGTTTCTCCTGAAGCGAAGGAAGGAAAGAACGCACACTTTCTCCGATTTACGAACTCGTGCTTTGAAGCTTGCATATGAAAGTGCTAATATCACTCTCACGCCTCCACAGAGGAACAGCGTTAGACACCCTCTCAAGCAATCTAGACGCTTCCGCAAATCCGCAATTTAAACGTTAGCATTGCCTACACTTCCACACTCATGGGAATTTTGAATACAAATTTAGCTGAAAAGATTGGAAGGCTTTTCACTGATAACACTAATGTTGGTGATGCTGCTGACATCACGTGCGTAACTTCTACAAAGAAGTAATCGGAAATAAGCAAGAGTTATCAACGTTATCCTAATATTTTTTAGAGGATGTCTGATAATACTCGTCAATATCTTGCAAACATGTACTTAAATACATTTACGAAGCAAAGACCTACAACATTGGAGACTTGAGTTACAATTTGCAGTAAGACAAATATGAAACACATTTGGTACTCTAAGAAGAGAATTTTCACAAAATGGACTTTTTCGAAAATTAATTCACAAAAATGTCTCAAAAAACTCCACAACATAGCACGGGCTTGGAATATGCTAACTGTAATGGATTACTTATTTTCGCCAAAAAAATGTTTTTATTCTGCACAATTAATTGCATACGCTAATAAACGACAAATAATATTTATGCTACAAAGGACTCGTAGCTTGGCATTCATACATTATGTATGCCATTCACTAATCAGGTCGAATTCAAAGGGCCAATTACGAGAGTTTTCTTTCTTTTTAATGGTCTAATTAAGTGAGTTTAATGAGGAGAAAGAAAGTGATTTGTCTAAAAAATCGCGAAAAAGTATGTTCTTTAAAATGGTATATTTTCACTACTAGAAGTTTTATATCAGCCACAAGACTGCCGATACATACAGTAAAACAATTTTTGGCAGTAAAATAAAATTACTTAACTTACAATAAAGGCTTTCCTGCAAAATACAATTTTTGAGAAGTGTCACTTTTCTAGAGCATCGACAATTCAATATTCAGTGAAAACTCGGAACTTTTAAGAATTATTGTATGAAGGAAGAAATGGTGCCTTTGATCCATTCTGCCACACCTCCTTTGCTAAAATTCCGAGAAGTGCGAAAGGACGGTCGCGTAACTGTTCTTCTGATAAGTTGGATAAGTTGTTTACGCGCTTCATTGTTGAAACCCAAAGGGTAATGGCAAGCAGATGCATAACCACTCGACAGATGGTGAAGTGGCAACGTGACGTGGCCACATGCTACATTTGCAATACTACTGAGGAACTACTATGAATTTGTTCATTGTACATTTACCACTCCTTACATTTACCAAGACAACCCTGACACTCATTCTATTTCATGTTGCCATCTCCGCTGACACCAATTGAATTCCTGGTCCGACGCAGAATACTTGCAAAGGTTCTCTTCGCTGGTGGACGTAGAGAAGGTAGGAATTCCAATAATGAATGAAAAAATACACGACGATTTAAGTGGTGGGTCAAATAGTGTACTAATACTGGAAGAGGGACTTTGATGTTATATTTTCCTAAGCCCGTTGAAATGGACGGGCATCACGCTTGAACCAATCGTTACATTGACCTACTAATGTTACTCACAGCCAAATGGTCCCAAGAGTTGGTTCAATACAGCAAACAGAATCTAATGTTCTCACAGCTCATCATGGGGACCTAAGAAATTTTCCACCACACCATTAACGAACTTCATTACTACAAAAAATATGAGACCTGTGTAATATCTGACGTATCGTCTGTAGAAGATAGACCACGAAATGCCAATTCTTGCTTGCGTAAGTAGCAATATGTCGAACTGTAAGAAAAGTCTACATTCGGTTAATGTCTGAAGCCTACTGTTTAAGTCAAATTAACCTGGCAAAGTAATTGCTCTGCTGAATCCGCGTGTTTGTGCAACGATTGAGTTATAATCAACAGAGTGGCAAATCGTTTTCTGTTCCAATCGTTGGTTTTATTGCTAAAAATCAAACATGTCCTACAAAATAATTTCTGGAGACTTGCAAAGGATCACGGGAATTCCTTAAACTATAAAACGAAGGTTTGAAAATAAGGTCGTATAGTATTTTCCTCAACGTTTAACTCCTTTTTACCAGATACATTGAGAAGACCGCCTACAACTTAAATCTTCATACCTTATTCTTTCCAATGTCCACATGTCTGTGATGAGCCCGTTTTTTACCGCGGGTGACGTCACGGTTGTCACAGCAACCGCCCATCCGCAAGTGACATTCTGGAGGTTGAGACGCATTATGGCCCGATTTAAATATAGTGACTTGTGGCAGATCATCAGCTGGGCGCGGTTATACAATCAGGAACTTCACGACTTTAATTTTTGGTATTGTTGCTCCCGATTGGATAACCGCGGCGCAGCTGATGTCATAAGTCAATATATTTAAATCGGACAATAGAAGACGGCCTAAATGGCCGACGGTTGGTGGCGACCTCATCCGGCGCCTTTGTGAGTTTTAACTGCCCATGGCCTTCCGCGCGCGTGCCATTCAAAAATACACCCACTTTTCTATTAAAACCAATATATTTGTAATATGTAACAATAAAAATAAATATAAAATATAATTCATATATTAAAAAAAATATGAAAAGCAACTACACATACTTGTCCCCGAATAACCGGCCCTGCATCCAATCCAGAACAATAATTACATTAATTGTTTTTACTGCAGGGGCTGCTTCGGTACTTTTTCATTTCTTACATTCTGAACATATACTCAATTGTGTTAATTTCCTTGCACGTGGACAGTACACGTTAATGTATCAGCAGACAAAAGATGTATCACTTTTCTCATTAAAGCTGGGAACCTCATTAAATCCTCAATTTCATAACGACCACTTACGAACTCATTTTAATAAGTCTCTTTAATATAAACGAGTGAGTTTCTTCACTCTCAATGAGTAATAATTTAATACAGTACAATAAAACTATTACACTGCTCCAGTAACGGACAAGCTGTAATGTACAATATATCCGATACACACGTCCTCGAAATTCAGAAGAAGGAAACCTACAAAGAGAACGATAACGCAGAGAAACAAAAGAGAATAAAACAATGAAAGAAAAGAAATTTGTTAATCCTCCTCATTCACTTTGCAACTCAGATGAGCATTCAAAGAGAAGAATCACTCGCGTGTAAGGCGGTACACCAAACGATGGCGGCATTTCAAGCAGTTCTCCAAAGTGGGAAAAGAAATTGAGCGCTTTTCTTGCACTCTCACGCACAAAGGCGTACCCGGTGCCGAGATGAAGGGGCGAAAGTGAGGTGGAAGTGGAGTTGGTGGCGATGGCGTCGGCGGTGGCGGGGGCGGGGGCGGGGCCGTAAAGGCGACTGGAGTAGAGAAGGAGATGGATGTTGAGGTAGCGCCGAAGGTGGTGGTTAAGGTAGGGATGAAGACGGTAGAGGTAGCGGCGAAGGTATTGAAGGCGGCGGCAGCGACGGCAGGAAAGACAGAGCCAGTGGGGACGGCCGTGGCAGTGGTGATGGCGATGGCATAGCCGGTGGGGACGGCGGTGGAGAAGGCGGTGGCGATGGTGGTGCGGCGGCGGCAGCTGCTTACCAAATTGGCGACCGCCGCAGAAGGCACGCGGCGGCGGCGCCGCCGCGGTCTCCGCATATCGCCAAGGCCTCGCGGCGGGAAAGGCGCGCGCGAGAGAGCCGAGACTGGAGGGGCGGCTGCATGGGAAGAGGCGAGGCGAGCTGCGGAGCACCAAAACGTATTGCGGAAATCGAAGACGGCCTTCTTTTCATTTGTTTTTCATCTCACCTTCCTCTTCTAACGTATTTTCTTTTCCTTTCTTAGCAATTGAGGAGGAAATTTCCTGATTATTTCTGAGAAATCTCTGCAGCCGACATTGATATGTTCGATAATCTCTCATCTTACAAAATAAGTCAATAGGAATGTAACATTAGCCGTATTAGATTATGATACTGAACATCAAACGCTCTTTTAGTCCGCAAATATCCACCACCGTGCATCTCAAAAGCCGTATGAGTTCCGGCGAAAACACTTATTTTTATGTAAATAATTGACATTTTTCACTAAGCCAGATTGGTCGCGAAGATGCTTCTCGGTGACAGTGGTACTAGCCGACAGCGGTACCACAGCACCTATTAGAACCGTGCATGTATGAGAAGCCAAGAACGATACTTTATCGTTTTTCGCATATGCAATGCTGCTGGGGGTCTTCGATTCAGTACGCATATTCACAAGTATAAAATACATTTTTAAACGGAAAACCCGCCAAATTTTTAAGAGATAGCTTTATTTCTGGTCAGCCACGAAGAACTGTGGTTTACTTGCACTCGATATTACAACTTAAACATGTAATCAGAGCTTCTTTAGGAGTTGTTCAACATAGTACCATCGTGTTTTACACAATATGAGTCTATAATTGCTTACCGATGTTGAGAGGGTGATATTGTGCCCCAGGGCACAAAAAAGAAACATTGATTAAAAAAAGTACCAAGTTATGACGAGTATTTTCTCGTGCGCAGCATACGTGTAATTATGAGAAAGAGATGTAATTTTGTTCAGATCATTATAAACTAAGTTAGGCCTATGCACTATTTTCTCCAAATACAGGACTTGCCTATAAGAATCGTGGAGAGGCCGGGAAGACTTTTCAGTCATAGATCGCTCCGCATTGTCTCCACAACATCACGCGAACGCCGGGTGCAGTGCGCACCATTAACGGCGGGTGCAGTTATACGTACGTAATAACATATTGAGCAAATTTAATTTTGGGGCCAGTAAACATAAATTTAATTTAGAAAATAGTCCTTTTTTCTAATAAAAGTTCACAACAACCCCAATACAACAATACAGTAACATCCTTGGTCATTGGCTGTCAAATAAACGGCACTGCTCAGTATAAGACAGGTCACCTACGAAATGAAGAAAGAAAAAAAAAAGAGATGTGTCACTTTTCGTGTGACCATGCGTTGTCACCACCGGGTGTAAGGTGCTGCTGACGATTTCCGCGGCCCGGCGGTCTCGCGGATCGCCCGACGAGAAACCGCCACCGCAGCCTGCACTCGATACGGAGAACGCCACGCCGCGCTTGCCGGGTCGCGCCGGGAATGTCTGCTGACGTAATACCGCTTCCCCGTCCCGCCCCCTCTTCACCTCTTTTCCCCAACAGCCCGTGCTCCCCCCCCCTCCCACTCCAGCTCTACGCAGCGGTCTTGGCGGCTCGTAATTGCGGAATGAATGGCCTTTGAAGAGCACGCCGCGCAGGGCTGGAAGACCGCTCTGGCGCCAAGAAAGTGATTTTTTGTGTGCACTGGGTTCTATCTGGCCGAAATTAACACGACGCATGGCAGCGTGGTTGACGAATGGAGTGTCGAGTTTCGTGCAATCATTGAATAAAGACTGCTCCGGATATTTTAATCGCACATATGCTTCCCGAACGTATTACTGGAAGAAGATATTAACAAATGTGACGTCATCTTGGACGATTTGTGAAGTTAATGAGGGTGAAATTTGCACATGAAAGGCAGGTGAAAACGAAATTGAACTCTAGCATGACCATGACATAATGTGCAGCAAGAACTACATCGAGAAGTCGAAATGCAACCAAGTCATGCCGACGTATTTTAACCTTCTGATGTGGGAAATGGACCTACCATTTTCACAGTTCTTCGAATCTTCTTAATTTCACGTAATCATACTCCTAGTATTCTTGGAACGCTTTCTTTTCTAAAATTGTATTTTTTCACGACGTTCTCAATTTTTAAAATCATCAACATATTTATATTATCATTCTCCACACAATCGGGACCTGTCCGTCAAGACTACTTGGCCGCACGGCAATGAAAGTATTGTTTAAACGGGTGTACAGTGAAACAATTGTTCAATGAATGTAAATTGAAATAATGCTCCTCTTTCACATTTCAGTGGCGATCTTCAGTATCTGTAAACTTTTCTAGAAAGGGGCCATGAATATGATTATAAAACAAGCGATATTGAAACCGGATTTCTGTCTTCAGATGCCAGACAGCATCGGGCACAATAGATAATTTAAGGAAGCATGACATTTGAGGAGTTAAAAATCTTTTATTAGCTAAACGTTCATAATGATCGTGAGTAAGCTAATGCAAAGACTACGTGAAATTATAGGATAAACAATGTTTTTGTTAGTTCTAGAACGTTATTTTTGCTTTTGTCAAAACTCTGCATAACTGATTCTGGAAAAATGTGCTATTAACATTTAATAACGTAAATCAAACATCTTCACTCAATTTCTCGGACGCATCTTACATGGTGTTGACATTGATTGGTAACGATAATACAGGGTATTCACAAGTAGGTAATGACATTACATTTCATTTTATTACCAAGAGTCATTACCTTTTGATAGACTACAGACGATCCGTTTTATTGATGTTCTATGCTGCTACTGACCATCGAAGCTCTGCATTCCAGTTAACACCATGTTAGAGGCCCTCGCTCCAGTCTTACCCCCTAGAGAGAACGGCTAAATTTACCAAAGACACTAACGCGCTTCCCAGGCGCCGCGAGTCTTTTCGTACGTTATAGCGCCTCTCGTTACGTCATCAGATAAAATTACAACACAACACTTCACACGCGGAGCCATAACGCCCAACCAACCGCCAGCGCCAACACCCGTTCGCGCGCGCTGGCTCCCAAGCGTGCCCCCGCCCCCGCCGCCCCCGCCCCCGCCGCCGCTGCCGCCGCGCGCCGTCCAGACGCCCGCGCGCCGGAAATGAATGCCGCTGGCCGAGCATATTAATCGTGGCATGTCCGGAACGGGCGCCGACGGCAGGAAGACGCTGCGCCGTCTTGGATGCATGGCTGCGACGAGTGCACGCATAAGCACGCGTGCGCGGCTCGGCACAGGCAGAGGGGGCGTGGGCGCAGGCGATGGCACGAGGCGGGAGGGGAGGGTGGAGGCGGGAGAGACGCGTCCGGAGCCAGGCGGCCGGAAGGATCCAGGCTCCGCTTCGGGAACCTTAGCTGTGCGCTTTTGACGATTTCGTACTTCACGCAAATCTGCATAATACATGATGAGCACATGGGATGGACAAAAGCACTGTAAAGTGGAAACTGCCGTGAAAATGACGCAAGGGGACCAGGCAGGGGCACCGGACCCCCCAGTGGGCGATATGTGGTCCTGCGGCCTTTAGAGTACTGAAGGCGATCACGTGACCGACAAAATAAGTTAACAGAGACAGGAGCAGAAGCCAGTCCGTATTCAGAGCACCTCGTGAGCAGACCTGTATGCTCACCCGAGACAGGTGTGTAGTCCGAGTCACGGCGTGTGCGCAACACGGGTTTCGGGCCACCGGCGCGGTAAAGCGGCAAGGTGGGGGATGCACGAGCCCTCGGGATGGGGAGCAGGCGCGTGGGAGTGAGGGAGGTACTGGCGAACGTAACCCCAGAGCTGTACATTTGTAAATGGTGTAAATAAACAGATTTGAACATAGAGCTCGTGTCTGTGTTGTCATTTCGCTACCACGGCGCCACAATACGTTCCGTTCAAACATCAAATAAATAATTCATCTCTAATACAAAACGACTAATTACAATTTTGTGTCACACGAGCGTTGCGTTGACGCGCGTTAAGCAACGCGCGTCGTAGATTAACACTATCTTATGCGGAACCTCCAAAGCGCTCATGCGCCGTTTCGCATACATAGTGTTAATCAAATCTACTAATCGCGGGTCAACGCAACGATCTTGATGTCTGAACAGTTCGCTCTTCTCAAAATGTGGAATCCTGGTTTCAGGCCTATGAATCGAGTCAACGGCAGCAAAACACGGGCACTTGCAGACATTTTGCAAAGAGAGAGGTGTGCGATTGTGCTGCTCTGAGCAACGTGCTTTCCACTTTTTGGCGTCGGAGATTAGATCTTCACTATATGGAATTGGAGGTGAATGAAATAGATCTTCGTGGTGTGCTCGCATTTCCTATTCTTCCCATTTCACTACCTTGTTCGTTTCCATTTACGTCATCATTATCACAATCATGTCGTCCAGCGTATTTCATGCGAAAATTAGAAAACGATTCTTTACCATTCCTGATGAATAAAGGAACAATGCATTTCCGCAATAAGCAAATGCAATTCTCGAGTGGGCAGGAAACTATTGCACCCTATAGCTCCTCAGGTCTGAAAAAAGTACAAAAAATGTAAATTTTCACGAGCCAAAGAGACAAAAGTCAGCATATAGCCAGGTACTCTTGTAGAGTCAGTGGACATAATCGCACTCAACTTGGATGTGAGCCAGTTTCTTTCACACGACGGCCTCACGACAGTCTGCCCATCATGCTTGTTTCTAGTGCACGTTTACGAACATCCTGCTGGATAAGCGGAATCAACCGGAACGTGCACAGCAATGAAATTACATCAACGTAAACGAACATTTGTCGAGCGACTCCTACCTAATCCGACATTACTGGAGACCTGTCAGAACCCGCAGTCCACGCGCCTACAGTGTCTTAATCCGACGCTGGACGAACGTTTGGATAAATACAGCTCGGCGGGCGGCGCTCTTGTTTGCGGCTTCGGACGCCCCGCAGCGTCGTCACGTGGTGACGGGGGGAGAAGGAGAGGGGAGGCGTCGCGGCGCCGAGCCACCCAATCAAAAGTTGGGCATTGCGCGTCGCAGTTTTGCATATGCATGAGCAGCCGCTCGAGGGGCTGAGAGGGCCCGCGCTGCGAGGCTGCGGTCCGAGAAGTCGTGACGAGCGCGAGCGCCACGCTCAACACAGGGTGGCTCCAGACGAGGGCTGCTAGGTCGAACCCCGCCGCCGCCCGGAGGGACATTCTAGCGGCCACCTACTCTGATCGGTAGTTTTCTGTGGTTCCTCCGATCAATACAAGGCGAATGCCGGAGCGTGCGATCTTTCCTTCCTTTCTCGTGTCCTAACCTCACCCCTTACTTGCACTTCCATTCACTACTCTACCACTTATGTTGAGAACTTAAAGAGATGGTCCTGGTTGGGACAGCGCCCCACAGTTAGGAGATACTTGGCTAGGAAAAACAGCAAAAGACGACGTGTAGGTACGTCGGATCTCGCTATTCAGCAAGGAAAGAACACAGCTACCTCCTGTGATTAAAACATGCACTACACTTACACGACGAATGACCATAGTTGACGCGTTCCACTTTTAATCGCAGGTGAGAAATATTTGTTCTGTTACAACTGGCGACTCACTGCTTCGTAATGACCCCTCACATCAGACATATTTCTCAAATGGAATTTCGCTGTAAATATAGAAGAATGAAATATTTAAGGAGCATTTCCTTCAGTATTCCAAAATGTTCCGCAAATCTATTGTTTTCGAAAGGGTATCTCGACATGACAACTGAATAATCTGCAACTTAATGGAAAGCATGAAGTAGAACGAGAGCGTAATCGTCTATTCTTCTTACATGCAGGTCAAATTCTAGGGTAGAATTTTATCGTGTAATTCAAATAACAAAATTCATTAACTCACCAATGTTTACAAGCAATTTCTAAATTTAAATCACGAAATTACTATCATGGAAGCAACGCGTTTATAAAAGTTATTTAAAACGTTGATTTGCGTCGTACGGCCATGAATCGGGTGATACATGGAAGTTTGAATTCAATTCATGTATTAAATCTAAAAGTTCCTTCCTAACGCTCCAAACCCTTGCTGAATCCCAGGTACACAGAGAAGTCATTCGGAAGTGCCTGTTTATCAACAGCTTTCAACGCACAAACAATTTCCTCACAGAGCTGCTCTCGCCGCACCCTTTCTTCTCCCTCGGTCTCTCCCGCATCCAACCCATCCATCCGTCTGCCCGACTTATTTCCTGGTTTTCATGAACCATCTTCCCCGCCTGCTTGATGCTTGCGTAGGCTTCTCCTCCCCGCGGCCAGCCCGTCGCTGACGTAGGGCTGACGAGGGGCTGACGCGGCCGCCCCTGCCCGCTCAACCGGGCCTGCCCCTGCCGCCGCCCCCGCGCCCGCATCCGTGCAGAGGGGAAGGCCCTTCTTCGAGCGCCGCCCCGCGGGCGAGCGTGGGCGTGCGGGCGAGAGCGCTGTGATGTCACCACTGCTGCGCCGCCCTCCACACACATCGATCGGCTGCGCGCTCTCCTGCCAGGCCTCGGTCGCGTTCGCGTTCGCGTTCTCGGTCGCGTTCGCGTTCTCGGTCGCGTTCGCGTTCTCGGTCGCGTTCGCGTTCTCGGTCGCGTTCGCGTTCTCGGTCGCGTTTCGCGTTCTCGGTCGCGTTCGCGTTCTCGGTCGCGTTCGCGTTCTCGGTCGCGTTTGCGTTCGCGTTCTCGGTCGCGTTTGCGTTCGCGTTCTCGGTCGCGTTTGCGTTCGCGTTCTCGGTCGCGTTTGCGTTCGCGTTCTCGGTCGCGTTTGCGTTCGCGTTCTCGGTCGCGTTCTCGGTCGCTTTTGCGTTCGCGTTCTCGGTCGCGTTTGCGTTTGCGTTCGCGTTCTCGGTCGCGTTTGCGTTCGCGTTCGCGTTCTCGGTCGCGTTTGCGTTCGCGTTCTCGGTCGCGTTTGCGTTTGCGTTCGCGTTCTCGGTCGCGTTTGCGTTTGCGTTCGCGTTCTCGGTCGCGTTTGCGTTCGCGTTCTCGGTCGCGTTTGCGTTCGCGTTCTCGGTCGCGTTTGCGTTCGCGTTCTCGGTCGCGTTTGCGTTCGCGTTCTCGGTCGCGTTCGCGTCAACCATCTGCGCCAGCGCCGACTGTCCCCAATGCTCAACCTCCTCTTTTTAGCCTCGAATGACGAAAACATTTCTCTTGAGCAAATGGTGAGACTCCAATCTTGACCAGGTTTTTTGTCCAGTTTTCCGTGATGTATTGAGCTTGTTCTGTTTCTAAACTGTGAAGAAGCTTCACTATATGTACGTTTTGTTGAGCTCTCTTTAGCTAGTTGCGGGAGTAGTAGGTGCGAGGAAAAGTTATTTTGTCAGCAATATTATAAAGCCAAATTTGTATTTTAATTGTCGATGCAAATAAATTTTCTATTAATCTGTAGCAAAATTTCTTGTTTTCACATGTTGCTGACCCCGTTTTTTGGTACTAGTATTCATAATACAACAGTTTATTAATAATTCAACAGCGATATTCTAGAGTTGTTATTGTTTTGTAAATGAAAAAATAAATAAAAGAAAATTTAACATGGGTTATTGATTACGAAGCAGTTTACATGAGCAGCACCAAATTAAAAAAATATGCCTATTAAGAAAACCGCAATTTTTCAATTGGTAACTTTTTCATCAAATTAAAAACCTTTTGAAGATCCTGGAAAACGATAGGTCTTCGAGGGCCTACTACAACACTATTTTTCATTTTCACACAGAACTAGACACAAACGAGACGTCATCGACCTCTCGTAATCGAACGATACGACGACAAGATTTCCAACATTCCATTGGGATTATGGTTTCCAATATATATGCTCTATCGTACGACAGACGAAAAAATTCCCTATATTTTGCGACTGTCCCCAACTTCGCTGCCCGTCTTTGTGCTTCGCTGCTGCAATCTATTGTCCGCCAGACCTCTACCCGACATGACGCATAATAAGTATGACAAATCCCTGAAGAAATTACCTCGACGGATACCACGAAACGTCCCAAAGTCCCCAAAGTAATCATACACGTAGCTCAAAGTTGGAATAACAGAGCGCCTATTGATAGATCTTTTTATAGACAACCAATATCTCGAATTGCTTTTAACTGCAGCGAGTTATCTCAGGGAAGGAATTAGCCAACTACTGGATTCTCGGGGAACATATAATGATTACTCATATGATCAAATTGCAAACTTAATTCATGCAAACAACAAAATAACATGTTTTCACTCTCTCGCAAACCAAATTGCCATTCGAAATGTAATTTTTTTACCTCAACGTGGAAAAGTTAGATATCTCTCTTTTTAATATAAAGCAAGAGGACGTTCCTAAAGTCTTTAGTTTCATCAATTGTTTTCCCTGCCTGTCTGCTAAACAAATCTCAGAAAAAAATTCCTGACTGATCAAAGTCACAAGAAATGTGTCCTGAATATTAAATTTAAAGGATACATAAACTATGCGTATCTATATTACAATAAATCACCCATTTTGCCCCGTACAAGCGACAAACAAAAACTAGTGGTGCTCCAACGGCACATCTTTTCCAGCAATTTTTGTACCTTTTGGTGTATTCAAACATTAAGAGATTTTAACGGAAATGAAAGCTGTGATAATTTTTAAGCGTCCTTTGCTCAAATCCAGGAAAAAAATAAAGCCTTTTTTTTTAGAAAGACATTTCAGATAAACTTGCCTTATTTTCAGCAAAAATTTCGTGAAAAGTACTTGTTTTTTTAAATGTATATGATTTTATTAAAGATCTAATTTTGAAGAACAAATTTTGAAAATAAAAAAAATATGATGAATATCGTCGTTTTGAAATGTTAAAATTTCGCTGTCTTCGAAAATACAGAATTCACAAAAATGTGACTTGCAACATTTTTGTAAGCGTATTTTGATTTCTAGAAAAAATTTAAGAACGTATTTGCAGGGGTTTTTGACCGATAATTTTTACAATATGCATTACATTCACAGGACTAATGACCTTAGCAGTTGGAGCGCCCGGAATCACTTACAGTCAAATAATCAACGAACATCGGTCGAGAACCGGTTTTATTCACCACATAATCCACATAGAATAGCAGGTTTTTGAATCACGCTACCAGATGTGAAAAAATTTCCACAGAAATAACGACTGACCACAGAACGAACATGCTACAATAAAATAACTACTGGTTGACTTCTTTTCATTTTTCGACATTTTTCGTAAACAATAGAGAACCTAAGTCTTATTCACAACATGTAGCACACCCATGTTGTGACTTTCCAGCCATACGTGTCATTCTATTGATTTTCTATCCATAGCAGAGGTACACTGATGCTGGGACGTTGTTCCGGTATTGTTATTGTCAGCCATTGCTTTATTACATAAAATTTACTTTAACTTCAAGTCTGGCTTACAATACATTCAAAGCAACGGTTCTGATAGAGAAAAGCATGAGAGCTCTACAGGTATGAATGAAGTGAAGAGGAATCTGCAAATGACACGGTTGAGGGAGTACTGATTTCGTACACTTTCCACTAAGTATAGTGCACTTTATATCCCAGCAGATAGTGGTGTTTCTCCATCGCTGGAACGAGAGATTCGATGCCGACCTACACGTCAGCTTGCAGAGTCTCCCCCCGCTCATCCGTGACGGCAAAGTTCCCGACGCGTGGGAAAGTGTAGTACGTGTGAGCATGAGTGGGTGTGTAATGGGGGAGATAAGGGTACGAAGGATGAGGCAGGAAAGATCGTACGGGATCCGTGACCGGTTTGTGAGGGCATTGCTCGGACATCCGCCTTATATTGATCGAAGGATCAGCGATCGATCGATCAGCGCAGCCAGCTTACAGAAATCTCAGATAGTGGTTGAAGTCGATTTAGATATCTAGATATTCTCCCGTTTAATTATAGTGATTTTTGAAGTTTTATCAACCAGGAAGCGGTTATCCAATGTGGAACTTCAATACCAAAAATTAAATCGTAACGAAGCTCCCGATTGGATAACGGCGTCCAGCTGATCAAACGTCAGAAGTCACTATAATTAAATCTGAGTACAGAGTGGAAAATCCGCCATCGGGAGTCGAATCAAAGAACCTCCCAGTCATGAATGCTGCAGAGGTAACAGCGTTACCGCTGACTTATTGCAGACGGTCGTTGCGTCGCGTCGCGTGGGGTCGGGTCAGGTCGCGTCGCGTCGCGTCGTCTGCTACATGAAGGGGCTCGGCGCCGCGCATGGAGCCCACCACGACGCCTCGCAAAGGCTATGATTCACACCCGCGCTCTCTCGATGCCGGCGACGCCTCCACCGACGCCGTCGGCGGGGGCGGGGGCGGCGGCGCTGAGTCAGTCCCCCCGCCGAGGGGAGGGAGGCAGAGTGATGTAGGGAGACAGGGGACCAAGGGGCGGTCCCGCCTGACCACCAGAGGGAGCCATGTTTTAGGGCGCTTTCCGCAACGGATCTTGATGGGTTCTTCCGTTTTAGACCAGCGCAGCAAAAACGACCATGTCCCAACGTTTTAGGAGCCTTGTTGTCGGGCTTCATATCACCACACAAGCTTGTGCTTGTGAAGCATCAGGAGAAACCGAAACATCAGGAAGGTTCGAGTGTATGTTGGTTCGGAAAGAGGACAATTTAGCATTCACATTTCTACCACATTCTGGAAGTCGACTTAATAGATATATTCCGAAGAGCAGTGTATACCTGTTGGATGCACATTGCGATGAACACGAATTCAAACATTTAATATACCAATCTTAAAATTATTTTAATTCACTATTTTTTTGAACAGACGATCATAAGGGGTGTCGCGCTTCGGTAAGAGTGCAGTAAAAACGTCTGAGTCGAATAGTTGGGAATCATTAATAGGAAAGTTAATTTCGCAGTTCGTGCACACTTGTTTTTATGAAACAAATTAAGAATTTGTTGTTGAGAATTAAACTTCGGTTAGATGATGAAATGACCATTCGAGATAAGGTCGCACGCTTTCTTTTGCACTTCGACAATTACAAAAATTGCAATGCAAAAAACATCTTAGAAGTCATATCCAACGTAAGTGATCTACTCTTACAGACGGTTTAAATACGCCCAGTAAACGTTACCGAATCAGAGGTCAAATTTTGATCGTAAATTCGTAATTCATAGTCGTTGCAACATGTCGCTTTATATCCACGTTATCTTAATTTCTAAAGGAATAGTTCAATAACCATTATAACACAAAAACCATTGACTGCTATATAAACACGCCAATAGATCCCAGTGCGCGTTATGAACTTTCAAACACGCCGTTCACATAACCTCCAAGCAGCTCAGCTGTGCAACATCTCAACATCTGTAGGCATAACCATCTAAACATAACTCAACTTCCGCTCTCGTTCCAAAATGCTCGCATCCGAGTTATATAAGCAACACCGTGGCCGTAGGTTTATACGATTCACCCAAACTATTCACTCAAAGAAATTGCATTTGTTTACATAGCGTCCAGAGAAAGAGCACGTAATGCCAATACGTAGAAAAATGGAAAATGAGAAGAAGAAGAAAAGTTATTAATTAGCATCTCGCAAAAACTCAGCACGGACAAGCAAAAATGCCATTTATTTTAGCTCAGTAAACCTACCACTCTCATTATTATTTCATTTTAATTAATTCTGGCAATTAAAAATAAAAACAATACGAGTGAATTAACGAGTGAGCTATTTTTAATTTTTGAAGTGTCAAAGTGTGAACTCTGTCGGCGCTCCAAACAAAATGAAGGAAAAAAAAAACAACAACACTGAAGACAAAAATAATTCCACGATGCAAGAAGAGGTAATTGTCAACGTCGTCGTCAGACTGATTCCCTTAGAAAGAGAAAAGTGAACGGAAACGTAACAATAGGTATCGAAAAAGAATTTAAATCAAAAGGAGTAACAGAAAGTTTAAAAATCGCAAAAATGTATGGAAATCTGCAATTCATTCGAGGAGTTTGGGAATAAAGAAATATTTTCCATTTCGGAATTTAATTAAACTCTAGATGGATTCTCGTAACAATCGCTTGAAGAGACAATACAATTCAATATAAAAAACAACATGGAAGTTTCCCTTGCTTCGTTCACGTCCTAGTGCACCGTCACCGACTCTTTCTCTGCGTCGGTAACTGTATGAGGCATTTTGTAGGCGGGTTTCCAATACCGTGGAGCATCATGTTAAAAATACTGGAGGAATTATAAAATTTTCGGATGAAACGCGCGAGATCCATTTATTCAATTGCCATATTTTTAACCCTTACTCTGAAGCAGCAGTTCGCGCCGCATAATAGGAAAGCTTAGGCATTATCGAGACATTATCCGCAATTAATAAATCAATTTTAAAACTGAATAAAACTTCGCACTGGAACCCAACGTCGAACGTTTCCGACAACTCGTACTACAGAGTACTACAGTGGGGGTCCTCTACAAAGTATACACATTATAATGAACGACCAAAACGGTTGTAGTGTATGGAATACGGCCTAAGATAACTCGTGTCCCTTGGACAGTGATATTGAAGGCACAGAACGCGTCGCTTACGAGTTAAGCGCGATGATAACGCCACTTTCGGGATAATCCATGTTGTAGACAGCATTTGCGCCTGTTGTTCCCTTATTTCACAAACTGGGAACTTATATTTTTTATCTTAAATCAGCTTCATGCAGGAGTGGAGAGAACAAGCCCCTCCACTATTTTTGGGTTCTGTTTCAGTGGTTACTTTTAAACGATACAAAACTGTCAACGTTCCTTCGCGAATTTATTTGGAGGGGATATTGTATAATTTTTAATGCAATTTTGTTCTCCACTGCCTCCCCCTCCCAACTGCAACTGGCGGAGTCCCTTATCCTGCCGCTCCAATGTTCCGGCGTCCACGCCGCCCACCGCCTCGGCGCGGCTGTGGTTCCCTCGCTCTCGATTCTCGGCTGCCGCGGCCGTTCCGGGCAACGCGGCACGGCGCGGTGTTATTCGCCGTCGATCCCTCCCACGCAGCCTCCGCTCCGCACCCGCGCCTCTGTTCGGACGCTGCGGCGCGCGCGTCCCGCGCCCCGCCCCCGCCGGCACAGAAGCAGCGCGCTCTGATCGATACGCAATCTATTCGGCGGCCGCGGATACCGAAAGGCGGTGACGGTGGCGGAAGGCGGCGACGGTGGCGGAAGGCGGCGACGGTGGCGGAAGGCGGCGACGGTGGCGGAAGGCGGCGACGGTAGCGGAAGGCGGTGACGATGACGGAAGGCGGTGACGGTGGCGGAAGGCGGTGACGGTGGCGGAAGGCGGTGACGGTGGCGGAAGGCGGTGACGGTGGCGGAAGGCGGTGACGGTGGCGGAAGGCGGTGACGGTGGCGGAAGGCGGTGACGGTGGCGGAAGGCGGTGACGGTGGCGGAAGGCGGTGACGGTGGCGGAAGGCGGTGACGGTGGCGGAAGGCGGTGACGGTGGCGGAAGGCGGTGACGGTGGCGGAAGGCGGTGACGGTGGCGGAAGGCGGTGACGGTGGCGGAAGGCGGTGACGGTGGCGGAAGGCGGTGACGGTGGCGGAAGGCGGTGACGGTGGCGGAAGGCGGTGACGGTGGCGGAAGGCGGTGACGGTGGCGGAAGGCGGTGACGGTGGCGGAAGGCGGTGACGGTGGCGGAAGGCGGTGACGGTGGCGGAAGGCGGTGACGGTGGCGGAAGGCGGTGACGGTGGCGGAAGGCGGTGACGGTGGCGGAAGGCGGTGACGGTGGCGGAAGGCGGTGACGGTGGCGGAAGGCGGTGACGGTGGCGGAAGGCGGTGACGGTGGCGGAAGGCGGTGACGGTGGCGGAAGGCGGTGACGGTGGCGGAAGGCGGTGACGGTGGCGGAAGGCGGTGACGGTGGCGGAAGGCGGTGACGGTGGCGGAAGGCGGTGACGGTGGCGGAAGGCGGTGACGGTGGCGGAAGGCGGTGACGGTGGCGGAAGGCGGTGACGGTGGCGGAAGGCGGTGACGGTGGCGGAAGGCGGTGACGGTGGCGGAAGGCGGTGACGGTGGCGGAAGGCGGTGACGGTGGCGGAAGGCGGTGACGGTGGCGGAAGGCGGGGGCGGTAGGTGGCGACGGTGGCGGAAGGCGGTGGTGGAAGGTGGCGAAGGTGGCGGACAGTGGCGGAAGGTGGTGACGGTGGCGGAAGGTGGTGACGGAGGCGGAAGGCGGTGACGGTGGCGGTGGCGGTGGCTGAAGGCGGTGACGCGGTGCAACACAGGACCGGTGAACGCGCGAGCGTGCAGGAGAAATGGGGAAGATCGAACGTGATGTTGCGACGGTGCCTGACGGGGAGTGCGTTAAGAATATAATATACGGTGAATTGTCTTCAGATAGTTAAAGCTAAGGGTTGAAAAGAAAGAAAAACGGCGAAATGGAGAGGCGTCGAATGTGGTCTACAGATAATGATACTGAAAGAAGTGAAAATGTTTTGGACTATACAACGCAAAAGAAGAAGTGGTTAACGGAAAGGTAAAGGACGAGAATACGAAAAGCAGATAATGAACTGACTTGAACGAATGTTCCAAACATGGTGAGTGAGATGAATTTTATTATACGCAAGAGCTAACGACAGAATAAGGCGTGTTGTTAAAATAAAAGCCGACGGTGACAGAGGAAGAAGAAAATTACAAGAGGGAGTGAAGAAGTAGGAGGGGGTACTACGACGCAATCGAAGGGGAGGCTGGGGGAAAGAAAACAGAAGAAGGGCATGGAGAATACGTAACTGGAAAGAAAATAATGAAAACTGGATGGGGGTCGTGGGTCAGAACGCCGATGAAGTGGAGGGCGTGGATTACTCACTGTCAGAGGTACCGACGAGAATGCAACAGCGGCGTCGATAAGAGGCATGGCGAACAGGACTACAACAAACAGTAGAGAAGAAGCTTATGCAAGGACTTCGTAGAAGTCGCAGGTCGCAGACACCATCGGAATCGAAATCAGTAGAGGGGCGAGAGCGGTGTGAGGGCTAGACCTAGGAATCGACGTCGTCGGAGGCGAAAGCGGCCGCTGCGTTGGGGTGTGGGGGTGGCAGGAACACTAACGACGATAGTTGCTGTGGATCGGCAAAGGCTGTAGCAACGGAAAGGGCGTTGGGGACAGAAGGGTCGGCGGGAGCAGCAGGAACGTCAGGGACAGATGGGAGGGTGGGGGCGGCAGGGACGGGGGGCGGCAGGGACGGTGGGGGCGGCAGGGACGGTGGGGGCGGCAGGGACGGTGGGGGCGTTGGGTCACAGCGGAGACGGAAGGGATTGCGTGGACGATGGAGACATCTTAGGCGAACCGTCGGGGACGGCAACGGCGACGCAACGGAGGCAGAGGCGGCGGGGCCGGGGCGGGCAGAAGCTGAGGCGCGCGCGCCCGAGCGAGAGCGGCCCGAAATAACCCGCAAATCCAATCCCGCGCCGCGGCCTGGTGAGCGGCGGCGCCGCTCAAGCAGCCGGCGATGGCTGAACGAGGCGCCATCAAGCTGTTTACCGCGAGATGAGGGCGCGCGCGTCTCGTTTCACCGACTTCGCGGCCCCGCAGCCTCCGCCGCCAGCAGTGCGATGGCTAGCGGATGGCGAGGGCTTAATCACCTGCCGTAATTATCGATGGCTGTAGGTAATAATCTATTATTGCAATATTCATGGAGCATGCAAAAAACAGTTGCTGCACTGCAAGGACTTACGAGTTAATGAATAGAATCCGTAATGTGCGCAGAATAATTTAAATGCATCGATATTGCTCAGAAGAATAAAATCGGTAAAAATATATCGAAAAATTGATTCCTAATTCTTCATTCTCTATTTGCGGCAATCAGTGGAGGGTTCTTTTGCAGCGAAGGCGGTATGAAGGCAATAACACTCCCCTACTGACTCTTCTAATAAATTCTAAATTTTTAAATCCTATTCTTTCATAGAAATCTTTATTTGTTCATTTACTTTATCATTTACTTAATTACTTATCAACAAACAGTACACAACCCAAGGAATTATATTACACAATTACATACAGTATTATATTAAACTAGCGTACCCGTGCGAGAATTCTCGCATGTTAAACCCCATCCTTTCCCTATCCCTTTGTCTATCCTTTCTCTTAAGAAGGACCGTTGTTAATTAAACGTTTATTTGTTCAAAATTTATAAATGTAACTTCTAATGCACCTACAGAATAACAAACAAAAATAATAACACAATTTATGTTGGAAACAAATTTTCAGTAAAGGTTTATTCAGCATTTTAGAGAGATGTTCTTGGAAAAATTGATACTTCTTAAAAACAACATTTGAATAAATTATTTTATCATCCTCGAGAGTTTGCTTTTCACTTCCTTTGATTGTCACAAAAGTATTACAAAAAGGTTTTTACTCTTCAGAGGGCCAAGTAAAGTAGTGCGAAAATACCGGATCGGGCAAGTACAACCCTACTCTTTACAATATTATTTAACTTTCCTTGATTTGTTATGGGGATAAGTGGGGGTTTTGGAGAAGCAGGGTGCCAGCTTGCTGGGGTGCGAAAATTGAAAAATTATTTCTATACTAAAAAGTATTGGATTATTATCTGCTTTCTAATGTACGTCAAGAAAAGCAGTTCCGAGCCAAAAAATAATCAAAGTATATTTTCACCTGAGTACTAAATGCTATTTGTTACCATTATAAACAATTTAGTAGGCTTCGATTTGACTTCGGTACGTGAAAATGTTGTTCAAACGATGTTTGCATATTGAATATCTTAACGAATCGACACCTTTAGTTTAATATCAAACGGTGTATTATTTACAATATGAGTTTGCAGCTGGCTGTTTATGTACATGCTTTCAGATATCGCCAATATTTAAATCGTGCGTTTGGACTGCGATCGTTGGCAATTTCGAGTGACTTATACTTGAGTTTTGATTTCTTGGCGTGTGGGGGCTTATCTTCACGATGGAATATCACACGGCATTTCGTGTCTTTTTGCGTCGTGCCGTTAGAAGTCGCATGATCGCCAGCACTTCTCGATATAGTCGCGATGAGGCGACTCCTAACGGCACGACCGAGAACGACGCGAAATACCGTGAGATATTCCATCGTGAATATGCATTCCCACACGCCAAGAAACAAAAACCCAAGTATACGCTATTCTTTCTATAATTTTAAATTTAGTTGTTTTTTAAATTAATTCAATTTAAATTAATTTGTAGGCTAGCGCGTTTTGATTTTTGTTTTTCATTTATATAAAGATAATTTACTTTAGCTCATTTAAAAAGTTTGTTCTTTGTGTTGTGCCATAGCATAAGTTTCCCCTACTACCTCCGCGTACCCGTGCGAGATCTCTCGTATGTTAAACCTCACACTCATCCCTTCTATTTCCATTCTAAGAGGGAACTGTGTTTACGAAACTTTGTTTATTGTTTAAAAATTTATAAAGGTAACTTGCAATGTACTAACACAATATCAAATAAAAATAAAAAAAACAATGCAATTGACGTTTAAAAGAAATTTTCAACTAATATTTATTCAGTATTACGGAGAGTTTTCTTGAAACAATTCATAACACTTCCTTAAAGACAACATTTGAAGTAATTATTCAATATTTTTTGACAGTTACCTTTTAGCTTTTCGTGATATTAGCTTTTGACTTTTGAGAAAGCTACGTGTCTGAACCCGTTGACTTGAAAATTTCAATGAATCACTGCTGATAACGAAAATACTGGTAAAGGTAAAACAAACACAGTCTTCATTGTTCACTGTACTCCCTCATTTCTCCACGATTAGGTATTAATCGCGCAACTTTTCTTGACCGATGGCTTGGAGAAATGCAGGTAGAGTGGGGGTAATAGTTACATCAGCCACTACATTTTATGAAATAATGCCAATCTCTGGAATACCAGACTTACCTTTGCAACTTCCTCAATAATTTGAGTTATAATTTTTCAGGACTTCCAGATATTTCCTGTGATGGATCTGGATCTGCTGTGGCCATTTCTTTAGATTTTGTTCAGAAAAATACGACCAGGAGTTCTCGCTTTCAACAGTAAATAGATTTTATGACGCGCCAATGAAGATGAGTTTGGAATGTTGTCATCAGTGCTTGCTGTGAGCTTCTGCCTTCAACTGTTTATTGTTCACGGGGAGGGGGAAGCAGGGTCATTGGCAAAGAAAAGTTGCGCGGGGAATACACAGCACTTACAGACCATGGCAAAACATTAATTGAATGAACGCATAAGACATCTTCATAAGTATCAAGCAATTATAATAATAATTTTAGTTGTTGCTAGAGAGCAAATCTTGAATTAATGATTATGCAAATAAACCTCGTCAGACTGCACAAACCACGGTGTATAAAGAAAACGTAAATATAAGATTGAGGAATCTAAACCTTCTAAGCATGTTGTCACAAAAATTGCTACCAGCAGCAAGGGCTGAAATATTGAGGGGACCTTGATAGTATTGATGCGGGAAACCCAAAATTTAATTGAATATCGAGAAATATCTCATCTTATAGATTATGATGTGAAAAACGTTTCTTTGAAGTTCTTTTGAGTTCCTTCAAAATTTTAGTTTTTAAGGCCCTAAAATGCTTTGTTTAGGAGTTATTTGAGGAAAACTTTGACAAGTGTTGCGGGTTGCATTTGACTTGAATATTTAGACGCGATATTTTAAACAAATCCTTCAAACATTTTTCAAGTCAAAGTGCAATTCGTCTCGCCTACGTGAACTTCTCTTTCTTTAGAGACCTCATTTATAAAGATTGGTTGCGTGTGAGAGACGCAACGGAAAGGTATACTACTGAAATAATACAGAAGACGATTCAACATAAAACTAATAGAACAATAAAAATAAGTATTTGCGTAGGAAAAACACTATTGCACGTCTTGCACAATTGATCTGGTTGAGCCAGTCGGTTTAGGAATCGATCTCATGGGGTAGATAGTTCAGAATTTATTGTCATCCATCCCCAATATCCATGACTATTGGGATGAAGTGTGTTTCACATTTTATGAAGATAAGCTTAGTCATGTTAAAAGCTCGTACATTTCCATTCTGATATTTTTGCCTGCTTTCTCCTCCTAGCACAAATTCTACCAGGAACTGAAAACCATTTCGAATTCCTGTCCAGAGATCTGATGGAACTAAGTTAACTGTGGAATGAACGTTGGAAAGAAGCCGAGTACTATCCTGAACAGAACGCTCCCGAAATACGTTCAAAATGTAAGGAATGGAAGCAGCCATATATTCGCAGGGCGACATAACATAGAAGCACATAAGAAGAAACAACACAAACAAAAGCATAATTTCCAAGTACAATCTGATGGTCGTAGCTAATGATGCGAACATTTTATGTTTGAAAATTTCACATTGCAAAGTTAGAAAAGCACGCCGTAAAAAACTCTTCTCTTCTAAACCACTTCTCCTTTCTCTCTCCTACCGCGTGGAGTGGAGGGCGTGGAGTAATTCCAACAATAAATACAAGTTTCCACGGCTTTGACGAACGGCAACGGCGCTCGGCATAATTAGGTTCGATACGGACGAGTTCTCCCTCTTTTGCGATTAAATGGGCAATTTCATCTTAATCTGCTTGCACGGTGGAGCGACTGAACTAATAGAAGTGGAGAACAATGGCTTATGGAGAGACGATTTGGAAGGCCTGGGCGCTGAGAACCTGTATATGCAGGGCGCGTCGCGTAATGCATAGAAAATGGGTACTGAAGCGTTCAGCGTACTAAAAAAAACCACATTCTGGACGTAATGGAAAGTAACAAAGATGATAATGAATCGGTTTGGAAAGACAACGTAGTAATTATTTACCGTTTCCGTTTTATTCGTATGATTCAACAGACTGATTTATAATCTGTTTATGGATATTAGGACACAACGAACTGAAAGTGAACAGTCTCAAGAAACCCGTCTTCTCGTTCAGCACATTACAAAGGTATGAACGGAATTTGTAATTTAGGGTGGTACTACACAAAATAATGTAAGTTTTCAATTTAAGCAATGAATAAGGTTTTTAATAATGTAATCAACTTAAATATTTAATGGCAAAAGTATTTAAGATAATTTCTATTCCTTCAAATGAAAATCAATAGCCAAAAGGAAAGTTGAACTACACATAATCACCTACAAATTAAGACTCGTACGTAATGAAAAATGAACTGCTAAGTATTTATTTTTTTTCTGAGTTCGGCTTACTTTACTCCAAACATACTCTTAAGGCACTTTTCATTTAATTGTATTAATTTGCGTATAGTTGTTTCAAACATAAATCTTCGTTCGAACATACTTAACAGACCTCTTTTGTTCCAACTTACATCGTTAGCTGTCAAAATTCAGACTGCAAGATACGAAAATAATTTATATGAATAACATTTGGATCATGTAATGTCCGACAGCTATAGATCAGATTACTAGGAAGAAGTCTTACGATATGTCATCTATATCACAACGGAAGTGGCGGAAACAAGTCTTACTGAATAGATCTTTGACTTCTCTTGTCACTAATTTACTACTAGTTCTTATCGTTCCAATATTAATGATTTCTCTCACATGTTTGTAAGTCTTCGGCTAAACTAATGTTGATCTTGCCATGAGAGATATTGGAAACACATGTTACCCCATGGTGTCTCAATATGAGATTGTGTAACTTAGAATCCGCCGCGAAACAACAGTAGAACTCTTAGACACTGTATAAAAGGCCACTTAACTTCTCGTTAACGTTATTATGAGCGTACATCCTTTTCAATGTAGTTTCTCCGATTCTTTCCAAGTTACTTCTTTGTGTTCATTATTCCTTTCAAAATTCTCTGGAGTATTCTACACTACTATATAATACACGGCATTCTCCTTTCTTCATGCCTCTTCTCTGTCTTTTCGTTACCTTTTAATTGGTCCGCAAAGATTCATCTTAGTTTACGTGCTTTTATTTTTTTAATTAATTGTGCTTTTTCTTTACTCTTATCAACTTTATTTCATTACCTACTCCCATGCAAGTTCTCAATGTCAGGTCCTTAAGGACAAATCAAACAATTACACAATCGTAAGGTACTAAATTAGAAGCAAGAGATCAAAACGTATTAACTCCAAGAGAAAATGTAAATCATTTTGGTGGTCGTCACACGATTTAATATTTTCCAATGTGATTATTTCATTTTCACCATCATTTGCATGAGCTTAAATTTCTTCGATTCAGCACCAGAAACTTAAAAAAGATCAAGAATTTCCTTGAAACTCATTGAAACGAATTGTGGAGTCAATATATTTCAGTGTGTTGCTCCCCAAAAATTTTGAAAAAGGCGTCCACATATATTGTAGAATGTGGAAAGTGGCATCCACGAGAGAGCCGAACTAATTTACTACTGCTACTGCCTGAGGACAGTTGCGCGGCGGTCCACGCCTCCTAAATTGGGAACGGGAGGCGCACAGCACTTTCCCACCCATATTGGGTATCGCGTAGGTAGACGCGGGAGCGCTTCACGAGACCCGGATAGGACAAGCCTACGCGAACACGCGGATCCGATTACTAGGGAAATGGGCATGCTAAACGTCTGTGGTGAGGGTTCTTCGCCTTTCGTGGTCGCTGGGTTGCTAACGTATCTCCGCTATCCAAATCGCATATTTTCGGCGCCCCATCTATAATTCCATCCAGATACACATTTACGACAACTAAATCTTGAAAGCACAAATAGTTATTTATTCATAAAGGGCCTTACAAGGGTTCTAATGATCGAGCGAAGACAAAAGCCCGACAGCCTTTCGCCCTTAGTTTTTTTGTCGCCCGAGATAGTTAGAACGTTGTTCATTAGATCGTTAGAACGTTGATCATTAGATCATTGTTAACGCCAGTGGTTCATACAATATTTTATTTTTTTATCTAATTTTAATGATTCAGATTATTTCCCTCCCATAATTCTCCCTCTTAATTCCCTCCACAAGAGAACATGTAGAATCATTTAACTATTTCATATTTATCTCGTAACCACAATCCTCTCCATCCAGATAAGTTATGCAGTGTATATAGAGATCCATATCGTACGCAATAACAAGCAATAACGTGTCAGTAACAAGGAAGCGTCCTTTTTGTATTGTAGTCTCTTCATTCAAAATGGTCTAAAATTATTTTTATTCAAACGCCAACGAGAGTCGCTATTAAGTTGGATTAATAAGCTCATACACGATTTACATTTTATACAATTGTATTTTAATTGAGTACAAGGATTGACATTTTATGTTTGAAGAATTTTCCTTTCGAATGGGTTCGCACTTTGTTCTTCTATATTGTTAATAACGTCAAATATTTCAATAGTTGCATGTGACTGATGTAGGGATTTGCATAATTTTTTCTCGACGTATCCTAGTAGATAATTCTCTCTTTATCAACAGAATATTTAATTTAGTGCAACTACAACTTTAATACAATAGTATTATATATGTGGTTATATTTATAATCAAACAACGGCTTTCATGCAAATTCGTTTTTTTGTAAGCACAGAATTGCCCTTAAACTATGGGAAAACGAATATATCAATCGTTAATAGCTCTCCTCGATACCTCAGGATTCTTTCCTCATTCTTGCGTCTTTATTTGGAGAAGGAAAGGAAAATCTCCATTAATACAGTGACATTCGACACTTAATGCCAGACGGAAGATAATACTACGAAAGAAATCATATTTCCAATCACTTTCGCTCGTGACATTTCAAGCTTAAAATGCCGCCCGTGAGATATCTTTTTCAAGAAATACGTGGCGAATTTGTCTTCAGAACCGCACACGGACAAACCCGACGGACAACACCTAATCACCGGGCTTTTGTATTCCCAACGCCTACCTCCAGACACTGGAACATGATTTATTTTCTCGATGCTGCGTAAACGTTGGAAAAGGAAGCCAGGGCACAAAGAATGCGGCAGTCCTCGTCTGCAAACAAGTGAAAAAAGAAGAAACGTCTCGAGAAAATCCATTGAGAGCGACGGATGAGCCACTTGGGTCGCTGCGCTTCCACGAACGACGAAGACGGCGGCGGCGGCGGCGGCGGCGGCGGCGGCGGCGGCGGCGGCGGCGGCGGCGGCGGCGTGGGCGGCGAGAAAGAGGCAGAGACGCTCGCCAATCACTTACTGCTATCACAGAAACGTTCCTGCCAGCTCCCCGCGGCTCCTCAAAGCTCTCGAGAATTATTGTGGAGGTGAGACGTTGCAATTCTGTTGCCGAAGATGGTTGAAGGAGACCATGGACAGCCGTCGATTCATAGCAATTGACGGCTTGGGGCAACAACAACACAAGGTGCACGTTGATTGTTCACATATACTTTCGGTTCTTCGTTTACCTTTTGACGTTAAATTTAGATTTATTCTTCTCGGCACAAGTAATGAATGTCTTTTTGACGTAAACGTTGTTATTATTATTATTATTATTATTATTAATTTTATTACTATTATTTTCATTTAACTGATTATTTATAATGCATTCTTTGTTTTTCTCTAAAATTGAACATATTTGTAATTAGGGTTTCGATGATTTAAATCAATTTAAACAGAATGATTATTGTTAAAAAACACTAGCTAGACAGCAATTAAAGAGCTATTAATATGTCGAATTCAGCCGCTGTGTGGAGGAGAAGTCTAGCAGCCGGCTGCACTGTTCGGAAGTTTTCCGTGGTTTCTCTGATCAACACCCGGCGAATGCCGGAGCAGTACCCACACAAACGGGTCACAGACATGCGATCATTTTACTCTTCCTCAGCCTATCATCACTCCTTACCTACACACACATGCACTACACTACCACATTTCTCGGGAGACCTGTCGGAAGTTTAGAGCTTGTCCCGGTAGAACCGTGCTCCGTCTTAGCAGTTGACGCGCCCGGAATCACTAGTCGATCTATCAATCAATTTGGAGAATAGCGATATTGCTTCGCTTGTCCGCTTGGGTATGCTTACTGGAGGGCCATGGGTATAAACCCACAGCTAGTCCAGAGATTTTCAAAACTGATTATTATGCACACTGAAAAACTCATCATTAATCAATTATTTCAATTAATTCTTAATTTGTTCACATAATGAGTTTTGGAAACCCAAACTATAAAGAAAACGTCACAGGCTCTCAGGATAGAGCGCTGGAGACCTCCTTAACAGTGACCTTTGAGGAGACTCGGGAGAATACTAGTTTTCTGTTTTCATCTAAATATTACTGTAGCTAATAATTACAACTAAGTAAAATATAAATATTAATTTTTGGGTCTAGTTATTTAATGAATAAATTCAACAGCCGAATATTTTTTCAGCCAACGATTACTGATTAACTTTCAAAACAAGAACAAGAAATTCAAGCCGTGCAATGCACGTTTTAAAAATAACTGTACTTATAAGTGTATCCTAAAACACATATTGCAGTAATGAAAATTGATAGGCATTTGTGTAGATTGATAGGCAGAAACAATTAAAAAACATCATGTTATAAATTTAATGGAAAACGTAGGAAAACTAATTCAAGTATTTGAACTTATCAGGATTCAAAACTAATATACAGTTAACATTCATTAATACGAATTCCAAGGGACCGAAATAATCGGAGTTCATGTTATAAAAATTCCGAATACGTACTATAAATGTCCTTATTACCATAATTCCTTGCCGGGACCAATGTTTTTCGTGTTACGGCGAAAATAGCGACTTCGCGCTAACGAAGGTTTAGTGTATATGTATACACACACACACACACACACACACACACACACACAAAGAATTCAATTCACTTTCATATTTATACAAGTATAAATAAAAGCAGAGTATAACTGCAATATTAATAACTGACAAATACACTTATTACGGTTTAAGATGAATTTAATATGAATTTTGAGTACTAGGCCGAAACGTTAAAAAAATCTTATCATATCATGAATTTATGTCACTTCCTGTTATTCGGACGGTGCGTACGAATTGAAATGAAACTGTTTTGAGGGATGAAGCGCTCAGAACTGACGAAAGAATAAAGAATATTCATTGCGGTAAACAAAATTTCGTGACTAAATATTACGGAAGACAACGCTTCGAAACTAAAAACAAATTAAATCTGCAAACGCTGTACGAAATTATGACAGTTCAAATAAAACTTCAAAAGGATACAAATTGGAAATCATTGAATGTTATTTAAATACAAATCCGTTATATAAACGTGAATCTCCGACAAAAAGATGGGCACTAAATATAAAAAGCAAATTCGCAAGGAAGTGAAATAAGCTTCGAATCGTCTAGTGTTATAAATCGGTTCGTTCGGAATGAAAATACGCTGTTATGAGAGCTCCTCGTTCAGAGAAAAATGTTTCCCGGATGTGGCGTTAGTCGATCGGGCTTTGAGCATCACCAGAGGCAGCAATATGATCAGCTAATTGGATAACCACTACGCGGTAACAACGACGTGGATTGCATTACGTGCCGAGAAACGTTAACCCATAATGTTCAACCCATCACATCTTTACTTCATTAGCCCACCGCTTCACTCGCCGATATTTTGATTTCTACGAACATTCTTTATTTTAAAATTCATGAGAATATTATTCAAGGAAGAGAAAAAAAGAGTCAACAAAAGGCGATAGAAAATAGGTCACAAAAATGTCATTTACGAGATTAATGTAAAAATGGAATACGGAAACCGTGAATTATTTAAATCCTGACTAAAACAACACTATCCAAACAATGTTATTTAATAACAACAAAATGTCACATTACCAAACTGAAAAGCATAGACAACTTTATGTTATAATGGGCTAAGGACTCGTTTCATACAGTAAGCACTTATAACATATCAGCTTTTAGTCCATGAACTTCTCCCCATAGCTCGTCACACACAGTTTTTAACTGTTTTTGACGTAAATAAATAAAAGTTCACTTAAGGAAAATGGCACAGAGCGATAATACTTAATAGTTCATACAGGATAAACCCTGAACGTGTTCTTACACGAATAATATTTGAAAGAATGAAACGATATTCCCAAAACGAACAAAAAATAAGATGAAATAAACTCCTTGCAGATGACTTTACAAGACCTAGTCAAATTTTTTATAAGCAAAAGAATGTATAATACAAAAAACAAAATTATCCAAGACAAAGTAATCCTTCAACGTTCTTGGGATATTCCAGTCAAGACATTTTTACAGACCGATTATCGTGCAATGAATTAAAGACTGATCACAACCAACGGCAAAATATTTAATCATGGTCGTAAATTAATTACGATGCAGGTTAAATGAAAAGTTTGAACGTTCGTTTTTAATCGAACTATCAGCACTGAATATTCTTATTTAGTGCACAAAATACAAAAGTTTCTAAGCGGCATAGGAAAAAATATATAAATAATTTCTAAAATCCTACATCTGTCTAAAAATGGTTTTGTAGAGGATGGACTGTGACACAATTATGTACTTAATCAAAAGAACTCTACACGCCATCATCTTTATAATATTATGTGTTATTGGCATATCCAAGAGAAATGTAAACAGACAAACAAATTTAATATTCGTTATGCCACATTACTAATAACGAGAGCAACTATTGATAGTGTATTGTCCATTAAGATATCCACATATCTATTTTAAATTTTAATTCACACATTCACTTTCATCTCAACACACAACGTAATTTTATCATTCACAAATAGCTGGATTTTGCACTGTGTTACACGATTAATTTACACGTCTTTAAAACTCAATACTCGACGGGAAATCATTTTAACAGCATAACGTTGAGAACAAACAATAAGAGAGATGGTTTCTGCTGCTAACCTTTAGTTTTTAAAACCACACGCTGCTTACTCTCTAACCGTCTGGTAAAGCTTGAAGTTCCTGTCACGCGAGAGAGGGTGGGGGCGGAATCGCAAAAACCTAGAGGCGACTACACCAGTGGGGAGTGACTGGCAGGGGAGAGTTAAAAAGAACTGTATTTAAAACCTTGTCACATCCGTCCACCCATCAATCATAAAATCATGCTGCACATTGTGTAAACTATTCTCATATAACTGAAAACGTAGGCAAGTAGTGATGTGTAAAATATCGCAAAACGTTTACATTAAAAAAAAACCCTAATCGACGTACAAATTGGCGCAGTTTCCGAAGGGGTGGAAGGGAAGCAGAATGCTCATATTTGATTCGGAATTATCATCTTTTAATTACATTTGGAAATATTTCCAATTAAAAATGGATATTTAATTTTAAATTATTCGGCAGCATGGTAATGGCAGCCACAAATTAAAAGATAAATGACTTTTCTTTGTGCTTAATTGTTTCTCGTAATATAACTATCAGGAAGTGATGATCACTTCAGTGGTCCATTGCGGGCATGATATATACTTTTCTCACGGTCACTTACAAAGAGGAACGAATAGGTTCAATAATCCTTACCTTCGTAGAGACAATGTCTCCAATTTTTGTTTCCGGACTTTTGTCACATTTTACTGTTTTAAATGCACGGTACAATTTATGCTATTAGCCTAGGCTATTATCTAGACAGCCACAACTTAGTATTTCACAACCATTCTTATCCATTTTCTCCTTTACTTTAAAAATTAAAAACCCAATAGTGCATTATAAGAGCAAACATTTAAATTCGGAGGACTATTGTAGGGAACATTGGCACATTTTAAAGCTCAAGATTTTATTCATATACCGAGAATTCATTAATTTTTATAGCTGGTTGTTCTAATGATAGCAATCATGTGTTTATAATCATCGAGATTGGCTGAAGCTAGAAAAAAGATGTTCGAAGAAAAGTGCTCCGTCATCATTCAACTGTTTTCTCACGCGGTTCTTTTGGTTAGTTTGTGGTTAATTCTTTGTTACCTTCTTAAAATTGTAAATTTCGTATTGAACGAACTTAATTTAGACAGGAACTCCCTTATTTGCTTATTTGCCGCCATTCGAGCCTTTACTACAAACCAAACCACGCATGCACGGTGCACATCACGCGAACACCTAAGAGGGTTGGCTCTGGTTCTGCAGGAGCAAGAAAAATAATGTGACCGGTATCCAATGGCAACGCAGCTCACTGTCTCCAGGTATCGATATCAGGGACCTGCGTCACTGCGGTCGGGGCGCCACCGCTATGGACGCCACAAAAGCCCGGCCTCCGAGGGGCATCGGCGGCGGCGCGTTCGAGGCGGCCTCCCAGTATGGACTTCCCAGCTCGTCCCAGTGGACCCAGCTCGTCCACTTTTAATATTCTCACAATTGAACACTTCATTTAACAACACTAGGAGGCTAACAGCAGAGACAATGTGAATTATACAAAACATATTGTGACACAATCGGAAAGCGGATAGTGTCAAATGGGTCGTTGGACTTCATTCGTGAACAAGAGAAAGATGAATAGATACTGACATTTTGAATGCGGTGGAAACGTCAAGCTAAAGAACAAGTGAAACAATTAAAAAAACTATCTCATTGGCACTTTTTTCAACAGCCATTCGCACCTGAACGGTAAACTTCCTGTCCATTTAACAATTGGATTGAACGGTGGACTTTCTGTCTATTTAGCCATTTCGATCGGTCGTTTCCATATCACGGGAAATATATGTGTATACATGGAAATATCACGAGGCGGCGTCTCGTGTCAATCGCATACAATTAACAAACGAGTGCATATTTCACTGAACTCATACGGGCAGACGTACTACCCCCATTTTTGTTATTCCTACCGAAAATATTCGCAAGTATACTTCACGCTCCGCCAGTCAGAGAGTCTCTATGTCCCTTTGTAACGCATGGACACCTTCCATCGCCCCAGCGTGTCTCGCGAGAACACCGGGAGGGCGTGACCACCGACGACGATGTGTGCTTCAGACGTCAGCCGCCGCCAGTCGCTCCGCGCTGCCCCCGCCACCGGCGCAGCCGCCGCCGTCGCGTCGTCGCCACCGCCGCCAAGTCGATGCGGTCACTCCGGCGTAATCGATGTCCGCTGGTCGCCGAGATCCCTATCAGCGCGCGCGGGGCAGCCGGGGCAGCCAGGCCAGGCCGCGGGCGTGGGGCCGGGCGCTGGGGGAGTGCCTCGCACCACACAAAGGGTGCCACACTGTTTCCTCGTCCGCTGCAGAACGCCATATGCTTCCTCTCGCCAGAGAGAGATTATCGGAAAATCGTTGCAGGGAATCGTTTATTCAAATTCTACGAGCCCCTCGATCACTCGAGTGGGTGTATATTGATTTCTGTCAACAACGTAGGTCATTAGTCCCCTGAGCGTAGTGCATGTTATACTCCGAGGGCGGTGATGTTCCTCCTCCGTAAGAACACAAGATTCGGCGCCGACATATACGTCGGTTTGCTGCGTTTTCCCCCGTGCACCAGTAGGGAAAAACTAACTGTGAGTTCTGGACTAGTCTGCATTATATCTCTTCCGATAATTCTACTTTTGTCACGTGTGACCCGGAACGAAGCAAAAACTATAAATGTATGTAAAATTTCAGTATACTGAAGAAATAAACACGAATATCTTTCACAATAAAATTAATGGTACTATTTAATTTGATGTGCAATTTAATCTAGTTAATAACTGAATGTTTACACATGCACAGTAGCAGACCTATTTGGCTCGAACGCACAGTTCAGGGGTTGGTAGCTGGAAGTTTTGTTCGAGCATGAAGCTGTTTTCGCTTATAAAATAAATGGTTTACTAAGCGGCGAATATTCGAACGGATCCCACAAGTATTAAATAATCTTTAAGACTAAATAGTAAATCTTCACATTCAAAACGGGAGTACATTTGGAAATTAATGAACGCTCTCAATCCTCTCGAAGTAAGCATTACCTTCACTTCAGGGTTGTTTCTAAAAACACCTTCTATTGTTTTACCTCGACAATGATCTCTACTTGATATCAATGGTAAGAATGTAAGAAAAATGTACAAAAGGTAGACATAACAGCTAACGGTCGCACTAAAAATCCTTCTTACAGCTGGAAGTAACAGCTCGATAATTCTAACATGGCGGCAGGATTGAGAAAAAATGCATGGGGAATGCCGATGGAAACCTGATGTCACCTGAATGAACCTCTTTTCGTACGGGCCGCTACTACGTTCACAACGGACATTTAAACAAATTAAAATGAATTTTTAGAGACGGATGTAGAACTAAGCGTCAAAACATCACCTGAACCTGCAACCCCATCCGGTGGCCTTGAGAGCAGATGGTGGCCAGGTGTGTTAGGCGGAAGTTTGAATAAGGGATTCACGTTCGCTATCACGGCTCTGATATGTAAGAAAATGTAAACTGGAACCATTGTAAGACAAGGACTGCGTACAATAAATGGCCAAAATTATGAAAACAAAGTTTCGGAAGCAGTACTTCAAAATTATTTTATCTACTAATGATATGAAAAACTCACATTATTTTTGTTTCAGAAATTTGTTTATGTTCACGAGTACTGTGACGTGTCACAAATAATGCAAGTACTATGATATTGACATGACCATTAGAACACTAAGAATTGTGCAAATATGTTGATAATTCGTCGCGATTTAGAAGTTAATTTAATGTCAGACTGAAACGCTAAATGCACAGGTAGTCACATTGCACAGATCGGTGTAGGAAAGAACGGTAGGGAAACGGTATAAAAAAACTATCCCAATCAGACTAGCATAGCGATGTAATCTCCACCGGGAACCCACATGGTTTCTCAGGAAAAGCCATTGCTTCGCGACCTCCACTACTTGTTTATATGTTTGCTTTGTTCAGTGAATCTTGTTGGTGTACAAGTTAAACAGTCAATCATTCATTGAAACATAGAACACTAATTATACCTTTGCTAACATACATAAAGAAACCACAAATGTTATTCAACGTAATGACTAGACAAAAAGTGAATGACTATCTCACAACATAGCATAAGAACTCAAAAACGCTATAACCTTCCAATAGATTGTTCTTAACTTTTTCTATTAATCACATTCACATAATAGCAAAACAAAAGCTATGTATGTCGCCAGACGCCGTATATTTGTACGACAGATTCCGAGTCAATGGGCAAATGAATTTATTAAACAACACTACTTTGCAGATGGGGCCAATTTTTTCATCGGAAAAAAGCAGAAGCAAGAGGGTTTGCATTTGCTACAGTTTATCAATCAACAAAAGTTAATTCTGAAGATTTAAACATCTGTACTAGTAACTTCGATGGAAACGATTGCAAGAGGAATGAGAAATTCTTATATACCTTAGACATCACAGTAAGAATTCAAATTTATTTTAGCATTATCCATGCTACAGTTGGGGTGTAGAAGAAAAATTGCTCGAAATGAATATTTAAGGCAAATGGGGAGGAATGAAAGGAGGAGAGATACAAAGAATATATAAGCGATTATTGATGAATACTGGGGAGATAAAGTGCGAAACTGGATCAGGTGTGTAACAAGGCACATGTGAAGATGGAGATGTCAAAGAAACCGAAATCCGGCAGAATGCCACACAACGAAAGAGATCATGGGACGGTTTTCTTCGGAGTTCTCATTCCTTCATATGATTGAAGGAAGATACAAAAATATTCAATGACATATTTGGAAGCCAAAGTGGTAACTGTCTAACACCAGCGTGTTTTGAAATTCCCCTGGAAAAGTGAGATAAAGGCGCCAACTCGCATCACCGCCGATAAACTGGAATATTACATAATCCTACACACAATCTTAAGAATATAGCTAAATTAAATTTTAACTACTTTGCCCGAACTAATTTTTTTATTTCAAGCGACAAACCTCTAACTTCGCACAGCGATCATAATGAAAACTGTTCTTAAAAAACTACAAAATAAAACATTAATGGAACAAAATAAAATCTATTGATGTCACATTTACGAAACTAGAAATTTGTTTCTTTGAGAAAAATATTTCTTACGAAATTGCAAAAAATCAATTTTCGAACTCTTGATTGTACTCCATGGGAAGAAATGTCGGAACAATTCTGAGAGCGCGGAGCGAACACGTGTTTAGAAGCTAAGGCAATATATTCAAAATGGGCGCGAGTTTTTTTTTGTTCTCAAATTATTTCAAAAATTAAATTAAACCAAAGAGAATTGATCATGTTCTATTTTGATTTAGAATTTTGTAATATGAAAACATTTATTGCAAGGTTCCTATAAAACTGAATAATTCGAAATTTCGACGCATCGTCATTACAACTCAATTTTGAACAATGACGTTTACGTGGTAGGTAATTGAAATAACTCAACTCTAATATGGTTATAAAATAAAACGATCTTTCAACACATATTCTGGAAACTATTGCAAATTCTCTTATAACTGAGTAGATGTTTGTGGCTGCATCGGCCGTATACAGTCCGTATGAAACTTTCTTCGTATAACTTTGCAGAATCGCTTCAAACGACCATCTATGTTCATGTCTGTTTGCACGTGTGTTTCGTGGAACGTTTACTAAAATTACAGGTCTGAAGTGTTAAGTTAAAACCGAGAATTCCTGTGAGCGGGAATGGTACAGAAAACAAGAGCAGGTAATCGGATTTACACCCTTCTCCAAGCTGTAACACGAACACCTACCCAAGAGCAGATCACCTTGCAAGGTTCAAAGTAAGTAAACAATTTGTTAGACAGAGTACGGAAACAAAATTATTGAGGAGGGAAAAGTAAAACACGTGCGTTACATTTTCTACATGGTCCTAATGAATGTCAAGTTTCCCTCAAAGTACGTGCCAATTTTGCACGTTCAGTTCAACGCGTCCTCCGAAACCCGACCATCTGTGGCCACAACCCGGTGGGTAGAACTGTTCAGAACAAAATCGGTTGATTCCTGATTTTCTCCGGTATACATGTTTATTGTGACCGATATGCTGAACATGCGAGAGCTTAGCTTCGTTCCGCATAAGGCTCTCTAAGGACAGGTAGCAAAGCGCCCTCTCTCAGACAAATAAAGCTCCCTAATCCGAACAACGCCGAGCAACGGATGGGTCGGGCAGGCGGAGAAGGCAGGCGGACTGGCGCCCCGCGGCGCTCTGCAGAAATGACGACATGAGACTCGGTAGCTTTACTAGGTAAGATTTTCTAACGAAAATCCAATAAAACAAACTTACTACATTTCTTTTATATTTTAAGAGTTATAATAAAGCCAATGTAAAGTGTACTGTGCCCTAAGGATGCCTCGCCTGTTACGATGTTAAAAAACATATTGCTAAGCTCTGAAAGACAATGTACGGCGAAAAGCAAGAAATATTTTTTAAAAAAGCAAGACACGGACAATCAAACCAGCAAAACTGCGTGTGGGTGTTTTCGGATAGGGCAAAATCACGAAACTAGCAGACACGTACGGGTAAAAATGTCACGTATCCCGAACGTGTGTGGGCCCCGTAAAACTTGCTTTCCAGTCTTCTTGGAATTGCTACATTTTTGAACTAGGTATTTAGAACGATTTGTCTCTTAATCCGTCTGATTTACATTTTTGTTACACATTTTCCAAGCAGGTTCCGAGGAAACTTCACATTTCACCGCCATGACGGTCCTACTAAATAAAACTATTCTCAAAATGCATACCACACGGTCCTTTGGAGTTGCGCCAAAGAAATTCTTTAATGGTTCCGGAAAAAGTATTTTGAAAGAAAATAGAGATGAAAAAACAGAGCACGCTAACAAATGGTACGATAAAATCTAGAGGTTCACATTCAGAACCTTTATACATTAAATATATATTAGTTCGTTTATAAATGAAAAAAAATACAAATAAGATTACTTATTTGAAAACGTCATTCATTTTGTCGATTTACGGAGAATTATTCTGAAAGATTTGTGGCAACTGATTCAAAATGGATTATTGCAACATACATTTTAAAACTAATATACCAATGTTCAATAATGCAAAATATCTGCAGTCCGCAAATTTGCAATATCAAGTAGTATACAAGAAGTATTGTTTTATATTTAAATAATATTATTAGATTCTTTGGCTAAAAGTTTTGAAATATAAACACGCAAATCGAAAGTCATGTCATTCGGTGAAATAAATGCACACTACTACTTTGAACATATGTTTTACATTACAATGTGTGAATTACAACCCAAATGGTTTCTGAAGAAAAAATCTGAAAATATGTCTATTTAATTGTTAATAATATTAAGTTAGTATGATACCACAATAATTAAATAGGCAACCGCATCATCCCAACTGAACACACTGCATTTGAAATAAAGAATATGCAACAATATTTTTGAATTGATGGTATTGTAATGTTTACACATAAGCAATGAATAAAAAAATAATCGTGGAGATATTGATTTTGACCACACATGCTGAAATTATAAATAATACGATTTTTACATTCCATCTATATACCAGATGTTTTAGCATATTTGAACAGTTGCATGCGGCAATTCCAAGTTCCCAGCTGTGCAGTTTGCATTCTGACTCATTCTGGCTGTCTTATACTTCTTTGATTTAAAACGTAACATCACTTCCGATACACTCTCAACGAGCCCTCGAATCCTCTCATTTTCACGGGCACAGCAAGGGCGAGCATAAAAAATGCACGACAAAACCCGAGCCCAGCGCCCAATCGGGCGAGGTCGCCTTCCCAAGGGTCGCGAGAAGCGGCAGCTGTAAGCACGGCGGGCGAGGAGGGAGGGGGTGGAGAGGGGAGGATGCTGGAGAGGGGTCGAGAAGAGTGTGGAAGTAGGGAGGCTGGGAGGCTCGAACCCCGCCTTGTCAGACTCTTCCAGATCGCCGCGATTCCGCACGGTCGTCGCGCCGCCGGGCATCGGCAACGCGCCAAGCAACCCAGAGACCTTGAGCCGGCTCGGAGGCGGCGGCGGCGGCCAGCGGCGGCGTACGCCATCGAAAGGGAAGATGGCTCCGCACTTTCCCCTTCGACGAGGGGTGAGCGGCCGCGCCGGGGACGGGCGGCCAGGGCGCGTGCGCACGCAGGGTGGCGGCGAGGCGCTTGGTTGAACGTCGCCACCGCCGCCGCCTCCGCCGCGGCCATGCCGCCCCCCGCGCGACCCACCGCCGCCGCCGCCGCCGCCGCCAGGAGCGGGAGCCAGGGCGCCCCGGGTCGCAACGACCGCACCCCGTCCCGAAACGGCAAGACCCTGAACCCCCCGGGTAGGTGCCGCGCCAACAGCTGCCGGGCGGTGGCCCGTTGCGACCACGTGCGCGCTCGCCGGGCTCACAAAGCAGGGAGCCCAGTCGCCCCTCCCGTGTTTTTGTTCAGAGCAACACTCACCTATGCTGCATAATATCAGCAAAGCCGCGCAACTCTGCCACAATATCTTCATGGTGGAGCTCAGGCGGCGCGCGTCTTCATAAACACAAGCTTGACGCACCACTGTCAGACACACAGCACTCAACGCTACCGACACTGCGCGCACTATCCTGGGTAATCTGCGAAAAGACACAAGCAGAGGCAGTGTTCAGACCCGGAGAGCCGCGGGAGCTCGGCCCGGCTGGTCACCGCGGGCGCAGTTCAGTCTCATTCGCACGCACACACACGCGCGCAGACTCGCATTCACACGCCAGCGAAAGGGCAGGTGGGCGGGCGAAAGGGGTTGGGAAGCGGGGCGAAAGGGCGAAGGGTGGCGAGGACGCCGCAGAGCAGCCCTTAGCAATCGTTGGAAGGGAGCGGCGAGGGAGCGCGTCTACCCCTAAGAGGAAACCAGAAACGCGATTTCCCGTGTCAATCGCAACTCCTTCCCCCTCGGCGCCGTTCGAGTAACGTTGCGCTAATACGCGCGGCCTTTGCGGGGGCGGCGCGGGGGTGGCGCGCGGAGGCGCCAGGGCCGAGGGCAGCGAAGCTGCTCGCGGGGGGCGCAAGCGCCCCCTCACCCAGGGGCCCGAAGGCCCCCCTCGCGAGGCCGTCGCTGCCCTCAGCGACATGCCAGCACCGTGCCACCCCCGCCCGCATCGCGCAACCCTCGCGCGCTGCGGTCGCCCACCGCGCACCAAACACTCGGCTGCACGCCCGAAAACCCCATCGCACCACGCACCAACGCTCCTTCACACACCACCTGCTTTCTACAGCAACTTCCAGCAAGTACGGTGCCCAATTTTCTTATTCTTTTTTTACGATACTTGCGATTCTCTCCGAGTGAATGCATGACAACCAGTGGCACACCATTAGACAATTTGGGACCCCACCTCTTAAATCATTTTTGAGGCCCCGCATTGTCCCTTTAACTTGCCTTTTAAGACTACCGCAAATCAAAAGCACCGCGATCGCGAAAATGTCGCAGCGCCGCGAACGCGCTCCTACAGCAACACGGAGCTATTCACCTGGTCAGTCGTCTCACAGCGGCGGGATAGGAGCACACGCACCACACTCAGCCACACCGCGCCGCGGGAGCGTATTGACTGATGCCGGCCCGGCGTTCTGTCGCCTCTCAGCCGCTGAGAAGCCGGTGGGCGCCGCGGGGCGAGAGAGGGGAAGGCGCGCCACGCGTCTTGGTTTCTTAATCCGCCGTGCGAGCGCTAACTCCGCGCGGCGAGACGCCTGCTATCTGTTGGCGATTTGCGAAGCTTAGAGTGCAGGCTGACGACACCGCGTCAGGTCGTGGCGCTGGCTGCCGCGCGCGCTGGGGAGTCGAGGGTGGATACGTTCACGTTAGGGGAAGCTGAGGGGGTTGGTGTGACGTACTCCCTCCATTCATGATTTCCTGACATATGACGTAATAGATGTTCTGTCTGAAATAATAGAATTAATCTAAACTTAATGCATTTAATCTGATTTTACTTACGTACTTCGATTATATCTCAAATATACTTTTCTTCTGAAGTCTCCCGTGGGGTTTAGTAACACAATAACATTGCGAGTATTGACGCCATTTTGAAGAAAAGTAATCACTCACGACGTATGATGTGAAGAAATTATCCCTTGATTTTTTTCTTTCGTGAAGAAAGTATTACTAAAACTAGAAAATGGTTTCTTTTAAATTTTAAAGCAGGAATAAAAAACTTTAAAACTCTTGCCTAGAATAAATGTCGTAATCATTCAGATTATGTACACATCATACATTTCTTGTACCTATATGTGTGAAATAAAAATGTTCTGAATGTGGGTGTTGCACGTAGTGAATCTTACGAACTCGTTTCTCAGTGTGCACTCAGTTCACTACTTTGGTTCAATAAAGCAATTCTCCAAAATGATTACAGACCAATTAAGTTTTCATGACACGAGATATTATCATGTTGAACTCACTAGATTGATGTAATGGAATATTAGTGCCTTCCCGTATCAAGCATATACCTATCAATTATTATTTCCGCAGTAATTATTCGGTAATGGATTGGGTGTGTTTGCAACGGCTGTACGTTGTAGGCATGGGAATCACATTGTCAATCTATGAAATGTCCATCTGCCAGTGGTGCACCCAAGGGGGTGGGGGTTCATGGTGCTTCATTCCTCCCCACCATCCGAAGTCTGAGACATTCTCAATTACAGCTTTTACTAATTTTCTGTAGTACCGAGTGTCATTCAATATCTCATTTGAATACATTTAAAATAATTATACATCTACAAATAAAGAAAAAAATTAAATTATCATAAATGAAAAACTCTTTATCAGAAAATATAAAGTTGGGTGGGCACTATACCTTTAATAATTCCTCTTCCACACACACAAAGACAGAAAAATATCAACGGATTTTACTTACTGAGTGGGCACGTAACTAGAGACCGGATTTTTATGTAATTATAAATTTGTTGTCTTACTACTTACAATTCTCAAAATTTTAACCTTGACGAATTGTCACGGTCCTAACAAAATATCCAATTTTTTCGTTACATATTTTTACATATTTGGTACTATACATATTTTACATAATTCGCTATTTTCTCAACGTACTTTTTTATTTTATCAATTTTCTTACATTTTTTATGAAAAGTATTTTCCAAACAATCAGCATTTTCCCTACATTATTACTGCGTTCTTCTGCGTACTCTACTCGAGGTACGCTTCGTAAAGACGCGGTCGAATAGTCTCTCAGTCCGACGCGCCTGCTTCAGTTATCTCTGTAGCGGAAAGTGCACGTCAGCAACGGATCATTCTCGCCTTCAGTGTGAAAAGTATCATTGACGCCGCGTTTGGCGACCTTTAACCTTAATATCCAAGCCACATTGGCAATCGCTGTACTGTAACAAGCACTTTGATGAGAATATTCCACGCTGTAGTGATTGCTGGTTGTAGATTTCGCCAGTTTGTACGATGGCTTCTATTGCGTCTAGTCCGGCAGCTAAACTACACTCCTGGATAACAATTTTTGAGGGTTTTGGTACTGATGGGAAAGTTGTATGGTACAAGTGTTGATCAACTTGTGCATTCCAAATGATTTTTAAACGTTTACTTTGTTTTAAAATTTGTATAGGAAATTTGTTATAAGTGTAAGTTCGTATTATGTAATGAGTTTTATAATTTGAGTTTTTTAATATTACATATTATATCCGATTTTACATATTTATTACATATTCTTAGTGTTTTCATTACATATTTATGTACATATTTTGACGTTTCATACTACATATTTTTCAGGTCTCTACACATTACATTTCCATCAGAAAAGCAAAAATAATACAAATATTAAATGTTTAAGAATTTTTCAGAAAATTCGCAAGAACTTGTGATAGATTAAAATGTTTCTTCAATTACTTTAAAATAATTAATAAATAATAATTATAAAAAATAAAACAGCCAGCGTCGCTTGCCGAATTCCTTAATTACGCTCCGTGAAGTCACGGATGTTAAGCAATTCCAGTCATCACGGGTTTCTGGTTGGGTGACCGTCTAGGAACCTCAGGATCTAACGGCGCAGAGGCCCTGCCCGAATTGATAAAAGGCAATGAGAGACAATGAATAAAAATTAAGGAAGGTTTACTTCAAAACGTTCCACGTCAGTAGGTGACTGTAACAAGCAAAACGTCGTTTCGAGTTGTAACAACTAAATTGGTTGTACTCCAAAAGCACACACTTTCTCGCATATTTCTAAATTTGCAATTTTCGGAACAATTTTCAGGGACTTTTTTTTATTTATTTACGTCAAAAACAGTTAAAAACTGCGTGTGACGAGCTATGGGGAGAAGTGAACTTCAACGAAAATGAGACCGGCGCCATTTTTAAGGTTACTATCAGTGCAAAAAAAATTAAGGAAACATTTTGGACTGATTTTTCAGAAAAAAGTTTACTTTTTTTAAATTTCCTATATTTTGCGCCAAATTACGCGAAAACAACTCATATTTTCGAAAAATTGAAAATGGCCTTCTTTAAATATTCATCTTTAAGGAACAGATTTCATTAAGTAAAAAATCTGTATCTTCAGTATTATAGTTGTAGGAAGACGCCCCCCAAAAATATGCACTGGCCGGAAATGCTTTTGCAGGTTCATGTACGGTGGTAGTATAAAACTGCGGAGCTGTTCCAAATAATGCGATAAAGTAAATACTGTTGTAGCACCACTAGATCATAACCAAATAGTACCTTTTTATTAAATAAAGAGTTCTGTAGTGATTCATTTACGTAGTGCTACATCTTGTTTTCATTAGTTGGAATATTTTAAGCTTGACAGCCAAGTTGAGTTTAAAATAATAAAATGATTGTCTCTACATATAATCTTGATCATTAGAATGAGAAGTGAAAATCTTTAAATAAAGGAGTGGACTGTTGATTACATTTTGCCAACAAAATTGTAAATTCTTTGAAAGAAATCAACAATATGTTTTTCTTTATCGCCTGTATACTTTGTAATAGTTTTATTTTAAATAAACAGCCATTTTTCAAATTTGTTTATCATTCATGCTTTTTTTAGGGATCAACTTAGGAAACTGAATAATGAAACTACCACAATCTGAATTTGGCACTCTTTCATTTTTATTCTTCTTTACCAGAAACAATGTGATCAAAATGTTAAATTTTGTAATGAATGTGCATAAATTGGAGATTGTTTTGGTAAATATTTTGTTTTCATTGAATCTCTACTGAGAGTATGGAAATGTAAGTTATTTTTTAAATGTCTAAATGATGCAAATTTCCTTTCTGTGTATCGTAGCACTGGTGATGTATGGAGTTACTTCACAATACAATAAGCTGGGACCTAACGGAAGACTACGTACGAAATACAGAAAGTGGTATTACTTTGGACTACAAATACAGTCAGGAGAATCTTAAATATCATGGTTTAGCACTTCCTAATTGCCTGATGGCTTTATGCATATACTGGTGTTACCACAGGAAAATATAATAATAATAATAATAATAATAATAAAAATAATAATAACAACAACAACAAAAACAACAACTCCATCTAGGGAGTACATCACCTTGTAGTTGATGGTGGAGATTGAGTATCCCCATGAGCCTGAGAGCTATGTCAGGGATAGCCTACTGGTAGGGCCTCCCTTGCTGAATAGGGTGAAGGTGAGGGGTCAGACGAAGAATTACTCCAGAGAAGAATGGGAAGTAAGAGAGGGAAGGGCCATGAAACTTTGGACTTCCTATTGTCGTCCCATGGAGGGTACAGGAGAGAAACTGGGTTGGCACACCAGGCCACTGATTAGAGTGGAGGCCCGGACATTGCATTAGCCAGCGAAGGAGGCTGCCTTCAGCAGTCAGTGCAAATCCCGTAGGGTTTAGTATTGCCGACTGGCGATCGGAGGGACCCCTTGCTGGGCCCTGCGGGGGGATTCAGAGAAATGCGGAGTATGTTCTTCTATCGAACTACCCACATGGCGAACATGTAGAACTTGAAAACGATGGTCCTGTTGAAGGTTCATCTCTTTCCAATGAAACAAACGTCAGTGATGGACATTCGGACATTCATATTGCAAAGAATTACATGATAAGAATATGATGCGAAATCTCCTTGGACGCAAGATAGAATGAGTTCGTCAACTTCCATTTGAATTTCCTGCACCGTTGAGGAGAATACACGAACACGCCAAAGCAAAGAGAGTGATAGAGACAGCGATTTCTGTCTTAAATGAGGTGGTACAGACCCTAGGTAGAGATCTAGATATTACTAAAATCAATCACATCATATATGCAACTGGATATTTAGTATCTCAGATAATTTTGGAGCCAGCCAGGAACACCAACGTCCGACAGTAAAACGGAGTAAACAGTCCTGTACCTCCATGGACGAAGAGAATTATGAAACGGATAGCCAACACTCCGCTCACTCTTAGCTGAGGCATTTTCTAAATTAACGGACATCTCTAAAGTTCAATGAAAATTATTCAATGTTGAACAAAAATACCAAATTGAAAATGACACCAGCAGGGTAATCGTAGTTGAGAAGCTAAAAGAGAAAATTCAAGCTTGGGCTCAACGAATTAGACGTTACAAACGTAGAATAGATTTCCCTGTGCAGAATCGGTTGTTTGAATCAGACGCAAAGAGATTCTATCGCAGTCTGACTAAAAAGACGAATGGCAATGCTGTCACTCCTTCAAAAGATGACATCGAAGCATTTTGGGCAGGAATCGATAAGGAAAGCAGATCCTACAACAAAGACGCATCTTGGCTTCAATCTGAAATTGATGCTGCCGATGAACTTGTGGAAACAATGGAAGATGTTCACGAATTCTCGGAGAGGACTTCTTCCAAGCAATTAAGAACTTGGGAAACTGGAAATCACCCGGGATTGCGAAGATCCAGATTTATTGGAAGTTTTGAAATTCACAGCAATACATTCTCATCTAGCAAAGGCTGTTAACAAAATTTTAGAAAACCCAAAGTAACTACTGGAATGGTTCACACGCTGCATCACGTATTTGCTATCCAAAGCGGGAGTCAACTCTTTGGCGAAGAACTACAGGCCAATGACTTGGGAGTCATTCCACGTCAAAAGCACAAGAGTTGACACTTTTTTAAATATACGATATTTTTTTCTTAAATCTGGTCATCAAGAGACACATGTTTTTTTTATTTGCCTCAAAATTGATTATTTGTGTAGTTATGCCTAAATTGAATTTTGGAATTGACGGGTACTTCACAAAGTATGACAATTGTTGCTCCGAATGTACTTAATATAAGAATTCTTTGTTCGTTTCGTTTAATACTTTGAAATGTGTATTTTATTCCTTTGTAAATACATTTTTCAAAAAATATATTTTCATTTAGAAATGTAGATTTAAAAAAAAATAAAATTCCTATATAAAGTCGATAAGGTAAAAATTTGAAAAAAATATAGACGTATTTCTTGTTCCATTTTCTTTAAAATACAAGAAGAAAAAAAGTGGGCACTCCACATCTACAGTTCTAAAAAATCAATTGTAAGTATGAGGGCGCGCTCTGCCTACCTAGGCATGCAGGGTGCTCGGTCAATCTTTGCTGCAAGTGCTGAAGAACTAAAAACAGAATGACCGTCTGCCTGATTAGGATTTCGAGAGTTATTAGTATTTGAGATGTTCACTCTGCCCCTGGAATGTACGACATTGTGTCGTACATGTTCTTGTGGGTGACATCATGGGTGATTGTTGGGTCATCCATGTTCTTGTGGGTATCCGCTCAACGAATTGAAATACGAGCCATTCCACGTCAAATCGCCTAACAATTAACTTTTTTAAATGTATCTCATTTTTAAATGAATGACATGAATGTATGGCATTCATTCTGGACATCAAAAACAGAGGCACATGTTTCTTTATTTACCTGAAAATTAATTATTTGTGTAGTTATGTCTACATTAAATTTTGGAATTTTCGCGTACTTCGCAAAATATGATTGATTGATGCTCGGAATGTACTTCGCATAAATATTCCTAGTTTGTTTCGTTTAATATTTTGATATTTTTTTTATTCCTCTGTACATTACTTTCACAATTTTTTTAAAAAAAATGTAATTATTTAAAAAAATGAAAATTTCTATATGAACTCGCTCAGATAAATATTTGAAAAAAATATAGGCGTATTTGTTGTTCAATTTTTCACAAAACAAAAGAAAGAAAGTGAACACTGAACACGTACAGAAAAAAATCTATTGTAAATGTGCGGGCTGTGGTTCCTGCCACTGCGCTAACGAATTGTCTTCGATCAGTCTTTGATACAAGTACCGAAGAACAATAAAAATGACCGTCTGCCTGATTAGGGTTCCAAAAATATTAGTAACTCATAGAAATATAGGCGTATTTGTTGTTCAATTTTTCACAAAACAAAAGAAAGAAAGTGAACACTGAACACGTACAGAAAAAAATCTATTGTAAATGTGCGGGCTGTGGTTCCTGCCACTGCGCTAACGAATTGTCTTCGATCAGTCTTTGATACAAGTACCGAAGAACAATAAAAATGACCGTCTGCCTGATTAGGGTTCCAAAAATATTAGTAACTCATATGTTCACTCACTCCACATAAGGGGTGTGTGACAGCAAAACGAATTCTACTGCTGCTTTTCCTCGTGTCAGCGAAACGAATTTTTACTGCCCCAAGTCCGTTTGCGTCCTAGGGATGGGGAGCCTCCTGCCTTGCTAGTGAAATACAACCGACCACTTATTCAAGGGGACATGAGTAAAAATTTTCTCAGTCGCAATACGCATCTTATGAAGAGAAGAGGGTTAGAGATTGTTCCGTGAATCGTGAGTACACTGTGCAACATGAATGGCGATCACTGTATGAGATACGACATGTTTCAATCCATTTAATCTTTCTGATCACGATTTCAAGAAAAGAAAATTTACAAGACGGCGTAAATCACGATTTACTAGTGAAAATTGAATTATAGGAGCAATTAGTTTGGAGAATTTGTTATTCATTTCGGAAAAGAGGGAATCGGCTTCGAAAAAGGCCTTTTGTTAGTGAAGAGAGCGTCGAGATCAGTAGCCCCTGTGTCATTAACGAAAGTAGCGGAACGCCCAGGTGAACATGTGGGAAGAGTGAAAATCAAGGAAATGACAATTTAAGCTCTTCAGCTAGTTTACCAGTGTCTGCAAAATGAATGTCGGGAATATAAACAAGAGTTTAATTGCAATAGGCCTGTCAAGAAAAGAAAATTGCCACAAAAACTGAATGTCCACGAGAATTTTCAGAAAGTGAAAAGTGCTATCACAGATAAATTTGTATACTCTGAAGTTCATTCATTGAAAAATCAGACACTAAAGATATTAAGAAACTTATAGATTCCTTTCACTCAGCAGATTACCAAGACTTTAAAATCTCAAATTTGACACTTTTTGAAAGTTGGTCAGACAATAAAATTAAACATTTTGCAGTATGTTTAATACTGCGTTTAATATGCAATCTTGTTGTAGAATCTGCTCCTTCCTTCACAGATTCCTGCCCAAAATGTTTCGACGTCGTCATTGGATCCTGACGGTTCTTAGACGGTCACCCAAGCAGAAACCCGTGATGACTGGAATTGCCGTGACTTCACGGAGCGTAGTTAGGGAATTCGGCAAGCGACGCTGGCTATTGTAATTGGTTTAATTACACGCAATTATTTTAAATTAATTGAAGAAACATTTTAATCTATCACAAGTTTTGTGGATTTTCTGAAAAATCTTAAACATTTAATTATTTGTATTATTTTCGCTTTTTTGATGCAAATGTTATGTGCACACTCAATAAGTAAAATCCGTTGAGATTTTTCTGTCTTTGTGTGTGTGTGTGTGTGTGTGTGTAGGGATGTGTGTGTGTAGGGATTATTAAAGGTGTAGTGCCCCAGCCAACTTTCTATTTTCTGATAGAGAATTTTTCATTTATGCTATTTTTTGTTTGTTTTTTAATTTGTATATGAGGTAAAGTTCATTTTTTAAATTACACAAATGTAATTTTTTTAAGATCTCTCACACCGTTAATATGCACATTTACAGCATTTGTAAACACTTGTATTTGTGAGTTGATGTACTTCAAATGACTTTTAATGATGTTTTTCGAAAACTTAAAAATTGTCTGTGAAAAGAACTTCAAATTTCGCATTTACAGTAGTGCTTAAACGCCATTTTCTTGAAAACGGCTCCAAATTTTTCGAAGAAATTTGCCATTTAGGACGAGGTTTTACTATTCTTTAATATTCTTAAAATAATATTTCTGTTTTACTATTAGGAAACCGTGCAATTAATAAAATGTCAAAAAATATACTTTGGGCTGCGATAGATGGGAGCTGGCAAGAAATGTGACAAGTCTGAACCGCTAGAATAGACAAAAGGAAATAGAAAACTAATACGGGAAAGTCTGTGCCATTCTGTAGCACCACCAGTTTTTAAATTCTTTGTTTGTGTTTGTTTCTATAAACAGCATTACTACAACTTTGCACTAGTTCAAAAGGAATTGCTGTTTTGTGATTAAACAGGCCCGCACACTGGAAGTTTCTTCCTCAGCGGATAGTTTGATAACTATATTGTATATAACAAGTCTGTTATTAAAATTGAAATTGAATGATGTAATGAAACGAAAGTGTAATTTAAGCATGGCTTGGATTGAATACCAAAAGGCCTTTGATAATGTACCACACGATTGGATTTTGAAGACCCTGGAGATCTCTTGATTTCATCCCAGACTAATTAAGTTTTGCAACGCTAGTATAAAGTCGTGGCGTACCAGGTTACTAATATACAGCGGAAAGGAAGCAATAGAAACAAGAAGTATTCAGATTAGCGAGAATACTTTTTAAGGAGATTCACTATCCCCTCTGCTGTTTTGTATTCATTTTATCCCATTATCTAGACAGTTGTCGCAAGCTGATTTTGGTTACAAGCTCCATGGTGATGAAAGACCAGTATCACATTTGTTTTACATGGATGACCTTTAAGTGTTTGCTAAGAATGAAGCTATTCTCTCCCAAATGCTGTCTTTTGTTTTTATTTCAATATTATATGCTCAAAATTAGCTGTAATCTTAAGATAAAGGTGCCTATAAATATTTTTAATACAATTTTATACTGTCTTGTTTTTTATCTTAAGAAACAAGTTCCTTTAAAAGTTTTAGACAGCAGAATGTTTTTAATATTCTTTTATTTCATAACAATTAAAAATTAAACTTAAAACTATATTTTTCCAGACTTCAAAGTCGTTTTGAGAGGTTTTGCACCCCAATCTTAAAGTTATTTTTCCATTTAAGATTTTTAAGATCCAACAGAAGAGCTCTCTTTCTACGGGTATGTAGTGACTCGCCGGGGGAAGTTGATCCATTTTTTGAAATTATCTGTTTGCCACGAACAGTCACTGTGCTAGCTGACAATCGTATGTTCTTTTCTGTTGAAGACTGGAATAATAGTCTTAAGTTTAAGTTGTATTTTTGATGAAATAAAATAATTAGAAAAAATATTAATCTGTCTCAAAATTTTAAGAAACTAATTTCTTAAGAGCCTATAAATATTACGTTAGAAAAATGACTGGATAAATAATGATAACTGCGTTCACCTAAGAAAGAAAACTAGATAACCTGCGTACTATAATCTTAAATATAAACAGCAGGACGTTTTGTGTAGTGAGACAATTAGCGAAAAATATATTTTGTATTTTATTACTAGATACACTAGCTGTCAAAGTAATTTTTTTCTGATTGAATGTTAAGCGTACTTGTCGAATTTTGCTTGTACTGCTATCGTAATAACTTTTACTTATCGTGCTCTTTGCAGTGCACCATCTCAAAGAATGAAATATTCACCGTCTTACGAAATAAAAAAATATTACATTTTTAATGTCTATAGCATGGCTTTCGCCAAGAAGGTAGTACCAATATGGCGGCAGGGAGAAGTACGTAGGGGCGACTCTATGTGTAGTGCTCTTTGGTTTCAACTACATTACTGGTATTTATAGGTTCAGATAACTTTAGGAAGATATTATTAATACTTTAAGAGAAATATTAAATTTTGTGAATGATTTATAAAAAATAATCAATATTTGAATATAAAATAATGAAGACAAAACATTTTTGGGATTTCAAGTAACAAAAGAACAAAATAAATAATTTAAAGATCTTACATGCACGCCAATCAGGGCAAAAAATTAGAATTTTATTTTGTGTAAGTTAGCCGAGTCCCTGATACTACGAGCATAGAAAAATGATGTGACAGAACAGCCTTGCTCATTTTCTATATTTATACAATTAAACCAATTTCCTTATATTTTCGTATGAAGTATTATAAAAATAATATAATTTTTATGGTATTCTGTTGACAATGAAGTAGTATGAATGTAATACGACATCATGTATTGCTAATATCCCAAATTGGGCAGAAACGTACGTTGGTAAGGTTTCATCGTCAGGGCATTCTGGAGCGGGAAATGTCTACAGAGCGTTCAAGCATTTGATTGCAGTTCAGAGCTTATGGAGAACAGCGTTGCCACTTCTCAGCAGCGCTTACACGCAACACTCGCGAGTGCACTGCACACTCACAGTGTGTAATTTCGAGGAACTAGCTCGTAAAAATTAATATCTTGGAAACTATTGCATATATCTCAATGAAATTTGGTATGTACATCTCTTATAAGGTATTCTTTAAGTATGTGGAGTTCCAATACGATACGTTCATTTTTAACAAGTTTTCAGTAAATTACCTGCGAAATATGAAATATTCCAAATTGTACACACGTTTTATAAAGAATAAAGTTCGTTTTATCCACGATTTTCATCTCCTTATCAATTTTTAATTTTTTAAATATATTTTTGACCTTATAATATTTATTCTTACATTATAGAAAATGTTTATTTTAAACATTTTAATTTTCATGTACTATTTTTTTACAATTTATATTGTATTTTTAAAAAATGTTGCTATTATTAACTGTTTCCCGAATTTAATCATCCCCATTTGTACACTAAAGAATAATTATTATTACAATTTTCTGCAGCATTGATTACTCCTTTTTGCGAATTGCACAACCTGCGGGCAGTATAATCCAGTAAGGCTTGTAAATGCACTTCAGCCGTGATTTCAGTTACAACTATATTTTCATCCGGAGGATAACATAGTTTTTTTGCTTCTTGCACATGGTGGTAAGGTGGATACATTTTATTGCCATACTCCATTGCATTTTCACGAATTTCTTTATACTGATTAGTGCTTAGTTTTAGATCAATGATAAAAGCTAAAGCCTGATCTGCACTCATTACTCTTTCTTCCTCCAGAGCTGCTTCTCTTGCTTTCCGCAGCTTTGTGGCACGCTGTGGTGACGAAAAGGAAAGCTCTCCCACTAATTTAGCAGCGTCTCGTTTTCCTGATGCACGCAGCGTCATTTGCGTAGCGGCAACCAATTCTGCCGCAGATTTTTTTCATATATTTTTTTTGCTTTCTTCCACTGTCCAGAATTGCTACTCGTGTCAAAAAGCTTACGAGGGCGTCCTCTCTTTGGTGTGGGGGCGGTACTACTTGAAGGCATGGCAAGATAAACACGACTATCAAAATTAGCGTCTTCATTAAGCCAGGATGAATTGCGTTTCAGGAAACGTTCCAGTGTTCTGTTGCACTTCGCCAATCGAGAGCTTATTTGAGCACAAAATACATTAATGGTGGTCTTAACCAACTTAGATATATCACCTGAGAAGTGTTGCAAACAAAGTTCTTTTGTAACGAAACGGTGAACTTCCTCATTTCGCGATCCACTAGCAGAAGCTCACCACACGGCAAACAAGTCGCGTCTTTGGATAGCCTGCATCGTTTCTGAAAAAGATTATTTTCTGGAATTGGGGCAAATTCGGGCAGTTGGAAATAATTGTATCTTGTAAATGAATAATAAAGGAAACTGAACGTGCCAGTTTCCCGCTGTAACTCCGTGTAACTTTTTTTATATATCTCGACAAAAACAAAGTCGAAGAATTTTATGGAAATGTTACTATCTTATATTCAAAAATGTTTAATGCTGTGTTCTTTAATCAGAACATGAAAAATGAAAGTTTCCTAGAAAAGTAGGTACCTTACACTACGATATGAAGCAAAGAAGTGAATACTCCTGCAGCGGATCTCCCTGAGAACAAGTGTCGAAAAGACGCACTCTGAACTCGAGTGAGGGCGCGCCGGGACGTTCTCCAAACCCAAACAATCGAAGGGTTTCGACGGCGCGAATGTGATCCCAAACATTAAACAAACAGTGTTTCCAGATGCTCTGGGTATTGGAGAATACTGTGAGCAACTCCAAAAATGTATAGGAGTTGGGTCGAAAATGATTTTTTACGAGCTAGATGCCTGAAATTACACACTGTGACTCGCCGTGCTTGATACTCGGATTGACATGAAATTTTGTCAGCTTGTTCAGCATCTTTTAAAAATATTGATATCTGAATCCATAAATATTGATTTTTGAAGAAAGAAGCATCGCAAGTAGTGATTTTGCGACAATTAGTATTCATACTTTTCATGACCTGCAGCCTGTCGAAGTGCGGAAATCGCCGCGCCCCGCCGCTGTCGTCTGGGTCTGAGCAGCACCCTCTCCCTGGAGAGGGTGCTGGTTAAAAACGGGTGTTTAAATGAGAGGTTCGGAAAGACGAGAAGGTCGAACACATACCTGGAATAATCCAAATACAATTATTGCTAAGATACGAGCCTCTGAAAATGTTATCTCGATATGGGACAAACAAATACATTTCACTTTTGCTTAGAAACAAAATTTTCACAATAATGGGTTCTAATAAAAAAGTTTCAAAACAATAACATCAAGTGCACCGTAGGTAAGTTTATTTTTCACTTTTCTTAAAAATAGCATTGGTTTACGACTTCGGGAAAATTAGTATACTGTGCCGTTGAAACTAAAAAGAGACCAACGGATAAGACATTTGCCATCAGTAGTCAAAGAACGAACGCGCTATAAAATCTGACATCGATTGATAAACGTTTTTAGCACTGCCGATGCAATTTTGCTCGTTGCAGGAAGCGCGGAGGCGGAAGCGCATCATGAAAGGTCTTGATGCAAAATGTCTCTAATAGGACTATTTCTAATACTCCCTAACACTTCAAAATTTTAATAGTATGTGGGGTTTTGCTTGGTGTTCTCCCAGCTGGCGAAATGTTGAGAATGTTTGCTGCACTCGCTTCCAATACCGTATGTCCCACGAAAGGGGAGCTGTCTTCCAACGGACGATAGACGTTGACAACTCAGGGTTTCGCCAGTCTGTGAGTGTGAAGGCCACAGAGGACAAAGTTATTTACTACTTTTTTATTCATAAGCAAGTTGGGATTTCGGCAGGAGGTCTCACCCTTCTTTCAGTTATGTACCACTTACAAGCCTGGAGCAAATTAGAATACCACGTGAACGGAAATAATTTCAAAACATTAAATAGATGGCTTAATATTAGAAATTAAAGATTTTTGATAAAATAAGATGGATTATTTTTATTCGAATTATTATTTTAAAAAAACAGATCTTTAAATGAGAGTTAAAACTGAAATATCAATGCCAAAACAAGTCCAAATCCAGTTGGAACATTGTTAATTCATCACATACTGACGACGCTTAAATTGTTTTGCGCGAATGACATCGATATCAAGGTTAATATTGCTAATTTTCAGTCTCAAGTCATTTTATACGTCCAATAGATCCACTTTTTTATGTAAAATAAAGGGAAAATGCCCATTCACGAAGGTGAGATGACATGAATGGTATCAAATACTGCAAGGATTTGTGCGGACAATGCATAATATTCTTTTCGAACACTCAGCTAATTATTCATCTCATATTTGCATTTAAAAGCACATTTTACGACCACTACTGGTTGAATTTCTTTGGCATTAATATTATTAACTGTAAAATTTCTAATTCATTTTAGATATGTTTAAATGTATTTCATTGTTTTTAATAAGTGAAATTCAAAAATAAATACTCTATTTTTCCTTTCACATCGCCTGTTGAGAATCGCTGAGAAGTATTCAAGATCACTGAACGACATGAAATGTTCGTTCGGAGCGCACGAAATATTGTTTTTATTACCGTCCAACTCAAGAACCATGATTCATACAGAAATGTAGTTGGTCTCATATCAAAATTTGGACTTCCCTTGTCCTTTCATCCGCTGGGTGTTTGTGCTTTTCTGCAATAATAAAAAAGTTTCTCGCACAGTGAAAATTTAAGGACGTCAAAATGTAGGAATAAGCATTTGGCTATCATTTATAATTAATTTCTTGGAAATTAAACCATAAAACGCAATTACAAAATAACCACCACATTCATAAGAGTCCTGGGAATAACTGGTAAAAAACTCAATTGTCTGAGATTAACACAACTGAAGATACCGTTGAATGAACTTGTTAAGGATTTGCGCGTGAAAACAAGATGGACGCGTCGAATAACACCGAGCCTCCTGAGATCGGCAACACAGCTTGCGATAGAAAGAGAGAGTCTTATGTGAAATTGTATTGGATAGAAAAGAGAGGGCAATACTCCATAAGGCGCCGTACTGCAATCAAATGTTAGGATGCACAATAGGCTATTGCCCGGCTCATGTCAGCCCCCTCTCCTACTCCTCAGACCTTTGCGGACATCTTACCGCATCCCCGTCTACGAATCTAGCATTTCCGCAAGTGAGCTTGAAGAAGGTGAGCCAGCATCGGTAGCCGAATTGATTATCTAAGCTCAAGTGAGGTCAAGGAGGTTAAGTAACTCTAGACACTGGAGTTTCTTTTGCACGGTGTGGTCAATAAAAGACCGGACTGATTTTATAACTTGTTTATTTCGATAGATACAACTTATTCGAATTGTATGTATAAACGTCTGGGGACCCTCGAGCCTCTGGCCGAAGGGATAAAAGGTAATAACTGACTACGACTAACGCTGACTGACGAGCTTAACGGAGGATTACTTCATGTTCGACGCCAGCAAATGGTTAAGAGAACATTGTTTCGAAAAATCGAAGTATTGCGCGTGACTACGGGGCAAGCCGAGTGCCTGCGGCTGCCCTGGGCAGAGGACCTAGACCCAGTGTTTTGGCCACACCTGGGTTACAGCCGTGCCCGACAGAGCGCACGCGCCATTTGGCAATTGAAATGATGCGTTTCCTTTCTTCTCTTACAATCCTCTCATGTGCTTTTATTAGCATTCTACTTTCTACGTTACAGACACTCTTCATTTGTGCATTAATATTCTCATCATTTTTCTTTAAACTTTCGTTTTTCTTATGCATTCTTTATTACGATTAATTTCGTTATTTCATACAAGCATTCCTTCAGTTAAGCCTTCTCAATCTTCTTTACCGGTTATCTCCATTTTATCTCCGACTTATTCTCCTCCTCTTCTCCCATATTTATCAACGATGCAAGAAATACTCTAGACGTCTTTGAATCTTTTATCACTTATCCACTTAAAATTCAAATTGGATATTCCTTTGTTTTTACTTTGTCTTTCTATTTTGCATTCTTTCTTTACTTCCGTCTTCTTTTTATCTTTCTTCTCTCGTCCTTGTACAACCGATGTTCTCATATACACGACCATTTTATGGACGCTTGAGATAGCAAGACTGAGGACAAAGAAGGATATAAAATGGGCTGCGAATCTGTATTCTTTCCCCAAAGTGCTGCGCACGTACGCGATAGTAAAGTTTCAATGACCAAATAAAAAAGCCCTTCTCTGTTGGAAATGTACGGATGCGGAAGAAGTCAACGGAACTAAAGCAAGGAATGATAGAGACTCGTATTGATCTGAAGTTAAGTGGATCTAAAACCCACGGGCTGAAATAGAGTTCAAAGGGCAAAGTACTGAATTTTACGGTTGAAACTCTAGATGTATCGATTTCGAAAAACGCATGGCGCTGCATATTTTGCAGCCCAAGAACCATGGACTTGGAGATTTTAATTTTGTTTCCTGTCGGACGCGGATTTTCGGTACGGGTTATATGTCTTCACTTTCAACGATGTTGCCTCTTAGGTATTTCAGCCGTATTACTACTTTTCCTTAGGAAGCTGTGTCCAATAAAATCGTCATGTGGTTATATTGCAAACCAAATTGCTCTTACTGAAACATCTATTTCTGAAAAATTATTTTATTTGCGTATTATTTCAATGAAAGTGTATGCACTTTAAGGGATATAACGCATTTATACTTATCTTTCCCAATTTTCAATGAGTTGGCAATTTTACTCTCTCTCTCTCTCTCTCTCTCTCTCTCTTCTCTCTCTCTCTCACACACACACACACACAGATACACACACATTGTTAACATGAAAATTATTTTATTTCTACGATGTTTCAGTGCAACCTAATTTCTGGTCACAATAATTTGTCAGATATGACTCAGTAAAGAGACAATATGCTTCATAGCAGCATAATTTAGATGAAATGAAATATATACATATATATTAATATATATATCATTTCATCTAAATGTTATAATGTTACCAGCTGTAATAACCATAAACAACTTAGGCAACAATAATTATTCCATCAGTGCACTGAAGCCAAGTTATAGCCCTCAATAAGCAATGGGACACCGGGGGACAAACAACGCTGAGCTGGAAGAAATGTGGAAGCGGGCAAGGAGGAATGGCCAAGGAGCCCTAAAAGCTCTGAATCAGACTTAAAACAATATAACAAAAATAATATCAATTCAATAACAGATTTCCCTAAACTTATTAAATGTTAAACTACACAAACAGCAGCTTCTATTCATATAGGGATCCGTCAAATAAAATATTCTCAGTGGCATTAAAAATATGCCCGAAACCATTTGAGAGTCCGAAATATTAACAGCGCTTAAATTACGACACTGGCAAAGCGAACAATTTACCCTTTGCCGCCGTATCTTCCTCCCTACACACAAACGTGTAATACACCCTATGTTGTCGCAGTGCCTAAATAGGAGGTGGAATGCAGGTGATCCGCCAACTATGGTTCACCACTATAACTTCTAAACAGTTCACAATATCGAAGTGCAGCTTTCACACAATTTAAACCAGTGGTACTACAGAATGGCACAGACTTTCTCGTACTAGTTAGTTTTCGAATTTGTTTGGTCTGGATAGATTTTCGGTTTCGCCCCACTCTCTTCCCAGCTACCATCTATCGCCATCCAAACTACATTCATTTACATTTTATCTATGTTTATTTCCCCTACTGGTAGAACTGAAATATGACTTCAAGATTATTACAGGAGATTAAACCCTGTAAGGAAATTTTCGTTGAAAAATGTGGAGCCGTTTTTGAGAAAATGCCTTTAAAGCATTCTGTAAATGCGATTAGAATATCTTTTCACAGAAAACTTTTCAGTTTTCGAGAAACTTCTTTGGAAATCATTTGAAGAACTTCTACTCACTACTGCATCATATATACAAATCAAGATCTTGGCTGTCCGGGTGACTGCGTCGAAAGCTGTGCTCCCGACGTTTCGCCATCTTGTGGCTTTCCTCAGGGCTGGTCTGCGCCGGTGTGGTTATCGCTCGGGTTTGTATATGGGTGAGGGGGGGGTCGAGTATGATTGGGCTTAAACAGCCAGCCAATCAGCAGGCCGCCCCGTCAATCGCGTCTGCTTATATATACAAATCACTGGAAATGTAAATACTAATGGTGTTGGGGCTGGTGTAATTGACAGTGGACTGAAGGGGGATTGCCTGTGAAGACACCAAAATATAACACTTGCCTTTACGATAGCTTTCGAAGGGCCAGCGCATTTTGAGGCAAATGCGCAAGCCTTTCCTGAAATTGATAACATTCACAGGAAATGTTGCTATTATATTGGGAGAATCAGTAGGCATATACAGGTTTAAGACGTATAATTAAGTTTAACTGAGCAAAATACAAACAATGAAGCAGTTCAACTGAATGCATTTTCTGTTAAAGACAGGTATGACTTACAATTACACCGTGGATGTTTAAATGAAGTTAATTGAATTGAGAGAAGTAATCATTGATCTCATAGTTGACAAAACAAAGACAGCGTGTTCATCGTAGTTCAAGACCTGAAATGAGAATACAGTGAAAAGGAAACACAATCTGCTTTACTGAAGTGGCATTCAGATGAAGTCACGGGACGGGCGTCGATATCAGACCAGCTGTGAGGCCACGGCAGTAATCTTGAGCAAAGCTTGAACTGGACGAGTTATATGTATGTCGCAAGTAACTGACGACAGAGAAAAAGCAAACGCTTTTAATGCGCATTTCACTTCGGTATTTAAGCAGAAAACTAACTGTACACAGATACCAACGTTATCAGATAGAAATCTATTTTATATCGACGTGAGTACTCAGGAAAAGAATAAAATTAATGAAAAGCGGAAAATCTCGAGGACCAGATTGTATTTCCACGGATATCATTAAATTAGGCGAAGAGGCTATTCTACCGTATCTAATTCGGTTATTTAATGTTTATATCAATAGCGCTTGCGTACTAGAAGATTGGAAGTTAGCACTCGTAGTACCTGTTTTTAAAAGCGGTCATAAAACAGTCCTTAGTAACTATAGACCGACAAGTCTCACATCAGTTGCATGCAAACTCATAGAATATTTAATTACTAACTACATCCGGAAAGAATGTGAGGACAAGGAATGGCTGTATCAAAGTCACCACGGTTTTCAGGAACGGTTTCTTATGAGAAAGTCAGGTTGTCTCCCTTCTACAGGACCTAGCCGATTAAATTGATAATGGTGGAATGGTAGACGCGATAGTAATAGATTTTGCCAAAGCTTTTGATGTTGTTCCACACGACTGTCTTGTAAACAAATTAATAGATTCAGGTATAGACACAAGGGTGGCTTGGATAAACGAACTACTACGTAATAGGAAACAAAAGGTTCGAATCAGAAGCTATTTATCAACCCCCGCTAGTGTTACGTCAGGGATTCTACAAGGAAGTGTCATTGGACCTGTCATGTTTCTCGCCTTTGTGAATGGCTTGCCAAAACATATAGCTTCAAATGTAAGACTTCGCCGATGACTATCATCTACCGGGTTATCAAATCAGAGGAGGACGTAGATATTTTGCTGCGAGACACAGACAAATTACACTCCTGGGCAGAAACAAACGGCATGGAAATAAACAGTTCGATGAGCAAAGCCATCACGTTTGGTAGGGGTCGATGTGATGGTGAATGACCGTACAAATTGAACAATGTCATACCTACAGTTACATCTTGCAAATATTTAGGAATACAATTGGACAGTAAATTGAGCTGGGAAAATCAAGTAAATTTCGTTGTGAGGATTCTAAAGAGGAGTACGGTGAGAAGTAAGAATTAGCTTATGTCACTAGTGCGACCCGTGTTAGAATATGGCGCGGTGTGCTGGGACCCGTACAGAATATCGCAGCAAGATAATCCAGAAAAGTTCCAGCGCAGAGCATCAAAATTCACTTTCAGGGGTACATAAAATAGAGGTGCATGGGAGTCACTCGAAAAAAGGCAGATTAAGTTACGACTCTGTGCTATGTACAGAGGCGGGATTTCGGATCTTTCTCTGGGGGGGGGGGGCAAATTTGGGCGATATTATAAACACGAAAATATTCGTTCATATTAATGCTTTAAGTTAATTTTGCTGTATTTATATACACCGTTTTTAATTTTGTTAATTATTTCATTGATTATTATTGAATGTTATTAATTAGATTAGTTGAACATAGAGGTGACGATCCTCATTGTTATTTGAACAGTCCGAACTGTAAATTCAAAGATGCATTCAAAGATTTTTCTTTCAAGTAATTTTTTTTCTTCATAACTAGTTCTTTCGTTTAGGTCATGAACATTTTTTGAAAATTTTATTAGTTTTCGCGCAATACTGCGTCCAATATGTTTAATATAAAAAAATATCAAAAAGATTTTCTCTAAAACGGCTCTAGATTTTTTCTTTCCCGTATACGTACGTATACACGGAGTGTTATACGTAGTATAGGGAAAGTTATGTAATGCTGAGCGAAAAAATGGCCAATTTTCGGCGGAAAAAAATTCATTGCCGGGCCGTGAAAACAATAAAGTAGATAAAACCAGTTGCTAAATTAAGAAAACAAAAGCCTCTAACACGTGGTGTAGCCAGAAACCCTGTTTTCTAGGTCCTTGATACCGAAAAACCAATTGAAAGAAAAACTTCCGTCTGTCCGTCTGTCTGTCCGTCTGTGAACACTGCTAGCGCCTAAACCATACGTACGATTTCTTCCAAAATGGATATTCCCCGGTCGATCTGATTCTAGTCGAAGCTTTGAGATTTTGAAAACGATTCTTCAAAATTTGGGGGGTACTTTATATGAAGCCTCCCGGGGATTTTCAAAATTTTCTCAAAAACGGCTCCAAATTTTTTCTTCAAATTTCTTGTATAAATAGAGTAAAATACACTTATTAACATGGCATAGGTCCGATTTTCATGGATAACTCTGAATTTTCGAAAATTTTAAAAGTTTGAATTTTTTCGGCGTCTTTCTCTAACTACAAAATTGAAGATAGAGATTTTTCCTTCAAATAAAATTTGTTCTTCATAGTAAGATCTTTCTTTAAGGTTATGCACATTTTTTTTGAAAATGTTAGTAGATATTGCGTGCAATATGTGCAATTTAAAAAAAATGATTTTCTCAAAAATGGCTCCAAATTTTTTATTTAAACTTTTGGCGAAGATAATACTAAATATACTCTATCAGATAACATAAACTTCATACTGGTCTACACGTTGGTTTTTTCAAAAATTACAAAAATGTAAATTTTTTGATTTCTCTTACGTCGTTAAAATTTACATTATAGATGTGTTTATTTGCTTAGTGGGTTTCTTTACACATAAGCTTCAAAGTATCTCCAATGATGGTTTTTGAAATGTCTATAAGTGGTCCATAATAGAGGTACAAAATTGGCAAATTTTCTGAAATGTTCGAATGAAATTTTCTCAAACACTATTGAAAATATTTAGCTGAAATTCTCAACAATGACAAGAAGTTCAGTTCTCTCCCATATTCCAGAAGCTTGATTTAGGCCATGATATTTGGGGCCCAAAATCAAAAAAATGCTGAAAAATGTAGGTGTTGTTTAATCACACACAAAATGAAAAGTAAGCATTGCACTGACCCCAAAAGTAAACCATCGCGTCAATTGAAAAGTTTTCTAAATATTTTGTTTTATAAAATTTTCTCGAATTGTTGCGAAGATTCCCCCAAATGTGATTTTTTCCACCTGATGTATTCGATCAAAGAGGGACAGTGATTTTGAAATTGAATTGGTTACCATGACAAGAAAGTTGTTATAAACAATGTGTGTTTATTTCTCGATTCAGAAAATGAACACGGTAGATTTATCTCTGAACTTCAGAATTAAAAATAAGTATATGTGTGTGTATCAGTCAAAATACATATTAGTGTTGTGGATTTAGGGTCATCGTAGTGTATTACTTATATTGTGAGTTTATTTCATGCGTATTTTTCGAATAAATTTATGACTGAAATCCTTCGCTTGCTGTTTGCGCCGAAAGTCAAAGAAGTTCGTAAGTATTTGGCAATTTACGTAAAATTTGACAATGAATGATAAAACTATAATTTGCATTTATAATTTTTTATTTACAGTTAAAATATTTTGTTTAGTCATGCTATTGCTTTCCCTGTTTCAAAGTATTTGAAGTAATGTTCTTTTGTGGTAATATTTACATTAGTGGCTATTTGTTCACATTATTGTATTTACGAGTGCATTTGCTTTAAATAATGACTAGAAAATTTTCTCGAGAACTCAACCGTTTTCTGTAAAAACTAGCTCAAAATTTCGCATTTTCAGAAACACTCAAACACAATTTTCTCAAAAATTGTTCCAATTTTTTCTTCAAACGTTTCGAACGGATAGTGCTCATTACACTCTTTAATATGACGTAAAGTTAAATTTGGGGTATTATGTTTTGCAAAAATTACATAAATGTAATTTTTTTTGAAAGATCTCTCACATCTTTAATATGCACATTTCCAGCAAATTATAAACACTATTGTATTTGTAAATTAATGTTCTTCAAATGACTTTAAATGAAGTGTTCCGATAACTCAAACATGTTCTGTGAAAAAGAGCTTCAAGTTTCGCATTTTTAGTACCGCTTAAACGCTATTTTCTTAAAAACGGCTAAAAGTTTTTCTACGAAAATTTCCATTTAGGAAGAAGTTTAGTGTTCTTTAATATTCTAAAAATGAATATTTCCGTTCTACCATTAGGAAACTGAAAAGTCAAGAAAATGTCAAGAAAATATACTTAGGAAGGAAATAGATGGCAGCTGGCACGAGTACGAATATGTGGCAATTCCGAATATCTAGCCCAGACCCAAGGAAATTGAAAACTAATACGGGAAAGTCTGTGCCATTATGTAGCACCACTAGTTTCTTTAAAATTTTGGGACGGAAAGTGTTAAAATCTCTATGACATCAGACGCTATTTTGCTCTATTCTTTTGTTGTTTTTTTCTTCAAAAATTACTCTAATGTATTTTTTTTACTTGTCTCTTACATCATTAATATTTACATTAGAGGCGATTTATTCATATTATTGCATTTATGAGCGCATGTGCATTACATTATGTCATATAAAGTTTCTCGAAAACTCAACATTTGTTTGTGAAAATGAGCTCAATTTTCTGCATTTTCAGAAACACTCAAACACCATTTTCGCAGAAACGACTCCAAATTTTTTCTTCAAACTTTTTATATGCGTAATGCTAATTCCACTCTTTAAGATGACAGAAAATTCATTTTGCTATATTATTTTGTTTCTTCAAAAATTACGCAAATGCGCATTTTTTGAATTTTTTTAAAATATCTCTCACGCTGTTAATATGCACATTTTTGGCGATTTGTATACATTATTGTACTTGTGAGTGGCAATGATTCAAACGACAAATTTCAATAGTTTTCTGTGAGAAAGAGCTTTAAATTTCGCTTTTACAGTAACTCTCAAACGCCATTTTCGTAAAAACGGCACCAAATTTTTCAACGAAAATTTCCATATAAGACAAAGGTTTACTCTTCAATAATCTTCTTAAAGTAGTTTTTCGGTTCTGCCATTAGGAAACAAAAAAATTGATCGAATGTGAAAAAATGCTCGGGCGGTGATAGATGATAACTGGCAAAAGGACCGAAAAGGCACGACCGAAAAGTTACCCCGACCAAAGAAATTAGGAAACTGTCTAGTAAGAGAAACTCTGTGCCATTCCGTAGCTCCACTAGTTCCTTTTTGTTTTGGCCCCAGATATTTGGTGGCATCTAAAACAAAAATTGTACGAACACAAGTTGAAGTGCCCGTTAAAGTTTGGGGCTCATATACGCACCATAGTTCGGAGCTCATTTTACAACCATCGGCGTATTACAATATTCTGCAAACTAAAATCGGTCTTTGATAGTTAGAAATTACAGATGGCATGCATAAAAACAATGTTTAAGACTGTCATAAGTATCAAATTGATACAGATTTGTCCCGGAAGGAAAGGCCACATGTATTATTATGATGCACAACTTATGCAATTTAGAGCAGCGAAAAAACGGGCGTGGCCTGGCAGCGTAATTTTGAGATCAACACACGTGGCAGGCAAAAAGTTAAAACATATTTTATTTCATTCGTTAAGAATCAGAATCGGTCTAAGCGAACTTCAACTAAAATTAAAAGCTAAAAGCTTGCCTTCCAAAGCTTTTAGAACCGAGAAAACACTAACACCTCTGTTTCATCAGCTCTCATGTAAAACTCAACCACAGAACTATGATGGCAAAAATAATTATTGAACTAGTTAAAATCGGTCCTGCTGGAATATTAGCTACGTATGAAAAGATACCAAAGGGCTCATATTATATAAATCGCTCATATCACCACCTTTATCTATATCTGTAATAAACGGAAAATACTCTTTCTTTCTGAGAGATAAAATTTGAGTGTTATGACTAGACCTCGGAATTTTAGGCATAAAAAGATTTGATTTAGGCACCTTATATAGGCAACAAAATTACGAAATTAGGCACTAACAGGCATTAAAATCGACGTTTTAGGCACTTAAAATAAGTTCAAAAATGACTAAGCCAGTCAAAAAACAGACACGAAAAAGTTACGTTTCTGACATCTAAAACTGATCTCAAAAGGATTAAATTAGGTAATTTTATTATACAGGAAAAAGTACTTTTTACATGTAGGAGAGAGACTATAAGCATATTTTTTTCACTTTCATGATTAGCAGTATAGTACAAAATCAATATTTTCTCTAAAAAGGATGTCTTATCTATTAAAATCATTTTGAAGGCTGAAAATGCACTTTTCACTGACACAGATTTATAGGAGCAAACAAATTTATTTACGTTTCGCATGCTCACTTCTCCTGGAACTTCTTCACTCGTCTCACCCCCCCCCCCAAGAAAAAACATGCACCACATGACCCATTTAACCATTGGCCTTTTTTTGTAATCTTCGCCTGTCCGACAGAAGGCTTTTGCCTGGCCAGTCTTTCCTCCCTGGACTTGGCAGACGACGCGCTGCGGCGATAAGCCTAAACCTGTCAACAGCGCAGCTGCACCAGGAATGGGTGCAATTGCCTAAGAAGTGCGTGCTAATCGGAGACGAGAGTGAAACATCTTAATAATGTTGACTTGCAGGGCTCCTTTTGTTCGGTATTTTGGGTGAAATATTTGGTTCAATGTCGATTGCTTTTTCGATCACACAAAATTTGCATTTCTGAAAAGTTTTGTGCGTTTCTGTAAAACGAATGTCAAAATTTAGCATTTAAAATATGATTGTTCTTGAAAATAACTTGTTTTAAGCAGTTTTAGGCCAAAACATATTAAAATGGGCATCAACCACCCTTTAAGGACATTTTAGGCACTATTAGTCGTTTTCAGTAGATCTATTCTCTCATGATTCCTAAACATCTGCAATTATTTTTCACAACATCCTAAAGGAACTAAATAGATATTTGTCCTAAAATCCAAGGTCTAGTTATGACTAATGACTTTAGTCATGAAACTGTTTAATTTCCAAGTAAATAACGTTTCAAAGCAAAATATAATTGAAAGAGGATGTATTAATAAGGGATATTCAAAATAACGCTGAACATTATCCCGCGCGTTTTATAATACTGAAGTTTACCAATTTATTAATGTATGTTATTAGCTCAGGTTTATGAAATTATTGTTCGCTTAATTATTATTATTATTACTATTATTATTATTATTGTTATTATTATTATTATTATTATTATTATTATTATTATATTTCTTCTCAAAATACAGAAACAAATACATCTTTTATATATAAATTTGTAGATCCCCGAAATAAAATTAATTTTTTTTGTCCCAAGATTGGGGGGGGCAGTTGCCTCCCCCTTGCCCCCCCTGAATCCCGCCTCTGGCTATGTACAAAGCACACACAGGCTATCCTACTTGGGGTGAAATTCATCGTCGTCTAGGAAAACCAATATATTTCGGTAGAGCGGATCAAGAGCACAAAATTACGACAAGAAAGTAGAAAACGCACGTTGGGAAATTTTCATTCACAAACAGAACAACTAGAAACTGGAACAGTTTGCCTGCGACAATCTTTGAACCCTTTCCTCAAAGATTGAGAAAATTTAAAAATAAATTAGTAATCTAGCTATTCACCTATATTTTAGGTCATTGTATTATTGTTAAGTTTCTACTGTTAAATTAGTATTATTTCCCATTAAGTAATTTGTTTAATTGTTATTATTAGTAGTAGTTGTAGTAGTATTATCATTATTATTATTATTATTATTATTATTATTATTTTATTTCTATTCGTGTAGTGCAGTGCAGTGCAGTGCAGTGTTGTGTAGTGGTGGGAAAGAAATGCGAAAGAAATGCATCACAGTTAAGTGTTGTGAAGAGTAAAATGAATTGGAGTAAGGCTTGCGCTGTGAAATTATGTACTAATATTGTTTTTTAATTAACTACACTCTTGTAATTTGTTGTTAGTCAATGTAAGCTTAATGCATGTGATGTTAAGATATTTTGGCACCTTTGACATATAAGCATCGGAAAATCACTGTTCCTGGCTCGTACTTGATAACATAATACCTGACTGTACTTGCGGAACACATCACAATGAAGCAGATTTATAGACAATTAACATACTATGAACTGTTTAAGTAGCACAAATTGCGCCATTGTGCGGAGCGATGGACAGCATTTCCACCTTTTGCGCGCACTCGCGACCAGGGGCTTTCAACGCCCATATAACGTGGTGGAGACATTATATTGGCGCGTTCTCCTGCATCATCTTCTTGCAGGAACAAAAATACGAATTGCTACCAACGATATTTCAAACGTGTGTGGTTGCTGCGTAGGTTTGTGAGACGCAAGCAGACGCGTAATGTTACAAAGATAGCGTCGATGTTCGCGTTTTCTTCAGCGATTTTTCATATATATATATATATATATATATATATATATATATATATATATATATTATGAATAATTAAACATATAGAAGACACTTTTCGTATTTCTCACAAATTAACCAATTTTTATGTGCGGAAATTGGCGAGCCTAAGCTTCAGCTGTACTAGCGCCTCCTACAGTAGCACCCTCAAACTTTGTCTCCGGTTTTGATGGAGAATTATAAGGCGCTGCTAGCGACTGATTAGGATGCGTCGTGTTGCAATGACACGATCGGTCTTTCTCGCTGAATTATATTAGTCTATGGAAGACAGCCTAACATAATACTAATGGAATTGAAGTTAGAGTATTCTTAACTTGATTACATGATCGTTCGGGTTTTAAACATTGAAAATTATGATACATTTTAGTTAGCTAAATTCTTGAACGTATTCTATTCTTTTGTTCTATATTGTTATTTCTTCCTCTTCTCTATTTGTCATTATTTTTGTTTTGCCAAATTAATTTTTAACCCAATTTCCTTGCTGTATGTATTTAGTACTTGAAATGTAGTTTGTATTACTTGATGTGTGTTTCCTAATAATACTGTATCATATGCAAATTTCAGATTACATAGTTTGCGTCCGTCGGTTTTCATCCCATTTTTGAATTTTATCTTACGGAATAGTTATTCAGTTAGATGAATAACTTGGAGGACAGTGCGTCACCCTGTCTGACACCTCTTTCTATTCTGAATTATCTTTCATCTCTTTCGGTTTTGATTCTTACTTTATTTGTCATATATATTTTTGCTAGTATGCTTATGTATTTGTCTTCTACTCTAATTTCTTTTAAAGCTTTCAATACATAGATTTGCTCTACCGAGTCGAATGCTTTCTCATAGTCTATAAATACTAGACATAGTGGGAGGTTCTGTTCTTGGAATTTCTCTATTAGCTGGTTAATAGTTTGCAAATGGTCAGTGGTTGAATAACCTGGACGAAATCCTGCTTGTTCCACTAATTGGTTAAATTCTATTGTTTTTATTATTTTTTCTAGTATTATTTTTGAACATATTTTCTATATGTTTGAGATCAAGGAAATAGGTAAATGTTGATATCTTCTTTTGATCCTTTCCTGTGAAGTAAAATGATTTTGTTATGTTGCCATTCATACGGTATTTCCTCTTTAATTATGATTTTATTAAATATGTCTCTTATGGGTTTAACTAATAATGCTTCTCCTAGTTTTAGGAGCCTTCTCCCGGACATTTGGTTTTGTTTCGTGTCTTGAATTGCGTTCCGTACTTCACTTTCAGAATATCAGGAAATACATTAGATTCAAGTGTTAAGAATGTGCCCATTGACGGTTGTGTATCAGGCCTGGTTGTTTCGTAGAGATTTTCATAACATTTTTTAGCTATTTCTGTTATATCTTTTTGAGCTGTACTGATTTTGCCATTACTGGATTAAAGGCCTTGTATCCTTTTTCTTCAAGAAAATTACATTTGTGTAATTAAAAACACGAAATAATATATCAATGTGGCATTTGTATCGTATTATTCAGTTCGTGTAGCACTATCAGATAAAAAAGAAAGAAAAAATTTGGAGCCGTTTTTGAAAAAATGGCGTGTGACCTCTTCTGAAAATGTGGAATGTGCTCATCTTCACAGAAAACTTTTGAGTTTTCGAGAAGCTTTACAAGGCGTCACTTGGAGTACATGTAATCATAAGAGCAATAATGTATACAAATGCCGGTAGTGTTTCAGTGGCGCGCCGTCAGAGTTATCAAATTCGCATTTGTGTGATTTTGGAAAAAACAAGAGAATATGGTAAAATGGCGTTTATGTCACCTTATACAGTGCAACTACAGGTATCCCTACCAAAAGTTTAAGGAAAAAAATTCGAGCGGTATTTTAGAAATACTTGGTTGACATTTTTCAATATTGTCAATTTTTCACTTAAAATTGCTCAAAAACGATTAAAATTTTCAAACAATATACAGGGAGTTAATGAAACAACTAATTGTGATGAACAAATTTAACTTGAAGAAAAAATTTCCATGTTCAGTACTGTAGTTGTAGGAAGACGCCGAAAAACTCAAATTTTGCATTTTCCAATATTTAATAATAATAATAATAATAATAATAATAATAATAATATCTTATATCTATCGCAATCTGACTCAAAAACCGAATGGCAAATGCTGTCACTCCTTCAAAAGATGACGTCGAAGCATTTTGGGCAGGAATCTGGGAGGAGAGCAGATCCTACAACGAAGAAGCATCTTGGATTCAATCTGAAGTTGATGCTGCCGATGAACTTGTGGAAACAGTGGAAGATGTTCACCAATTCTCGGAAGAGGACCTCTTCCAAGCAATTAAGAACATGGGAAACTGGAAGTTCCGCGGCATTGATAAGATCCAGATTTATTGGATTAAGAAATTAACAGCAATACATTCTCATCTAGCAAAGGCTGTTAATACAATTTTAGAAAACCCAAAGGAACTCCCGGAATGTCTCACACGCGGCATCACGTATTTGCTACCCAAAGCGGGAGACAGCTCTTTGGCGAAGAACTACAGGCCAATTACTTGTCTGCCAGTACTGTACAAAGTTATAACTGCAGCCATAGCTGACAAAATGTATCATCTAGATAAGAATCATCTGATGCCAGTTGAACAGAAAGGATGTCGTAAAGGCTCTTATGGTTGTAAGGAAATCTTGCTACTGAATAAAGTCATTTCGAATGATGTAAAGAAGCGCAAACGTAATTTAAGCATGGCTTGGATTGACTACCAAAAGGCCTTTGATAGTGTACCACACGATTAGATTTTGAAGACCCCGGAGATCTATCAATTTCATCCTAGACTTATTGAATTTTTGCAAGGCTAGTATGAAGTCGTGGAGTACCAGGTTACTAATACACAGCGGAAAGGAAGCAGTAGAAACCAAAAGTATTCAGATTAACAGGGGTAATTTTCAAGGAGATTCACTATCCCCTCTGCTGTTTTGCATTAGCTTGATCCAGTGGCGTGCGGTGATAATTTTAGTAGGGGAAGCACTTTTGAAGTCCAAGGTATTAAAAACGTAAAACAGTTAAAGATGATGAATAACAAAATGTGAATATTAACCCGGGCGTCTTGCATACGAACGTAAATGGTCGCCCGGGAGTAAACAGACCCCAGGGAAAATTTCTTTGGCTAAATGCCTTCGAGCATTATAAACAAATATAATTCGGTATTTATGTGACTTACAACTTACCATTATTTATCGAGTACTTAGTTATTTAAAATTATTAACAAATTTTTAAAATCCGTCAATACATTAAAGCATTTTTTTTCTTTCATAAATGAAAAATAAGTTCGTAAACTTTAATATATGGTGAATGTTAATTTGAAAATGTATCTACAGAGTTCAGTAATAATGTTTTTCACGACCTATACAATGGATATGATGTCCGTTCTACTGCTTTCTTGCACTTTTCACATTCTCTGGATGCTCTGCGGTTCAAATTCTTCGGACAAATTTCACGTCCCTGTTAGTTCTCTTTCTTGCATCTTATGTTTCTTGTTTTTGCTCTGAGTGCAAATATTGTATTATTTTTGGTATCAACTTGGGTATTTGTGGTATTATTTATGGTAACAATCCTGGTAGAATTCATCTCATAATAGCACAAGGGGAATACGTTCCAAACTTCCGTCTGCAATTCTCATGTGTGGCGATTCCTTGAAATATCAGTAATGTTATATTTTCATGAAAGTTGATCGTGCCAACTTCGAATGTACCACCGGAAACGGAGATTATCATAAGAGATCCGTGGGCGTTGCACCGCGCGGTCGGCTCTGCCTGTCAACGCGGGTTGTTCTCACTTTCCTCGCTAGATGCCATGACTACTGCGGGGAATGACTTCACCGATTGCATTCTCTTCTCGCAAGGGAGAACTGCAGAACAGTACGCAAAGAATTAGCTTATTTAGAATACTTTCTTTAACTTAATATAAACGTTCTCGGTATTATTCGGTGCTTTATACTTTCACTGTATTATAATGCAGTTAGCACGTACGTAAAATACCCTCCAAAAGCCAAAATAATAAATTATTTCGAACTTGAAATTGCTACCAGTCGAACACAACGGAACAATTCTCATATTCATTATCCTCGCGCCCTCACGGACCGACCCGACTTTGCACGAGTCATGACGAGCGCCTGTACCTTCGAAGAACGAAGTTTCGCTGACGTCACGAGACGAATTTACACACCGTTTTGAAAACATCGATTGTTACGGTTAAACCACTAGTACGTAGCTCAGAATCTGAGTTGAGTAAACAGTTTTGCTCTGGCCATAAGCAAAGACAATTTTAAATATACAAAGGATTTTTCTGTGCTTTGCTTGGGGGAATGATTCATTCCCTTCATTCCATGGAATGCACGCCACTGGTTTGATCCCACTATCTAGACAGTTGTGGCAAGCTGACTTTGGTTATAAGCTCCATGGTGATGAAAGGCCAGTTGCCAATTGCTGCCAAGCCATTTGCTTTACATGGATGATCTGAAAGTGTTTTGCTAAGAATGAAGCGATTCTCTACCAAATACTGTCTGTCGTGAATGACTTCAGCAATGACATCTGCATGAAGTTTGGTCTTGACAAGTGTGCAAAAATCAATTTAAAAAGAGGGAAATTGACAACGTCTGAGAACAATGAAATTGATACGCACACTGTGATTCAAGATCTTGAGCAAGGTAAAACTTACAATATCTGTGTATTGAAAATGTGAAACCATCTCGAACGACACAATGAAAGAGAGAATTCGTAGGGAGTATTATAGGAGAGTGAGACTGGTCCTGCAGTCCGCTCTGAATTCCAGGAATAAAATATCTGCAATAGGTATTTTGGCAGTACCTGTAGCCGAATACAGTTTTGGACTAGTGGACTGGACTGAGGAAGAAATTCGCACCGTGGATCTAAAAACCAGAAAACTGCTAACAGACAAAACTAGACCCTATGTGTCATGTAAGGAAGGAGGAAGAGGCCTCAGACAAATTCAGGCCTCCTGACACAACGCAATAGTCGGGTTTGGGAAGTATGTACTCAACCATCAAGATGACACTCTAATGAGGCAGGTCATGAAATCTGACCGGAGAATGGGAAACAGAGGCATTGTAAGTGTAGCAAGAAGCATTGCGAAGAAAACTAAGCAAGACACATCGAATAACACAGACACTGAACTTCTGATGCTACTAAACATGAAATGTGAAACACAAAAAATGTTAAAGAAATCGTGGAGAGACAAACCACTTCACGGACAATATCTAAGAAGAATGGACAAGGTGCAGATCAATAAAGACCAATCATTTATGTGGATTAATAGAGGAGGTATGAAGCCAGAATCGGAAGCACTTGTAATAGCTGCTCAAGATCAGGCGTTGAGAACACGACATTATGATAAAGCGGTTCTCAAATTTTCCCAAGATGATAAATGCCGCATTTGCCAGGAACAAGTAGAAACCATTGATCTTATTAGCTCAGCTTGTCCAATCCTAGCAAAGATCGAATACCTGAAAAGACATGACAGGGTGTGAAGCTACCTCCACTGACAGATCTGGACCGCCCTCGAAGTTCCAAACACATGTCCCAAGTGGTACGAACACTCACCAAAACCGGTGACGTCTGTCGGATTCTGTACGATATTGTACGACCAACAAATTCAAACTGATTGCACGATAGCGGCAAACAAACCGGATAAAGTTATCCGGGATTTGGCGAAAAATCGTGTTTACTTGTCGATGGTGCTGTACCTTGCGATCAAAACGTCGTTACCAAGGAGGCTGAGAAACATCTTAAATACAAGAGTTTGGAAATCGAGATAAGCCGAATGTGGGGCGTAAAAGTACAGGTCGTCCGATAGTTATCGGAGCTCTGGGATTTGTTCCGCAAAATTTGAGTAAGAACTTGTCTAAACTCCCTGGTAATTCAAAAGACTGGGAAGTGCAAGAAATTGCTTTATTTGGAACAGCTCACATTTTGCGCAAAGTATTGTAGAGGCACTGACAGTCACCGGATCTGCTCTTTTGGTAGCTGGTTGCAACCTGGAGTAGATTTTATATTCAGCCGACTCACAACACCTTTAGTCGTGATGTAGTGGAATAATAATAATAATAATAATAATAATAATAATAATAAGAAGAAGAAGAAGAAGAAGAAGAAGAAGAATGACTTTAGCAATGACATCTGCATGAAGTTTGGTCTTGACAAGTGTGCAAAAATCAATTTAAAAAGAGGGAAACTCACAACGTCTGAGAACATTGAAATTGATACGCACACTGTGATTCAAGATCTTGAGCCAGGTAAAACTTACAAATATCTGGGCATTGAAGAATGTGAAACCATCTCGAACGACAGAATGAAAGAGAGAATTCGTAGGGAGTATTATAGGAGAGTGAGACTGGTTCTGCTGTCCGCTCTGAATTCCAGGAATAAAATATCTGCAATAGGTATTTTGGCGGTGTCTGTAACCGAATACAGTTTTGGACTAGTGGACTGGACTGAGCAAGAAATTCGCACCATGGATCGAAAAATCAGAAAACTGCTAACAATGCATCATGTTTCCCACCCTCGAGTTGATATACATAGACTTTATGTGTCACGTAAGGAAGGAGGAAGAGGCCTCAGACAAATTGAGGCCTCCTGGCACAACGCAATAGTCGGGTTGGGGAAGTATGTAGTCAGCCATCAAGATGACCCTCTAATGAGGCAGGTCATGAAATCTGACCGAAGAATGGGAAACAGAGGCATTGTTAGTGCAGCAAGAAGAATTGCGAAGAAAACTAGGCAAGACACGTCGAATAACACAGACACTGAACTTCTGATGCTGCTAAACATGAAGTGTGAGACACAAAAAATGTTAAAGAAAACGTGGAGAGACAAACCACTCCACGGACAATACCTAAAAAGAATGGACAAGGTGCAGATCAATAAAGATCAGTCATTTATGTGGCTTAAAAGGGGATGAATGAAGCCAGAATCGGAAGCACTTCTAATAGCTGCCCAAGATCAGGCGTTGAGAACACGACATTATGATAAAGCGGTTCTCAAATTTTCCCAAGATGATAAATGCCGCATTTGCCAGGAGCAAGTAGAAACCATTGATCATATTGTCTCAGCTTGTCCAATCCTAGCAAAGATCGAATACCTGAAAAGACGTGATAGGATGTGTAGCTACCTCCACTGGCAGATCTGTACCGCCCTCGAAGTTCCAAACACATGCCCCAAGTGGTACGAACACTCACCAAAACCGGTGACGTCTGTTGGATTGTGTACGATATTGTACGACCAACAAATTCAAACTGATCGCACGATAGTGGCAAACAAACCGGATATAGTTATCCGGGATTTGGCGAAAAAATCGTGTTTACTTATCGATGTTGCTGTACCTTGCGATCAAAACGTCGTTACCAAGGAAGCACAGAAACGTCTTAAATACAAGAGTTTGGAAATCGAGATCAGCCGAATGTGGGGCGTAAAAGCACAGGTCGTCCCGATAGTTATCGGAGCTCTGGGATTTGTTCCGCAAAATTTGAGTAAGAACTTGTCTAAACTCCCTGGTAATTCAAAAGACTGGGAAGTGCAAGAAATAGCTTTATTTGGAACAGCCCACATTCTGCGTAAAGTATTGTAGAGGCACTGATAGTCGCCGGATCTGTTCTTTTGGTAGCTGGTTGCAACCTGGAGTAGATTGTATATTCAGCCGACTCATAACATCTTCAGTCGTGATGTAATGGAAAAATAATAATAAATACGCTTTGGTTTGTTTAACCTGTGTATTTGTCCTAATCATAAAAGAAAATAAACATTAAAATAAACTGCATAATAATAATAATAATAATAATAATAATAATAATAATAATAATAATAATAATAATAATAATAATAGTGAATTTATTTATGTGGCGAGACTCAATCAGACTCGCTCTTCCCCCTAACCACGACCATATTTCAGAATGAACTGTGAAAATCGGACCGATGCCATCTTTATAAGAGTATTTTACTATATTATTACAAAAAACCTAAAGAAAAAAATTGTTAATATTTAGAAAATTTTGAAAATGTCGCAATGTAAAGTACGCTCAAAATTAAAATATTTTTCCAAATCACAGAGTGGGGCCAGATTGACCGGAGAATATTTATTTCGAAAACATATACGACGAATAGTTTAGGTGTTAGTATTGTTCAGAGACAGACAGACGGCCATCTTAAAACAAACACTTTTCCTATGGACCCCAAAACGTGTATTTCCAATGAAATCCCGAAATCGATTTTCCGCGGCATTACCTACATTTTTCTTTACTACCTGTAAGATATTTTTTCACGTTTTCTCATTTTTTCAGATATTTACTAGTAAAATCGAAACATGACTTTAAGAACATTAAAGAAGGGTAAAATATAGTCCTATATGTACACATTCATTGAACATTTTGAAAACGTTATTAAGGAAATGTCACTTGAGCGTATCTGACAATGTGCATTTTGAAGCTCATTTTCACCCAAAACTTTTGAGTTTTCGAGGAACTTCAAATATATAAATAATTTGCATTACCGATACTTGTACATACAAATGCAATAATGTATAGGAAATACCCGAAATGTAAAGATTAACCACGTGAAAAATATTTAAAAAATACATTTATGTAATTTAAAAAAATAAACGAATAAAGTGGTGTTTATTTCCTGTTAATCAGTACATTTAGCACTATCCGTATAAAATATCTGAAGAAATTATTTGGAGTCGTTTTTGAGAAAATGGCCTTTAGAGCGGTTCTGAAAATGTGGAATTAAGAGCTCATGTTCACAGAAAAGTAACGAGTTTTCGAGAAACTTTAGATAGATCATTTAAGGCCTAAGCACTCACAAATGCAATAATGTATACAAATCGCCTGTCACAAAAATACTTAACGTAAGCACTAACGAAAAAATATATTTTTCTAATTTTTAAAGACACAAAATACAGCAAATTTACGTCTATATCCTCATATACAGTACACCTACACCATCCCAACAAAAATTAAAAAAGAATTGGGGCAGTTTTTTAGATAATCTTGTTTTTCATATTTTTTAAAAATATTGTCCATATTTCACTCAAATCTGTATATTGGGGTGCCGTTTTTTGAGACAATCTGGTTTTTCATTTATTTTAATATTGTCCATATTTCACAAAAATTTAAAAAAACAGTACATAACATTAATAGTAGAACTCATTGTGGAGAACAAATTTCATTTTAAGAAAAACTCGCTATCTTCAATATTGTAGTTGCAAACATGGCGATAAAAATTAACTTTTGAAATTTCCGAAAATTCACAGTTAACAATGAACATCGGGCCTATACCATCTTTATAACCGAATTTAACTATTCTTAAGTGAAATTTTAAGTAAAAATTAGAACTGTTTTTGAGAAAATTTTGAAAATGTTGCAGACGCTTCATGTAATGTACGCACGAAATTTAAATAATGTTTTTCAATTTCGCAGAACTTTGAGCGGGGAATTATTGATCGGCGAATATTCACCTTGGAAAAATCCTACGAATAGTTTTTGACAATAGTGTTGTTCACAGACAGACGGACGGACATTTAAAAAAAGAGTATTTTTTCGATATCTGGGGGGCCCAAAACGTGTATTTCTGTGGAAATCCCGAAATTGATTTTTCCCAGCTTTATCAACATTTCTCTCTACTACTTGTATTACTGCGTATATACGTACATAATTGTATACGAGAAAGTAACTAGTGGTGCTACAATAGCACACACTTTCAGGCATTATTTCTAAATTTGCAAATTTAGAAAATTTAGAGTTTACCGAAAATAAGACCCGCACCATTCTTTTAGGGGTTTCTTCTTCGATTCGTGGTAAACATTTGAAGAAAACAATTGGAGCTGTTTTTCGAGAAAATATTTTTTTATAAATTGCATTAATTTTAAGTCCAAATTACGCGAAAACTACTCGTTTTCTCAATAAACTGTACACGACTGTTTTTTAAAGAACTGATTTTTTCGAAAAGGCTTTTTATAAGGCAAAAAAAATCTTCAATTTTGTGGTTTTTTAAATGTTAACTTTTAGCAATAGCTAAAATTCGCCGAAAATGGATCTGTCGCCATATTTTTACCGCCCCTTGATAAAACTAAGAGAATGTTTAAAGAAAAAATTGGTGCTGTTTTAGAGAAACAAATGTTTAAACAAATTGCCTATATTTCGTGCAAAATTTCCCGAAAACTACTCATATTATCGAAAAATTGTACATGACTTTGTTTCAAGATCTGTCTTTAGGAACAGATTTCATTGAGAAAAACATTTATATCTCCAATATTATAATTGTAGGAAGACGCCAAAAAACATTATACTTATTTATTATTTATTTGTCAAAAAAACAGTAAAAACTGTATATGACGTGTGGGGAAAGAAATTTACCTGCGCACATTTTCTTGAGGGCCAAAAATTTTATTTAAAAAAAAAAATGAATTTAGAAAATAATCATTTTAGAAAAATAAAGATATTTGAAAAATGTTTTTTCCCGAGTTATAGAAAATCAATTTCAACTGTAAATGAACTACAAGCAAAAGGAGTGCTCAACAAAACGTGCGCACAGTGAAGCTACATTTACGTCCAGAAGCAAAACAAGGGGCCATCTCAGCATTTGCTCTATGGATCACGGAAACTGGACAAAAACCTGATCGAGATGGGGGTCATTGACCAGGAAGCTGAAGTACATTACTTGTTACAGGCGTATTAAATATTTTTTTGAAAATGTATACAATGCAAACGTAAACTAATTCATTATATATCTTTGTTTTGTTACATTAAACATTATTTTTCTTTTTCACGATCAGTATAGTCTCTAATTGTATAGAAACAGTTTTGCAGCAGAAAAGATTTTACTTTAACTTAAATTTGTGTACCGAATTTAATTGTTTTATGTCTCTGGCAATGCGTTGTAAAGTAACGTACATGTATTGTATGTTGATTTCTTGTACTGAGCTGTTGATACTGACACTTGATGCACGTGATTTCTACGGCGTGTGTTGTAATTATAAATATCAATATTGCATGAAAATATGTTCCCTCCGTTAAGTAGGTCATTTTTGACAAATAGTACAGATTCGTAAATAAATAGACAAGGCAATGGTAGGATTCCCAGCTCAATGAAAAGAGGCTTGCAGGAATCACGTGGAAGGCATTTTTTCATTATTCGAATAATTTTCTTTTGCAATCTGAAGGTCTGAATACTACAGGATGAGCTTCCCCAGAATATTATGCCATATCTCAGGCGGGAATGCACATTTGCAAAATAAACGCAACGAGCTGCATGAAGGCTGACAGAATTTGAAAGAATTCTTAATGCATAGCATAATGAACTTAATTTAGTGTTTAATTCTGATATATGTACATTCCATTTGAGATTTGATTGAATTGAAAAACCTAAACATTTTGTTGCCTCAACATCAGCTAATTGCATATTGTTCATTTTCAATTGAACATGCGATTTCCGATTTGAGATGCAAAAAGCATTGAAACAGTGTTTCTTTCGTTAACAATTAATTTGTTATTATTAAACCAATTTGAAACTTCTGAAATTGTACTATTTACTGTTTCTTTTTGCAAAGAACATTCGTGTCATCAGCAAACAGAACCGTTCTTCCATTTTTAATAGACGAGGGCATATCGTTTACATATAACAGAAAGAGAATAGGCCCTAAGATCAAACCTTGCGGGACCCCATGCACAATTGGCAAAGAATTGGAAATATAAGTATGTAATGTCCTTTCCTGCCAGTATGGTATTTCTACTCTTTGAGTCCGATGTTTAAAGTAAGAAGTTATCCAATCGAGGGCAATACCACGAATTCCATACGAAGGTAATTTTGAGAGCAAGATCTTATGGTCAATAACGTCAAATGCTTTCGAGAGATCTAAGAATATTCCAATGGGTACTTCATTTTGGTCTATTGATGAAGCAACATCTTTGAGAAAAGAAAAAATGGCAGTTTCCGTAGATTTTGATTTTCTAAAACCGTGTTGTGAGTCTGAAAACGCTCTGTTTTTCCTGAGAAATGTTTCCATTCGTAAGTAGAAAAGCCTTTCTAATATTTTTGAGAAAACTGACAAAAGAGAAATTGGCCGGTAATTTTAAATATCATTTTTGTTCCCTTTTTTAAAAAGTGGCTTAATTTTTGCTGTTTTGAAAATATCTGGAAATATTCCTGTACATAAAGAAGCATTGAAAATGTGAGTTAACGGATGTATAAAGGCAGGTGCACAAGTTTTTAATAAACAATCCGGAAATTCATCTAAACCAGATGAATATTTATTTTTTAGTTTACTGACTATTCTGAGGATTTCGTTGGGAGAAGTTTCGGGAATAAACATCGTATCTGAAATTTTTTGGCAAGTGTAAAATGTTGAATTTTGTGATTTTAGTCCCTTCGTGAGATCAGACGCAATTCTGGAAAAGTGTTTGTTGAAGAGATTGGCAACTTTTTCCGGATTACTCGTTTCTCTTTCATTATCCTTTAAAATAACATTCTCTACAAGGTATCGAGATGATGTGGTTGTATTTTTTACGATATCCCACATTGCTTTAGTTTGTTACTAGCGCTCAAAATGTCCTGACTATTTTTCATTATTTTTGCCTGAACTATTACTTTTCTTAAAATTCTTTTATATTCTCGGAAGTATATATGGGAAACCGGGTGATACGTTATGATGTTTAGAAATAAAGTAAAGCGTACGTTTGTTTTTACACGATGTTCTAATTCCTTGTGTGATCCAAGTATTACTTTTGCTTGAAATGTTTAATTTTCTCTTTTTAAGAGGAAAGCACGCGTTAAAATGAATTGAAAGCTTGGAGAAAAATAAATTATATTTTTCATTTGTGTCAACAGCGTTATAAACTTCGTCCCATGATTCCTTCATCAAGTAGTCCGTAAATAATTTTATATTAACTTTAGTGAATGCTCTGCACATGCGTGTATTATTTATTGTGTCAGTGTTTAAGTTCTTAGTAATTGTAAGAATTTGTGCATCGTGGTCACTGTATCCTAGATTATTCGTTATTATTTCATATGTAGTTGTGGTTTTGTTAATTATAATTTGATCTAATGCTTTTTGTGATTTAAGCGTATTCCGTGTAGGTACATTCACTGTAATGTCTAAATTAAAAGAATGAAGTAAATTGAGAAACTTCTCTTTTTCGTGGGATTCGCTCAGAAAATCAATATTGAAATCTCCACATACAACAATGGATTTACAAGAGAGTTTACTAATTTTTGTTCAGAATTATCTCTAGATTTTCCAAGAAAGTGAAATAATCTGAAGCTCGCTTTGTTGGAGGTCTGTAAATGCAAAGTAAGATAATTTTGAGCGTAGTAAGATGTACTACTGTTGTTTCAAAAACTTTTTCAACTGCATATAAATTGAATTCTGACAAGAAGGTAGAATCAATATAATTTCTTATGTAAATACACGAACCTCCGTAAGCAGGGCCCTTATTTGATTCCTTCGCTCTGCAATACGATCCTGCAAGGTAAAAGCTAGGAATTTGGAGTGTGTTTATATCATTTTGAGACAACCAATGTTCTGTAAAGCAAAAAACATCTATTTGTCTTAGATCACATTGTAATGCTTCCTCGATAAATTCAATTTATTTGAAAGAGATTGCACATTATGATGCATTATTCGAATCTTTTGCATGTACCTACACGGATGTTTTTCTGCTGCATCTGACTGTAATTGCTATTTATTTATTTCATTTTTACCTCGAGTGCGTGGTCGAAGGAAGTATCGTATCCCAGCAGTGACAAGAGGTGAGAAAGGAGGGGTGACAGATGTAGAGGAATGAACAGTGGGAGAGGTAATACACGGATTAGGTTCAGGGGATAAGGTAATTGGGTCCAAAGGGGTCCCAGGGGATGGAAGAGAACTAGGAGATGTGGGTGGGGATGGGTCTTGGGCAGCACACTGCCAAGTTTGTGAAATGATGTGTTTTGCAAGCCTCACTACCGAGTGCATGTTTTCCGACAAGGTTCAGGTGAAGACTATGTCGGGTGAAGTGTTTTTCTGAGAGAAAGTTTAGCTCAAACAATTTAACATGTGTGTCTCTCAGATGCAGTTTCAATTGGTTGTTTGCGTGACTAATTTCTTTGCATAGTGTGGGCTTGTTGTACCAGAAGGGCAGAGTCGAGACTACAATGTTCGTGTTTTGGGCGGCACGTTGTAATTTGTCAACATGTTTCTTCAGGCGTAAAGTGACCACCCAAATTAATGTCATTCTGCCCTCCAATGATAATTACAGTATCCCGTTTGGTGAGGGTTTTTGTGTGCGTGTCCAACTCACTGGTCACGTCGGCAAACCTCCCGTTAGGTTTAAACACACACATGGCAGAGATATTGGTTGGGAGTTTCTCACTGAGCAGGGAGAGATTTGTCGCCCATGGCTATCTGCTAAAATGAGTACCTTTTTGATGGGCTCAGTGGGAATGTCCTTGTTTTCTGGTGAGCCAGTTGCGCAACTCTACGTGTCTTGTTACTTTGCGCTTGCTAGCCTGTTTGCGTTGGTTTGTGAATGGACGTGTCGATGATGGGTGGGGTGGTGAGGATTGGGAAGGCAGGAAACTCATTGTAGTAGTCTAATACAGAAAATCTGTTTTGAGTCGTGATTGGTGGTGGTGATTGTGTTTTTGCTTCCGCGAATGGACGGTTGGAGGTTTTTGCGGTGTTGCCTATTGTTGTCCAACCGTCTGTGTTTTGAACGACCTCTTCGAGCCTTCGGATATGTTCATCTAAATTACTGTTGATGTGTGTGAAGGCTTTCAGAAGATCGGCTTTGAGAGCGTAGAGAGTAGAGAGTGTATAACGATTAGTAGCCATGTCACGAATGCGTATCAAGTGCGTGGTAAATATGAAAATAAGTAAATAGATAATTCAGAATACTACAAAAAAACTACTCCCTAACTTATCTTTTAAATTTAATTGTATCAACTTATTTAAATTACGTTACGTATTTATTTAAAAATAACGGTGATCTGATTCTAATTAGTATTTAAATGTGATTGATTAAATTAAAAAAGCGTTCAGTGTGTTTAATAGATTGAAGCTGCAAACTAATAAATACAATTAGATTACTACACTTTACCACGAAAGGCCACGAAATTCACCACTTCCACAAATTTAAATATAAAGTTCAAGTCTTTCCGTTACTGTGGTTACGAAACTTTGAATTTTTATGTTTTCACAATTTTCACAACACTTTCACTAATAGTTTAAAACTTTACGCAAATTTCAATTAATTTACAGAGAAAATTTAATATTAATTGTCTTTACACTGTTCAAATGAACGTTTGTCCGTTACGCCGTCTTTTAAATCAAATATTTGGATTACTTCTTTTTTCACTGCTTCGGACAATATAAATCTCTTTTCAGCTTATCTGTAACAAGTAAACAAGTAAAGAAGACAGTTTAACAGCAAAAGTCACCTGAAATATGTAGAAAAGTAGCTGTATA
>JAHLJT010008446.1:224100884-224151727 GCA_031308135.1 Acheta domesticus | reverse complement strand
TCTTTGACAGAAAATCTACTGCGAACTTCCGTCTTGGGATGCAATCGAAAATTGGTATAGTACGATTATATTGAGATAAGTGAAATCAATTATTAGAAACCAAACGATTTCCCGTCCTACCATCGTACACGAAACATTAAGAGAAAGGGGGGGGAAGGGATTAGGTAGCCCTAAACCTTGCAATGCCTGATATTGAGAAATTTTTACTATAGGAGAGTCCCACTTTGTCTATCTCAAATTAATCTAAGCTGAGGCGGCTCATGTACAACAGATATTTCCGCTGCAGAATCTTCTACGGGCGAGTCCTAATGGCGAATTTCGACGTGGGGCAAGCTATACAGCTAAATAGAATCAATCACGTTTGGAGGAGAATTCTAGAGACTGGCTGCCTAATCGATAGTTCAGTTCCTGTTTTTGAGATGAATTGTAGGGGCGTTACCGGAAATAAACGGGTCACAGACCCCGCGCCGGACTTTTCCTCCCTCATCCTTGTCCTCTCGTCTCCTATTATACTCACATTACCATAAAATGCCAAGAGATCAGTTGGGGGCGTGTTCGAGTCGTCTCGGCAGTGACCGCGTGGGGGACGAGAAGAACGGCCAAAGTAGTGTCGCTGAATACTACCACAAATTCGTCGTTATACTTCGGTTTTTCTTTCTTGCGCGCACGGGGGGGGTGTAAATAAATGGAATATCTCACGGTATTTCGCGTCGTTCTCCGTTGTGTCGCAGAGTCGCATGATCGCCAGCACCGCTCGATACAGTCTCGCGGCCATGTGACTCCTAGCGGCAACCGCAAACGACGCGAAATACGTGAGATATTCCATGTTATTGACACACCACTTGCGTCAAGAAAGAAAAAACGAAGAATAGTGCGAGGGATTTAGTAGCCTGAGGAGCAAAATCAGTGTCACGGCGCTATGCCTAGAGTTGCGTCTCCCTCAGGGGCTGATGAGGGAGGGGCGAGCCCACCAGCGGAGAGCGGGGACGGCCGGCAATGACCCCTGCCTTGCGGACGCGCGAACTGCGTGCGCCCGGGGGAGGGTTGGACAAAACGACACCCCGTGGCCGGTGTCGTGGGAGCAGGCGCGTTCAGCCGGCTTAACTGCATCGAGGAATGTTAATTTGGTTCGTGATGCAACGGCCGCGAGGATCCCGGTAAACAAGTGAGCGAGGAGCGAGCGAGCGCCCGATCAACAACAGCGAACGTGTTGGGCGCAGGTGGCATCGCAGGTGGCTGGGACGCGACGCGACGCGACGGAGCGCACACTGCTCCCGAATGGACCGAGAGCGCAAATCGCGAACAAATAATGAAACATTCAGAGCTAAAACGTCCAAGGAGGTAAAAAGTGGAGCCAGCCCTCTCAACTTCTACTCAGGGTGGCTACTGGAGCGGGGCTCTTCGGAAGCATGCCTCCTTTCCCGAAGACATTTTTTGTTTTTGTAATTTTATCAATACAGTAATCCCTCGATATCCGCGAATTCGCTATTCGCGAGTTCGGAACATTCGCGATTAGATAAATGCTACGGTTTTTACATTCGCGAGTGCATCTTTGGTCGTACAATTTTTTTAAGCGACCTCATTTTATTTCCTTTATCAGCGTCATCTGGAAAAACGAAGTCGGCAGACGACAGAGCTCAAAGTATCACGTTCTCTAAAAAATGTCGAATTTGGAATGTCAATTCTCTTTAATAGAATAACACAATTGTAAAATAATTCAATTCAGTTGCGTCAAATTGGAGGTAAGGATTTGGTCACGTGAATAGAAAGCCATTCAGGATCTGTGCCACTTTCTTCATAATGACCTCACTAAAGAGGGATCTTCGGGAAATCATCAGTGAAGAAAACCTCCTCAACGTGATGACGAAGTAACGGAAGCGAATCTGCGTCCTGAATGAACTTCAATGTCAAACTGTTAATGACGTTCTAATACTTCATCAAGCTGTGGCAGAGAGGGCTTTCGAATGTGATGAGAATATCAAAATAACTTCGAAATTTCAGAGAGAATAGAAGCAGTAACTCTTCTATATTTGGATATTAGAACAACGAGAAAGGTGATGAAGCAAGAAAATAATAAAATCCTATATCCAATTACTTTAATCTAGAAATAAATTTCAAATATTGTTTTATTCTTCACTTTGGGATGCTAATTGTGAATTCGTTTGTAGTAGCGCTACTGCAATTGTTTGTCGCTATCGAGGTACCAACCCATATTTCTTCATTAAAAGGTAGACTCAATATTCGCGGATTTGACATTCGCGATGCTTTTTGGGAATTTAACTCTCGTGAATGTTGAGGATTACTGTATTTAAAGCATTTCAACACATGAACGCGTTACATCCAAAGGTTTACGCGTTACATCCATTGAACGCGTTACATCGAGAATGTATTATTTATTTCAGCTATAAAGTCCTATTTCAACTAAATATTAGGGAGTTGAACTGAAATATTCCTCTTGTTGAAATAATTTCTGGATCTCCTCGTTTCCACTCTGCATAAACCTCCATCGGCACTCAAATCCCGGTCCTTTTGAGGTTGTCGAAATGATTTCGCAGAAGTTTTTCTCAGGGTTCCCCTGTCTCCTCAATCCTCATTTAGTAGTTTAAATGTAACATTTTCCGGATAAGACGATGCACATACGGATGTTGATAGAGATTCTAAAAAAGGATAAAATTACGAAAATGCCTACAATTGTCACAGCTCAAAGAATGAGTATGCATTTATTCCGAGCTGTAATAAAACAGTACTCCTCGAAAAGGACGGAAACCCGAACCGTCGCTGTGTGTGCACTGCCCCTGTGGGTGAAATGTGAGATTTTCTCATTAGACTTCCTGACACTTTGACAATAAATGCACAATTTTGAAGTGAACAGAAACCTACCAAAAGTTCAAGAACACCAGATTATTCTTTGGGTGTTTTATATTTATTAACCTTTCATATTTGTTATTCATTGGTAGATATGCTTCGCTTGACATTGCAGAAAATGTGCGGTTCGCGACTTTGACGTTACGTGGACCCACTGTGCGTCGGAGATGGCGGGGCCGACGGAGACGGCGGGGAAGCGCTGTGGAGTCCGCGGCGGAGTCCGCGGGGGCGATGGGGACGGCGAGGACGGAGTGCGGCGCTGGACGGCGGGCGGCGAGCAGCGAGCGCGGACGACGGCGGCGGCGGCAGCAAGGTCGCCGGGAATCTTCCTCTCCCCTTGACTCGCGGCCTCGACTGCCGAGTGCACGTGGCCCAAGCGCCCCCGGCGGTCCGGCTCCCGCCTCGCCTCTCCGCCGACTCCCGCCCGCTCCGCCCCGCTCCGCCTCGCCTCGTCTCGCTCCGCGCCTCCCCCCTCCGTTTCCCTCAGCCCGCCCCGCCCCGCTCGCGCCGCTCCGCCCGCTCCACCCGCTCGCCGCGGCACTCCGATCCGATCGCACCGGGCTTAACAGATTTCAAATTGCTTTTCGACCAACACGACGAAAAAAGCATCCCCGCGTAATCACGCGGCTGGTCGCGGCGTGTTTGAAGTCCAGTTTTTCCCTAACCCGCAGGCCTGTGTGTTATTCAATGAGAAGGATGTAATTATATGCATTATTCATCAAGAATCACAAACATAAACACAATGGGCCACGGGACGGGCCGGCCTGCGCGCCCGCGCTCGGGACGCCTTGAAACGAGCCGGTGGCGTTTATTAATGGAATGATTAACAGTATGCTGTAAAATATCCTCGCTAAAATAGTATGGAATGTCGGAATTAATTAGATGCGTCCGGTGGACAGCTCGCGAGTGCAGAGGCAGGCGCGAGGTTTTGATATTAAATATTTGAACTTTGACATTCGTTTCTAGGAATGCGCGGCGCGGAACGCGTTTCTCGGAAGGCGGCGGAATGAAATCGGCGCTTCGGGCGAACGGCGCGCCGCGACGCAGCTGCCACCGTCGCCGCCGCCGCCGCCGCCGCCGTCGTCGTGGTCATAGTTGTCGTCGACATCACCGCGCGCCGCAGTGGCGGTTCGTGTCCGTAGTCACCATAGATTTCGCCGCTATCGTCCTCTTCATCGTAGTCGTGTTGGTCGTTGTCGACGTCGTCCCGGTGGGCGTTGTCAAGGTCGCTGGCGCTGTTGTGGTTAACGTCGTCATGAACGAGGTTTTTTAGCGGCCATTCTTACCGTTGTCGCGCGGTGGTTGTTGAAGCATGCGTCATCAATCAAGCGTGTGCATTCCAGCTGGCCAGGCGTGGAGGGACCGGGGCTTGCCCAGGGACCGACCTAGGTGGTGGAGCCGCGATTGGCGTGGAGCTCGCGTAACTTGCCACGCGATCTCTATGCCGCCCGCGCCGCGCCACGCCGCGATTCAGCCTGGGAAGCTGCGTCCGGGCCTAGCGGTGGGCTGGCGGGCTCTTGGCGGCGGCGACGGCGAAGTGGCGAGATGGAGAGGCGAGAGGAGAACGTAGGGCTGGGAAAGGCCAGGGCGGCGGCTGGTGGAGGCGGTGGACCTCTCGAGAGTGGAGTGAACTGAGATTCTACCGTGCAAACAGGTTTGTTATCTGGGTCCACGTAGGAGCTTTTAGACTGAGGGAGATCGACGGTACTCCCTCTGGCGAAGAAATCTGCTTGGTTTTTCAGAGACATTTTTGACATTTAATTAGATAAATATTTAATATGAAAGCAGTATACCAGTAAATGAAGTTAATAAGTTATATGATTTAAATTATATTATTTTGATATGCGGATATGCACAAATAGATTTGGCTGAGGTTGAAAAGAAAAATTAAATTTTCCCATAAATATTCCTCAAGATATTTCTATAATAAGCAACAAGACAGCGAAATATATAAACAATGACATTGAACCTACCAAATTTAAATTGTTATTGTATGGATGTTTATCCAATCGGGGAGACTACCCCGATCACATTTTAGAAGAGAACATGGAATCACGTTAATCTTAACCGAAAAGATGGCTAAGGTGATAGTTAAATTTCTGAAGCTGACTAATGCGTTTTCCGGCAATGAGATATGCTTCTTTTTCTTTAAAAAAGGAAAATCCAAACGAATTCGGGACTACTGCGTAACTTGTGCAGAAATGTAATTTCGGCAAAATCCGTTTCAGCAAAAGTTTACAGAAATATTCGGAAAAAGTTGGCCGGGATCCCAATATCCCTGAAGTCCGCAGATCCGTCTTTCTGGAAACATGCGAATTGTTCGCACAGCGTTATATCTTCATATAATGAAGTGACAAAAGTCATGGGATAGGATTGCAAATATACAGATGGCGGTAGTACGGCGTACAAAAACTATAAAATGGAGTAGATTGGCAGAGCTTTCATTTGTACTCAAGTGATTCATGTGAAAAGTTTCTGACGTGATTATTGCCTCACGACGGGAATTAACAGACCTTAAACGCGAAATAGTAGTTGGAGGTAGACATATGGGACATTGATTTCGGGAATCGTTACGGAATTCATTCTTCCGAAATTCAATGTGTGCCGAAAACAACTAATTTTAGGCATAACCTCTTATCGGGGACAACGTAGTGGCTGACAGTCTTCACATAATGACAAGAGCAGCAGCGTTTGTTTAGAGTTACCTGTGACAAGTAACACTACATGAAATAATCAAAAAATCAATGTGGGACGTACGACGAATGTATCCGTAAGGACAGTGCGGGAAAATTTGGGTTTAATGGGCTATGGCAGCAGAAGCCCTACTCGAGTGCCTTTGCTAACAGCAGGACATCGCCTACAGCGCTTCTCCTGGGCTCCATATCGATAAGTCCCTAGACGACTGGAAAACCCGGCTTGCCTACTAGACGTCTGGCTTGGTGAGATATGACCAGATTTCAGTTGCTAAGAGCTGATGGTAGGGTTCCAGCGTAGCACAGACCCCATGATGCCATGGACCCAAGTTGACAACAAGGCATTGTGCAAGATGGTGATGGGTCCATAATGGTATAGGCTGTTTATACATGGAATGGACTGGTTCCTCTGATCCACATGAACCGATCATTGACTGGAAATGGTTACTTTCAGCCTCTTCGAGACCATTTGCAACCATTCACGGACATGATGTTCCCAAACAACAATGAAATTTCTATAGATGACAATGGTCTATATTACCGGGCCACAATTATTCGCGATCAGTTTGAAGTAAATTCTGGACAATTCGAACGAATGATTTGGTGAGCTGCTGCACATCGCCGGGCTTAAGGAGGTCCGTCACAATATTAGAAGGTATCTCGTGACTTTCGTCACCTGATTGTACTAGCATTGTCACCTGATTGTACAAGCATTGACTTTTGTCATCTGATTGTACATTGTGGAATGTATGTGAGAATTGACGCCTCACCCAGTAAACCCTATGGGAAGACTCGCAAAGCAAAAAATAAGGAGGAGGAGAAGAAAAATAGAAGTAGTAATAATAATAATAGTAATAATATTAGTAATAATAATAGTAATAATAATAGTAATAATAATAATAATAACAATATGAACAAACCATTGATCATATTGTCTCAGCTTGTCCAATCCTAGCAAAGACGGAATACTTGAAAAGACACGACAGGGTGTGTAGTTACCTCCACTGGCAGATCGGTACCGCCCTCGAAGTTCCGAACACATGCCCCAAGTGGTACGAACACTCACCGAAACCGGTGACGTCTGTTGGATTGTGTACGATATTGTACGACCAACAAATTCAAACTGATCGCACGATAGCGGCAAACAAACCGGATATAGCCATCCGGGATTTGGAGAACAAATCTTGTTTACTTGTCGATGTTGCTGTACTTTGCGATCAAAACGTCGTTACCAAGGAGGCAGAGAAAGAGTTTGGAAATCGAGATCAGCCGAATGTGGGGTGTCAAAGCACAGGTCGTCCCGATAGTTATTGGAGCTCTGGGATTTGTTCCGCAAAATTTGTGTAAGAACTTGTCTAAACTCCCAGGTAATTCAAAAGACTAGGAAGTGAAAGAAATCGCTTTATTTGGAACAACCCACATCTTGCGCAAAGTATTGTAGAGGCACCGATACTCCCTAGATCTATTTCTTAGGTAGCTCGTTGCAACTTGGAGTAGATTTTATATTCAGCCGACACATAACATCTTTAGTCGTGATTTAGAGGAATAATAATAATAATAAATAATAACTCCACCTGGGGAGTACACGACCTTGCAGTTGGTGGTGGAGCTTGAGCATCCCCATGAGCCTGACAGCTATGTAAGTGATAGCCAAGCTACCTGTAGGGCTTCCCTTGCTGAATAGGTTGAAGGTGAGGAGTGCGACGACGAAGTACTCCATTTTGAGGAGTGGGAAGTAAATAGAGCGAGAAGGATCATTAACCTGTGGACTTCCTGTTATCGACCCATGGAGGGTACAGAAAAGAAACTGAGTTGGCACACCAGGCCACTGATTAGAGTGGAGGCCCGAACCTTGCATTAGCCAGCGAAGGAGGCTGCCTTCAGCAGTCAGTGAAAATCCCGTAGGGTTTAGTAATGCCGACTAGCGATTGGAGGGACCCCTTCCTGGGCCCTGCGGGGGATGTCATTGCGCCACTGTGGGTCGTAGTAACGGATGGCAGGTTACAACCCAAAGGTTAAGTGTGATCTGTGAACTCGAACTTGCTACCTGCGAATCTTCACTTGAAACCAATGAGCAAAATGGATAGAACAAGAAATGCAATGAATCTTAACGTGCCTTGTTCTACCAATGTCTCATACCTGCTCAGAAACCCAGCTAACGACAACTCGACATCTGGCCATCCCACGGATGTTAGTCCCAGGGGCCCAGAGACGGCAGTAGTTTGAAGCCATCGTCAGAGATGGACGCGGGATGAATTAAAGGAAGTGATGTGGTGCTTTTACTATGCAAAAGCTAAAAACGGCGGCCTTGAAATAGAACTTTCAAGGTATGGAGAGAGCGGAACCCAGATATGAGACTTACCCTAGACACAAAGAAGCTTGCCAGTCAACGACGATACATACTCAGCTGTGGAAAAATCATAGTAGAACAACTTGCTGACATTCAGAGAAATGCGGAGTATGTTCTTCGATTGAACTATCCACATGACGAACATTAAGAAACTTCTAATATCCCTGAAACGATGGTCCTCTTGAAGGTTCATCTATTCCAAATGAAACATCCGTCAGTGGTGAAAATTCATCTGGCCATGAGTTACACGATGAGGACATGATGCGGGACCTCCGACGCGAAATAGAACGAGTTCGTTTACTTCCATTCGAATCTGGTGCACCGTTGAGGAGAATTTACGAAACTGCTAAAGCTAAGAGAGTGATAGAAACAGCGAATTCTGTCTTAAATGAGGTTGTATAGACCTCAAGTAGAGATCTAGTTATTACTGAAATAAATCACATCGTATATCCAACTGGATATCTAGTATCTCAGATAATTTTGGGGCCAGCCAAGAACACCGATGGCCGACAGCCAGACAGAGTAAACAGCTCCCTACCTCTATGGGCTAAAACAATTATGAAACGGATAGCCAACACCCAGCGAGAAATATCACTACTAGCCGAGGCATCTTGTAAATAAAATCACACTTCTAAAGTTCAACAAAAAATACTCCATATTGAAAAAAAATGTAATTCAAAATGAGACAATAAGGCTAATGGTAGCTGAAAAGCTAAAAGAGAAAATCCAAGCATGGGCTCAACGAATTAGACGGTACAAACGTAGAGAAGATTTCCGTGTACAGAACCGGTTGTTTGAAACAGACGCGAAGAGATTCTGTCGCAATCTGACTCAAAAACCGAATGGCAATGCAGCCCCTCCTTCAGAAGATGACGTCGAAATATTTTGGGCAGGAATCTGGGAGGAAACCAGATCCTACAACAAAGACGCATCTTGGCTTCAATCTGAGGTTGATGCTGCCAATGGACTTGTGGAAACAGTGAAGGATGTTCACAGATTTTCGGAAGACGACCTCTGCCACGCAATTAAGAACATGGGAAACTGTGAATCTCCTGGGATTGATACGATTCAGATTTATTGGATTAAGAAATTAACAGAGTTACATTCTCATCTAGCAAAGACTGTTAATAAAATTTTCGAAAACCCTAAGGAACTCCCCAAATGGCTCACTCGCAGCATCACGTATTTGCAGGAGACAGCTCTTTGGCGAAGCACTACAGGCCAATCACTTGCCTGCCAGTAATGTAGAAACTTATAACTGCAGTCATAGCTGACAAAATGTATAGACACCTAGAGAAGAACCATCTGTTGCCAGTTGAACAGAAAGGATGTCGTAAAATTTCTTATGGCTGTACGGAAATCTTGCTTCTGAATAAAATAATTTTGAATGACGTAAAGAAAGGAAAACGTAATTTAAGCATGGCTTGGATTGACCACAAAATGCGTTTGGCAGTGTACCACATGATTGGATTTTGAAGACCCTGGAGTTCTATCGATTTCATCCTAGACTTATTGAGTTTTGCAAGGCTAATATGAAGTTGTGGAGTACAGGGTACTAATACACAGCGAAAAGGGAGTCCCCTCTGTTGTTTTGCATTAGCTTGATCCCACTATCGAGACAGTTGTCGCACACTGACTTTGTTTACAAGCTCCATGGTGATGAAAGGCAAGTATCACATTTATCATGATCTTAAAGTGTTGCTAAGAATGAATCAATTCTCTCCCAAATGCTGTTCGTCATCAATGATTTTTGCAATGACATCTGCATAAAGTTTGGTCTTGACAATTGTGCAAAAGTCAACTTAAAAAGAGGCAAAATTATCACGTCAGAGAGAATTGAAGTTGATAGGCACACTGTGATTCAAGATCTTGAGCCAGGTAAAACTTACAAATATCTGAGCAATGAAGAATGTGAGACCATCTCGAACGACACAATGAAAGAGAGAATTCGCAGGGAGTATTGTAGAAGTGTGAAACTTGTCCAGCAGTCCGCTCTGAACTCCAGGAATAAAATATCAGCAATAGGTAGTTTGGCGGTGCCTGTAGCAATCAAGATGACCCACTAATCAGGCACGTCATGAAATCTGACCGAAGAATGAAGAACAGAGGCATTGTATGTGTAGCAAGAAGCATTGCGAACAAGACTATGCAAGACACGCGGAATGACAGAGACACTGATCTTCCGATTCTACTTAATATGAAATGTGAGACACAAAAAAAGTTAAAGAAATCGTGGAGAGACAAACCTCTCCACGGACAATATTTGAAACAAATGGAAAAGGTGCAGATCAATAAAAATCAAAAATTTATGTGGCTTAAAAGGGAAAGAATGAAGCCAGAATCAGAAGCACTTGTAATAGCTGCCCAAGGTCAGGCCTTGAGAACACGACATTATGATAAAGCGGTTCTCAAAATTTCCCCAGATGATAAATTTCCCCCGTATTTGCCAGGAACACGTAGAAACCATTGATCATATTGTCTCAGCTTGTCCAATCCTAGCAAAGACCGAATACCTGAAAAGACATGACAGGGTGTGTAGCTACCTCCACTGGCAGATCTGTACCGCCCTCGAAGTTCCAAACACATGCCCCAAGTGGTACGAACACTCACCAAAACCGGTGATGTCTGTTGGATTGTGTACGATATGTACGACCAACAAATTCAAACTGATCGCACGATAGCGGCAAACAAACCGGATATAGTTATCCGGGATTTGGCGAAAAAATCGTGTTTACTTATCGATGTTGCTGTACCTTGCGATCAAAACGTCGTTACCAAGGAGGCAGAGAAACGTCTTAAATACAAGAGTTTGGAAATCGAGATCAGCCGAATGTTGGGCGTAAAGCACAGGTCGTCCCGATAGTTATCGGAGCTCTGGGATTTGTTCCGCAAATTTTGAGTAAGAACTTGTCTAAACTCCCAGGTAATTCAAAAGACTGGAAGTGCAAGAAATTGCTTTATTTGGAACAGCCCACATTTTGCGTGAAGTATTGTAGAGGCACTGATAGTCACCGGATCTGCTCCTTAGGTAGCTGGTTGCAACTTGGAGTAGATTTTATATTCAGCCGACTCATAACATCTTTAGTCGTGATGTAATGGAATAATAATAATAATAATAATAATAATAATAATAATAATAATAATAATAATAATAATAATAATAACCGGAGAGTTGAGGCTGGGAAATCAGCCCGGTTTCCCCTACTTACATACGGGTGCTGACCGCTGAACTGAAACATCCGTCCTTATCATATACTGTCCCGTCCTCTCCAGTGGAAGTGAAAGGTGGAGTGTGAAGCTTACTTTCCCCAGTTACCTAATCCCTATCTATTTTCCATTTGGAAACTTATCCAAACGCTGCTACTTCGTTCTCACATTCATTTTTCTCCTCCACAAGTCCAACCCTACGTCAGAGCGCATGACATATCAAGCAACGTGGTATATGGGATATGTCAATTAAAACGACAGAGCAATGGTATTTTCAGTAAAATTATGGAGAATTGCTCAAAAAGTACGTCTTTGGAACATAAACCTGCGCGTGAGGGATGCAGAGTCGGCGATGTACACTATAGCATGTAAGCCACCAATGGCAGAGGGTTGAGGAGGCGGACCTCTATTACTAAAAGAGCTCCAGCCACATTTCAGGACGAACAACCAAACGTGGAATATGTAGATGCCAGCACATCTAGTGGCTGATAAACACGACATATAAACATGTAAGTTATTGGAAATTATAGAGAACATTTTCCCGTGTCAATCGGTGTCACGAAATATCTTTCCTAGGATATAAACTTTGCGTCTTTGAGAAATTCACTAGTGTATATTCAAAAATTGTCATAACAAAACCATATTTGAAGAAAGTTAAATTCTATAATCAGTTATGGATATGTGGCACCAACAGAACTGGAAAACATACATCAAAAATTTTAACATGAATTTCATGAAAACTTACAAAATTTATAGAGAACCCGATGATACTACTTGCGCAATAAAGTACTATTCTGGTACCTATCATCTTCCAATGATATCGTGTGACCGTTCGTGTAGGTCGGCCGTGGGGAAATTTCGTGGGTAATTGGCTCTTGTTGAAATTTTGAAAAAAACACAAAGTTGAAAGCCACAAACATTAATATAATTGAATCTCAAAAAAAAAAAGAAACACAAATTGCAAAATTACCTAACATGTACAGATAAACAAATGAACAAAGAAAAATACAACACTGAACAGCGTAAAAAAAAAAACTTTTGAGGAAAAATCAACTGCAGAAATTATGAATTTCAAATAAATTGAAATCCAACAAATTGAATCAAAGATATCTCTGGGGAGATGAGTACACATAATAGTACATCAGAGGGTAGAGCACAGGCATTTCGGATGACAAATGTCTCAGCACTTTCTGTTTACAAAAAATTGCAATTAACCCTTCCTCAACATACACTGCATTAGCATACATAGTAGTTTCTTGCAAAACAGTTCACTTCAATTACAAAGACATATGTTGTGTACAATTAAAATGAATAAACATAGTTTTGAAAAAAAACACAGAATATTCAAAAGAAATTGCAAAAAAAAAACTAAACATGTGTGTTTACACCATACATGTGAAACATTTATTACAACCTACACCTTTGGTTGAAATTAAAAATATGTTGTATTTTTACTCAACAGGCATCCAAATTTCAATAAATATTTCAAGATATTTAAGTTCACTTAAATTCAACAGTTCATAGCAAATATACTTTTATAACCTTTTAATTGTTCATAAATAACCCAAATTGTTTCTAACTTGATTTGGATTTTACACTATCATCAAAATGTTCTTTTTGATTTAAAGACAGAAACTGCACTTGTAGTGTATTAACATGACAAGATTCTATCATAAATAAGTGATGTTCTCCCCTTAGAAAGACACACTACTTCAAATATCTTTTGAAAATAGTCCACAATGATTATGGAAATACCAATGGTCGGGTATATCATACATTATACAAGAGTGTTAATGGCCAAAAAAAATATTAAACAATCTGACAGTGAACTACAGGAACAACACTTCAACCTGCATTCTACAGTCAATTGCTTGCAAATTCTCATTACTTTTTATAGTATCACATACAAAATTGTTTTGTCTTTAACACCGACCTTATTTCGGTGACCGTGGCGTTCGCCACCAGCGCACAACTCACAGCGAACTAATGCGGCTGCCGACGCTCTGTCCTGGCTTAAGCACGGGTTCTCTCTGTAACCCCGTCTTACTGCAAGACCAGATGCCTTCGTCGAACGCGCATCTGCGGTGTGAATTTAGCCACCACTGGGCCAAACCTCTTTCTCGCTAACTGGAGTTCGCGGCCCCACACCATCAGCTTCCAAATTCACGCTGCTACCTCACGCTGCCGCTTCTCGAAACATTCTGCGCACTTTCCAGACACCGCCGTTACAACCCCTTCTTTTCCGCGTAGGGGAGGGAACAACTGTCTTCCCCCCGCCACCCCTCCAGCGACCGCTGATAAGGCGACGGGTTACGTAATCGCGCGGCGAAGCACGCAGACAAGGTCTTTCTTATCGCCAAATAGTGACTGAGCGAGCTCAGGATCGCTACAATCGGGCACCTAGAATAATTTCAACTACGCAGGACACGAGTAGAATACAACGCATCAAAATTTCAAATGCTTTCTTAAGCATTATCGCAAAACAGAACCTTCAAATTGACCCAATTTAGTGTTCATAAATTCCACCGAGTTTCATGCACAGAGAATTTAGCAACACATTTTTTCAGAAATAAAATCTTAAGAAAAATAACACAACTTGGAAAATGAGTCTTGAACAAAGCATTGATGTAAAAGAAGCAGTGTACATAAAAGTAAATATATTCAATATAAAATTATTTGTCAGTGGTTATTATTATATTACCAAACATTACCTGCTATTGATCTAATAGACCCAGAGAATGCTTATTTTTTCTTAACTTTAGCGATAACTCGAGGAAGAATATTAAACCTGAAGGAACAAGGCTCAGAAGGTATAATGACCTGGACAAAGACAACAGCACAAGATGGCAAGAACTTGAAACACAAACCTGGAAGAAATTTCTTAGTCAACTTTAACTGTGTTCAGAGGGTGGAAATGAAGATAATATCCTCACCGTAGGTGTAGTTGAGATCAGTAGAGTTTGTTGTGGATAAAAGCTATTGATACCCTGGAACCAGAAAATTGGAACTAATCAGGCAGAAATAATTCCAACAGAAGTAACGAGATTGACATCTGAAGACATTGCAAATGCAGTAAAAGAGAATTATAACTGGAAGGCGACGGGTTTCGGATGCAATCCAGAACTGTTTGCTAGAATAACTAGTGTTTAAATATGTTTCTCTGATGTACTGGCTGTTCTTGATAAAATTACTACATATTAAACTGAAGGGAACGTGAATCTGTTGTACAAGACGAGGGACTCCTCGAATCTCGAAACAGTGAAATAGTGTTTTGAAGAAGAGAACATGTGTCCGTGGAACCGTAGGGGACAAACAGCAGCTTATCATTGATGCTATTATATTGAAGCCGGTGCAATTTCCAAAAACGAAATCTACATGTATGCTATATATATGACACCAAGGCATATGATTCAGTTTTTCATGAAAGGCTCTTGAATATTCTTGAAATTTAAATGATATAATAGGATTATTAACTTATTGAGAGTGATAATGAAGGCTAAAGAATAATAATGGAAAAAGTAAAAAATGCTTAAATTGACATTAGAGAGGAATTACTTCTCGTCAACGTCCTCTCGTTTAAACATCAGTCCGTCTTGTGCATTATTTTGAGATGGTGAATGGGGTACAAGATGAAAAGCGTTAGACTGATTGATTGTTCGTGATTCCGGGCGCGTCAAACTATTGCAGTCATTAGTCTATTAAGTGTAGTGCGTGTTGTTTCCTCAGAAGGTGGCGGTAACCTTTACCCGCTGGATGGCGAGATCCGGCGCCGACCTTCCGTCGACCAGCGGGGATTTCCCCAACCAGGCATCTCCACCAGCGGGGCACCGCCACAGCCGTCACAAGCTCTAAGTTCCCGACCGGTCTCCCGCATGTGTGGTAGTGGTAGTGCATGTTAGTGGTGTGTGTGTATGTATGTGTGGTAAGAGGTGAGGATTAGGACAAGGAAGAGGAAGGAAAAATAGTGCGCGGTCCGTAGCCCGTTTGTTAGGGTACTGCTCCGGCATTCGCCTGGTGTTGATCGGAGAGACCACGGAAAAACTGCCGATCAAAGCAGCCGGACGCTAGAATTCTCCTCCAGACAGCGACTGAAAAAGTGTTAGAATCTTTTTTATAGAGTGTAATTTAAAACCTAATGCTGGAACTACGAAAGAAACTTAACCCTTGATTTTCACTAAGTCAATATTTAGGAAAGATGTTATTCGGTATCGACTAATTTTTTATTCGCTATCCTCAATTTTCAAAGGGGCAAACAATGCAACTAAAACAACACTTCTTTGCATTGACGAAATGGAACCGTGACCAAGTATATATTCCATGAAATATGGAAAGATTCAGAACTCATACAAAATTAGTGAAGAAGAGCACTATAACAGCCATCAATAATTGGAACATACTAATATTATCCCATCCTTTTGTTATAAATAAGTGGCTTGATTCTTCTGTAAATTTGTCTGACCAAAGATTGTTCTCAAAATTCCTTGCTTACAAGTTATTGTATAGACCATGTACCTCGAAACTTCCGAGGCAAATACTTATGCTAGGCAAATTCTTAGGCCATGTAAGAAGCAAGAACAAAAAAGTTAACTGAGAAACTCTACCCACCAAATTATACAGCAGGTTATTCAAATTGATTTTGGTCTCCCACCATTGAATTTGCCTTGTAAGACTACAATAAATATTTCAAATACCAAGATCGCCTACATTAGATTGAGAGGTACTGACATTTCCGATACTTAACAGAGACCAACGTACAGGATGATTAAATTAACTTAAACTTTCCCTATTTAACCGGCTACATGTGACAAGTGCGGTATCGCACGTGACGGAAACGTACTGTGAACATTGTGAAATACACGGAGAAGGGAATGCGAAGAGATCAGGCGTTTGAAAAAAAGCATTGTTCACACATGCATTGGTGAGGGAATAACCGAAAACAGCCAAGCCACTTGTGCGCGTTGTGCTTACAGAGAGTGCGTATGCAGAAAGAATCCATTTTTTTGGTTTAATATATTACTTGTTTCAAATACGTAAATTTACGTTGCAATATTGATGTTCATGTCATAACAGCTGATTGTAATTTTAAATTTATAGTCTGTTATTCAAAGCCGTTTTATGTGATACATAATACACAATGAAGAAATCATTGAAGCTTCTGGAAATTGGAATCTTAATCCAGTTATGCAGAATGCTATCAAATCACAATCAGTATGAAGGATCGAAAGAACGCGAAGAGATAGAGTACAAGGCATTTTATGTGCAGAAAACACATGGCACTGTCTCGAATTCTTTCTGCATCTTCTATTATCGACAGTCCGGGTATGCAATGCTGGCATCCACTGTGAGACAATTACAAATGATTGTTTATGTTTGGCTGAAAGGAGAGGCAGGTAGACGAGCACAAGAGATAGGGCCATGTTTGCCAAATCATGCATATATACTTTTCCTTCCCAGCGTTCCCTTATTCTTCTGTGTGAATCATTCGAGGTGGGGGCAGGACCTATATATAGAACAGACATTGAAGCTGAAAACGCATCTTAAATAATAGAAAGGAAACGCATCTAAATTAATAGAAATTAATAGAAAGTGATACATTACAATGTTTATATTCAGGATATAAGTTCCCCATGTTAAGGACTTTGCAGATATCGAAATTTACAACAAGCCACAAAGTAACTGCTTGTACACAGTTCAGTCACATGAATGTACCTACCACCTATGTTTGACGTAAACGTAAACAAACTCTCGTAGGCGGAAGGGGGCAGCACTGGCAGCGGAGGGTGGAAGTGTCGGTGGAAGAGGAAGAAACGGTGCGATAGCCGCTATGCAGAAACGGAGCGATGAATCGGACACCCAAAGGGGCATAATTATTGGCTTTCGGGTCAAGGGAGGAAGCGTATCCAAATCGTCTACATTTGTAAAGTGTTATTGCCGTGGTTAAAGTATACCGTGCAAGACAAAATGGCGATGCCCAAAAACGGCGCTGAGGCAACTGTAGCACAACACAGACCATAAAACGACGGCTGCCAAGGTGTGTACAGGCGGATAGACATGCAACTGTAGAGCAACTGATCGCCCCGACGACGCAAGGGGCTCCCAACAGGATCTCCTCAACTACCGTTCAGCGAACGTTGCGCGTATGGGCCTCCGCAGCAGGCGCCTGTTTCATTTACCCATATTGACTGCTGTCATCGGCGACGAAGGCTGGAATATGCTCGCCAATACCGCAGCTGGACCTCCATTGAGTGGCGACAGGTGGCCTTTTCAGATGAATTGCGTTTTCTGCTCCATCGGACAGATGACCGTTGGCGTATACGGCGTGAAACGTCTGAACGCAAACGCCCGGCAACAATCGTCGGACGTATCTAGGCTGGAGAAGAGAGCGTGATGGTGTGCAGAATGTCTTCGTGTCACTCCCTGGTCGATCTCATCATTCTGGAAGGTACAACGGATCAACAAAAGTATTCAGTCATACTTCAGGACCATTTCCGCCGCTAAATGCAGATCGTTTTCTTCAGCAAAATGGTATTTACCAACAGGACATTGCCAAATATCATAAAGCTGTCTGTGTACGCGCGTTGATTGAAGAGCACCCGAATAAGTTTGTAGTACTCCCCTCGCCACCAAACTCCCTCGATTTACACTTAATCGAAAACCTGTGGTAAAATCTCAATCGGGTTGTTTCGCGCCATGCACTTCGCGCAGCTAGCCACAGGAGTCGACATAGCTCCACAGCCCTGTCGGTACCACCTAGAACCTAATTGTCTCTCTTTCTGTACGTCTCGCAGCGGTCAGCGCTGCAAAAGCGGGTTATTGCGAATGTTGACGGGTGGTCATATTAATGTGACTGGACTGTATTTTGTTATTATTTCTATATAGCTTTATGTGTGAATATAGTATTTCGGGTTACAATTTAACTACACTCAATTTCTAATTCGACTGATATGACAATCGATGAGTATTTCTGGAATATAAGAGAAGTGTAACCAGGCATAATGATAAGGAACATTTTACCTCGACACGTTGTGCATAGAAAAAACTGGGTATGAAAACTTGTATATTTGTGTATTTTATCCATTCAGTAATAATTTGTGCAATGTAAATAATTTTATAATTTAATCATTTTTACAATAAATGTAGTCTATGTAATCTTCATAGTCTACGGCTATGTAGTCTTCATTAATGTAATTGCAGTTATTATTGTGTTTCTTGAAGCCTTACTCTCGCATGACGTCAGCTGCAACATAAGTAGTCACGTACTGAGTTTGAGAATTCAGTTCGTACGCAGCGTATGAATTTGGCACTTCGTATGAATTTGGCATTTCGTCTGACATTAACCTACCAACACACACAAGCTGAGTCCGCCAAACACTAGCGTCTGTGTTGTATCGTTCAGTAATCATGTCGACGTTTGTGCCTGAAAATGAATATTTGCGCCACGCATTGCTTTTCCTATTTAATGAAACACGCTGTGGAAAGTCATTGTTTGCTGGTAGAAACATTGGATGAACAACACACTCCAGCGATTAGAACATGTGAGACACGATTGCGACAATTTAAACGTGATGATTTCAACGTGAAAAGCGAACTACGAAAGTGAGAAGACGAGAAATTGCAGACGTTATTGGATGATGATCCATCGACAGATTTAATATTTAAGTATTTAAGTAAGCAATTTAACAGAAATACGAGAAAAATGTATATTAGTTTACGTTTATAAGTATATTGTCGAATCTCAAGAAAAGTGAGACATTCAAAAAGTTTGATATTGCAGAAGAACGGTTTTGTTCTGAGCAGAGCTGTATATTTCGGATCGGATTTTAGTTTTAGTGGTTGCTTCTATTCAAAATCAGTCTGCTTTTAGTACCAAGTACTTCAATGTTTTCAGTAAAAAATTATTTTGTTTGTTTTTTTTAGATTAAGTTAAAAAAATAATATTTATAATTATTATTTTACTCTGTTTTCTAGTATCCTCCAATTAGACGGTTTTCAATTTCAGGAAAATTTCAGTCCCATCGCCTATTGAAAATGAACGAAAAGCCATTGACTGATGTGAAGGTATATTTTTGTCTATCAATTCATTCAAACCTGAAACTGAACGTTACAGAAGAGAATTGGACGAATAATAAGGATATCCCACCCGCATGATTATTGTAAGCATCTCTTTATTAAGATAGGATTTCTACTATTGCCTTGCCTCTTGACTTACGAATCAGTGTTTTTGTCAATGATGACTAATATAAGAGTTGACTAACTGATATCTATAACACTCCACGTAGTAATAATATTCATCAAGTGTCAGTATCAACAGCTCACTAAGTTTAATTGTCAAGTAAATTATTTTCTGCTGCTTAACTATTTCTACACAATAAGAAACTAAACGGAGCATCAAAAAGGAAAGTAATATTGATTTTAAGGCTGATATTTAATGCATTAGTTACAATGTGGACTGTGTAATTCTAAAATACTAAATATACCTGTATTAAGTATTGTACCTCAGATTCTGAGGTCAATAACCCCAATCTCGATCAGGTTTTTCGTCCAGTTTCTTTGATCCTTTGAGCAAAGCTGAGGTAGCGTCTTGTTTTCTTTCTGGGCATCAATCTAACTTCACTCTGTGTGCACGTTTCTAAGAGTTGATGGGAACTATTGTTATTAAAATGATAGCACTCGCTGTAATTTTAATTAAAAAAATTATAGCACTCGCATGTTGTCGCGACAGTAAGTAGATCCCTTCACGAAGGTTTCAGTGAGGAATAATAGCAAATCTGTAGTATTTGCAAATAGATTTCATCACGCGGGAGCGAATATTTTCTTATCGATTCTTGCCAAAAATGCTCGTTTCTGTATTCAGTTTGTTTGTGGGTGGGTTAGGATTTCACAATTTATGAAAACGTGCGCAGAATACACTTCTCCCCATACGCCGTCACACGCAGTTTTAAGTTACCTTTAATATTTTACGTTACAAAATTAAAAAATAAACAATTAAATAAATAATTTAATTAAATCAAACAAACGGGCCACGTAACGTGCGCGATCTCTCATTCCCCTTACTTGCCGTATACTCTCCCGTTTCACACACACACGTACTCCTACATGCACCAAACTGCCATACACACCTGGAGACCACTGGAGAGCTTAAGCCGTGTTCCGACTGGGGCGGTGCCCCTTTGGGATAGATACCTGGAGGAAGATATTCCCTCGAACAAGACGTGTAGGTTAGCGCCGGGTCTCACCACTCGCCAAGAAGAACAGCAACATCTCCCGGGTTGAAATATACATCACACCAAAGAGACTAATGATCAAAGTAGTTGACCTGCTTGGAAACATTAATCAATCGAATCTAAACACTTTTCTTGTGCAGGAACGTCTGAGATGGCACGGTGCAACTGTTCCCCTGCATCGTCTCTAACCGAGCGGTTTAGTTTTTTTGGAGACGGATTTTCGACACCAGATATATACCTAGGCATTCACTTGCTCTCTGGAGGAGAATTGAAGAGGCCGGCTCCTCTAATCGGTAGTCTTCCGCGATTTCTCCAATCAACACCAGGCGAATGTCGGAGCAGTATCCTAACAAACGGGTCACGGACCACGCGCGATATTTCCTTCCTCTTCCTTGTCTTATTTTCACCCCTTACAAACATTTACATCCACCACACTACCACACAAGTCGAGAGAACAGTCGGGATCGTGTCGCTTGTCCAGATTGCGGACGTGCCCCGCGGGTGGGAGATACCTGGTTGAGGGAAACTCCATACACAAGCCTATATGTAGGTCGGCGCCGCATCTCGCCATCCAGGAGGGATGATCACCGCCAACTCGCGCAATAAAAACGTTTACTATACCTATGGGACTAATGACCTTAGCAGTTGTCGCACCCGTAAACACGAATCAATCAAGCAATGTTGTGCATCATCGCTATGTTTGGGGACCACTGATCAGCAAAAATTCGCTATCGAAAACCTCCTCCTGCCTTTTGGCCAGATAGAATCGCCGTTCTCACCCTCGCAGGGCGACTGCAGGCGCAGCCGCAGCGGCCCGCAGCTCTCGCAACGGAGATCCACGGCGGCGCGGCGGCGCTCCGGAGAGGGGGCGAGCAGGCGGAGCGGCGAGGGGGGCGGCGGGGGCGGGGGCAGGCGCGGGGGATGAGGGGGAGGCAAGGGAAGGAGACGCGGATGCTTCGAAGCAGCGCCACGCCGTCTGACCAGCTCGCGCGCGCACCCGCCCAACGCCCGCCGCCCGCGGCCCGCCGCGCGCCGCCCGCCCTCCCGCTGCCCGCTGCCCGCCGCCCGCTGCCCGTCGCCCGTTCCCCGCCGCCCTCCGCCCGTTCCCCACCACCCGCTGCCCACCGCCCGCCTCCCCTCGCCGGCTGCCCGCCGCCGGCCACGACGCTGCGCTGCGGCAGCCATCTTGCGATGAGAGCGTCCGCCTCGCCTCTCGGCCAGCTGGACTCGTCCCGCCGCCGCTGCGCGCTGCCGCTGGACCACTCGGAAGTGGGCGCTTTTTCCTTCTGTTCAAACGGCCTCACGATCGAATGCACTTGTCGGGCTCGTAAACCACTGATCGCACGGCACGACTCCTTTCGGAATTCAATGGCTTCTTTCGACGAAGGTTTGGAATTGCTACCAATTGGGGTGCTACTGATGAACATGTTGGCTTCATATTCATGCGCATGACATTCAGTTATTATACAAAATTGCGCCACAAGTACTTCTCGGAAGAGCGGCTGTATCTTTAGTGTCATGATTAATTTTGTAAGTTATTTTTATTTGTTAATTTATAGTTATTTACTTTGTATTCAATTGAGATACTGAAATATTTTCGTTACTTTAGAAATTTTGTAAAAACTTATCTTAATCTTAATAAGTGAAAAAAAAAATCTTAATAAGTGCCATCGTCTTATAGGAGGGAACTCTATTCCAATGATTCCCCCTTCCTTAGATACACCACTGATTATACATATTCCTGAAAATTTGTCGAGTCTAAGTCACGATCACTCCCAAATCTGAGAAAACGTTTAAGCTCCCAGTTAACGATTGAATGGAAATGCAGTTACTTAATAGTAGTTACTTAATTTATACTTGAGAACTGCGGTTATTCTCATTTTTCAGGGAGAAATTGTAATCTAGTTATAACCGTCAAGTAATAAACGTCTAGTAATAAACAATCTCTTGCCTTAGTCATGTAATTACTTAATCTCAGGCTTACGAATTTCGAACAGAATTAGCTAACTTGTGGTTCAGCGTATTCGGCAATCTTACACGACGAAACCCACGGTATTTTTTCAAGATATTGGGTTCGTTTTTTTTCAAGGTTCTGGATAAAATACTATGTTAGTCGAAATATTTATATCATTTTTCAAAGCATATGATCTGTCCGCTGTATTTCTGGCTTGGTATATTCCAAATTGAGCATAACATTACATTTATCTCGTGAGCTTTAAATAGCAGCCCGAAGCTTTGTTTCTTTGTTAGTTTTTTTTCAAACCGTGTGTTCATTTTACAAAATCAAACCGTTTCTAATTCACATTGATCAATTTACAACTTGCGATCAAATATTAATACTTAATTTGGAAGCATATTTCTTATGTTTAATTTGCGTATACCAAGTAAACCAGAGCATAATCAACACAATGGCCGAAATTAATTATTACATTAGGGTTCGAGGTGCTGGAAGTGGTTAAATGAAAATAATTGAGGAGTTCCGTTGTAAATAAAAATACGTGGCATTTCACATTTCCTACAAAAATGCAATGTTATACTATTGTTTACACGAAACGAACTATATACAAATTAATTAAGTTTGTCATTTTTCCGTAGTTCTTGAATTCACTCGGTAGATAGAGATCAATACTCACTATTATTAATTAAGGAAAAGGTGTTGTCAGGTATCAATATATTTTTAATCTTAAAATCTTTTCGATCGCATGGCGATCATTGTCAGAGCAATCTGAAATTTTCTGACAAAATAAACATGATTATTGATTAGAATATATGAAATACCAATAATCATGTATATTTTGTCAGAAAGCTCTGTTGATGATTGCTGTGCTATCGAAAATACCTTAGGATTAAAAATATATTGATACCTCACAACACCTTTTCTAATTATTAGAAGGTATCAACCTCACTAGCGATATTATTAAGAAAAATACTCAGCAAATCTTTATTACTAATTTCCAATGCGCGCAGAAATTGAATGAAACCTAAGCAGCTTCCAACCATTTGCGAGTCGTCTGTGATTTCGTTAAATATTTAGGGATTCGGGAAAAATCCAGAAACAATGAATTTCACTGGAAAATCCATATATGTGATTGTGAAATTCCTGCTATTTTCTTTCTGCGCACACAGACTGAATTCTCATACGCAGTGCGTCACTGCTTATGATTGGAGACCGGAGTTTTATGTAATTATATATTTTTTGTCTTTCTTCGTACCGTTCTCAAAAGTTTAATCATGGCGAATTGTGGCCGTCCTAACACAATATCCAATTTTTTGTTACATATTTTATATATTTGGCACTATATTACATATTTTTCATATTTTGCTATTTTCTCTACATATTTTACATATTTTGCTATTTTCTCAACACACTTTCATTATTCTATCAATTTTCTTACATATTTTTATGAAAAGAGATATTTTCAAAAATTCAGCATTTGTTCTTCCATTATTACGGCGTGCTACTGCGTTCTCAACTCGAGGTACGCTACGTGAAGACGCGGTCGAATGTTCTCACAGTCCGGTGCGCCCGCTTCAGTTATATCAGTGGCGGGAAGTGCGCGCGTCAGCGACTGACATTTTCACCTTTAAGTGTGAAAAGTATCATTGACGTCGCGTTTGGCGACCTTTAACCTTAGTTTCCAAGAAACTTTGGCGACTGCCGTCGTGTAACACTCCGATTAAAAAGTTGCATGCTGCAGTGATTGTTGGCTGATTGTAGTTATCGCCAGTTTGTACGATGGCTTCTATTGCGTCTAGTCTGGCTGTAAACTGCATATCTGGACAGCAATTTGTGAAGCTTTTACTACTGTTGGGAAAGTTGTATGGTGCAAGAATGTATCAACTTGTGCTTTTTAAAAGTCTGTATTTTTTTTAAATGTGTATAGTAAATTTTTATAAATGTAAGTTGGTATTATGTAAATGTGCTTTATAATTAGAGTATTTTAATATTACATAGTATATCCGATATTACATATTTCTTACATATTCTTACTGTTTTCATTACATATTTATGTATATATTTTGACGTTTCATACTACATATTTTTCCGGTCTCTACTTAAGATAAAGATCACTCTACAGCAAGTCTCTATGGAATAGGCCGTCCCCCATTAAATATTTGCTATTCACGTGTTGCCTTATAGAACAGCAACTTATTTTTATATTCTTGGTATGTAAGGAACTTTTGTACTGAATAAACTCAGAGTAAAAAGTTAGTAGACACTTAATTATTCTCTCCGTTTTGGATCTGTGGAAACCGTGCAAACGAAGTTATCATCAATATGATACAAGAATCTTGGGAAAAAAAGTTCTTCCTTTATTTTCACAAGAAATGTCACAGAAATACACCAACACCTCGGTACTAATGAAAGCAAGGAACACTCAGTCACAATAGGGCACAAGAAGTATTTGGACACTAACTTTTTGTTACAAAACTTGTTTTAAAAATATTTTATAGGAATGTCCTTTGCATGTAGCATATCTCATATTTATTTCACGAATATTGTCACATTTGGACAAAAATACAGTTTTTCTTTTGTTCTAATGCTTACTTGAGATCCTGTTCGTTTGCAATGTTTTTGTTTACAGCGAGCTTCATAAATATTTAATAGAATTTAAAACTGGTGATGAGGTGTGTGCGCAGATTTTGGGTGTCTTGCTCAGTACCCAAACTTTTGTATCCACAGCGGAATGCTCAGTCATTATAGTGCTGAACCATATGGTCATTTCCCAAATGTGTTTTAACAGCACTAGCTCACAAATTTGGATTTATAATGGGAAAGTACATGAATTTATTCATTACTCATCTATAAACTGTAATTGCCCCACACCACTTACATTCAATCGTTCTCACATGAGCACCGAACCGCCGTAATGAACGGTGAGAATTGAAAAGTGGACAATTTGCTTTCGTGTGAAAAAGAACATTCCTCAACGCTATACCCTTCATAGAAGGCATTGTATCGATACGCATTGCGTACAGTGCTAGGCAAAACTCCCGCTACTCAGGAGGTCTGCCACCAAGACCGGTGCCCTTGTCCATTCACTGCGCGAGCAATGATTCCCTCATCTGTCAGGCTCAAGGCTTGAGGTTTGCACCGTTTGTTGTCTAATGGTTTCCTCTTCCAAAACGGTCTATAATGACATGTGCCGTTCATTTCTGAATACCAATCCGTCGAGATATCTCCCATATCGTTGTGCACAAATTGTATCAACGAATTACTCCTTTTCATTCTTCAACAGCAAATTCCCATGGAACAATTTCTCTATGGTGATACTATTTCTATAAAGCTGAGACAGGAACTGATTGCGAAGGGCGCGCGGGTGACGGTGGAGGAATATTGAAGAATGACGGAAGCCGCTTACTTCCCCATTTTCTGTATTGTGGAGTTTAGAACTTGCTCCGGCTGGGAGGGTGTCCCACTAGTGAGAGATACCTTCATGGGAAACCTCGCAAGCCGACGTGTAGGTCGGTCGGTCGGTACCGGTGTTACCCTCCAACGATGAAGAACACTACCACCTCCCGTGATAAAAATCACACACTACTTACGGGAGTAATGACCATCGCAGTTGGCGCGCCCGGAAACGTAATAATCCATCAACCAACCAACTATTCTACTGTGTTATAGCAATGTTCGTAAAAGTTGTTTGTGTTAAAATATTTAATTTATTGCAGTACGTTTTACTTGTGGTTCATAATTAGAGTGCGAGATTCAGTGCGCCAGGAAAGTCTCGCCGCACCGAGCCTGTCGAGAGACAAAAATTGAATTTATGATCGTAGCAATCATATCACTGGAAAACTGGTGAAGAGGACAATACTACCAGCATCTGTTATGATTGTGGTGAGTACGCAATTTATGTTTTCATTTGTTACAAGCTGCGGTTTGAGCTTGTAACAAATGAAAACAAAAGCTACAACATAATTAAATGATCAAGGTGTTGTCATTGCCAACAATGCTAGTCAAGCTAGTCAAAGCTAGTCACCAAAGGCTAGCGACCACCTTGACTAGCAACCAAAGCTAGCCAAGCTCCTTTGGTGAACCTTTGGTACAAGTTATCACTTAAATTCTCAAAGTACCAAGCATTGTTGGCAATGACAACATCTGTTATCATTTAATTTTATATGTCAACGACATTTCACCACCAAAACCAATACCAACATAATTTCTGATGCCAGCACTCTCACCAGCCATTGGTGCCACTGCGGAGAGACCTTACTTTCGCACTATACTTTTCGGAAAACAATCTACTATTGTTCTGCTCAGCAGCATTTCTGATGCTGCAGGTCACTAGTAATCTCGATTTCGTAACAGAATATCAGCAATTAATCTCGATTTCATTCAAAATGTCTGGTACCATTACGTGAATTTACAATTGCATATTCAGCTGAATTAACTATTGTGAAGAAATTCTCGTCGTTAGCATCTACAAGTGTGAAATTCCGGACGTGACCTCCACTGTAGTCCTCTTCGTTCTCTAGTTACAAAATTAACCGGTTTATATTGAATTTTAAGATTTTTATACCATCAGAAGTGGGAATTATGCGATTGCACTCTAGGGACTTGGAAAACATAATGTTCTTTCCTTTACAAATAACCAATTCTCATTATATGATCATTTTTATCTTCAAGAGTTTCCCATTAGTGCGAATTTGCACACAGGTGTTTTTAGATTAGAATAGATTACACTTATTCCTAATTCTGCAAATAAGTTTTAGTACGTGGTGGCAGAATACACTAACTTTACATTACAGATCTTAACAACTTTACAGAATATTCAAACTTTACAAAATAACATGAACATTTTATCGTGCAAGCTTTCATAACACTCCACCTCACTACACTTCACCGCACTGCGGATCGCTGAGTTCTAATGTCTTTCTTACACATTCGTTTCTCTCAACTTCTCCAACGCCACACTGCACATAAATAATAATAATAATAATAATTAATAATAATAATTTTAACAATAATAATAGTGATAATAGCAATAATAATAATAATAATAAGTGATAATGCAACTTACTTTACGTAGTAGTCTAGTAATTTAATAATGCAAAAGGTATTTGGAATATTTATATCAACTAAGAAACTAATTTATTTTTAAATTTACTCAGGCTTTGAGGAAAGGGTTCAAAGATTGTCAGGTAAACCGTTCCGATCTCCAATATTTTGATTAGCGAACCCAACATTCGTTTTCTGATTTCTTCTCTGAATTTTGTGCATGTGAACCGCTCTGCCGAAATACTGTATTTAAGTTTCCCTAACCGACTTTCAATTTCTTTCCGTGCTCGAAAGCCTGTGTTCGTTTTGTACATAGCATAGAGACGCGACTTTATTCTTCTTCCGAGTGACTCCCACACTCCTTTATTCTTAGTACTCCTGAAAGTAAATTTTGATGCTCTACACCGGACCCTTTCTAAATTTTCGTACTGCAAAATTCTGTATAGGTCCCGACTTATCATGCCTTACGGTAATATGGGTCGCAATAATGACATATATGCTAGTTGTTTGCCACACACAGTACTCGTTTTCAGTATCCGCATAACAAAAAATGCAAAGCTCTCTAGACTTTCCCTAAAACGAAACTTACTTGATTTTCCCAGCTAAATTTACAGTCTATTTGTATTCGAAAATATTTGCAAGACATGGGTCGAGGTATAACATTGTCCAATTTGTACGCGGGTTTGTTGTAACTTCGATCCATACCAAACGTAAAGGTCTGAACTGTTTATTTCCATGCCGTTTGTTTCCGCCCAGATGTGTAGTTTGTCTAAGTCTCGCTGCAAAATATCCTCGTTCTTTGAGTTGATGATCCTATAAATTACACAGTCATCTGCAAAGAGTCGTACATTTGAAGCTAAATTTTTCGGCAATTTATTCACGATGGCAACAAACATGAGTGGTCCAATGACCCTGACGTGACATTTAACAAGGTTGGTAAGTAACTTCCGATTCGAACCTTCTGCTTTCTGTCACGAAGTAGTTCTTTTTTCCATGCTACCACTCTAGTGTATACACCCGAATCTATTAATTTCTTTATAAGACGATCGTGAGGAACAACACTGTGTGGAACAACATTCATTGCAATATTAATATTGCCTTATAAGTAATTTATTTTTCCGTAGTTTTTCTCCGATCAATACCGGGTGAATGCCGGAGCAGTACTCTACCAACGGGCCACGGACCACGCGCGATCTTCCTTCTGATTCGTTGTCCTATCCTACTCCTTACTTACACCCATTTACTCTAACATGCATTACACTACCACACATGCCAGAACCCCGGTCAGGAGCTTAGAGCTTATCCCAGCCGGGGAGATGCCCCGCTGGTGAAAGATACCTGGTTGGGGAAAGCCCCTCTAGTCGACGGTAGATCGGCGCCGGATCTCGCCATTCAGCGGGGCAACATCACCGCCATCTCACGAGCAAAACATGCACTGCCCTTACAGGACTAATGAACATAGCCATTGCCGTGGCCCGAATCACTAGTAATCAATCAATGATTTCAATAACCTCTAAGCTGTTGATCATCCAAGCAAATTAACGTGGTTCCCTGTTTAAAAACTTATTCGCGTATCTTTGTGAGAGAAGGTCACGAAGAAGGAAGATGTTGATACTCTATGTCACTGCGCGAAGGTCAACCATTTATTTGGAACTTAATCTTCTACAGTTAGAAATAACCGAAACGTCTCTCCAAAGGATAATGAATAATAAAAAGTCTCATAAATTATTTTAATTAAGCCTTACAAAAAGCATTGTTGAATTCTTTCGACATACTTTTCAGATTAATTTCTACATCTACATTGGTGTATAACAGACGGTTTTCTAATTATCGTTTGACAAATATTTGAATAAAGGATTTAATTTATGTATTCACTAAGGCATTGTACTATAAAATTGCCTATTGTTTGTTCAAACAGAAAGAATATTATACAGATGAAAAACCAATAAAATTAACGTCTTCCAACGTCGCATACACTCCAGTGGTAGACAATTAGACTTAAACAAGCTTAATACAAGAATGAATGTTGCCACTTAAAATTCCTTGGAAGAAGATAATTAATTATGTCGCTCTGACGAAAGAACGTTCGGATGGTATTTTACGCAGAAGTAACTGACAAATGAACTGGAACGCTTGTAATGAAGTTCTCCGAGTTTGTAAATGTCTCGAAGGCGAAATGTGAGATGCAAGGCAGAAGACAGTATACTGATTTTTGCATGAACTGTTGATTGCTATAACTTTAAACTGCATTTAAGAATGCAGATATGAGGGGTAAAGAGCTCACACCAATTACATTTCTTTCTATTTCTATTGTTGGTTTCCGCGAAAGAACGTAATTGTTTGAAGCGCCATCAATCACCCTAATTTACGATCACATTGTGTGTAAAATGAGGATGAAGAAAAAGTTGTTTGTGTTTCACCGCAACTCCAATTTATTTATTCCTATATTTGTGTAGAAATTAACAATGGTTCAATTTTTATAAATTTCTTTGAGTTCTTTAAATTCAATAATAATTTTAAAATAGTTCCCATATCATACATCTGAGTGGTTGTTGCATGTATGACGAATTTCAGGTAATATTTTTTACTTTCCCGTATACGTACGCATATACGGAGTAATAAACGTAGTATCGGGAAAGTTATGTAATGCTGCGGAAAATCGATTTCGAGATTTTAACGAAAATACACGTTTTGGGGTCCCCTGACATTGAAAAAGTGTTTTTTTAAACGTCCTTCCGTCTGCCTGTCCGTCCGTCTGTCCATCCGTCTGTCCGTCTGCCCGTCTGTCCGTCTGTCCGTCTGTCCGTCTGTTCGTCTGTTCGTCTGTCCGTCTGTCCGTCTGTCCGTCTGTCCGTCTGTCCGTCCGTCCGTCTGTCCGTCCGTCTGTCCGTCCGTCCGTCTGTCTGTCCGTCCGTCTGTCTGTCCGTCCGTCTGTCCGTCTGTCCGTCCGTCTGTCCTTCCATCCGTCTGTCCGTCAGTCTGTGAACAACACCAGCGCCTAAACCATACGTGAGATTTCTTCCAAAATGGATATTCCCCCGTTGATCTGCGTCCACTCGAGGCGTCGAGATTTTGAAAAACTTTCTTTAGAATTTGGAGGTACTTTACATGAAGACCCCCGGACATTTTCAAAATTTTCTCAAAAGCGGCTCCAAATTTTTTCTTTAACCTTCCAGCGAGCGCGCGTAAAATGTTCACACCAGCAGGCGCGTGTCGTAAATTTTACGACATTCAATGACTCTTGAAAAAATCAATGAAATTGTAGAACAATGGAATTTTATGTCGCATTATAATATCTAAGAATGGTATTTACTACCAAAAATCATATCCGTTGATAAACGTTCCTATTTAATATCAAAAAGATCTTGTTCTGATCGAGTATCGTTCTGATGCTCGTCTATATCTTCAACATTCGTTTACTGTCACTGTCACTATCCAATTAATGGTCTTCCTCCGATCAGACAGCTCTTGAAGAATATTCTGATTTTCGTTCGCATGAATTCTTTATCTGGACATTTTACAGAAAATTTCGATGAGGCCACATTATTATACAATATTTTAGAACAACAGCCGGCGCGCAGCGTAAAGTTTACGTCACTATGCACTTATCCCGAATAGAGCGTTACAAAAACTGAATATAGCGTGCAAACTAAACAGTGACTGCTGGAATGCATAACTAAAGATACCTGCAAGGAATACCAAGAACGCAGAAGTCTTTGACAACAATGAGTTGACAGCAAAACAAAAAAATCTGCTATTGTAAAATTTACAGCGCGCCCGCTGGAAGATTAAATTTCTTGTAAGAATGGAGTAAAATACACTTACAAAGGTGGAATAGTTCCCATTTTCACGGTTAACTCTGAATTTTCGAAAATTGCAAAAGTTACAAATTTTTTGGCGTCTTCCTAGAACTACGTAATTGAAGATAGAGATTTTTCCTTCAAATAAAATTTGTTATAAAAAGTACGTTCTTTCATTAAGGTCATATACATTTTGTTGAAAATTTTAGTAGTTTTTGCGCAATATTACACGCAATATTTGACATTTTAAAAAAATTACAAAAGCCAGATTTTCTCAAAAACTGCTCCAAAGTTTTTTCTTTAAACTGTTTGTAGGGATAATGATAAATGTGCTCTATGAGATGACATTAACATCATATTGCTCTATTCTTTTGTTTTTTCAAAAATTACAAAAATGTAATTTTTTGACTTGTCTCTCACGTCGTTAATATTTACATTAGCGGCGATTTGTTCTTATTATTATATTAATGAGTACATGTGCTTTAAATAATGTCAAATAGTTTTTTTTTAAATTTGCTTATTTTAAGTCGCATCAACAGCTATGGTTATTAGCGACTACCAATTTGTACAATACATAATATTTTCTTTAGTTATAAAAACAATGATAATTGATGATACACAATGACAATGATAATAACACAATGACAAAATACTCTCACAATGACAATGATAAATAAACAGGAAATAATAAACAGAAACAATAAACAGAAACAGAAACAACAAACAATAAATAAACAGAAAAATGATACAGAAAAATTTAACAGTTTTGAATCATATTTAAAAGGATTATATGTCATTTAGGAAATTACAAGATTTGCAGAAATGTAGTATTTTTTTTTATAATCCTCGGATGTTAGGATTAGTTCTTCATCATGTTCATCAATATTCTGCTCGCGTCTGTTGTCCTGAAATAGATTACAGTAGTATAGCAAATGATGGATGTTGAGAGAGGTATTGCAGGGCACACAGATGGGAGGGGGATCTCTGGTTAGAAGATGCTTGTGACTAAAATTACAATGACCAGCTCTTATTCGTGATAAGATCACCTGTTCTTGTTTAGAAAAGTCTTTGGAGGTTTTCAAGGAGTAAAAATTTCGAATTTTTTTGTGCAAATTGCTAGACTTGAATGTTCTCCAGTAGTTGTCCCATATCTTCTGCATTTTCTTTATGGAGTGTGCCCACAGATCAGTCCATATGTGGGAAGTTGCTAAAACTCTTCCGATTTCTGGAGGTGTCATCTCTTCCTCAACGCTTATTATGTCATCTTCAGGTATCTCTTTGTAATGTCAAATAATGTTTCTCGAAAATTGAATAGTTTTCTGTGAAAACTATCTCAAAAGTCCGTATTTTCAGATACGTTCAAACGCCATTTCCTCAAAAATGGCTTCAAATTTTTGGTTCAAACTTTTCGAATGGATAGTGCTAATTTCACTCTTTAATATAGCGTTAATTTCATTTTGGAGTTATCTCATACAGTTAAAATGCACATTTCCAGCAATTCGTAAACACTATTGAATTTGTTAGTGTAAGTGCTTCAAATTACTTCAAATGAAGTTTTTCGAAAACTCAAAAATTTTCTGTGGAAAAGAGCTTCAAATTTCGCATTTACAGTAGCACTTAAACGCCATTTTCTTGAAAACTACCCCAAATTGTTCAACAAAAATTGCCATTTAGAACAAGGTTTAACTGTTTTTTTAATATTCTTAAAATAATATTTTTGTTCTACTATTAAGAAACCGAAAAATTAAGAAAATGTCAAAAAAATGTAGTTTGGGCGGAGATAGATGGCAGAGAAAATCAAGTCTTAGAATAAATCTGAATCTACTTAAAATGTGTTATGACCCTTCAATACGTACTGATAAAATTATTCCGGCAAATAAACCAGACATTCTACTGCATAACGTATAGGGAAAGGAAGCATTCAGCAGGCATTCAAAGACTTCCGTGATTCCTGCCCATGAAACAGAATAACATTAATTTTTGCGTACATAGTGTTGCATTCACAATTCGTTAATATAAAGAATTATAAGAGAAGAGCTAGGGCAGTGAATGAATGGCTCAGTGTCCATGTGTTGTACCAGAATGAGAGTGGCGGGTTCGATTCCGAGTCTGGATTGAAACGGGACTGGGTTTTATCCCACACAAATTTTAATAATACCAATATTGATACTTATTTCCTCACTTTGCCCCACGTTGGGCATGCTACTGAAATGGGCCTTGGGTTTTCGTTATTATATTATTCATTATATTCACCTCTACATTAGGCGTGCCATAGAAAAATTCTTAATTTCCTTATTATTCACAATCAGCATGAGCACGTGACGTAAAACCCTGAAATTTGTAAGGTAGTGGGGTGCAAAGCCGCCTCTGCAGGATATGGTATTTATCATTTATTGCAGGATATTCCTATGTAGCATGCCCCCTTCGACATCCCAAATAAATAAGAAAAAAACAACAAAATTTTCAAATATCAAAGCCACTGTCAATAGGTGCATTGGAGTTTATTCATAAAATTTACTTGGAGTCGTGGCCGCCTCTAGCTGCTAACATTGCTAACATAACACATACAATATGAATACCCTTGAAAAACATGAAAACAAAAACACAAAACATAACTATTTATTTCACACTCACACATAACATTCAGAAATACTCACTGACACAAGCGCGCATTTTCTTTTGTCATGGCCATGTTACATTTACTTTAAAAATTCTATTTTTTTCTTTTTTCAAAAACATAACTTGGCCTTCTTACAAGAGTTGATGACGACAGCTAATCAAAAGTCAGAATTAAAGCATTTCCCTTTTGAAGTCTCGGCAACTCTGGGCGCGAACCATCAGCATTCCAGCCAGCTTCAATTATCTTGTTCTCCACACCACCATAATTGTCAATGATTTCCATAGATATGGATCTCCATTTGTCTCCTTCAATATGCACTAAGGAATTCCATTCGACTAGACCTCGACACGTTCTGTCTCCAACCGAGTCGCAATGCCTTCTGTTTAACTTCCTTCATCCACCCCGAAAGTTCGGAAAACAAAAACTGTCTCTTCCCGTCTTTTGTTATATGTATTGTTTTATGACGAAAATTATGTTTTCCTCGTTACTCCAATTTGCGTTTACTCAAATTTGCTATGTAAATTAATTATACATTTTTTCTAAACGTCCCATCTCTTTAAATGCTGTAAAACTGTTTTTTATTTCGTTATTTTTATTTTAACTTATACCATTATTTACGTAAGGTGTAGGCCATTCACTTGTCTTATGGCACCAAAACAAAAAAAATATTATAGTTTTGTTACTAGTTTATTCTTTAACCTACCGCTCATTAGTATCTCATAATTTTAAATATCCTTGTTTATTTATCGTTGCCTGCTCAAATTGTACTAGTCTTACAATGGTGGCGTAATAAATATACGAAATGTTCTTACGCCTCCGCGCCGTCATTTGTCACTATGAAGAATGTCGTATTTTTCTTTAATAAAATAATATAAATATGAGTTTTACATGTCCATGTGAAATGTTAAGGGATATATATTTTTATCCATTCTACTTAGCCATAAAATCCACTACATTACATCCTACATCTCTTTTCTGAATAATGTATAAAGCAGCCAAAATTCGCTTTCGCGAACAAGGCGAATATTTGAATTCTGGAGAAATTACAAAATACGATCTCTTGTATATGAAATTAAAATATGCATAATGCAGTGTGGAGATAAAACTAATACATCGTAAACCTGCATCGCGCGGGTCTGTTTCGAGAAATTTGATGAATTTGAAACGCAGTGCGCTTGCCACTAAGCTTCGCGCCCAGACATAAGGTCAAATGTGAGTAGCGCAAGTAGTGTCATTCTGGTAACTTCAGCGAAGAGTGACAAAACGGATATGAGCCATTCCACGTCAAATCGCACAAAAAAGACCAAAATTTGACCTTCATATTTTTATTTATTTTCTAATTTTTTCTATTTGTTATATGTATCAAATAAGTGGACATGTGTATTTTTTTTTCTAACTTTATTATTTTCGGAAATATTGTATAATGAAATTTGCTAAAAATGACGCGCATCACTAACTTAAAAATATCATATATTTGAATACACCAATTATAGAAATTCCGTTCAAAGTCCATTCGAAACTTAAAAACATGTTTAATTTTTAAGATTTTGCAAAATATTAAATTTTTTGAATTCAATTCAAAATATTCAATTTTTTTAAAGCTGAAATTTTGAAAATTAAATATTTTTGTGAACTCGATGCGCTAAAAATTTTAAAAAAATATTTATAAACACACTAGAGTATTGATAATAAGTCCAGAAAAAATCAAAGTGGGATCTCAGTAACTTTAAAAGATATTAATATTTTACGAACCAGTGTGTAATAGATTGCTGCAATAGACACGTTTTTTGCGTTACTGGTCGTCGGTTTGTTTGGATGAAGCAGTAATTTAAGTACTTCTTGAGGTGGTGAAACTTCATGATTGAATTTATAAATAATAATATTTATGTGTATTAATATATATAAATAATATTAATGTATGTATAAATAATTAATAAATTTATAAACAATTAAATGACGGATTCTTGAATCAGGTTTTGACTGACATTTTGAAATTTCCGGGTCCCTCACAACTCACTTTAAATACAAGTACTTGCATACCATAAAATTCCTGAACTTTCGTCACAATGCACAGTTTCAATGCCTTATCGAATTTACTTCAGTTCTGGACAAAATTCCATTTTCTTCAGCCAAAGTTTTAGACACTTTTATAATGCATTCGATTGCTGCAAAAAGTCGTTTAATTTTATTGTATGCCCAACTTTCAAAAATTGTCAAAATTTAATTTTTCAACGTCATGTCATCTGTTGAGTGAAAGTAATCGATAAGTTACTAAATAGTATCTTTGTCTGATTTTTCGATGGACGTCGAAGGATCTTCAATGTGAAAAAATGTATCTGTGTTGGCACTTTGTACTTTTTAAAATTTCTCATGGGGATGCCATTTTGTTCCAATTTTCTTTTCGTGGCGGAGGTTTCTCCTATTGCAATTAACTCATGTTTATCTTCTCTTTATCCATTTCGCAGACACTTGACGAACTATCTGAAGAGCTTAAATTGTGACTTCCTTGATTTCCACTTTTTTCACTGGACGTTCCGCTACTTTCGTTAATGCAACGGGAGCCACTGATCTCGACGCTATCTTCATTAAGAAATGGCTGTTTTGGAAGCCGATTCCCTTTCTTCCGAAATGAATCACAAATTCGCCAATCTCATGACTCCTGTAAATTCACCAGCAAATCGTAGTTTACGCGTCTTGGAGATGATCCGATTGGGAAGATAGATCCCGAAAATAGCGTTGGCTAAGCGACCGCAACCATTCACCACGACCTAGTTCGTGGTAACGTCCAATATCCCTGCTGCAATAACTCAGAAATTTATGAAAGGTATAGGCGCATAGTTCATAAGGGCAACAAAATGCAGAATTGTTACATATTACACGGCGCTCGGATTTCACAGACCACCCTAACGCGCTGCTCGTTTATGTCATAAAAACGTTTTTCTTACATTATACCTTAAAAAAAATTAAAACAAGTTGATAATATAAACATTATATATTATGCAATAAAACAGTAAAATTTGTAAATTCGTCCAGTAAAATCCCCAAATGCGCAATTTTCCGGCACGATTAACTAAAACGTGCAATATCGTGTAGTTACCCCCAAAACGTGCGACTTCATGATTCAAAGTTCTGTCAAGGTTTCATCTAATTTCATGATAGCAAAGATGCAGTTACACGGGAATATGGTCTGTACTTATGATCTTTTCTAACGATCAATAACGTCACGATTATTCAATCAAATTGTGACCAAGACAAAAATAATTAATAACTCGGTCGGGCTGAGGATATCAACTGATGCCACTGACTGGGAGGTCCTAGGGCTCGAGTCCCAACGGTGCGATGGTAAAATTGTCAACCCTAGGTCGATTTTTACATCGTTTCTCCGATCAACACCAAGCGAATGCCGTACTCTAACCAAACGGTCCACGGATCGCGCCTTCCTCTTCCTTGTCCTTTCCTCTCCCCTTACTTACACAGGCACTACATGCACTACACTACCGCACATGTCGGGAGATCAGTTGGGAGCTTAGAGCTTTTCACGGCTAGGTCGTACCCCGCCGGGAATATACCTCTATAAGGAAACTCCCGTATGCGCTGGATCTCACCACCCTATAGGAGAGAGAACACTGCGTCCAAAATATTTGAAAATAAGATGAATAGAGGTTCTCTGTGTGGAAACTCAATTTTTGTGTTTCTCACTGATGAAATGTAATTAGAAATTAAACGCATTTTAAAGTTTCGTGTAAAGTATGTGTAAGGTATTCAAAAGTTAGTTTTTCTGTATTTTCTTTACCTTTTTTGTCTTCTTTTTTGAATTTTTTACTTATTTGGATTGTCGCCAGAGCAGTGTTCTGGTCAATTTTTACCCCCACGTGACTTTTTCTTGCATTTTCAATGTCTGACTCCATTTACATCTACACAGGTTACACGAAATTCCATTCTAGATTTTTCGATGGCGATTTGCGAGTCGCGCAGAACGAGTTCTAAGATTGATCATTCTTTACATACGAACAGTCAAGTAGCTTCCTCTCCTTATGTCGCCAACGATGAAAAAAAAAGCTGTTCCAGACGTAAATAAATCTTTGGATGTTGAAGCAGCTCGCGTGCAACGCGCCGGGGAGAGCATTCCATCGGAATGTTGGAATGTCCCCCAGCGCGTGGCTGGTCGGCGGAGGGGAGAGGGGCCGGGAAAGAACGAGGAGGTGAGGAGGAGGAGAGGGACGAGGAGGTGGAGGTCGAAAGCCGGCGGCGAGCACCCCGACCAGCCCAGCCAGTCTGGGAATTGCATCTCGCACTCCTGGAATACGTGGAGTACTCAGTACCGCTAGGTCGAAGCTCTCTCTTCGTAAAAGTCGCCATCATGCGCGGATTTACGGAAAGAAAGGTCGCGGGGAACGTGACCCGACGAAAAATAAGTATAATTAGAAAGAAATTTAATTGTAGATCTAAAAAGCCACGATTTTAAACAGCCGTACTTTTGCTGCGGGTAACAATGCCGGAACATAAGAAAGCACAAAAATATTTCATATCACTAAAATAAACTGTTTCATATGAATAACTGATTTTGCATTTTTATTCCAAAATAATTAAAATTCTGCATTAGATTTGAACATTTCTAAATATTCAATAAGCAATGAAAAATATGTTAATATGTCGAGGGAAAACTTGTACCCCTTTTTTGACACATTGCATGCACGGAAGAGTGTGAGATTTGGCGTTATTAAAATTTATATAGAGGAGGAATGCAGAAAGCAATATTTTATAAATAATATGTGTTACAATTACATCTAATTAAATAATGTAGGGTGCATATTCAACCTGCAACCCGCAACACTGTACAACATACTACAATTGTTCATCGTACACAACTCGAAAGTGATGGGTTTTAGAGCCTTCAAACCTGTGTTTTGTTTTCTATGCCCTAATCTACAAAATGAGACATTTTTAGACGTCGTATTCCAAGTTTAACATTTAAGAGAAAAATACTTTACTCCATTTGTGTAAGTGAAAAGCATATAATAGTAATAATAATTTTCGCACGTGAATGATATTAGATTTTACGAAAGTTCGTGATGTTATTTTTCCACTTAACGTTACATCGCCCATCAACGACGGTGATAGAGACAGTTTATTTGACTTTCGAAGGAATTTGTTCTGTTGGCGGTTGAGGTCACGAGACCACTTTTCGTTTTATTTGTCAGCGATGCAGGAGGGGCGAGAAGCCCAGTGTTTTCCCTGCTTTCATAGACTGTTTTCATAGATAGGTTTTCGTAGATTTTCAACATTCAAATACATTGCATAGAATAGGCAAACAGCAGACGGTAATGTATTTGTCCACCCTCGCAGATGACGTAATAGAACAAATCGTTAATTACAAAATGCAAAAATTATACGTAGACTCAAGGATGTTTTGTGTTGCCTCTATGATTTGTGAGGAATCGATGGATGGGTTGTGTATCCTTCAAGTTTGAGATTACAAATACAACACCATTTCGCTCGCACTGGCACGTCGCTAAGGTATTGTCTTTCGCCATGTACTCGCGGAGGTGAGTCAATTCTGTCTCGTTCGTTACAATAAGGCATATGAACCGAAATTTCAAACAATTATATCGGTTGAGGTGCCTCATGGTATCAACTGATATCACTGCAATACGTCTGTCCCAGAAGTCCCAGAGTTCGAATCCCGACGATGGTAGGATTTTCGACACTAACTACCTAGGTAGGTCAAATTCAGCTATCTGGAGGAGAATTGTGGCGGTCAGCTGCTCTGATCGGTAGTTTTCCCTGGTTTGTCCCATCAATACTAGACGAATACTGGAGCAGGATCCTAGCAAACGGAGCACGAGACGCATGAGATCCTTCCTGCCTTCCTTTTCCTTGTCATATCGTCATCCCTTACGTGCACACTTACATTACACTTCCACGCACTACATTACTATACATGTTGAGAGTAGTGGGGAGCTTAGAAATTGTTCCGGCTGGAGGGGTATCCCGCTGATGGGAGTGGCGTAGTTAGTACCTCACAACCCCACAAGCCGATTCTCGTCATGAAGCCGGGCATGAACATCTCCCGTGATAAAACATTCACTACCATTAAGAAACTAATGTCCAGGACAGTTTACGCGCACAGGAACGCGAAATAATTAACGAAATAAGATTAGAGAATATTAGAGACTAGTCTTGAGAATATAAGTAATGATATCGTGTAATCTATTGTACTTGTTCTGCGGTTGGTGTTACATCAACGGTTTCAAGTCGCAAAAATGCTGCTTTGCTGCCTAAAATGAGTCAGAAAATGATATATGAGAGTATTAAAGCGCATATAGGTAGGCTCTTTTCAATACGGGTGTGAATTTTTATTCAACATCTTTAAAAATATTAATGGTGCCGGAAGGTTTGTCGACGTGACCAGTGAGTTGGATGCCCACAAAAAAACTTTGACCAAATGGAACACAGTCATCATTATAGGAGGCCAGAACAGGCAGTCACATTACATTGGGCGGTCACATTGCATATGTTGACAACTACAATGTGTCATCCAAAACACGAACATCATAGTCTCGAATTTGCCTTTCTTGCCCAACAAACCAACACTGTGGAAAGCAATTGAAACTGTATCTGAGTATAAATTCTGAACTGTTTTAGCTGAAATTTCCCTCAGAAAAACACTTCACCCAAACCTTGCCGAAAAACATATACTCGACTTGTAGCGAGATTGCAAAAGCCATCCTTTCACATCCTCAGTAGTATCCTGACCAAGACACACCCCATCAATATCTCCTAGCGTTCGTCCATCGTCCAGATCTTGCGGGGACCCACTTACCTTTTCCTTTGGACGTTATCCTTCCTATTATTTTTTCATTTTCACTTTTCGCCCCGCATACCTCACCTCCTGTCACTGCTGGGACACGATACTTCCTTCGACCAGGCAATCAAGGCAAAAATGAGATAAATAAGTAGCATCTACAGTTATATGCAGCAGAAAAATATCGTTGTAGATACATGCGAAAGATTCGCAAAATGCCTCATGTTTCATCTCTTTCGAATAAAATTGAATTTATCGAGGCAGCATTATAGAGAAATCTAATTGAGATATTTTTATTTACAAAACATTGGGCACCTCAAAATGATCTAAACACACTCCAATTTTTTTTATCTTGCAGGATCCAATTAGCGAGGGAATTAAATAAGGCGTACAAAGGTTCCTGAATTAACGTTAGAGATGATATTGATTCTAACTTCTTGTCAGGATTCGATCTATTCAGTTGATATTTTGAAGTTAATATTCGTACATCTTACTATGAGTGTAATTATCATACATTGCATCTATAGACCTCTAACCTAGCGAGATATAGATTACATTACATTCTGAGAAAATCTAAAGATACCTCTGAACAAAATTAGTAATCGCTCTTTTGAATCCATTGTAGAGGATATTTCAACTTGAATAATCTGAGCGAATCTCGTGAAAAGATCAATTTCTAAATTTAATTCAATCTCTTAACTTAGATATTTCAGTGAATGTATCTATACGGACTACAGTTAATAAAAAAAGTAATAAATCAAACCATAATTAACAAAACCAGAACTAGATATGAAATATTTACGAATGGTCTAGGTTACAGTGGTCGCGATACATAAATTATAACTATTACTCTGTATTACACAGTAACTTGAAGAGTGACTCATTAAAGAGAAAACGCACTTGTAGATTACATTTCTGATTTGCAGAAAGCACTGAAAGCACAAAATTCAACATCATACTTTTCTCAAAAGCTTTTTGACACAATGTTTCCGAAATGTATACATCCGTTCACTCACATTTTCATTGTTTCATTCTTAATGCACAGGAATATTTGCAGATATTTTCGAAACAGCAAGAATTAAGAGATTATTTATATACAAATGGAATCTGAACTCGAGAAAAACGAAGAGTTTTCAGATCAATATTAGAGTTTTCAAACAAGTTGATTTAGGAAAGCAAAATCTACGGAAATGGCCTTTTTTTTCTTTTCTTAAAGATGTTGCTTCATCAATGGATCAAAATGAAATGCATGAAGTGCAATGAAGTGTATTGAAATATTTTAAGGTTTTTACGAAAGCTTTTGACATCACTGACAATGGCATTTTGCTTTCAAAATTATCTTCATATGGAAATCTTAGAATTGCCCTAGATTTGATATCATGGTCTTAAACATTGATTGCAAAATATGAAATATAGCTATCCTTTGCCAATTGAACATGGGGTCCCGCTAGGTCTCATGTTAAGCCCTACTCTCTTCCTTTTACAGGTAAAACGATATGCTCTCGTCCATTAGAAACGGAAGAACAGCTCTGCCTGTTGATTCAAATATTGTTTGCAAAAAAGAAACAATAATTAATATGATTTGAGGGGTTTTAATTAGTTTTGTAACAAATTAAATATAAATAATTAACAGTAATCAAGATAAATTTATTTATTAAACGAAGGAAAACGATTTCAATGTAGTTTTCCATTTCCAACAGGCAGTCACATGCGACACTGAAGTTATATAACGAACAATATGCGATTGACTGAAGTTATAGCAACAAAATTTGTGAGTCTCTCTATTCAGCCTCCCATCAAATACGATATCCTTTTAAATGAAAAATAATTAAGTGTACACAATCGAAATTCCTTTAAATTCAGTGCGCCTTCATGCATCTCGTTGCGTGTACATATGTTTGTACTACGTACCCGGGTAAGATAAGGCATTGTATAATGGAGAAGCAAATCCAAGTATCTACACTTTTAGACTGCAGAAACAAAATTGTACAAATAATGGGCATATGCCATCCACGTGATTCTTGCACCCCTCTGAAATCTTTATAATTACAACACAAGCCACAGGAATCATATAGATCAGGTGTCAGTATCAACCGCTCCAGAAACTCACATATAAAAGGCACAAGACATCCACATATAAAACACTGAGGTGGCAGAAGTTGTGGTGTACCTCCTAATATGATGTCGGACCTCCGATTTCCGAAGAAATGCAGCCAGCCGACGTGATATGGATTCAACAAATCGTTGGAATTCCCCATATTACCCATGCGGCCTCTATAGCCGTCCACAATTCCGAAATTGTGACCGATGCAGGATTTTTTGCTCGAACTGACCTCTCCATTATGTTCCACAAATGTCCAATGGTATTCACGTCGGGCAATCTGGGTAGCCAAACCGTTCACTCGAATTGTCCAGAATATTCTTCAAACAAATCGCGAACAATTGTAGCCCGGTGGCATGGCACATTGTCATCCATAAAAATTCGATCGTTGTTTGGGAACATAAAGTCCACGAATGGCTGCAAATGGTCTCGAAGAAGCTGAACATGACCAATTCCAGTCAATGATCGGTTCATTTGGGTCAGAGGACTCAGTGCATTCCATGTAAAAACAGCCCACACCATTGTGGACCCACCAGCAGCCTTGCAAAGTGTCTTGTTGACAACTTGAGCCACGGTACCTTGTTGACTCTTACCAACTGAAATCGACACCGATCTGATCAAGCCACGGTTTTCCAGTCTTCTATGGTCCATTCAATATGGTCGCGAGTCCAAGAGAAGCGTTGCAAGCGATGTGCTGGGCTCGAATCAGTCTTCTGCTGACATAGCCCGTTAAATCCAAATTTCCCCGTACTGTCCTAACGGATACGTGCGTCTAAAGCCCTACATTGATTTCTGTGGTTATTGAACGCAGTGTTGCTTGTCTATTAGCACTCCCAACTCTACGCAAACGCCGCTGCTCTCGGTCATTAAGTGAAGGCCTTCAACCATTGGTTGTCCCTTGTGAGACTTTATGCCTTAAAATTCTCGGCATACTCTTGACACTGTGGATCTCGGAATATGGAATTCCCTAACGATTTCCAAAATGGAATGTCCCATGCATCTGGCTCATGCGGCCTGTCGTGCGTCCATAATTGCGTCAGAAACGTTTCACATGAATCACTTGAATAAAATGAAAGCTTTGCCATTGCACTGCACTATTGTTGCTTTTGTACGCAATACTACTGTCATCTGTGTATTTGCAAATTGCTAGCCCATGACTTTTGTCACCTAAGTTACTTTGCAACACATTACCAGATGTCATTAAACAATTAAAATCAATACACAAGTTTAAGCGCCAAGTAAAAGATTTTCTGCCACACAACTATTCCTATACAATTAGGGACTAAGAACCCTTGAAAAGAAAAATAATATTTTTTGGTAGTAGCTGAGATCTTGTTATAAAAATATTATTGTAAAAAAATTTGTATTGTATAATTTTAAAATGACTAAATAATCCTGTAACAAGTACTTCACCTTCTGTGTCAATGCACCCCAAGTCCCCCAATGCACCCCATCTAGGTTTATTGTCCAGTTTACGTGATCCATTGAGAAATAATGCTGAGATGGGCTCTTGTTTTGCTTCTGGACATAAATGTAGGTTAATTATGCGCACGTTTTGTTCATAAATAATATTGATTTCAAGTAGAACAATTTACAGGGTGCCAGATTTTGGAGAGCTTTTACCTCCAATTATTCTCAACCAATTCCCGAAAGTGTTTGCTTAAAAAGGGAGAAGATAAGGAATTGATCATCTATACGGAATAAAATGTTTTTATTACGTAGGGCTTTGGGAAGGCTTTCGAAATTTTCAGTGGAAATTTTCAGCTTTGTTGGTATTTTTATTCATCATTGAATCATGTATTGTAAAAGGGAGGGGAAGAGTTTTTAGAGCTTAAGAAAACGCGTGCTGATTATACTTCTCTACCGTATGTCACAGAGAGATACTACTTTTTTACAAAAATAATTAAAAAAATAAATAAAAGATTTAATGTTTCAAGTTCCATTCCGTGGTAGAATTATTTCGATAAGCACAAGTAAGTAGGGAGGAAATGAGTGCTCCTTGATGTAGGGTTCATGGGTTGTGGAAGTGTTAACTGCAAAATACAGTGGCAGTGAAATGCAAGGGAACTTTTTACGTTGGTAATGGCAGCGGAACTGTAATGGAGCAGCTAATAACATGCGGAAGCTTACAAGGCACATTTAAAAACTTATTTGAATTTTTTGCTTCAAGAGAAGTATATGTATCGTTCGGTTACAAGTGGCAACTAATAACCACCGTAACCATTAATTTCCGTATGTATGTTCAGTCTTTATACGCTTATGTCAATGAGACGGCAGTAACAACGGGGCTATGATTTGAACGGGACAAAAAAAAACAAAGATGGCAGAGAGTATAAGAAAGGCCCAAAGCACCGATTTCGAGACGAGGATTCTTAAGGACCTAACACAATATCTGAATAAACACAGCTTTGGAAACTCAATCAGCAAAGATGATGAGAAGATCAATTCCCCCAAAATGTCAGCCTAAAAAGGGGTGAAATCAGGAATTGATCATATTTTCGAAAATACAAAGTTTTATTACGTAGGATTACGGAACCCGGTTTATGATATCGTCGGAGGATACTGCGAAGGTAATCAAGAATTTAAACTCTGGAATCAGTACTGAGATCAGAAACAGCTGAGACCAAAAAAAATGCAGAGACAAGAAGGGAGAAGAGAGCTCAAAAAGAACAAAATGTAAGGAAGGACAATAATACAGAGGTTACTTGAAAAGTAAGTAATGATAAATGAAGATGAATAAGACTAAGCGATGAAACTCATTGAAGGAAAGTGTATTGCCTCCATTACATTACTGTAAATGATAAACTTTTGGGAGGGTAATAGTCAAAATATCCTAATAGGAAAGCCAGAGAAAACGTGGCAGATTGCGGTCTAGTAATATGCTGATGCACCCCAGGTGGTATAGTAAATTGGACTGCAATTAACCAAATATTGCGGATTCGGATCTTTTGAGTATTTCTATCTTGTGATTGATGCTTAGAAATCCAATACTTCGATTTTTCCGTAGGGACCAAATTAATATTTTTGACAGTGGTAAGTACATATCTGAGTCCACGAACCTGGTTGAGAAGGATGTTCATGAATTAATTAAAAAAGTTCATTTTATAAGGCAGGTAACAATGACCTAATGTCATCGGCCACTATAGAAAAATCGAAGTATAGAACTTTGCCAATAAAATGGGACTAGAAGAAAATACTTAGACCGTGTGTCAGCTACAGAAAGTTTTGTTTATTATTTTATTTGGGTATTATTTATTCACGTCCGTCGTACTCGAGACAGATTCACAAATCAGAAACTTCTCCGCCTTCTACTGCTACTGTTACCGCTACCGTTACTGGTACTACTGTTACTACTACTACTGTTACTACTACTAATTATTATTATTATTATTATTATTATTATTATTACTAACATCAAAAACAGTTAAAACTGCGTGGCATACGGAAGACGTGTAGATTACGTTATGGATAGTTGTAGCAAAAGTTTCAATTAATGAATTTTAAATATTTCTTTATATATTTATTTAAAGTCAAAGTTGGAATTAGAATAGAATTAGTGATGATGTTAAAGGCAGTGGAAATGAAAAAACCTGTCCCGAATATAATTTGACTGTCAGAAATCCACGTAGTGTTAGAAATTTGAATTTCGGAACGCAACTATGGAAATCAAATGTACTTACGCTGCACTATATTACGCCTCTAAAATACAGGAAGTGTGGAAAAATGAGCCATGGACAACGACGATCGAGACAGACACGTTAGCCCCACACACCGAAACACATATACATATATACAAACTTACACATTCACACATACACATACAGTACACAGAACGAGATGCCATCCCAAGCACCAGAGGCGGCAAGCGCACCGGTCCCAGAAAGCAGCAGGAGGCACACGCCCGCGGCGGCGACGGCGGCGGCGCGCTGTCCGTCGCACCCACCATAACACTTGACAATTACGTCGGCATTTTTTGTGCGTTGGTATGATCGTAAGGCTTGTGAAATGCGTCGTCTAATTTGCATTTCAAGGTCCCCGTAATTCGTTCTGTCGTCGGCCGCTGCTTACGTGGCGCAGCAGCGGCCGCGGGGGAGGGGGCTGGGTCTGCGTGGCTCTCTCGACCACCGCTGCCACAGCCTCTGCTCCTGCCGCCGCCGTCGCCCTCGGCGACGGCCTTGTCCGCCGCGGCCAATGCGTATTTAATTAAGGCGAAGTACCCCGACGACAACCGATTAATACGAGCTCTAGAAATATCGATTTAGATATTTGACCTTGAAAATTTTTAGCGCAGTCGAAATGAAGTGGCGTTGTTCGTTTTGGCGAGAGGGCGACCGACGGCGCGGCCTGCGCGAGGACGTGGAAGGATGCGACGGGGCAAGAGGAGGAGGTGGATGGGAGCGAGCGGGTTTGAAGGCGCAAGAGGGGGGCATAGTGGGAGGCGTGCCGGGATGGGCAGCGGGGAAGATGGCGGATGTGGCGGCCACGAGCGGTAAAGGAATGGAGGCGAAGCGTCCGGCCAGGCAAAGGAAATGAAAGTGGTGGAACAAGAGGGAAAATGAAGATGGGGCGATGGGGGATAAGACGTGTATGAGGAAGTTAAAGTTAAAAGATTATTGGAGGTAAAACGTAAACCGAGGAGGGAAGAGTGATCTCGGAGATGAAGGGGTGAAGATGGGATGAGGCGGATGACGCGAAGTGTGGTCCGCTGCGCCAGACAACGTGGCGTCAGAAGACGGCGGAAAGGGCAAAGGTAGAAAGACGGCGGCGGCTGCGGAGATGCGGGTGTGATGAGGCAGATGAAGTGGAGACTATTGTAAGTTAAACCCAAGGGGAAAAACGTGAAGGCAACTGGAAGCGATTGCATGAACGCCAGGGCAGGGGTGGGGAACCGGGGCAGGGGCAGGGCTGGGGCGATAATGCAACGAGTGAAGAGGGACTTAGAGCCTTTCGAAAAATGGCGTTGGTGGCTGCAGTAGCGGAAATGAGACGGGTAGGAAAGCGAGAAAGGAACAAGCAGGAAAAATGGAAGAAGAGGAGGGAAGAATAAAAGAGTGAAGGTAGGAGGATATCCCATCCTTCATGGAAAGGAGGCGGAATCGCTTGCGATGGCAAGGGTCAAAAGAGATAGGGGAGACGGGACTGCGAGAGGCTGCGGCTGCGGCGCTCTTGGAGGAGCGGCTGGGAGTACGTCACTACTTTTCACTCTTTCTCCTCTTCCTCCTCCTCCACCGCCTCCTCGTACGCCTACTACTACCACTCGTGCGCCTCCGCCGCCAGCGCTGCCGCTGCCTCCACCGCCGCCGCCGCCGCCGCCGCCGCCGCCGCCGCCGCCGCCGCCACCGCTGCCTCCACCGCCCGCTGCCCGCCGCTGCGTCGCCGTGCTGTCTGCTGCCGGCCGGCACTCCTCCGGGACGCTCCGGGCTCTCGCCGCTGCTCGTGGCCCCGCCGCCTCCCTGCCCCTGCCCCCGCCCCGCCGCCGCCACCGCCGCCACTGCCGCCACCACCACCACCATCACCACCAGCACCACTACCACTACCGCCGCCGCCGCCGACTCAACATCGTTTCTCCGGCCGCTTCCGGATTGTGTCGAAATAGCAGGATTCGAGATGCCGCCTTACTACACTGCCTCTCTCTACAGAGGCAGCCTTACAATTTCCATCTCAAAGGAGCAATTTTCGACTTGTTTGGCAAAATAAGTGCCTGGTTGAAAAAAGTTACTGCTATTTTAAGCAATTTTTTTAAAGCGATAAGCTTCTGAAGGAAAAGTACATACAAAGGGAATTCTATCCATTGTCGGTACAAAGCCACCATTGTTTAAATTGTGTCATCTACACACATATTGGAAGCTGTGAAGTACTTGGCGTAGTGCAAAACTCTGAGAGAACTGCGGACAGAATGAAGACGCACATTCTACCCGGTAAAGGTAAGAAGAAGACCGGGCTTTAATCTGCAAATTTCGTTGTTAAAATATCTAAAGAAGGTGAATAAAAAGTTATATAAATTTAATTATTTTAATTAACAACCTTCCTTACCTTACTTCCCGGAATAACATCTGGCACGGTACGATATCAACGTCGGAAGTTGAGGTTATCGACTTGCCCCCTGAGACGCGAATGTTTTGGTCGCATCTCGAATCTGTGCATTGCGCTCGCCCGTAACTCGCCACAAAGACAGCTTTTGAACTCAAAATAAAATATGATATGCAATGATATACATATGAAATCCAATGATTTTTTGGGTCTAGACAGGAAATTTGAGACGAGTAACTGGTAGATATTGTTATTCGTGAATCTGGAAATGATATAATATTTATCCTCCGAATTTGGAGATAAAAACAGGGCGATAACGAAAACGTAATCTCAAATTTTGAAGGATAAATTGTGTTTGATTGAAATTTTGAAAATCTGATGGAATATTAAAATAAAGTCGAATGGATTTGATAAATACCTAGAATACCATGTACTGTTGAAGTGATGTGTATGAAATGTATTTATAAAGTTTTTGTTCTTGACGTCGGTGAACATGCGCTTAGCTCCTTGGCTAACAACCATCTAAACAACGCTTTAAGAACGCGTCCTTAGCAACAACCTTTAAAATACTCGAGAATCCAATGAAAATATTTTTGCGGACTCTCGGATTTAGATTTTACCAGTGCTCATAATTTTTTGGATAAATGTGTCCCACTTGTCCCCTTGCCTTTTTTGTCCCATTTCGTCCATCGTGTCCCTCATGTCCTATTATTCCAACGTGTCCTATTTGTGCCACTCTTCCCTTTGCCCTCTTGGCTCATTTTGTCTCCTTGTCCCATGTGCCAGTTTATCCCACTTTGTCCCCTTGTCCCATGTTGTCCCATTTAACTCTTCCATTTTTCCAGTATAATTTGTCCCCTTGCGCTCTTCGTTTTCCTTTCCCCACTGTATCCCACTTATCTCCCTTTGTCCTTTTGGTTCTTCCGCGCACTGCGATTGTTATTTAAAAACGGTACCAAGACCCTGTACCATTAACCCTTGCTACAGAACATGAGAGTATTGACAATTCTTAACTCATGAAAGTGTTAAGTGTTTATTTTAATAACTACAATAGCTACAAATAACAAAAAACATTGTACTAACTCGGCTGGAAGGTTAACTACTCGATTTCACTATCGCTCCGCCTCGCAGTTAACCTTCCGCCTCGTCCTTAAATACTGATTTAGAGATCTTGTTACATAAATAACTATTAATTTTATTTAGGCCGACTTTTTTTCTTTGGTTCCGTAGCAGTGATAGAATTTTGTATCATTGTTTTGAGTTTTACCTCATCAATTTTGCTTCGCCGGTAAAAATTGTTATCTTTCCCTGTAAGAATTTGTATTTTCTTTCTCAAATTATTTTGTTTTGCGTCCTTCAGTTTTTGGCCCATTTTAGGTCACCTCCTTTTTAGGACAAATTTGATTTGATTTATTTTCGTCTAAAACAGTCAACAGTACCTGCAACGCCTGGGGGAGAAGTAGACTCTAAGCACGTTTTCTTGAGCACAATTTCTCCTGTTCGTTTTTCTCCGCGTTATCTTATTCTTTCCAGTTTCTGTACTCATCCAAATTTCAATGCATTCCCCGTGAAGCGCCCTTTTCAATGATGTTTTATTTTTTAATAAATTTATCGTAAATTTAATACCTTTCTACATTTGGTGCACTGAAATTGATGCCACAATCTTAAATTGTAATTTAAACTGCGTCAAGAAAAATATGAATGACATTTTACATCAGTCAATTAATATAAAACTCCCACGTTTCAGATTTCAAATTTGAGGAGTAAGAAGGCGGCATTAGACAGCATAGATACGATTTACTCTGGGCGTTTTGTAACAATTTCAGTTTGTGCCTCAACAGTGCATTTAATGTTTGTTAATGAAATTAGGAATGCTTGACATGAGCAAAACTGAGACAATAGTTCATAAGCATTCTTTTTTCATGCAACTGAAATCTTTAAATATCGCGAATGTAAGGACTTTTCGAGGAGAGTTAAATTTTACTGATTACCCGCAAACACATTTCTCGTTATACGTATTGCAGGTGTTACAAACCTCAAACACCAACATGTAGTCATCTATTTAGACATTTACTCTATCAAAGACAAGTTCACTAACTTCTGGAAATAACATGGGGTGGCCACTTCATCCTGATCACCATTTCCGTC
>JAHLJT010008446.1:223979697-224100784 GCA_031308135.1 Acheta domesticus | reverse complement strand
ATTTTCAAAAGAACGATGAGAGCAAAAAAATCATTGTTGTGTAGTTTATTAGAACAACATTTTCATTGTTATTCGTGGAAAAGGACAATGCAATTGGTCGAGTAGTTTAGTATTTATTAGGACATGTGTGCCTCCTTCCGTCGCTTTTGTTATCCGGAGTTCCCGCCACTCTTGTGCACTTATACGATGTTGAGTTTAATTTTGAAGAGAACGATGAGAGCAAAAAAATCATTGTTGGTGTAGTTTATTAGAACAACATTTCATTGTTATTCTTGAAAAGGACAATGCAATTGGTCGAGTAGTTTAGTATTTATTAGGACATGTGTTCGTCGCTTTTGTTATCCGGAGGTCCCGCCACTCCCGTGCACACATACGAGGTTGAGTTTAATTGTGAAAAGAACGATGAGAGCAAAAAAAATCATTGTTGGTGTAGTTTATTAGAACAACATTTCATTGTTATTCGTGGAAAAGGACAATGCAATTGGTCGAGTAGTTTAGTATTTATTAGGACATGTGTGCCTCCTTCCGTCGCTTTTGTTATCCGGTGTTCCCGCCACTCTTGTGCACTTATACGATGTTGAGTTTAATTTTGAAGAGAACGATGAGAGCAAAAAAATCATTGTTGGTGTAGTTTATTAAAACAACATTTCATTGTTATTATTTGAAAGGACAATGCAATTGGTCGAGTAGTTTAGTATTTATTAGGACATGTGTTCCGCCTTTCGTCGTTTTTGTTATCCGAGATCCCGCCACTCCGGTGCACACATACGAAGTTGAGTTCAATTTTCAAAAGAACGATGAGAGCAAAAAAATCATTGTTGGTGTATTTTATTAGAACAACATTTCGTTGTTATTCATGGAAAAGTACAATGCAATTGGTCGAGTAGTTTAGTATTTATTAGGACATGTGTGCCTCCCTCCGTCGCTTTTGTTATCCGGAGGTCCCGCCACTCCCGTGCACTTATACGATGTTGAGTTTAATTTTGAAGAGAACGATGAGAGCAAAAAAATCATTGTTGGTGTAGTTTATTAGAACAACATTTCGTTGTTATTCATGGAAAAGTACAATGCAATTGGTCGAGTAGTTTAGTATTTATTAGGACATGTGTTCCTCCCTCCGTCGCTTTTGTTATCCGGAGGTCCCGCCACTCCCGTGCACACATACGAGGTTGAGTTTAATTTTGAAAAGAACGATGAGAGCAAAAAATCATTGTTGGTGTAGTTTATTAGAACAACATTTCATTGTTATTCGTGGAAAAGGACAATGCAATTGGTCGAGTAGTTTAGTATTTATTAGGACATGTGTGCCTCCCTCCGTCGCTTTTGTTATCCGGAGGTCCTGCCACTCCCATGCACTTATACGATGTTGAGTTTAATTTTGAAAAGAACGATGAGAGCAAAAAAATCATTGTTGGTGTAATTTATGAGAACAGCATTTCATTGTTATTCTTGGAAAAGGACAATGCAATTGGTCGAGTAGTTTAGTATTTATTAGGACATGTGTTCTTCCTTCCGTCGCTTTTGTTATCCCGAGGTCCGGCCACTCCCGTGCATACATACGAGGTTGAGTTTAATTTTCAAAAGAACAATGAGAGAAAAAAAATCATTGTTGGTGTAGTATATTAGGACGATATTTAATTGTTATTCTTGGAAGTGGACAATGCAATGGTCGAGTAGTTTAGTATTTATTAGGACATGTGTTCCTCCCTCAGTCGCTTTTGTTATCCGGAGGTCCCGCCACTCCCGTGCACACATACGAGTTGAGTTTAATTTTCAAAAAAAAATGAGAGCAAAAAAATCATTGTTGGTGTAGTTTATTTGAACAACATTTCTTTGTTATTCGTGGAAAAGGTCAATGCAATTGGTCGAGTAGTTTAGTATTTATTAGGACATGTGTGCCTCCCTCCGTCGCTTTTGTTATCCGGAGTTCCCGCCACTCCCATGCACTTATACGATGTTGAGTTTAATTTTGAAGAGAGCGATGAGAGCAAAAAATCATTGTTGGTGTAGTTTATTAGAACAGCATTTCATTGTTATTCTTGGAAAAGGACAATGCAATTGGTCGAGTAGTTTAGTATTTATTAGGACATGTGTTCCTCCTTCCGTCGCTTTTGTTATCCCGAGGTCCGGCCACTCCTGTGCACACATACGAGGTTGAGTTTAATTTTCAAAAGAACAATGAGAGCAAAAAAATCATTGTCATCATCAAAGTTATTAGAACAACATCTCGTTGTTATTCTTGAAAAAGGACAATGCAATTGGTCGAGTAGTTTAGTATTTATTAGGACATGCGTTCCTCCTTTCGTCGTATTTGTTATCCCGAGATCCCGCCACTCCGGTGCACACATACGAAGTTGAGTTTAATTTTCAAAAGAACGATGAGAGTAAAAAAATCATTGTTGGTCTATTTTATTAGAACAACATTTCATTGTTGTTCATGGAAAAGTACAATGCAATTGGTCGAGTAGTTTAGTATTTATTAGGACATGTGTTCCTCCCTCCGTCGCTTTTGTTATCCGGAGGTCCCGCCACTCCCGTGCACACATACGAGGTTGAGTTTAATTTTCAAAAGAACAATGAGAGCAAAAATATCATTGTTGGTGTAGTTTATTAGAACAACATTTCTTTGTTATTCGTGGAAAAGGACAATGCAATTGGTCGAGTAGTTTAGTATTTATTAGGACATGTGTGCCTCCCTCCGTCGCTTTTGTTATCCGGAGTTCCGCCACTCCCGTGCACTTATACGATGTTGAGTTTAATTTTGAAGAGAATGATGAGAGCAAAAAAATCATTGTTGGTGTAGTTTATTAGAACAACATTTCATTGTTATTCTTGAAAAAGGACAATGCAATTGGTGGAGTAGTTTAGTAATTATTAGGACATGTGTTCCTCCTTCCGTCGTTTTTGTTATTCCGAGATCGCGCCACTCCGGTGCACTCATACGAAGTTGAGTTTAATTTTAAAAAAATCCATGAGAGCAAAAAAATCATTGTTGGTGTAGTTTATTAGAACGACATTTAATTGTTATTCTTGGAAGTGGACAATGCAATTGGTTGAGTAGTTTAGTATTTATTAGGATTTGTTTGCCTCCATGCGTCTTTTTTTTATTTTCAGTGTAATGTTTTAGATTTTTTTATAGATAGTATCGAAAGTCAAAGATCTGAAATCAATACTTTTGCATAGTGCTTTGTATTGTTGTTCAATCTGTGATAAGACATTTTATTTTTGAATGATATATTTCCTTCGAAGATTGTTTTTGTTCTTGGCGGAGGTGCCCTATCTTGCGCCACATACGTGTCATTTTGTTCAGTTTTTCAAAAAACTGTTAGAGCAAAAAAATCATTGTAAGTGTAGTTATTAAAATGAAGTTTGATTTTGTTTGTTGGGGAAGGCCAATGCGATATGTTGAGTATTTTAGTATTTAGTAGGATTGATGTGCCTCCATTGGTGTGTTTTTGGGTACCAAGTTAAAGGATGTACAATTTTTTCTTGGATAGTATCGAAAATAAAAAAGTTAAAAACAATATTGTTGTATATTGTATTGTATTGTGGTTGATGTTATGTGAGGGTAAATTGATTTTGAATTAGAGTTTTGCCTTGATGAGTGATTTTCTTATCCTGCGAGATTGCGTTGTTCCGGGTGACTCGTGAGTGGTTTTGTTGAATTTTGCAAAAAACGTTGAGAGCAAAAAAATCAGCGTGTGTGTACTTTGTTAGAACAATGTTTGGTTCTGTTTGTTGGGAAAGGACATTGCGAAATATTGAGTAGTTTAGTTTTTATGAGGAATTGTATGACTTGAATTGTGTTGTTTCTTGACAGCAGTGTAAAGAATTATTATTATTTATAGGGAATATTGAATGTTGAATATTTCGGAACAACATTGTTGGATAGAGAATTGTTTTGTGGTTATTTTTGTGTCAAGAAAATCTAATTTTGATGGATAGTTTTTTTTCTACGAGTACTTTTCTTACGCGTAGTTGTTGCGCCTGCCGGGCATTTCGAAAATTCGTTTTTTTCTAAATTTTCGAAAAACGGTAAGAGCAAAAAAATTAATGTTTATATATTTGAAAAGCACAAAAATAGCACAATATTTTGTGTATAATGAAAATTTGTTTTGGCTAATTGGCTTTGCCAGCTTAACATTAAGCCAGCAAAGCCACCCATTTTTGGAAAAACCGTTGGAGCAAAAAAAATTAATTTTTGGATATTTGGAAAGCACAAAAATAGCACAAAATTCTGGGTATAGAGAAAATGTGTTTTTTGAAAATGGCTTTGCCAGCTTAACGGACGTCGTAAACTTCCATATTTGATGTATAGAACATTCTACTATCTACCAATGAAAATATTTTTATTCCATACCTGGCGGGCTTCTTAGGCATATATTGTCTAAATTGGCATCTGCCTCGAAATGACTCAAGCATTTCATCACTGTAGAGTACTCTCCAATACTATAACTTTCTTTACATCTTTGGACAAAATATTCCAAAATTTTTCTAATAGGTGCAAGTTTATCTAGTGCCTTCCTTTCATGTCGTATCCTATCATCATCAAAACGAAGAGCTCTCTACAATAAAAGAAATCTTCTATAGCTCATGACAAAACGAAAATACTCTGGGGCAGTTCCATCCGTACTCCACAAGTCTTGCACAATTTGGTCCGATGACTTTTGAACACCCGCCATATACAACAAACCTAAAACAGCTGTTATTTCTACAGGATTTGTATCAACTACATCATGCTCCCTCTTATAATTAGCACGAATCTTGCGGAGACGGTCATTTGTGTACATTGTTATTTCTTCAATTGTTTCATCAGGGAAAAAACTTTCCAAGCCTCAAATGTTCGGTAACTATTTCATCTTCACCAGCAGATTGTTCACTATCACTTTCATGATCACTGTTATTCGGCTCATCTACGTCCGAATCCTCTGAATATTTGAATTCATCAGGTAATCCAATATCCATTTCCTCAACAGTTTCATCTAGCAACCACTGTGCAATTTGTTCCTCGGAGCGATTCATTTCTCAAAAATTACAATTAGAACATAAGTCAAAAGTAATTTTAAAAAGTGCAGTGATAAACTATACGTTTCATAAATAATCTAAGTATAAAATGTAATAAAAAAGACTTACGCGGTAGGTCGAGGGTGAGCGCGCCGCTCACTTCTTACGCAGACTGACACATTCGACACTCTATCTCGAGCTGAGTGTTTCCAGCAGCCGTGTTATCACTTTCCTTTCATTCTCAGTATTCCAAACAAAAGCTAGATGCCGCCACAGACCATTAGAAGATATACATGCAAAATTGTGGCTCGAGAAATTTGAAAGTGAGCGCTGCGCTCACCCCTCGACCTACGGTGGGTTAATGGCCGTATTCGACTTGGGCATACCAACTATCATCCATTTTTGTATCGTTAGATACACTTTTACGCCCCATTTGCAAGAGCACAAAACTGAATTGACAAAATGCATACAACTGATCTCAACAGAAAACACGATCAATATGCATATTGTAATACTTTTAAGGTATTTTCAACATACCCACAACAATTCCAAAGATTAAGCTCACCAATTGGCGCGAATTTTGAATTTCTACCGATTCTCTTGTAAAACGTTTTATTTTTCAATTTTTTTTTAAAAAATTGAAAAGTTTACAAGCTTAATAAATTCTTAAAGACCTTTTTTGAGCAAAAAGTTTTATAGTCGAATACAACCATTAAGTAGATACATTTTATAAACCACGATTGGTTGATATAAGTTTAATATTTTTTTTACTGAGCATTTTTTAAACATCAAAAATAGATATTCTTTTCAGTTTGTCGATAAAAGAAAATCTCTCAGAACTCTTCCATTCTTTTAGTTAGCAATCTGTTGTTTTATGAAAATGTGGCACTTTTGGGCTTAATTGAATAAGGTATAAAGATAACAACACTAAAACATACAGGAACACCATATAGAAATGTGATGGAGAGGGGTGTCCTTATTCTTTTGGTTGACACTGTAAGTACGCTGGCGACAAAATACTTGCGAGATTGCTACCTTGTGTTAAAGAGATATTTTCTTCAATAAAAAATAACTTTTATTGCGAATCTAGTGTTGAGGTAATACTAATTTGAGTCAAACACAATGAAGTAATATTACTTTCTCATCTGTCAGAACGAAACACCAAGAAACTTTGATTATCTGAGGCTGGCTCGTACCATACATTTATTAAGATCTAGTATGTTTTAATGTGCTCTGCCAATACTAAGTAGGAGCTCATCTGAGCTCACTCAGCTCGCAATCAAGTTTCTCTGGCAAACAATCGGTAACCTCAACGGAATGCCAGCTGAGCAAGCGGCTGTTGATAATTTGGCCCAGGGCAGTTTTCTTAATGATGTTAAAGAAATACTTATTTTACTCCCTTGGAAAAGGTTTATTTAAGACAGATAGAACCAAATGGGTGAACAACTGCTCAAGTGCAATTACTAATTAATTTACTTCGCACTCTTTTGCTCATTTCACTCACCGAGTCGTTTAAATATGTTTTACATTTTGATAATAAATAAGATAATCCCATATAATTTAATTAATTTATAAGTAAATTCTAAGAATAATTACCCACAACATCTGTAAGATACTGCTCCACAAAAGTGTGAGGTAACGAATTGCATATTAACGACGCCGTCATTTTATTGCACTTCTAACGGTCCACTATTTCCTGTCATCTCTTTCAAGTCTTCGGTTTCAACAAGAGGTAAGTCATTCCGATTAGCTGAGTTGGTGTGTGTGTGTATGTGTGTGTGTGTGTGTGTGTGTGTGTGTGTGTGTGTGTGTGTGTGTGTGCGCGCGCGCCTGTCGTGCTGGTGTTGGAGCGTGGGCCCGCCACAGGCCACGTAGGAACTCGAGGATTCCCGATAGGCCGGCCTTCGGCTCGCTGTAGACGACTGCAGAAACAGCATATTTGCGTCTCGCGAGCACACGTACTGCGCATGCGTTAAAGGCTCTCAACGCCAGAGCCTTTCTCCTATGATGGGTATGTTCGCAATTAAGCAGGAAGATCAAGACGCAAAACCTACGTGAAACATGGCAATTGTGAATTGAAAAATAATCAATAGCACATTATGAAGTAATGAGAACAATTTTGTTTTTCATTGAATGTTTGGGTAAGCTACTCCTTGCAGCCTAATCGGTAGCTATGTCACTGTCCATGATACACACCTTATTATTAAATAAACTGTTTTGTGATGGAAATAAGTATTTTGGGAAATGAGAATGCAATGATATGTATACGTAACGACTTTCAGTTTGTTTGAAAATTATATACGCACATTAACCTTATAAGATATTTCAAGATCTATTGCCAGCGCCTAAACGAACACATATTTCGAGTGTACATCGTTGCATACGAAGAAATAATGACATGGAGTTCCCTTTGCAAGAAATATCAGAGAAATAATGTTCGTTTACCTAACGTTAAAGCATTACGCTCATCTAATGCATCAAGCCAATGTCAATTGTCCAACAAACACATAATTAGAAGACGAAAAAGACGTATACTGTAATCTGAGATGCCTATAAATTACGACTCTCAGTCTGATCTTGTAATGTATGCACACGTTATCCTATTAATCTGTGTTATTGTCCATTGACAAGACCTATTCTACAACAAATATATCAACAGAATCACAGGGGGAAGTAGTTTGGACGTCTCTGTTCATAAACTAGTGTCTCAGTTATTCGTTTATTCTATGTAAGCTCATTCATCTGTACCAACGCTTATTGCTAAAGTCTCTTGTACAACGAACACGTAATTGGATCCGAAGAAGTGGGGAGGGGGGAAAAACAATGGCGAGCAGTCTCTAATGAACACATTACAAGTCTCGATGGGTTCGTCTGCGGTGCGCGTCCGTTCACCTGTCATCCGCCCCGGCTGGCCACCTGCGTCGCCGGAGCGTCGGAGCGCGCCGCCCCGTGCGCGGCTGGGGCGGGCGCGCGGCGCCGAGCACGCGGCGGCGCGGGCACCCACGCACGTGGCGACTGGGTGTCGGCGGCAGGAATTCAACTTAGGAACATTCCAGCAGTCATCTCCCACGTCCGCTCCTAATTAAGAGCACTCGAGGCGCAAGAGGCGGCAGCCAACGGGCAACGCCCGCCCGCTAGCATGCCCGCCCGCCCGCCCGCTCGCCCGCACGACCGGCCGGCCAGCCGGCGAGCGGCCGGCCACCCGCCCGTGGGCCCACCCGCCGCCGCTTGCGTCCCCGCCTGATTCCTCACGCCGCTCTCATTACTCAGCGCCAGACGTCCGCCACACCACCACGGACGCAAATGTGGACGCAGCACCACTACGGGCGCAAAGGTGACGCAGTCACAGCCGCTGCAGCGTCTATATCCGGGAGATCCTAGGTGGCGAAATCTGTGGTCACGGGCGTAAAAGTTCTTAAGTCAAAAATCTTAGTTTGGAGAAAACAAAGGTTAAATATTATTGAGCCCACGCTTCTTCCAATGCTCAGCGCTATTTCCCAACGCTTGTTTGTCGTTAAGGAGGCAATATTTGAATTCGGTCGTTTTACGAAAATAAAATATAGATACTTAAGTATAGTTTTCAGTACTTAACCCAATTTTCCCAAAAATTGACTTGAGAACTTTTACCCGTGACCACAAAAATGTCGTTACAAGTTGCATAGCCGATTGGGATTCAGCCACTGTCTTGAGAAGAATTATAGCGGCTCGCTGCGGTGATCGGTAGTTTTCTGTGGATTCTCCGATCACCTAGGAAAAAACGAAGCAGTTCCGTAAAAACAGTCACGACCGGGCACACGGGATCTTTTCTTCCTTTTCCTTTTCCCTTCGTCCTTGCCTTACGCACACATACTCGTACTTCCAGCTTACACTTAATGTGCATATCCTGGCTGGGGCGATGCTCCTCTGGGGAGATACCTGAGTAGAAAACTCCCGCAAGACTATGTGTAGGTCGGTGCCGGGTCTTACGTTCCAACAGGTGAGGAATTACGCCACCTCCCGTCCTTAACTGCACTACAATGACGCGCCCAATGGCCAAAATAGTTGACTGCGCCCAGAAACGTTAATTACTCACGCACTCACTGGACACTGTGATTTGATTTAATTTTAATTTGATTTATTTTCATCAAAATACAGTTGAAATTGCATGTGACATATGGCGGGAAGTATTATCTTCACACGTTTTCTTGAGATCCAGAATGTTTTTCCTACATTTTACTATAGTCAATGAATAAAAGTAACAACAATGCGAGGTTAGCAACATTTGAAAGCTAGATAGTTTTGTTCGAGGTTGCTAGAAAACACATTTGGACCGTAAACCAACTACAATTAATTTTAAAGTATTGCTGAAAAATTAGCAACCCATGGCCATACCACCGATCCACACTTAAACTAGTAGCAACACGAGAGCTTAATGTGCACGTAGTGAACATTACGCCCAGAAGATAAAAAAGGAGCCATCTCAGCATTTACTCAATGGATGAGGAAAACTGGACGAAAATGTTGATGGAGATGTGGTAATTGACCAAGAAGCTGAGGTACAAAGTTTTTCTCTCTCTTTATTTTTAGTCGCATCAACTCCTAAGGTTATTAGTGACTACAGTGATTTATAATAGATGTTTACAAACAATTATGATTTCATCCGTCATTACATTAACATAAGTATCATTGCATATATATCTTAACATGTTATATCATCATATATTATTTATCATACATAACATAATACAGTATATCAGGACAGTATTATAACATTTCATTTCGGTAATTACATATCATTACATTAACATAAGTACTATCACAACACATAGATAATAACATAATACAGAATCACATATTATTTATTTTACATAACATAATCATACAGTATTATCAGGGTAGGATCGTAACAGATTAGAGTCATGAGAGGGCTTACCATATTATATTCTAGCAAGACATTTATTATTTTTTTTGCAAAATTTGACCATCTGATTCTGAAAGGACACATTACAGTATTTTCTCTATTTCATTTGGATTAAAATAGATAGTTTTAATGCTTTCATATTTGCGACAAGACAAAATACGTTCAACTGATAGTCTTACTTGACACAACCACATAGCAATGGTGAGGTATTTTCCAGCAAGTACCTATGTGTAATTTTAGAATGATCAGTTTAATATGTGTAATTACAACTTGTTCGCATCTAGCCATTTTGGGGTCCGAGTTGAATGATAAGAATAAATCATTGATTTGTTGGTATTACAATTTTTATGACATCAACGTATCTGTTCCCATTGCTAGATCATCTTGCTATGTATGAAATTATGACATCTTGCTTGGAATATCCAGGGTCATTATTACCTTGGAAATCAATTACGATCTTAGTGTAATGTTATTCATATGGATTTCGGTCATAATAATTGGATAAAGCTGATTAGGTAAAAGATGAAAAAATACTGAAAGCCTTGAAGTTAATCGTATAAAGCAGTTCTTTAATTCGAGCCTTCGTTTTAAATTGTTTAATTTGTTTTTCATCACATATATTGAAGTTATCTTTTGGAATTTTATTAGTGACGATAGTAACATTATCGGTGCAGTTATGGATTATCTTTTATGCGCTTCCAGAATTGCATGGTTAAACATATTTTCTTTACAAGCAATGTTCATGCACCGGAATTTCACAAAAGACTTCCGGTCCTTTACTATGTCTTCAAAAGTTGTATTATTGCACCCGTCGATGAAGATATAATTATTTTGTATTGTCATAGACTTCACTGTATTTTAGTTTCCATTTATCTGTGTTAAGGTTGTTATGCTGAACTTCAGAGATTTATCAATTTCATTGATATTGATGATCCAGGAATTTATAGCGGGTATTCTTTGACTTTCTATAGGGAGCCTCAAAAAGGTGAGGGAGCTGATCACGAAGCAACTTTGTTATAGAAAGAAATAGAGCGCTGTGAAGTTCCACTTCTAATTTCAGAAGATACATAATTTCGTATTATCTTGTTTAGAGATGTTTTTGCTTGGGTTGAGTATTGGATTGACAGAGTTTGTCTTCAAATTCCAGGTGAGTTTAAACCGCATTGATGATACTCCCAGTTGGGCTAGTGTGGAAGCACCCGGTGCTTATTCTTAGTCCGCAATTGTGTAGGGTGTCCAGTTTTTTGAAGTTTGAATTCCACGTTAAATACAATAGATCCGTAATCTATTTTCTTCTTATTAAGGCTTTGTATGTAAGTAGTCAGATATTTGTCTCATCCCCAGGTGTGGTGATTAAGACTCTTTAGGATGTTAAATCGTTTCTTGCAATCAGTGTATATTTGGAATAAGTTCTTGCCATGTAAACCTGTGGTTAAATACAAAACACAAGATTTTTGTATGTGTGATCTTGATAGTTTTGTTACCGAGGAATTATTTTGGTCAGAAACCAGTTTTCCTTGACCATTTTTAAAGTTAGTTTACATACAGTTAGTTAAATACAGTTTACTGCAGTTTGTATTATTATTTTATTGGCTGAATCGTTTGCATAGTAACACCATGTCATCGGCATATTTCCGCACAACTGGACTTACAATATCTCATCAGTGTAATTTATGGCGATTAAAAATAGTGTCACACTGAGGCACTGATCCTTGCGGAAGCCCATTATTGAGTTCTTAATTGTTGATAAATTGTTATTTATACGTTTATGAATACATGTATAGTATACAACTTTTCATAAGTGAAATTAATATTAAAATGTGTACCCAGATCTCACATGTATACATATTAATACTAGTATTCTTATATAAAAATATGTAAAACCGAAATGAAGTACGTAGTACATATATGTGGATTTAAATATGACATGTATTATACAACAAAAGGAACAAGAGCAGAATGAAACTGAGATATACAAATCTTTTCTTTCCAAATTTATTTTGTTAACCAAGGTATTCACTACTTCAGTGATATTTTAGAATCATACAATATTTTCTTCACACAAATAATGTGCCAAATGATTGACATAAACTATACCTTGACATAATACACTGACAAACTATATATGAAATAAATTACAGAAGCCCTCTTCAGTTTTCAGATTTAATGACACATTAATACTAGAGAGATTGCTTCACAGTTCGAGGATGTGGTTCAAGTCAAGTAATCAAAGCGTTTAGTAAATTTGTAAGCAAGTGAAGAAATACAATGCAATTAACTCTACTAAAAATCTTCCTATAAATACCGATTTATATAATTTGACACACTAACTAGAATGATATAAAACTCATTGAAAATACATAAGTCCAGAACACGCAATTTCTTAAAAAAATAATTTTTATGACTTCTGGACGATGCTCAGTTCGTTACCAGATGCACAAATCTGGTTAGCCAGACTCTGGCGGTGTCCCTGAAGATTTTAGAAGAAACAGAACCGCGTCTGGAATATCCTTCAAATAGCAAAAAAGCGACTAACTCCCATGCAGCAGTGCTTGATAGCTTTAAGCTTTTGTGCTACGGGACATTTTCACCTTGGGGTCGGCGATTGCAATGGAATTTGACTTCTGCAGGATACTCTACCTATGTTGTACAAACACACGCGGCAATGTTTTAAGCTGTGTGATGCGCGAGTCAAGGACTACTCAGTCTTCAACATACATGTGGCACTTCTCAGACATATTTTCGATTTTCACTCGACATCATTATGTATTGATCGAATCAAACATTTTACCGAATACGATGCCGTATGTGCATTTGTGCTATATGTTGGGGATAAAACCTGAAAATAACGAAAAATACGGGTTTTCAAATCAAATTCCCGTTTTTTTTCCTGGTTTTCAAGGATTTCAGGTTCGCTGGCATCCCTGTTGAATGTACTTTGTAAGTGAGATTCAAGCTTTTGCCTGACCTTGTGCATCCTTCATTTTTGTTTGCTTATATACATAGTAAGTTAAGTTTTAGGTTTTTGTATATTTTTATTTTTTATTATACAGTAAGTTTTTATCTCGTATTTTTTCTTCGCTATATTAAGAAAATAAATATTACTTCAAAGATTTCAGGTTCGCAAACAGGTTTTTAATCTCTGAGAAGTACGTTTTTAATGAACACGTTATATCTAACATTGTGCATTGTGCAACATAGTATATGTAATATAATACACCTGAATATTATTATTATTATTATTATTATTATTATTATTAATTATTTGAAGCACTGATTAGACGCGGTCAGACGCCGTATGTAGCGTTCAAAATCAGAAGACAATCCGTTTTAAATCCGCACGGCCGTGACTTCAGTCAGATCGATCATGGAATGTTAATTTTGAGAGAAAATTGTGTGAACGGCTTTGGCAAAAACCGTTGACACACAGACATACGGACGGATCGACGAATGAACGAATGGATAACGGAATATTTTGCCGTAAACCAAATTTCCATATCCAAGAACCCCAAAGGTGGATTCTGTTTTCCTATATGCTTGGGAAAGTAATTTACTACAAATAGCAACAAGATTTATTCACTTATTCGATGAGACCCCACAGACGAGTTTTTCAACGAAAATTTCCACTTCCTGCTAGAGCATTAGAATACTTTCTCTTCACCGTAATGACGGAGTAAGGCGAGAAAGTTAAAACCCCAAAAAGACGAATGAAGAAGAAAATCGTAATGAGTTCTTATATGGTCTTTAGTTGGCCAAGTTACACACAACCCTATAAGCTCAGGCAATAAAAGCTGTTTCTTTAGCCTTGTTTGGGTCGTTGAACATTTTACTCTTCCTTTGTTGGTCTCCATTTTCCTCTTCTGCATCCTCCTCTGTGACGAACTGTTCCGCTTCAGCTCCTTCAAACAATAATTTTCGTTTCCACGTGTTAAATGTAAATTAAGTTGTTAAGATGAGTAAAGTCTGTAACTCGATGAAAAACGAATTTGATTTCACATCGTAGTATTTCCATCTCATTGCTTCATTGTACGTACAATTAAAATTGAAACTGCACAGAGTTACAACACGGATTTCGACGATAATAGTAATTCGAATGAAAAGAAAGAAAGTTTGAATTTTGATGGACAATAATATAATATTCTTGGTTTTCTTCACTTTGCAAAATTGCACATAGTTTTTTTAGCTCCCTGTTTTTTCCTAGACTGATGTGTAAATCATTCTGTTCCCTGAGAAATTCCGGAAAAATTATTATTATTTGAACTACTTAATCATTAAGGCCTGGATTTGAGACCTGTAAACGGCTTGTACAATTATTTACAACAAACGCTTCATACAATTATTTTTATCTCTATTATTTTCTCTTAATCCACCACGATATATATATATATACATATATATATATATATATATATATTATATATATATATATATATAGTGTCTCTAGTGTCTCACTGATATCGCAACTTGCCAGATGCATTTCGGATCTTCAACGCTTCTATTGTATTAGTGAAATGTAGGAGCAAAAGCTGCTCATCCAAGCATTAAAAACACTAATATAACACATTCTTTACATCGCTTCCGACTGATATGGGTTCCGTAGCGTAGTGCTTACTGCGGCGGCCGCAGGCTGCGGGCTCTGGAATTTAAAATCCTCCTTTCAGGATGGATGCTTGCTTTAGTGTTTTGGCATGGTGGCGCGTATCCACACCACGCAGTAGCACCTTTGATAGCCAACCCCTTCCCGGACCCCTGACTGACCGAATGTTGCGTGAAGGGCGTATGAATGGGACTGTTTTGCGAGCCAGTGGGTGCGAGCTCCGTAATGGCCCTCTGGGCCGCCTGATCGCCAACAAACCTCCCTACATGTAAGAAATTTCATGCGCCACTACTGGTTGAAGATTCATTAGCGGTATTCGACAGTTCTCGTCCGCATCGGGCTTATGAGACATCAGAGTTACTGTGTGAAGGCTCGGGTCACGGTTTTCCTAGAGTGTATCAACGCTATGGAATTAACTGAGGGCAGGAAGCGTCAGCTGTTAACAGCGCTATGCAGCTCACTGCTGTAACTCATCGCGGTATATTTTGTGTGATAAATGAATGTTTTACTAATAAACTTGTGAGAAAATTTCGCTTGTGGGAGCAAGCGACCGCGATTGATTGATGATTTAGCTACTTCATTACTCCCGTAAGTGTAGTAATTGCTATATAGTGGGAGGTGACAGTGTTTTTTCCCCTCCTGAACGTGAGATGCGATGCCGAATTACATATCGGTTTGCGGTTTTATCCCCTTCAGGTAATTCCGCCAGAGGGGCACAGTCACACTCAGGGCAAACTCGAAGGTCGCGACTGGTCTCCCAACATGTGTGTAATGTGGTGCCTGCTATTTTAAGTGCGTGTAAGGAATGAGGAGGGTATAAGAATGAGGAAGGAAAGATGTCGCGCGGGTCCGTGGCCCATTTGATAAGGTATTGCTTCTGCATTTGTCTATTACAATTATAAGAATTCTCCTTCAGGTAGGGCTTGAATTCGGCCAAGTCATGAAGCTCAGGGTCAAAAATCTGCTACCGTTGTGTCTGCTGGTTCAAAATGCTGCAATGGCAGGTTTTACCCTGAGCCATCACAGTCCTTTGGGCACAGCGGGCATGGAGGGAGCATTTCTATTTTTGAGCTATTGCTTGCCTTATGAAATCTAAAATCTTGGCTCATGCGGACGTCCGCTTCCATTAAAATTAAGTTGAACAAAATCTGGCATTCTGAACTTCATCCCGTATTTTTTTTATGTGTTTGACTGTCATTCGACTGGGCTAGGTTAATATTTGAGCATATAAATTCCTCCTCATCGACAGTCGGACTCTTAAATATATTTATGAGGTAACAAAGCTTCACTACCAAGGAATATCATTACTAAGACCACAATACCGAAACTGAAATGCAGCGCTAATATATTTAAGATTTTTAGCAAAGTGAACCAAATTATTGTCCCAAACATCATAGAAGCTTCTTCTCGTGAAGATGTCACCGGATTGATTCACTGCGTAGCAATTGCATACCTATCAACGCCTAGGTTACAAAGCACAGGCAAGGTTTCTCTTGATAAGAAGACAAACGGGATATTGTTATCTGGGATTTGGAGGAAAAAAACATATCTATTGCTGACACGTTGCTGTAGCCTTGCGAATCAAAACGTCGTTTACCTAAGAGACAGAGAAACGTCTTAAATACAAGAGTTTGGAAATTGGATTAACCGAATATGGGGCGTTAAAAGTGTTGGTCGTACCGATAGTTATGGGAGCTCGGAGAATTCTTCGCAAAATTTGTGTAAGAACTTGGCTAAACTATAATAATAATGATAATAATGACAATAATAATAATAATAAAATAATAATAATAATAATAATCCGGTCTCGTGCCGTAGACAGTTGCGGCAGCCCTCGTCTGAGCGAGAAGACTGCAGGTTCGAGTCCTTCGTAGAAACGATTGTATTTGTGATTCCTTCACGTGTCTCATCATCGTCTTTTTACCCCATAATTCAATATTTAAAATTTAACAACCTTGTCATACCAGGATACAATCAAAAAGAGGTGATCCCCATAATGACACACACTTTAATCTGTTGGGATAAATATAACTGGGTCTCGGAAGATAACGTGTAGCGTGATCATAAATGGCCAATATGCGTACATAATAATAATAATAATAATAATAATAATAATAATAATAACAACAAATTCTGATGCTACTTAACATGAAATGTGAGACACAAAAAATGTTTAAAAAATCGTGGGAGACAAACCACTCCACGGACAATATTTGAAACGAATGGACAGAGCACAGATTAATAAGATCAATCATTTATGTGGCTTAAAAGGGGAAGAATGAAGCAAGAATCCGAAGCACTTGTAATTGCTGCCCAAGATCAGGCCTTGAGAACACGACATTATGATAAAGCGGTTCTCAAAATTTCCCAAGATGATAAATGCCGCATTTGCCAGGAACACGTAGATACCATATTGTCTCAGCTTGTCCAACCCTAGCAAAGACCGAATACTTGAAAAGACACGACAGGCTGTGTAGCTACCTCCACTGGCAGATCTGTACCGCCCTCGAAGTTCCAAACACATGCCCCCAAGTGGTACGAACACTCACCAAAACCGGTGACGTCTGTTGGATTGTGTACGATATTGTACGACCAACAAATTCAAACTGATCGCACGATAGTGGCAAACAAACCGGATATAGTTATCCGGGATTTGGAGAAAAAAATCGTGTTTACTTGTCGAAGTTGCTGTACCTTGCGATCAAAACGTCGTTACCAAGTAGGCAGAGAAACGTCTTAAATACAAGAGTTTGGAAATCGAGATCAGCCGAATGTGGGGCGTAAAAGCACAGGTCGTCCCGATAGTTATCGGAGCTCAGGGATTTGTTCCGCAAAATTTGTGTAAGAACTTGTCCAAACCTCTCAGATAATTTAAAAAACTGGGAAGTGCAAGAGATTGCTTTATTTGGAACAGCCCACATTTTGCGGAAAGTATTGTAGAGGCACAGACAGTTCCTAGATCTGCTCCTTGGTAGCTGGTTGCAACCTGGAGCAGATTTTATATTCAGCCGACACATCACATCATAGTCGTGATAAAGTGGATAAATAATAATAATAAAAATGCCGATCCGGATAGACAAGATCACCCAGCCAGTAGCTTGGCAATCTCGGACGGAAGGATCGCGAGTTCAGTCCCACCTCGGGCATGGGTGTGTTTGTACATGTCTGTATGTGTGTGTCGTCCACTCATCCTTCATTATCATCATTGATAAAAATTGGATCTGGGGACATAATGCCGATCCCCCAGAAACGATTCACATACACTTGACACGGGATAAATGTACGGAGCCTCGGTGAGTCCGCGTGGTCCTAGTCGGCCAATTCGCGTACAATAATAATACTAATACTAATACTAATAATAATAATAATAATAACAAATTCTTTAGAGATACAATAAAAATGACAAGTTATCTACCAGCAGAAGTTTAGGGAGTGATTGATTACTAGTGTTTCCGGGCACGTCAACGTCCAAGGCCGTTGGTTCCGTAAGTGTAGTGAATGATTTTGGCTCGCGCCGCGAACGTGATCTTGCCCGCTGGATGGTGAGATCCGGCGCCGACCTACCTTTGGCTAGCGTGGTGCATGTAATATTAACTGTATGTAAGGGGTATGAGAGGATAAGTTACTGGAGGGAAAGATCGCGCGCGGTTCGTGGTCGCTTTCGTAGGGTACTGGTCCGATATTTGCCTGGTATTTATCGGAGAGACCACGGTAAATAATCGGTAGACCCTAATAGAGCAGCCGACCGCCAAAATTCTCCTCCAGACAGCGGCAGAAGTCGACCTAGCTATCTGGTTTGTGCCGAAAATCCTGTACCATTGGGACCCGAACCCCAGGACCTCCCTGTTAGAGGCATTGCAGTGACGTCAGTTGATGTCCCGAACCTTAAGTTCAGGGAAGGAGAAGCTTCCGATCCCCCAAACGGTGGACTGGAAGAGTTAAACCGTTAGTCACTGACGAACGAACGGACGCGTGAGGGTTAGACGATTAAGACAAATACAATCCCCGATAAATATATGAACTGATTACGTGCTTTGTGACTTCAACAGATTAACTGAGCGCAAAATTCTGAGTGCTTTTTGTTATAAGCGCGACGATGGAGCAAATTTCCGGTTTAAGAAAACTATGCTTACTTAAAATTAAAAAAAGAACTTGAGATATGACGAGTTTGTGATTGTGTTAAAACTAAACATTTTATTCTCCTAAATACATCACTGTTTAAATTTCATTACTGAAACATTTGCAATTTACTGTGACAGGTGAAAATGTTTTCATTGATTTGAAATGTTACATCTATAGTATAACTAGTTTGTCCATGCCCTTCGAATTTTGCTTAATAAATTCAAGAAAACTTTAGTGTATCTCTCTCGATGAATTATTGTCTACTGGTTGTATTAAATAATTGCACTTTGAGTGGATCACAATCCACATTGCCAAACTAACTTTGTTTTTTTCAGTTGGAACTATACATGTTAAAATGACTAGCGTAAGAGTACAAATCCAATGATATACTTATTGTCATAAGTTAGATAAGCATTTTTTGAGTACTTTGATTTTTTGTGCTCAGCTTTCCTTGGCCGAGCGCGCGTTAGCAAAGGGTGCGTTGCATGACCTTATGTGGCCGACTGTTTAATTCAAAATAGCAGTTTAATACGAGTCGCAAAAAAATCAAAATTACTAAAAAATTGTTTATCTAACATATGACAATAACATTGCATCAGATACAATCGACACAAAACTCCACTATGTGCTACTGCTATTACTTCACAGTACTTCATAAAACTTAAGACGAAAACCACTGCAACACATTATTATCGAGCATAGAACGGAAACGACGGCTTTTACGCCTTTAAAACCAGAATTTTGTATTCCACAGGGCTACAAGTTGTGTGTAGTCAGGTGAGTTTTGAGGGGATACGAGTTTTTAGAGGCAGGTGGAGGACGTGTGAATCGATAATGGACATGCAGGGAAACGGAAGGTTGCAGGCGAGACAGGGTGGAGACAGGAGGAACCCGAATTATCTTTCTTATATTGTATTCTCCAATATGAGATATTTGGCACTTATTATTACATTTTCGGAGATTTAGTTCATTTGGATCCAAACTTTTCGTTAGAGATTATATCGATTCTCCCTCATTGTTGGAATCCCATCTATTTTAAGTAGGAACGGTTTTATAAGTATCTGTCTGATGCAAATACCTAGTTCCTACGCTCCAATATAACTAGTTTTGCTTCTACAGACTTCTAACAAGGTGGACTGTAGATTACTTAATGTTCATAGAAACTCTAGAAATAACTAAACAAAGTCCGTTATCGCTCGTTTGAATCCGTTGTTGTATGTACACATTTTGACATTGATTTGCTCGTCGAATCTTCTGAAAAGAAGTTTCTCAATTTAATTCATTTCTTCAGGCTAGATATTACAATAAATGTATCTAAAAGCACTAGACGTAAATAAAAAGGTAATCGATAAAATCGCAATTAATATAAACTACCAAATATGAAGAGATACGATACTTCATGACGTACACATTCTTTCAATTACAAGAAACCAGAACACTGAATAATACATGTTTGTGTAGGCTATTCCCTATCCATAAAATAAGATTATTTACATACTGTTTAATGCAGGCATAATGGAAGGTAATGAACAACAACAAATGTAATGTATTTATAAAACACTTTCACTACAGGTAAATATATACTTTCCTCTCTGAAAAAGAGAAAACTTCACATTTCGCCCAAAAATAATTTGAACAATTCAAGAGATTAGAACAGCATGTAAAAGAAAACGAATCGTCCATTTCATTTCTAAAGATCATAACGTATCATATGATTTCCACCTCTACTTCAAGTCAATTAAAATACAAATAATTTTTTTTAAAGTCACTGCGAATGCAAAATTATAAAAATTATATTTTGAACTCGCATAACAAAACTAAAATAATGTTGGCCGTAGTACCGGATTAGGTGGCACAGGGCATCAATTGATGAATTGAGTTTCCATGATCGGGAGGTCCTTGAGTTCGAGTCCTGATGATAAGAATTTCGACACAAGGTAGATATCTAGGTCGTATTCAGGCTCGGTCCTGAGATGAATTCTGGCAGCCGACTGCTTTGATGGAGAGTTTTCCGCGGATTCTCCGATTAACACCTGGGCAATGTCAGAGCAGTACCCTAACAAACGGGCCACGGACCGCACGCGATCTTCTCTTCTCTGTTCTATCCTCACCCCTTACCCACACACACATACACTTGGTGCGGGGACGTGGGCGGGGGCGGAGGCGGGCGCGCATGGCGTTGCGCTCTGGCCGCCCCTGCCAGACGCTACACCTGTGCAGGAGCGAGATGAACGAGGTGGCCACTTTTTGTGATCCCGGTGCGGACGCCCTTGACAAAAAAACTAAAAAACAACGAGACAGGAGAAGAAAGAAAAGGAGAGATTGTAGCTTAATAATTTTCAGAAATTTCTTCCACTCTCTTCTTGCCATGCCGGGAGCCCCGTGTATGTTCCTCTCTCCGTCGTCTCGCTCTCTCGACCGGTTGCCCTACCCGTTCCCCCTCCTTTCCCAACCGTCCTCCCCCGCACCACCGCCGCACAGCTCTCCTCCCCCCCCCCGCGCGTTCGCTGGCCTGATCTCTCGTTCTCTCGACCGTGATGATAGGCTTCTCCTCCGCAGAAGTCACTATCATTAGATCAAACTCTGATTGGTTGAAATTCTAAACGCTAAAGGACGGTCATTTGAGCGGTGGGAGCGGGTGCGCCTCGCGACAGCTGCCCAGGTGTGCGGCTGCTGGTAACAAGGCGTCACTCTTCGCGGTCCCCCTCAGCCGTCCCCGACCGCCGCCTGCCTCCCGTGCCCGTCTCGTCCCCCTGGCAGCCCAGGCCCCGTTTCAGATCCGGCGCCCCCGCCCCATTCTCTGCCTTCGACGCGGTTGTTGCTGCCGGTAGTGCTACTGAAGCTGCAACCGGTGACGTACACCCAGGATAGCCTCGTATGAGATTTTTTCACATTGGTGTTGTCAGCGCAAAAAACGGCAGGTGGTCTATGGATTACACGAGACGATGCACTATTATGTCTTACGTTAGTTTTTGGTTTTAGCGTATGCAATTTTTTTTTGTCCTTCCCTTCTGCCGAAGAGCTAATAAATCGTACAGCTGAATGGAAAATGTTCAAATTACTCTTAAAAACACTGCCTCCAAATTCACTGTATCACGTTTCATGTAGGATCTCAAATTAAATAGACGGCAATTGAATCTATTAGTTTTTCTCTGAGGAAGGTTTGATTACTGACATTAACACTTTTAAAGATAATTAAATTTCTTGTATATTCGTGCCATAATTCCAAATACATTAAATACAGAAAGCATAAAAAACCATCGTTTCCAAACCAATTTCCTTACCACACTCTAACTTTTCCTAAATATATTTATCAAAAACATCAGTTGAGCATTTATTGAGTTTATACATTGCATTACCGAATGACTTCATTTTGTTCCTTTCCAAGTTTTTGTAGAACTCTTCTGTCTGTATGTCTTTCTCCATCTCTCTATGAGTCTCCTTCTCTCTTCTCCCTTCCAGAGGCCACAAACCCACTGATGTTTAACACTTCGAGCAAATTTCTGACACTCGTCCGCGAATGACTCTCACCATCTTCCGGTTCGGTGACGTCGCAGAGGCTACCGGAGTCGGTTCAGATTCTTCTACAATGGTTTCCTTCATCGTTTTTGTTTGAGAAAAACTGAAAAATATCATTTGGAAAATTGACAGGAAACTTCACAAGAACTATTCAAACCGTTTAATATTTAAAATGATGGTTCTATCTCTACACTTTTATAAACGAAAACAAATTTTAAAGCTCACTCGATAGTGACAAACTGCCATGCACGGGCATTTATCTAAAAGGCATAAAAATATTTCGATAAAATATAATCGTATATTATCTCTAGTTCATAATGTTAAGCTTCATTGCACGAGTACATGTTTGAAAACGAGCAACATTAGGAGCGAATTTTTAAATTTGTACGAATGCAATAAAGCAACATTCTACATGAGTTGCTTACGTTATTTTCTGTATAAGAGCTTTATAAATTTATAAGGGAATCAAAGTTAATTTTGGGAAACAACATTATTGTGACGTCACGAGTATTTGACATCTATGGGAAGAAATGGTGGTCAGCTCTTCGATTTACCTCTACCATTCCACGATTCTCACGCTGCGATTGGCTGAATGTGAGATGACGCAATTATTCTTACCGTAAACGCCAAATACGTCATAAGCTGTGCCATAAAATGCTATTTTTATGTGAGACTTCCAGTAACGAAAAATATCTTTTGTAATGTTGGACTACAAATATGCGTTTAACAATCAACAAAACTTAAATGTTCGAAAATCTATTTACAAAATCTCATTTAGAAATGATCGCCATGTATTTATTGTTCCCTTCTTCTCAGCCCCCCCTCACATTTGTTCTGCGCTCCAGCTTCCACTTTACGTGCCGTCCCGCGGTCTCCCTCCTCCTCAACGTTCAACGTACGCGTGGTCCTTCGCCAAGAGCTCTTTAAGACAGCTGTAGAGCGAAGCGCTTGCCTCTCCCCTCCTTCGTAGTCTCATGATACTTCGCGTGGAAGAGAGGGAAATGAAGGTGAATTGTAGCATATATCAGGGTCATCGTACTCGGACGTCACTGTCAGCATTCCATTGGTCCCAATAAACGTGAGGTGGGAGAAAGACACGCAAAGGACCAAACAGAAAAAAGCGACTGAACGGCGAGGAATGAAACTAGTTGTGGGGCGAGAGTGTCGGTGGGAGTGGGGGAGGGGGGAAAAGAACGAGATTGGATAAATAGGATAAATATGAATGTGCATACCGATACGGGACAAGAGGGGAGATAATGCCAGGTAAGCAGAAGAGTGAGGGAGAGGGAGGGGAGAATGAGGACAGAGGTGGACAGAAAGAGAGGAGAGCGAGAGAGACAGGCTTCCTTACACAACTGAAAGGAGAACCTTAGGCAACTTAAAGTTATTTGCTACAGAATGAGAAAATGTAGATGAGAGAATGACGGGGTGGAACCTCACATTTTCTTTCCTATCAATGTCGTATTCAGAAGTGTTCCTCAATTCTGTCCGTAGTTTACGACCAGGAAATTTTCCTTTCGCGCTGAAACAAAATTCATGTTCTTTCCTGGAAATAAATTGAAGAACTTGTTAAATAAAAGGCGCGACCCATGTTTTGTCGTTTCTTGACTCTTAACTGCGTTTGCAGTGAAAAGTCAACCAATAGTATTAGTGTTTGAAATTGGTCTACAGTTCAGGAGAAAGATTACATATTGTTTCTCTTTACGACACGTGGAACCGAGTGTTTGGAAAGTAGTCTTAAGCTGAAATGGCTAAATATAGACGTTTCACAAATAAAGTAAGGAATAAGGTACAAATATTGACTATGATAATTACGAATTGCGATTTATTCGATTTGTTCAAACAAATGTACTTCATTTATTAAGACATAGTGCAACTTGGTTTAGAGACAACAGGTGTAAACATGAAATAAAAATTATCTGCAAATGACATTGAAATTGTTCTACCAGAAAATTATGAAGCCCAATTAAATTTAAACAGGTAGTATGTTAGTAAACTATACTGCAGCTATCTTTTTTTCGAGATCAATTTCCTGATTTCTTAGCACAAAATAATTGTTATACCTAGACTAGTAGCGTGAATCATCAAAAGCCGTTTAAATATTGAGGTATAATTTAAATATTGAAGAAAACACAACACCAACAACAAAAACAATTAGATTAAATAAGTGCAGTTAAACGAAACTCTACTCATCAGATATCTTCATTTAGGCGTCACAGAAATTACAGCCAGATCTTTACATATTTGTTAATAATTTAAACATTGTCGGCATGTATTATACTGAAGTATTTCGACTCTCAATGTATGTAGTGACATAGAAAATTCTCGTTCATTGACACATATTTTTGTATCAAATAACAATTATAAATGTTGAATGCCTAGGTAACGCTTGCGGGACATCTTCACCCACAAATAGTACTTTTGCATTCTGCGGACTATTACCGTAATCCCTCGACATCTCCGAATTAGCTATTCTCGAGTTCCGAACATTCGCGATTATGCTATCGGTTTTAACATTCGCGACTTGAATATTCGGGAGTGCGTCTTTTGGTCGTACTACATTTTTTTTTTAAACCGAGCACATTTCATTTCGTTTATTGCCGTCTTTTGGGAGACAAACCCGGCAGGTAAAAGAGCTCAAAGTACCACGTTCTGCAAAATGTCAAAGTTGAGATGTCAATTCACAATAATATAACACAATTGAAAATAATTCAATTCAGTTGCGTGAAATTGGAGGTAAGAGTTTTAGCCACATGAACAGAAAAGACATTCAGAATCTGTGCAACTCCCTTTACAATAACTTTACTGAACTGGATCTTCGGGAAATCATTAGCGAATAAAACCTACTGGAACGTAATGATGAAGTAATGGAAGCGAAGCTGCGTCCTGGAACAACATCAATGTCAAACCTATAATGGCTGTAATGGCGTTCTAAAACTTCCGCAAGCTCTGGTGCAAAGGGCTGCATAAGCAGCAACTCTTCCACATTTGGATTGGATTGGATTTGGACAACTTAGAAATAAATTTCAAGTATTGGTTTATTTCTTTCCTTTGGAATGAAAATTGTGACTTCTGCTTTCAGTAGCGTTTACTCAGTTCTACTGTAATTGTTTGTCAGATATTTTTTCTTTGTGTTTAAACAGTTTTTCGGTACCCAGGAACCTAACCTACATTTCTTCATTAAAAGATTCAAAATTCACGGATTTGACATTCGCGAAGCGTTTTGGGAACCTAACTCTCGCTAATGTTGAAGGATTTACTGTACTTTGGTTCTTGACCTTTTACAATTATGTCTCTCACTAAATGGTCTATATAGTCAACTGCTTCAGCTGGGATCATTGAGATAGAGAATAAAAGTTTCTTACCAAACATGTTTACAAAAATAGAAACGCATTACTCCGTTACTCACCGCTGTTTCAAACATTAAATTGCTGGGCATTGTATCACGGAGTATTTACGCACTGAATAATGAAGACAAGATACACAGAGTTATTAAGAATCAATGAAACTAACTACATGCTGAAGAGCTTCATAAACGCATTACTTGTATGTAACTCTTAGTTGTTGCACTCGTGAAAGTAAGACGTTTATATAATTTATTCTTTTTTCTCGAGATCATGAGTTAACGACAAGAACGAGACATTTTGTGGAACGATTGTCTCACAATTTAGACCTATTACCGGAATTACGTTTCCTTCCCACTAAGGAAAGGAATATAAAAAAAATTAGTATATTCTCATATTCCTTTAAGAAGGCATATGAAAAGTAAAAAGAAATAATTAACAATAAATACGAGGTGCTATAGCCTATCAAATAACTATGATATCTAGCAATTTTAGAACTTAATGTTTTTTTGTTACTTTTTCGTACTTACTTCGTAAGAAGAGAAGAATAAATATATAGAATAAATTACTTCCTTTAACACGTGGTGCAGTCAGAATTCATATTTTGTGGGGCCTTGATGCCGAAAAATCGATTGACGGCGAAACGTCTGCCCATTCCGTCTAGCCTTCTGAGCACAACGCTAACGCCTAAATCGTTCAGCCGCTAAATTTTTTTCCAAAATTGATATTCCACAATCGCTCTAAACGAACACGAGGTTTTGCCAGTTTGAAACGGATATTGTGATTTTTGAGAGTAATTTGCAAGAAGCTTCAACAAACATTTAAACATTTTCTGAAAAGTACAAATTTTTGGCTTCTTTAAACATCTAAATACTGAAGGTAGAGCTTTTTCCTGCATGACATCTGTTCTTAAAGACAGATCTTGATATAAGGTTATGTACAATTTTTCGAAAATATGAGGACTGTTCGCGTAATTTTGCGAAAGACATAAGCAATTTTTAATTCTTTCCTGAAAAAATGGCACCAATTTTCCCCCTTAAATTTTCTCCTATTTTAAAACATTGGAAAGGCATAACATTTGAAAACTACAAAACTGAGGATAGAGATATTGAATTTTCGAAAATTTAAAAAAATTGGAAATACTGCGAGAGAGTATGTGCTGTCGTAGCACCACTAATTTTTGTTTTGTATGGTGTTGCTCTGTGACCTGCTATATTTAACATAGTTTAATAGATTTGCAGGTGGTGCCTAATGAAATTTGATATTGATTGGATTGATGGGAGTGATGGAAAATGTTTTTGATGTTGGTTGTTTAAGGATGGGGAAGAAGTTCTTTGGATAAACTGGTATTACGAGGTAAGTGTTTTTAATGATTTTCTTATGTTATGAAGTTCTGGTTACTTACATCTATAGGTTATTGCTTTTACAATTAATGCATGTGGGGGTTGTTTTACGTTCAGGACAAGATTTTTTATAGTGATTATCTGAACATATTGAACAGATAATTTTATTATTACAATTGCTTCCACAGTGTCTAAAGTTCAAAGAACAGCAGCACTGTAATAGGTCTCGAGTCTTTTTCATCTTTCGGAGGTGACTTTCAGGTTGCTAATTTGATTTATACAGAGTGTCCGGGGAGGAAACGTCCGAAACTATTGAGTGCTCATTGCGGCTCAACCGTTCCAAATATCCACGTAGTTTATTATACAAAATATGCTTAGAATTGTCTTAAAAGCTTATTTTCGAAGTTTCGACGTTTCCTCCCCGAACAATATGTATGGAGCATTATTGTTAAGGATTGATTTCCGTTGAATTCGCCCGCTATTACAGGAATGGGATTGCTGTCCTTTTGGAGACGTGTGATTATTACTAATAATGGATATCTTTGTTTTCAATCTTACATGATATCACTATCTATGGTGGAGAGGTAGACATTTTTATACAACCAAGAATGTTTTGTGTATTGGGGGCTTATACAAGTGAAATTTTGTATTAGTAATTATTAAATATTTTATCATTTTGGGAAAATCTTTAGCTGCACCGGGATTAATTTTCACCTGGTTTTTTTCTTTGTTCATATATAAAGTTTCTAGATACATGAATTTTAATTTCATTTACCAAAGAGTTGACATTTATTATATCAGCATCGTATATTGGGGTGTTTTGGAGGTTACATTCGTAACAGATAGAAAAATGAATGAAATTTAGGGGCTAGAGCGGTTTTCGGATGGAAGAGAATCGGATTTCAACGGGCTAATTCAGAGAATCTATTATGGATCAAAACATTGTAAGAGAATTTAATTTCGGGGCGTTGAGCAATGGAGCTTGTGAGAGCTATACACGTGTTTTAGGTGGCCACACTGGTTAACAGTGGAGGGTCATTATTGCCATTATCACTGTCATTGTCACTTGTGTATTTTTTGTTATCGCTACTGAGAGCGTTCTCACCAACTGACCTTTTCCTTGGCCTCCAGTCATGTTCCTGATATTTGCTGCCTAAGGTTGCAAACATTGTACCTTGGGTTGGATCTTGATAACATGAGGTTTCTAATATAGATAATTCCATGGACGAATCCTCTATTGCGTCACCTTCACTACTGTGTCACTTTCAATATATATATGGATGAAATTATTATGCGTAATGCTGTTGGTGTTGTGTAGCACATTTGTAGCTGATTATTTTCCGCCGACGGATTTGAGTCCATTGACGAAAGTTATCCGAAACTGAATTAACACTGATTATCGAACCTAACTATAATCCTTTAATATTCAGAATCACTTGAATGTAAATATAAACTGGTTGGTCGGCATCGTGCAGGTTCCTACGGACGCTAGTGGCACTTTTACGAGCGCTACGCGAAGTGGACAGTTCAGCTATGGGGACAGAAGTGAGGACATTTCCAGCGAAGAGAAAATTCGCGTTCCCCAAACATCGGATAGGCCTATCTCCGTCCTATAGCTTCAAATATTTACCCGGGGTAGCTCAGCCCTATCTGGGAAATTGAATCATTGTTCCGGGCGTAGAGTTCCACTTCCTCAATAGCACATACAGATTGAACACACATTTACCAGTTTGGCCAAGAGCTTATGGGAGGATTAGGCTATAGTTATAATACAGAGTTATAACACCCTCCCACCACGCTACGAACGCAAGGTAAAGCATTGGAGCATTACGCGGGTTTCGATCACACAGCATTCGGTTTCGCGTACTTGACCTATCCTGCCACAAGCACGGTTTCACGAGGTCGTATAACATATTTGGCCGTTTTATGAGGCCGTATAAATTATTTGTAATGCGTGAGAATTACGTAGCGCAATAATAATTTGATAAAACTAATAATTCAACAAAAACTGTCCTTTTGATGCATCCTCGGTCTTTAATGTGCTTTAGAGCATTGAGCATTTTCCCCCATATTCCTCGTTTTATGGTCTTAATAGTAGAATGGAAATATGAATTTAATAATATCATAAAAGAGTGAAACCGGTTTTACATGGAAATTATCATTGAAAAATTTGGAACCGTTTTTTGAGAAAATATCAAATGAGTTTTTCTAAAAATGGGAATTTTGAGCTCATTTTCACAGATACCTTTTCGAGAAAATTCATGTGAAATAATTTACAACACTTGCACTCACAAATGTAATAACTTGTATACGCCTATAATGGGAATATTACAGATATGTTTAAGAAGATATGTTTAAAAATACATTTTCGTAATTTTTGAAAAACCAAAAGATTAATCAAAATCGGGTTTATGTCATGTTATTCAATGAATTTAGCTCAACTTGTACGAAAAATTTTAAAAAATTGGAATTGTTTGTAAGAAGATATTATTTTTGAAATTGCCCATATTTTACTCAAAGTTATTGCAAAAACTGCTAGTATTTTTTTAAAAAAATTCATGATTTCAATTAAAGATCTACTTGTGGAGAACAAATTACTTGAATAAATCTCTATCAACAATAATGTAGTTGTGCAAATGGGCCGAAAACAACTGAACATTTTGAACATTTGAAACTTTGCAACTTTCTAATATTGAGAGTTAATATTAAAAATCGGACCTACGCTCTTTTTATTAGTGTATTTTACTAAGTACTTACACGGAATTTAAAGAAAAAATTTCAGTCATTTTTAAGAAAATTTGAAAAGTCCCAGGGTATTCATGTAAATTCGCCCCACAAATTAAAAAAAACTATTTTCAAAAGCGCAAAGCTTTGAATCGGGACATACCGCTGGAGGATATTTATTTTGGAAAATATCCACAGAATGGTTTAGATCTGATGTTTTTGAAAATAAACAACCACTTTTTAGGTATCAGGGGGCCTCAAAACGTGTTTTCTGTTAATATTTCGAAATTTTATTTTCTGCAGCATTTCATAATTTTTATCTACACTCCGTATACGAGAAAGTAAAAATGGCTCCGCATCAAGCCTCTCGGCAAAGGCAGAGAGTTTTGTGTTCTTGTTATGATCCAGAGTCTCATCCATTACATCCCCGTTAAGGGTTGTAGCTACAGGGCAAAGGCGCTGTCGAGTCCCTTTTTGTACGCAGTAGTGTGGCATGAGAAATGAGGCAGTATACGGGACGAATGGTTATGCGGTGGCACTGGAAAGGCATCAAGAGACACGGAATTTTAAGATAAATGCTTAAAATTAAGAGATAAGATTTCTGAAACGAAATGTTCCACCGAGACTGTTTCTTAAGGGACCTCTATTTATGAATACGAATACATAATACTTTAAATAACATTTTGAAATTCGAAAACATTAATTCCACTCCGTAGGAAACGCATAATCTAAATACATGACCGCAACAAATGGAATGGACACGCTCTTTATCCAGATGAGCGATCGTGAATTGCCCAGTGATCAGATTCAGCGAAGCGTGGCTTGGAAGGAATTAATCTACTGTAACAGGAACAAGTAATCATCTTGTTTATCGAGATAATTTGCATGTAATTATTGGTTAAGAACAACAAAAATAACATTATTCGATTCGAGATATTTTCCAACTCAGCGCATTTTGTAAACAGCGACGACATTGATGTATGCAAAAGTAATCAAAGAATGCTATCGTTATCATTAAATTTCCATATAAATGGCACAGAGCAGAGGTCTTTCTTTTACTTTAAGTAAACGAGATAAAGAAAGCAATAAGCTTATTCAAATTAAAATGTGTATTACTGTGTGATAGAAAATACTTGAGATATTAAACAAATAAAGACCTGTGTTCTTTTATTTCAACCATTTATAACTAGAATATTTTAATATGATATGTTTAATGAACACGATACATTTAATTTTTCCTTCTATTAGTTTCCTTTTTTGTCTAGAAGAACTTGTTCACAACAGGCGGAACTATCTAAACTTCTAAGCAAACACATAACTATGCAGAACAAACTAATAAGCTAAGATGCATTGCGGCAACCGACGTAATACAAAGCAATTGCATACATCAACCTGAGAACCTTCGGTGAGTCTTATATAACATAGATGCTAAAATACTAGACTTCTGAAAGCAGATACGTTTTTAAGTACAGGTAGGTGTAGTGTACCTCCCCCCCACATATTTTCATCTTGAGGCAAATTGTAAAGGTTTAAATACCTCACAAATGACCTGAAGATACTTTAAGTTTATGGCTCATATTTTACATCGAGAAGGTTTATATAACATTGTATCTGTGAAGGTTTATATAACATTGTATCTATTTACGCAGAACTTAATTTCTCTCTCCGTGGAAAATATTGATACAACTTGAAGAGTAGTCTGAAGATAAGGGAAGTTCAGGATGGACAAATAACAGCTAAGAGATAAATTATCATTACCAACATCAGAACTACCTGAAGCAGTAAGCACTACGCAAAGAAAAATACACAAATGAAAAGGCATGTAAAATAAAATTTATCCGGGGGTCAATATCTGAAGTTTGTAATATTTCGCATTATTTTAGGTTGATAAGCATGACAAAACTAAGTTCCTCTAAAATATTTTAAGCTTGAAACGATAAAACAATTTAGTGAAGAACTGCAGTGAATTCATATCCTGTATAAGGAATGAATGCCGTCACCTTGTGAATGTAGAGGAGACAGCAAAAGAAATCGAACCCACAATGACATGTAAGTAATCATTCATCTTTTCGTAACTGCAGGTAACGCTACTTACCGATTATCTACTTGGACTTGGTCCTTAGTAGCCATCGGGGATATGGCACTAGAAGGAATAGAAAATATTTAAACCGATAGCATCTAGTGAGTAGCCAGTCTCCGCAACGCTGGAGCCCCGATCTCTCCACCAGATGGCCTTAGTTTTCCCTTTCGCGCGGAGGCAGCCCGCGCGCTTGGGAGCGGGGGAGTCGGGCGGGAGGCAGCCCCCGAAGGGGCTCGCGCTCGGAAGCGGGCATCCGGAGGGGGCGGGCGCGGGGAGCGCACTGCTACGGAGCCCGGGAGGCGGCGGCGACAGCGGAGCCCGGGAAACACCTGATTAGAACGTTTGACGCAGCAGGTCAACTGTTTGTAAACAGTCAAACTACTTGTCTTTACGAGAGAACAAGCGGTCCTGGGCTGGCTGGAAGCGAGCGAGAGAGCGAAAAGCTATATAAACAAACACAACGAACAAACCAAACAGGCCTCGGCGAGCGCACCTGTGCGCTGCGATGGCTGTGTCAACAAAGGACTACAGCGCACCTGTGTGGAGAGAACTGTGCGGCGCCCGCCCGCCCGCCGACAGCAGCCACTCTCCGTTCTGCAAACAGCGCCGCCTCGGGGAACCGGTCAGTCGGCGGCCGCGGGGCCGCGCGCGGCGCAGGCGAGGGTGGTGGAGGTGGCAACGGCGGTGGCCGGCGATGGCAATGGAGGCAGCGGCAATGGAGGCGGCAGTGGTGGTTGGAGTGGCGGTGGCGGTGATGATGAGATTACGTTGAGGGTGGTGACGGGGCAAGTACGGGTACGTTTACGGGTACGGGTACGGGGACAGAGACGGAGACGGTGACGGTGACGGTGACGGAGACGGTGGACGGAGACGGTGACGGAGACGGTGATGGAGACGGTGATGGAGACGGTGACGGAGACGGTGACGGAGACGGAGACGGAAACGATGACGGAGACGTTGACATTGACGGTGACGGTGGCGGTGATGGTGATGGTGATGGTGACGGTGACGGTGACGGTGACGGTTACGATTGCGGTAGCGGTGGCAGCAGCGGTCCCGTAGGTGGCGGCGGCTAAGAGAGTGAGGTTGGTTCCAATGTCGGAAGCAGGTGGTGTAGGGAGGGGCGGGGACGATGACTGCGACGGTGGGAGCTTTAACAGCGGTGGCGGCGGCGATGGTGGCGGTGGGGGCAGTGGGTGGGGGGCGCTGGGGGCAAAGATGGTGCGTCGCTGGGACGTTGTCCAACGGAGGCGTCAGTACCGGCGGTGGCGTCTGTTGTAACCAACTTTCCTCTTACATCATTCGAAAACCCCCCGCAATGCGCATCTTCGCGCCTTGGTACGAGCTAGCGTTGCGGAAAGGGGCAGGTCACCGCTCAAAAACCGCTGAAGGTAAGCAAGGTCCAATGTGACAGACTCTCGCTCTGTGTAGCAGGGTCATTTACTACAAAACCTAGTGCGTATTTCAGAAGGGGAGATGTGGTATAAGTAATTTACTTAGAGTAACTAATTTCAAACTGCCGGAAACTCATGTATACGTACACGTAAGCCGGAAAATAATTTTTTCAGTATCTACAAATTCATTAAACGATTCGATCGAGATAAGACAGAAATGCCCAAAGGACCGGAGATTATCATGAAGATTAATTGGAGGGATGATAAATGATCACTGAGGAATCTGAGCAAGTATATGAACAAAACAAGACAAGGCAAATGGCAGTATGCCAAGGAAAGCAAATGTTTTGAACACCAATTCCACCAGCAGTGATCATTGTCTTCGCATTGTTCATTAGGTGCAGAAGACGAGTTTGTATCAGCAGATTATTGGGTTTCCCATCACTTATTGGTACGTTCTGAGATCACAGCTTCGACCAAAGAGTTCCTGGAGACACCAACGATAGATTAGAAGACGAACCCATGGCCTCCCCGTAAGGTGGCGACTTCAATGTCACGAGTGGCGAGTGTTTCGTAGAGCGGGAAGGCGCTACCCGGTAAAGATAAGGTGTTGATTTATACTTCGGCGGAGCGCCCATTAAGCACGTGAAGTGCGAGTGTCGCGCCTCCAGGCCGCGACAACGAGCGCATTGTATGCTAACGTAGCGCGCCGGCGAGGGAGTGGCGCGGCGCGGCCCAGCGCGGCGAGGCGCGGAGCGGTTGCTGGAGGCGGGCTGCGGCGGAGAGCGGGAGTTGGTGGCGGCGCAGGCGGCGGCGCGCGCCGCCTCGCGCCGGGGGTCCTGACCCCCGCCCCCACCGGCACCGAGTCCCTCGACGCGCCTGCCACCCAAGCCTCTCGCGTCTGCGCGCGCTTTGCGCCGTCGCGCCGCGCCGCGCCGCGCCGACCGGGGAGAAAGGCGGCGGGACGTGTGAGAGCGAACGCGCGGCGCTCGCTCGCTCGCTCGCTCGCTCGCTCGCTGCGTGCCAGCGCGGAGGGGCGGCGCGTGGATTATTCCATTTACACATAATGCCCAATTGCGCGCGTACGGCCCGTGCAAGCCCCGGGGCGGCCAAGGCCTCGCGGGCGAACCAGCACCGCCGCCGTCGGGGGTGATGTCGACCGCCGCACCCGGCGGACGAGCTCGCACGCAAGCCCGAGGTTGAGCAACTTATGCAAGGCCGTGACATGATATTCTTTAAAAGTGATTTGACGAGAGAAAATAAATTATCGTAATTTAGCGAAGCTATTGTCAAGTAGTTGAGTCCACTGGGATGATGAGATTTAGAGATGCGCCCAATATGGGTGCCAAGAAAGTTATCGGTCAAAAGATAGGATGTGCCATACAGAGAAAAGTAAATTGAGGGACTTGCCCATTATGTTCTCAACACTAATGTCTTCTGGTTTAGTTAGGTATTCATATTAATGATTTCGTTACTTCGTGATAATCAATGGTTCGTAAAATGAAATAAATTTTGTATTGAAATATGTAAGTATTGTATTGAAATAAAAGAATACGATAAGTAGTGATATCATTATTATTATCAGCATCATCTTTGGGCTTGTTTAATGTCGGTTTATCCGCTAAGGCTTACCATGCTGCCCCTTCCCTCAGTATTCCATATCGGCCACTTAAACACTGGCTCACCTAACCGAGCCTCCCATGTCTTCACGCCACAGTGTCCTAAGGCCCTCTGTGGGCCCTTTGCGGTCCGGACGTACTTCCCTCTCAAGCCCATAGGTCCAAGCGACGTTTGGAACCCTAACAGTTGGGAATGTACGGCAGCGGACACACAGCGCGAACGGAGCGGTCCGTAGACCCTATGACGGTGCATCATCTGTGCGCTGGCTGTCACATTTTTCTCCCTCACGCACCTTCGCATGGGCAGGAGAAGGAAAGGAAGGCGATGTGTTAAGCGATACATGGTGGTTTTGTAAAAGCCTAACCTTACCACATTAAAACAAACCTCCACGTTCCTGGCGGGATTAGAACGCGTGACCCTTCCATCTGAAATAGTTTAGGCACGCCCGCTTCAGCGATCTCGGTCCGGGTAGGCAGAAAATAGCGATATAAATCTTTTGACGTATTTTGTTCTGAAAATGGTTAACGTGAGGGGTCTGGAAATATGCATACGATCGATATTTCCACGACAAAATTTTCTTAGAACTGCTTGGTAGCTTCATGACGTTTTGTTAATACGATGAATTTACTGAATCTAATTCATAAACTCGTACACTCGCTTCCAACACAGCTACTTAAAAACGAATACTGATCAATATTTTATGTCAAGTTTGAACGCTTTCATTTTTTTCGCTCTATGTTTCTCAAGCTTACAGAACCCTATATCATTGTACATTCTCTACGAATATCTGTCATAAGGATATAATTACGGCAGTGGGTTAAAATTGTATGCAAACTATCACACATTCTATTTCATTTGATTTGTTAATATCTGAATATATCGGGGAAAATAAATTCAATATTTATGTATTTTTTTATTTAGTGCAAAAACGTATGGGTGCGATTTTGCAACTAAAACTATGTGTAGACCCAGACCCAGACTCCTGTCTTCCCAGTCCTTAGGGTGGCAGATATGCAACCGCAGCTAAGTAATCGGATCGAGGTCTGCCCCTGGATAAGAATTCTAGATTCTGATATATCTGATCAATCGTTTCTGTGGCTTCCATCGATCAATTCCAGGTGGATGCCAGAACAGTTACTTAAAGATCGGCTCACGCAATTCCTTCTTCAACCTGACATTTTCCTCGCAGCAACTGTTCGTCTGATTTCCTGTTCTCATTCGGTTCATCTCCTATAATCTGGAAAGACTCCGGCTGTAATATAATCGAAAAGAAAGTAACGAATTGTTTTAAAGTGTATTTAACCTTTTAGATATGGAGTACATTTCTGTAATCCTGAGGGAATGGACGTTTTTAAGTAGACTGATATGCTTGACACTAGTGAATTTTTAACCATGACCAGTGTTGGCGAAGGCGGAGGCGGGCTAATCTTACGTAGGAAGACAATGGCGCCTCAAGGTAGTGGACCACAGTGAAGCGATATGTGTATATCAGGATGAGTTAAAATAGGTTTGAGAGATGTACGCATGCAAAAACGCCGACGCCTTATGCTAATGAAAGAAATATTATGGCACTTCAAATAAGACTATGGTACGAGTATAATACAGTGAAATAAATATTTCAATGGAATACACCATTTTAATATGTTATTGCTCTCCGTTTGATTTTACTATCTAATGTAAACATAATGACAGCGTGCGAGACTGTAACTGTGTCGAGACTGTAAACGTTTATCTTTACAAAACCATTTAATTATTAGATATGCTGCTAAATTCAATTAATACTTTATTGAATAAATTTGTATGTAAATATTATGTAAATACAATGGGAATCCTCAAATTCTAATGCAAATTTCAAACGAAAGTTAAGTTTATTTATCAAGGTTAAATTTTACCGTACTTTTTCTTTTCAAATTCTATTTTGCTTTTACCCGTTGCTTACTCTTCGATATTTCAAAAACAAAACGAGTCCCCGATAAAAGAAGTATAGTTTGTCAACACATCTGAAAAATGTAATTTTACTTGTTTTACAGCGGAAAAAAAGTGCTCACGTACATACAAACATTAGAATCATGTCTCATTAGAATCATTGCTAATTCAAGAGCTAGGAAAAAGCACATATAAGGAAAAATTCTAAGAAAAAAATTTGAAGCTGTTTTTGAGAAAAAAATATTAAAACATTTTTAAATCGCCTATATTTTGCGCAAAATTACACGAAAACTATTCATTTTTTCGAAAAATTAAACATGAACTTATTTGATCTATCTTTAAGGAATAGATTTAGAAAAACCATTAGAGAAACAATCTCTATCTTCAATACTGAAGTTGTAGCAAGACGCCCAAAAAATTGCACTTTTGCAACTTTCGAAAAATCAGGGGCGTCACCAAACATGAGACCTGCACCGTTCTCCTAGCGTCCTTTAGGCTATTCGAGAGCGAAGTTTAATCAAAGCATTTGGTGCCATTTTTGAAAAATTTTGAAAATGTTTTTGAGGCTTCACGAAAAGTACCCTCAAAATTCAAAATATCCGTTTGAAGGTTCTAAATATGGATTGAAGGTTCGAGTTAATTCATATCGATCGGGGAATATCAAAATTGGAGAAAATCGGCTGAACGGTTTAGGCGCTAGTGTTGACAGACGGACAGTCGTTTTTCCGTCAATCAATTTTTCTCTATCAAGGACCCACAAAACCTAGACTCTGGCTACACCCTACAGAAAGTAACTTAATCCACAGTATTTATCCACTTTGTAGCTAACAGGATCTGGCAATAAGAGTTTTCCTGTCAAAAATTCGTCGTTTTTTGGCGCATAATTACATAACTTAGTCTTTTTACAAAATACCTTCATAAGGGCGAACTGTATACAGTTTCTTAAGCTCCAGAATCCCAACTCTCGCTCTTACTCAAGTTGAATCATGAATAAAGGTAGGAACGAGATTTTGGGAAAAATCTGACAGCCACAAATATTTACTCCCGTCTAATAAAACCTATTTGCAACGGCACATGAGATACAGAGTTTGGTTCTTATCCCTTATTCTATCTCATGAGAAGCAATCGACTTACTATCGGGAGAACATAGAAAAAGATTATATTGGTGTTCACGAAATAACTGTTCTCCACAAGCCTAGGTATTGTATTACTTACTCATTTTGAATTATTTATTTCTATTATTTACTTTATTTATATCCCTATTTCTATATAGCCAAGGTTAAACCCGTATCAGAGTGGTGAATGATTGGATGAGGAGGAACGATGCCACATACCAGTGCTCTCGTCGGTCTGCAACAGATGGCTGCCACATCATACGTACACCAATGTCGGTTTCAGTAAATATTTGAGACGACCATTTTATAAAATTAAAGGAGAAAAAATTAAAATTGAACTTATGAAAAACTATAAACATTTTGACATTACTTTCAAATTGTATACTTTAAATTTATAAAGTATTTGAAAAGAAAATATCTAAACGATATTTCTATTAACATTTCTAGTAGATCATCTCACATCTCAGTCTACTAAACATAATTTGAATATAAATTCATAGATTTAAAAATAATATTTTAAAAATTCTGTAACTGCTGATAATACTTTATCCATTTATTTACTATCAAGAACACATAATTTAAAATATTTTAAAATCATGAACCCTTTCCCCCGTTGCGGGGAAAATGGCTCCAATTCCACCTTCCCGCCCCCATAGAGTAATACTAGGTATCATATGGATATATACGCAGTTTCACAATGGAAGATTGGTTGATTAGTGTTTCCTGGAGCGGCAATTGCTAAGGTCGTTAGTCCGGTAACTGTTGTGTACGTTATATCACTTTGGACAGCATTTTTCTTACCCTTCTGGATGACGAGATTCAGCGCCGAACTACGCTTCTGCTTGCAGGGTTTTCCTCAACCATGTACCTCCCTCCAGCGCGGCATCCGGCTGGGACAAACTCTAAGATCCAGGCTAGTCTCACGACATGTGTGACAGGACAAGGAAGACAGGAAAGATCGCTCGCGGTTCGTGGCCGTTTGTTAGAGAACATTTGCGCGGAGACTACGGGAAACTACCGAATGCATCAGCCGGCCGCTAGAATTCTCCTCCAGGTAGCGGCTGAACTCGACCTAACTATTACCCGTTCACTTTACATTTGCAGACGGAGCGCTGCGATCTGTTTACATGAGGTCACCGCCGACTGAATGAGAAACGCGCATCTGCAGTAGGTACTGACCGTTTAATACGATTTAGACGGCGGTGAGCAGCACACAGAACCATTAAGGGGGCAAGAACATAACCATTAAGCAGTAGATAAGTGCAAAGAAGAAATAAAAATATTGTACGTGAATGTTATGAATAGCGTGTGGTGTGATCTATTTTATTGTATATTACCTTAATTATATATATATATATATATATATATATATATATATATATAAAATTATATATACACTCCAGCTTACTGTCAGAAAGGCATAATTCGTCAGCTGTGTCCGTAGCGCTTGTGCTGCCTTCGGAGACAGTTGATTGGTCAGATGCTGATTGACATCGGGACCATTCGTGTATTCTCGGTTGTGTGTTCGGGCCTTCACTTTCAAAACAACATTAGTTCCTAATCCTGCCGTCTGCAAGTGTAAAGTGAACGAGTAATATCTAGCTAGTGCCGAAACTCCTGCCAGCGTCGGGACTCGAATCGTAGGGTCCCCCGATCATGCAATGGAAGAGTAAGGTTTGGATGAGCGTGTGGATGCGTTGTCCTGGCCGCGGCCGGGGAAGAGGGTGTTGGCCTCTTGGCTCTTGGCGCCCGCCCGCAGAGCCCCCTTTCCGCAGTAATTTCTGGGCGTGACTCGGCACGGCCGCGTACGCTCGCGCCCCGCGCCCATGAACCGCCCTGCAACACGCACGCGTGTGTGGTCTCCAATTGGAGGACCCAAGAGCTTCGGGTGAAGGGTGTCAGAACTTCCAAATTTCGTCTCCATTTTACACTTCGACACATTGTTTTTAAGTTCTTTTCACGGTAGATTAAATAAACAGATAAATAAATCTCATTTGTAAGGGTTGAAACCACTGGTCGAGATTAAGCATTGGTCTCTTTTGTTTTAGGTCTATCCACTTATGTGCACTCAGTGACGCAGAGATTTGGTAGTTCATTTGGTAGCCTTTTGAGTCTTATTTTATTCCATCGTCTTCAAATATTTCAAATATAAACTTAATTAGTTTCTGCTGTTCTTGAATATTCCATTGCCTGTTTAAATCGCAGATATGGCTAGAACGCGAACCGAATCACCGCCCCGACATAAAAAATCGCGGGTTCCAGGATCGCCCTAGGAATGGATATTTCTCCTTTTTTCATGTGGGTTGTAGCGCGGAAGTCCACGCAATATGGTGACGTCTGTGGATGGATCGAGATACACCCCTTTCGGAGTTAGAGTGTATCTTTCTTCTGGTGGAAAAAGCTACGGGAAGAAAAAATATTCCATAGACAGTCAATCTATTCTTGGACACCGCCAGAGTCAGACTCACACTAAAATATTTCGAGTTGTTTTTTATCAATTTGGCTGAATTTTGTAAATAAACATGAAATAATTTACATTAATTTTATCATATTTGCTTCCTGTACACAGAATGTATTTGGATTGAAGTCAGTCTTAACTAGAATTTATTTTTTATTTGTGAAACATTTTTATTTATTTGTATATTTATTTTAATTTCAATATCTTTCTTTCATTATTTATATTTTATTTATGTATTTATTTATTGTATGGCTTGATTTCATGGAAATCCATCAAAGCGTTTGTTCCGTAACAGGATAATTTGGGTGCGCTAATTGTTAACGCCATTTAATCTCAAGGCAAATACGAGAGGAATGAGCAGTGATAAGTGAAATGAATGGGAAACATGATGAAGATATGGTGGAATGCAAGAAAGGCGAATGAGAGAGCTCCGAGGAAACCTGTTGCGAACCAGTTTTGCCCGTCACAAATTCCACATGGAATGACCAGGAATTGAATGTGGGTACCGAGTAGTGCAAGGTAATCAGGCCTGACCATTTCGCCGCGGATACTGAATGTTAGTCTTTCAAACAAAATCAATTAATTAATTAATTTACCCTTTGCACTTTTAGTGCTGCAGGATTATCCTTGATTTGAACCCGGGTCCCTCAGGTTAGCAAGCGAGTGTCCTAACCACTACGCTGCCACACCCCTTCAAACAAAATCGATTATTAATTAAAAATCATATTTTATGAGAATAAAGCCATTCCGTGATTTTTGTTAAAGCAAATACAATTTTAACGAATAGCGCCAATTGGGCATTCCTTACAAATTTTTACTCATTTTTTGGCACAAAATTAGTAAACCAATTATAATTATCAAAATCATGTATGCACCACGAACAAAACATGTGTATACTAATACGCATTCATTTATTTCTCGCGCCGAATCTTGACCGTACAAGACTTTCAGACATTACAAAACCATTTTTTCAACGCCCAGAACTTGATGGTAGACGCTTCCAGTCTAGCTACGCAGGCGGTGGCGGCAGAGTAAGGATTGTTAAACTTTGACTCTGTATTATCAAATCATGAGTATTGTTAAAGAGAATAGTTTCATTCTTTCGAGTAAAACTGAAGGTTTTAATTTGTCATGAACATTGTTCGCAATAACAATGATGAATATTCTTAGATCTTTCGAAAGCTTTTGACGTTATTGACCATAACAGCTTACTCTCAAAATAACCTTCGAATAGAATTCGTGGTATTGCCCTAGAGTGGATAACTTCGAACCTGAAACATCGGACTCAAAGAGTAAAAATACCATACTGGCACGAAAGGACATTACATACTTATGTTTCCAATTCTTTGCCAATTGAGCATGGGGTCCCGCAGGTTTCGATCTTCGCTCCTATCCTCTTTCTGTTATATGTAAACGATATGCCCTCGACTATTAAAAATGGAAGAACGGTTTTGTTTGCCGATGACACGAATGTTCTTTGCAAAAAAGAAGCAGTAAATAGTGCGATTTCAGAAGTTTCAAATTGGTTTAATAATAACAAATTAATTGTTAATGAAAGAAACACTGTTTCAGTGCATTTTTGTATTTCAAATCGGCAATCGCATGTTCCACTGAAAATGAACAATAAGCAATTAGCTGATGTTGAGGTAACAAAATTTCTAGGTCTCTCAATTCAATCAAACGTCAAATGGAATGTACATATAACAGAATTAAACACTAAATTAAGTTCATTATGTTACGCTTTCAGAATTCTTTCAGATTCTGTCAGCCTTCATGCAGCTCCTTGCGTTTATTTTGCAAATGTACATTCCCGCCTGAGATATGGCATAATATTCTGGGGAGGCTCATCCTGTAGTACTCAGACCTTCAGATTGCAAAAGCAAATTATTGGAATAATGAAAAAATGCCTTCCACGTGATCCCTGCAAGCCTCTTTTCATTAAGCTTGGAATCTTACCACTGCCTTGCCTATTTATTTATGAATCTGTAATGTTTGTCAATAATGACCTACTTAATAGAGGGAACACATTTTCATGCAATATTGATTTTTATAATTACAACACACGTCGTAAAAATCACGTGCTTCAAGTATCAGTATCAACAGCTCAGTACAAGAAATCCACATACATGTACGTTACTATACAACGCATTGCCAGATGACATTAAACAATTAAAGTCTGTACATAAATTTAAGTTAAAAGTAAAATCTTTTCTGTTGCATAACTATTTCTATACAATTAGAGACTAGACTGATCGTCAAAAAGAAAAAATTATGTTTATTTTAACAAAACAATTATATATAATGAATTACAGTAAAATCTGTCTAAATCGGAACCTGTACAAGCCGAAAACCTGCCTTAACCGGAAAATTTCTCCAGCCCGTGAAGTTAAGTGGCATTTTTACACGGCATAAAACGAAATCTGTCCAACGCGGAAACGGAACGGTTTTTCATGCCCTGCAAGGCAAAAAAACTTTATAAAACGGAATTTCTGTTAATTTAATGCAGTTCGCAAAGAGACGGGATATACTCTATTAGAATGAATGCATCTGCAAGTCTGTTTTAATATCTCTGTCCATGTTATGTTTCACACATGGCCACACAGTGAAGGAAATGTAATTCCCTCTCCCGACTCTCTAAGCGTGGGTAGATGTAAGGGCATGGCTTCAATTTACGCGTCTCCCTGCCTCGCGTTGGCAATCGTAACCCCTTGACCAGAGCCGAATTGCTCAAAGCCATGTGAGGGTGTCAGATAGACCTATACCGCGATTTTTCTAACTTTGCCTCTCAAGGCCCGTCTTCACTATGAAACATGTCACGGTATTTCGCGTCGTTCTCAGTCGTGCCGCTAGATATCGCATGATCGCGACTGTATCAAGCAGCGCTTGCGATCATGCGACTTCTAGCGGCAGATCGGGAAAGGCGCGACATGCCGTGTGATACTCCATCGCGGCCATAGGGGCTTGAGAGGCAGAGCTAGAAAAATCGCCGTGTAGCACTCTGGGCTGTAACGCATTGTGCGCTGAAAGAGTCTCCGAGAAGTTCGGATGCAGCCACTAGCCAGAGAGGTGATGTGTTTTTATGAGTTTCACAACCAGTTTGACAATGATTGAAAAAAACATAAAACTCTACGTATTAAAATTTTTCATCTTAGGAAAACAACTGTGAAAAGGTATTAGTAAGAGAGAAACCCAAAACGCAAAAACTCTAAGTTAATGTTGAAAAAAGTAACATTATGTAAATAAACAAGTCGTGAAATATTTTTTTACCTAATTGTCAGAAATAATTATGTTTAATATTCATTTATTGGTGATTTCTTCCATAAATGAGTTTTATGTTAGTATACGTTTTATAATTATAATAAAGTTATGTTACTAGTTTCAGGACGGAAACATCAACATAAAAAGTGTCATAAATGAACAATACTGCCTAAAACGGAAACCTCCCTAAACCGGAACATTTTTTTGTCCCAATTGTTTGCGGTTTAGACAGATTTTACTGTAGTTTACATTTGTATTGTATACATTTTTTAAAAAAATATTTAATACGCCTGTAACAAGTAATGTACTTCAGCTTCTGGATCAATGAGCCCCATCTCGATCAGGTGTTTTGCCCAGTTTTCCTGATCCATTGAGCAAATGCTGAGACTTGCTTCTGGACGTAAACGTAGCTTCACTGTGCGCACTTTTTGTTGAGCACTCCTTTTCCTTGTAGTTGTAGGAGTAGAACTGATGTTCTTTACTATTTTGTTAGCAATGCAGAAAAATGAAATCAGCAGTTCATTTACCGTTGAAATTGATTTTCTATAACTTGAGAAAAAAATATTTATATTTTTCTAAAATAGTATTTTTTTCTAAATTCTTTAAAATATTGCTAATTTCGCGCTTTTTTAAATTCTAGACCTCATGAAAATGTACGCAGATAATCTCTCCTCTAATACGTCATATACAATTTTTACTGTTTCTTGACCAAATAAATAAATGATAAAGTACGAACGACAATATAGAAAGACGTTACTTCACAGAATAAAGAGTGTATATTGAGGAAAACATTAATGAAGTAAAATACTTGAGTGTTATACAGTGTACAGGGCTTAAAATTCCCTTGGAAAATAAATGGTCTGGTGTATTCAAGATGTCCATCAACTGGTGCGTTGTGGCGGCTCTGAATCAGAGAGTTAGAAGCAAAAGCAGTACGAAGGTGATGCATCACTAGAGATATGTCTGGACGACCCAAAATGACGAGAAGAGAGGATTGTTCTATCATCCAATGGGCAGTGTTGGAAACCGAGTCTACTCTTTTCGACCCAGTGTCAAGTAGGAGGATCCTCAAGCTTCTTGTAACTTCGGCAATACTGAATAGTGACTGGCATGTTTCCCTTTATACATTTCCTACACCGCCTTACATGGTGACCTCAACGTCTCCAACATGGTCTGCAATTTCATTGTGAGAGATAGAAATGGACTTTGAAAAGAAGGGAACCGGTCACGGGAGATTATGTTAATAATTGCATCGGGCAGAGGAGAAATTGAAACTGTACTTATCTGAGTAGTATACGAGACCCCTTCAATTCTTAGAGCTTTTTGGAAATTTCTTCAAATAAATACGCAATATATCTGTTTTATATAACCATTCCAATTCATTTCTTTTAAATTTGAATTTTCTAATGAAATCCTACTTTGGCTCTTTGGCATTTTCTTATTTGTGGAATCGTTTGCTGCAGGTGCTTGGCCAAGAAGTTTTTATGTGATATTTGCTGTTTTATTATTGCTTTTAAAGAAATGAGCTGGCACATGATTCCTCTGCGGCTGCCAACAACGTACCTATTTCTTCTTGACATTTATACGAGTAATTCAATCTATCCATTCAAAGTTAATAATCATAAAATTAAATTCAGCTCACCGATATCTCAATAGCATATTATTTATCAAGTTTTTAATAATTAAAACGTATCTCCATGTCTTTAATTTTCAATTATGCAAAGACAATTAACTGAATGATAGAAATTTTAAATTTGAGATTCATCTATTTGAGATGAATAACGGTAGACGACTTGTGTCCTTAACTGTTGCTGCAATTTGCATCTGATGTTGTATGGTACAAACACTATTTGTACCATAGACCACTTGAGTTCCAGGTTAGCCAATTAAAAAAAATTAAAATCATAGGTCGTCCTTATTTTTGGATGACCGGTCTTCTCAGATGCAGCATAACTTATAATTTTTGTTAAAACAGTAAATGAAATATTCCAAGATCGCGAGGAAACGTTGAACCTCATGAAAAACTAGTGATGAAAAGTGCACTATCATACCAGCTGACGGTGATCCCTCAACGGGAAAATCACTGGGTTAGTTAGACGCACTAAAGAGAAAATGAAAAACTTATTATTATTGCCGTTATTGTTTTTCATGTTCGTTGCATTTTTCACCTGACGCAACTCGTGCTACTATACCATATTACGACTAAAATTAAATAATACAAAATTAAATAATGTAACTGACAGTAGTAAAAATTGCTAATCCGAGCAAAAGTATTGTTATTGGGACTTCTGTGGTGGCTTGTTTACCTGACTGAAGCGTTATGACTGAAATCTATTATTTAATTAATTTTAATTCCTTTTTGTATTTTACAGGTACTTTTTGTCGTTAAATTACTTTATTTGTTTGTTACAGATAAATTCAAAGAGATTTATGGGTTTTATTTATTTATTATAAGCCTATCCCTCAGTACGGCAAAGGCTTCCTGCTTATGGTGGGGAGGTTTCACGTCATCTGAACGGGACGTCTTTATTCGAACCTACATAGTTTTCCACTGTTCACGGTCCTTCGCCACTCTAGTTCACTCTACACCTACAGCATGATACTACACCTACAGCAAATAGTCAGACCATCTAGTTAGTGACCACGTCTGTGATCCATACAACGAAACCGGTAATACACAAGAGTCCATTTCTTCCCGTTTGGTGTTGATCTTTACTTTGTTATCTAGGAGGACAAAAGCCAGACTCCAAAACTTCTTCCAGGCTAGCGATATTCTACGATTTCTTTTGTACCTCTGTTTTTAAAGGAGACGATCTGTCGCAGGTAAGTATATTCTTCAACGTATTCTACTTGTTTTTGATCCATAACTATTGGTACTTCCTGGTTGGTCATAACTTTTGTTTTAGAAATATTAATCGTTAGGCCTGCTTTGCGGCTCGTCCTAGATAATCCTCTAACATTTCAGTCATTTCTTTTTCCGATTTGGCAAATACCACTACATCAACTGCGAATCTCACATTCTAACTGGGGAGGAACATTGCTGCCTCCCAAGATATAACAGGTACTGTATTTACGGAACTATTGATCCTCGTCATTGAAAAGTTGCAGTTGACGGGTCCGGAAAAAAAATCAATCAGTAAATCAGCAGATGCTTGCAATATGGTTTCCCAAATAAATCTTTCAAATTATCTCGATCTGCGTCTGATAGACCTTCACAATTATATGGCACCATCAATGAATTACCAATATTTGATACACGTAGTCAATAAGAATAAAATTTCATGAGAACTGGTCTCAGAGGGCAAATGTCCACTATTATTTTTGAAAACTTCCTGCTAACAAATCTTCGTAGTGTGTCCGTATGGGCACAGTAAGATGACACTCATGAAATATCAACAAAATATATAAAATAATAATAAATTCACTGCTACGTATTTAAGTTGTTATTTAGGAAACGGATTATATCAACTTCTAAAAATTTCCATTGAACAATCTAAATTAAAACAAAGAAATAGTACTTCTTCGCACAAATAGCTAGTCGCAGGACAGCCTTAAAAACAAATTATTTTTGTGAGACGAAACTTCTCAGAATTTCGAAATGCGAATGCTTACACTTCTAAGATGTAATGGGAAACATTATGAAGTTTTAATTACATTACTGCAACATTTTACGGTGAAAAAGAGAATTATCTTAAAATCTGTCCCATATGGGCACGCTAGGCGGATAAGGGTTAGTAAAGAGAGGCTTACAAGAATCACGTGAATGGGGGTTTACTCATTATTCGTACAATTTTTTTCTGTAATCTAATGGTCTGGGAGCTGCTCTGGGGATTAATATTCCCAGAGTATTAGCATTATCATAGCTCTTACAGAAACATCTGTCTTTTTTAAATTATTTGATTTTGTTTTGATTTTAACCACTTCCGTTCAGCGTTCCAAGTGTCTCACCATGTCGCTGTGCCTCCATATTTTCTCGCAAACACATTTTCTCCCAATCACACACGACAGCTGGCATGGCCAGCATTCAATTTGGTTCATCGATTATTTTCTTTCCGGGCGGAGTAACTGCTGTGATCATTAGTCCCGTTAGTGAAGTGCATGTCACACGGGCGATCGTGGTATTCCTTCCCATTGGAACATACAATCCGGCGTGGGCTTACACAGTGGCTTGCGGGGTTTGTGTGTGCGGGAGATGAGGGAACAAGGAAGAGAAAGGAAATATCGTACGCGGTCCGTGGCCCGTTCATTAGACTACTCCTCCAGCATTCTTCTGGTACTGATCGGAGTAACCACGGAAATTGCCGATCAGAGCAGTTGCTCAGTAGAACTCTTGTAACGTCGGCACATACCAGACAGATCTTCAAAGGGGTGGGAAGGCGGGCTGCCGGCCACATGGGACGAACAAGGGAAGCAGGAATAAAGCAATGGAAAGATTCGTGCCCCCTGTGACGCAAGGCGAGCGGGCAGCAGACCACCGACCTCCCGGTGGGCACACATGTAGGCCAGCGGCCCCCTCGCCTTTAGAGGGCTAGAGTCGATCACGTGACCACCAAAATAAATTAACAGAGGCAGGAGCAAAAGGCAGTTCGTACTGAGAGTACCTCGTGAATAGACGCGTATGGTCGCGACCTCGCCCGAGACGGGTGTGCATTCCGAGAGACACGGCGTGTGCGTAAAACGGTGTCGGGCCACCGGCGGTATAAAGCGGGAAGATGGGGGATGCACTAAGGGACGGGGAGCAGGCGCGTGGGAGTCACGGAGGTACTGGCGAACGTAACCCCAGAGTTGGACATTTGTAAATACTGTAAATAAACAGATTTACAGATAATAAATAAGATTTGTACATAGAGTTCGTGTCTGTGATGACATTTAGTTACCACAACGCCACACTCTCCTCCCAACATTCGGACTGGCTTAATTCCACCTAACTCTCTAGCTGTTGTAGAAAATCTGCAACTGTCGTGTCTCGAATACTAGGACCTCGCGTTCAGATACGCTGCAGTGACAATAGCTGTTGCCTTGAACCATTTCAGCCAGTCCGAAAAGGAATTCAATTTGCTTTCATTAGAATAATGTTTCCTGTTGGATTCATTTTCCTTCAAATATGGCGACATGGCCCTCCGTGGTGCACGTGCAGCTCTGCTACGCCGGAGACTCTGGGTGGTGACGGAGGCTCTGGGCGGCTTCTCGTGCTCTATTGTGGCGACGCGTGAGTATACGGCGAGGGCGCCTCGGCGGCTGCGGCGGTGGCGGTGGAGGCGGCGGTGGCAGCGGCTGCGGCGGCGGTGGCGAGGCAATGGCAGCGGCGGTGGTGGTGGTGGCGGTGGCGGTGGCGGTGGCGGTGGCGGTGGCAGCGGCTGTGGCGGCGGCGGGGCAACGGCAGCGGCGGTGGCGGCGGCGGTAGCGGCGGCGGCGACGGCGGCAGCGATAGCTGTGGCGGCAGCGATAGCTGCGGTGGCGGCGATAGCTGCGGTGGCGGCGGTGGCGGCGGTGGCGGCGGTGGCGGCGGTGGCGGCGGTGGCGGCGGTGGCGGCGGCGGTTGCGGCGGCGGCGGCGGCGGCGGTGGCGGCGGTGGTGGCGGCGGTGGCGGCGGTGGTGGCGGCGGTGGCGGTGGTGGCGGCGGTGGCGGCGGTGGGGGAGGCTGCGGCGCTGGTGGGTGGCGGGCGGCGCGCTTTCGACCGCCGCGCCACGCCGCGCGCTCCTCCAAACAAGATGAATTCCTTTTAATGAACTGGTGGAGCTGTTGTCCTTCGCATCTCACGGTTCAAACGCTAAACCTATAGAGCTGACCCTGACGGCGGCAGAGCCGGCGGCGGCTACGGTAGAGGCGTGCGACCAGTGGCGTATGGAAGCGTGTGCGGCGGCGCGGGTAGCGGGACGTGGCGAGTGGCGGGAACCGGGGAAGAGTTGTGGCGACGGTCTTGAACCGTGGTAGATGGGGAAAAGACGTGTGGTGGGGACGGTGGGGACCGTGTGGTGGTGAGTGGTAGTGTTTTAAATTTGCGGTTCGTGGGGGTGTGGAAGTGAGTAGTTGTGGTGCTGTGTCGTAGTTGGGTTATTGAGAGGTAACATGAGGTGGTGATAAGTGATATGTGGTTGTGTGTGACGGTGTATGTGATCAAGTGTACGAAGAATGCTGTTGAGTAATAGGAAGTGGTATCGACGAAAATTTTAAACGCGAGAAGTGTGCGAGTAGGTTGACGTCAGAAAACAGCGTGTAACTGCTGATGGCGAAGGATAGATGTAGTATGCAGCGGATAGCGGACAATTGCAACAAATATCGCGATTTGTGGGGATGATGACATGTGGATATGACAGATGATGCCATTCTAGGGGCGTAACACGTCTGGAAGCAGTAGATTGTGATCAGCGTCCATGGCGGAAGACAGGGATCGACAAGTTGAGAGTGAATGTGGTGGGGTTGATAAGGATATCTAAGGGCATATGAAGGAAAAATACATTCCTATTCTCCGTCTAGTAGCGGTGTGTAAATGTAGATTGTGTTGGAATGTCCGGAAAGAGGGATGCGAATGGCAACGGCATACACAAACTCATGTAGGCCAAATTAATGTCGTATGGTGGACACATGAAACAGCTATGATTGAGGGTAACAACAGAGAATATCAGCGGAGTGCGAACAGACGTCTTCAAGGGGAGGAACGATTTAATGAAATTCATGACCTCTTAAGGAATAGTTTCAAATTCTGGTTACCCCTTACGTTTCCATTCGATTATATTATGGACGTTGCTAGAAATAAAAACACAGGTATATCAATACCTAAGAAAAGGAGCTAATCAAGACTCCAAATGCAATAAGATATCATTTGTGTCCTTGTATGTTATCATCACCATTACGTTTAGTCCATAAAATTATGGAATAACTAAGTCCTCGATAGCGAGAAATTATTTCATTGGTACCTTGTACAAAATATGTTGTCTATTAAATAATTTATGTATCTCAATTTTCCACGAATAAATTTAAAAGATAGAGCATATGAGTGATCAGAAAGATGTAATATATTGTCAAGATCATTGAAATTGTATATAGAAGTACAGCAATATGTTCAGCAGAGCAGGCGCAAGATTAGGAGCAATGCCCGAGAAACTGCGTTTGTCTATGCAGCAAAAGTCGCCGCTTGCGACTACCTGTAATTCAAAAAAAAGAACATTAATAAACAATAATAATAATAATAATAATAATAATAATAACTCCATGAGGCGACAGCGGTGGGAAAAGTAAGTTTGGGATAGGATTTCTGAGAGTTCTCTCTTTACCTTCCTCTCATTTCACCGATATCTCATCATCATTCGCACTTCAATAACCACCATCTATTTGGCATTAGTATAATTTGTGTGTTGTCACCATCGAGCATGGCACTCCGCCACAACTAATGCAATATATACCCAGCATAGCATACACTACAGACCAAATTAGCCTATGATAATTTGGTAAAATTGGATTGCATTCCCCTGCACTACATCAAGAAACCGGTCGGCACCTGTTCTTCATGCAGCTACGAGCCGCCATTGAGCATTGCACTCACACACAGGCCCAGCATAATATGCCATATTGTAGCACGCACCACAGACCAAAGTATCGTACGATAATTTGGTCGAATTGGATTGCGTTCCCACAGCAACAGAACGTTTTTATTGGTGTGGTCTACAGATTGGCCAAATGCCAGGTGTCTCATCGCGAGATGTAAAAGGCGCGCTTGGATTGAACGCTTTTGTTTCAACGGAAAAGCTCTCCAACAAGAGCTCCGGTTGTCCTTAACCTAAGTATTCTCCACTTCATTGTAAACTACTAAAGTATTCAATAACATTTTTCGCTTAAAAAAAGCATGTTTTTTTGTTTCCGTGCGCGTCGGATATTTTGTTATGAGTCACACGAATATAGTCATGTCATAGTCGGGAAATGGCGGTGTTCCTTTGCCCACTGGAAAGGAGCAACAACATCAACCTGCACGCCCACTTGTGGGGTTCCTCCCTGTAGGTAACTCCCCTATCGAGGCATCACTCCGTCGGGGTAAGCACAAAGCTCCCGACTTATCTCCCGACATGTGAGGTTGTCTAGTGGATGTAAGCGTGTGTGTGTGTATGTAAGGGAATATGATGTGGCCAGAATGAGGAAGGAAAGATCACGTGCAGTCCGCGACCCATGCTCGGACGTTGATCGAGTAAAAACGGAAAACTATCGATCAGAGCAGTCGGTCGCGAGAATTTTCCTCCAGACAGCGGCTGAAATCGTCCTAGATATCTAGTTAGTAACGAAAATCCGCCACCGACAGAATCTCTCAGTCAGAGACCCTGTAGCACCCAACGAATTCTGTGACTGGCGCAGACTTAGCCTGTGAATAATTCAATTGCAGTAATGTGCAAGGGTGCAGTCCAATTCGCCCAAACGATCGTCCAATAGCCTGGCCTGCAATGTGCGCTGTATGTTAATGTCGGCGAGTGCAGGCGGAGGCAAGACGCATCGGCGGTCGAAGGCGGGCGTCTGGGCGTCTGCGCGGCCCCTCGCGGGGCCTCCCGCGCAGCCATCGAGTGGCCGTAGTGCGCCGGCGGCGGCGACTTGCAGCTGGCGTGTGGAGCGCGATCTCGCGCTCTGGGAAGCGCAGACTGTGCGGCAGCCGCCTTCGCCGGCAGGCAGAGCAGGCCCATAAAACGCTACATTTGGCGCGCCGCGCGGTAGCCGCCTGGGGGCAACGGGGCGGGAAGGTGACGATGACAAGAGGGCTAGCTGGAAAATTCATGGCGGTGGAGGGCAAGGCGAAAATGATGGTGATGGTTCAAAAGCTGCATGTTGGATGCATGAAGGATTGATGGATTGTTAGTGATTCCAGGCACATTGACGGCTAAGAGCATTAGTCCCGTAAGTGTAGTGCATGTTTCATTTCCTCGGGAGGTGGCGATGATCTTCCGCTGCTGGATGGCGAAATCCGTCGGCTAGCGGGGTTTTCTCCAACCAAGTATCTCCCACTAGCAGCGCACCGCCCAGTCGGGCCAAGCTCTAAGCTCCCGACCAGTCCCCCGGCATGTGTGGAAATGTAGGATTAGTGTGTGTGTAAGTAAGGGGGTGAGGATAGGACAAGTAAAAGGAAGGAAAGGTCGTGTGCGGTCTGTGGCTCGTTTGTTAGGATACTGCTTCGGCATTAGCGCGTATTAAGGACCGAAAGGGAGTGGCACGGAGGGAGGATAAGAGGACGGACCATGGTGTCCGCGTTAACTATTTGGTATCGATTGGGTGGCGGTAAAAACAATGATGGCTCTGTTTTATTTATTTCTTCGGATTTGATAATGAACAAAATTTGGGTGGAAGAGGTAAAATAGACAGGTGGTGATGGTAATATTCGAATCAAGTGGACTTGGGGACTGGTCGATGCGGAGATATTTATGGTTGCAGTTACTTAGATGGTGAGGTTGGCAGAGTTAAAAGACTTGATTCTGCTGGTTGACTACAGTGGGTGTAGTAATTCTGAAGACGATAAGTAGTGTTGGAATGTCAAAAGAGAGAGCCGTTTTGTGTCCGGTAAGATGAGGGCGAATGAGTCTGTATCTTGGGGATTGTTTTGCAAATAATTACGAGTACCTTCAGCGTCTTTGCAGTAAACGCTGGTACTTTGGTTACTGGTTGATGTTTGTGGTGGTGGTGTGGAGACAATTGTCATAATGATGGCACTAGTTATAGAGAGGGTGTGGTGAATATTTTGAATGAGAATGGGGTTGAAGGGAAAGAGTATTGAGAAGGTTTAGCTCGATGAGATAATACTACGATAACAATTGCCTCGGTGGAGAAAAAGAATAATCGTACTAGCATCACGACAAAGACTTTACATGAGCAGAAATAGTCTTTTCTAAATTTTAAGCGATACCAATTTAGAAAAATTTCAGCGATACCTATAACTTAAGAGACAAAGACGATATATGGTCAGTAAGCTTGAATTGGGAAAATGATCTTTCTCCAGACCTGTTCGATTTTATTTTCTGACCAACCCCACCATTCGGACACTGCGTCTTCGGATTGACGTTCTGATTTAACGTAATGGCTAATCAAAGAGTGTAGAGATTCCAATCGTCACATTTCTTCTCGAGATATTCGCGGTTTTATTTCAGTGTTCCTGATCTAACGATAATGTTCTTTCTAGTTTCAGAAAAAGCTGCTTCTTGAACTTTTTAAATTATGGTATTAAATATAGACTAAGTGGCCTGAAACAGAAAAAAATGCTGAACTAAATCACTCAAAATGAAATCGCTCAAAATTTCTTAAATGTGTTGACAATTCTCCAGGATACGCAGTACAACATAATCAAGTGTATGTATTTTCGGTCAAAATCGACTCTTTTAATGTTATTTATATCCCCCCGAGTTTCCGGTTATGTAATGAAACCATAGACACCTCTCACATGGATGGAGGCTGCATAGTTTTATTTCAATTTCTGTGCTCATTGAACATTAATAATATAGATAATCAGTGCACTTTTTATTATTATCCATTTGAAAGAGGAACACAGATGTACTTATTCTGCCTTTAAGATTTTATCGACGGACATTTATTGACTTACTATAGACTCCCAGATTTACCAAATAATTTTAATAAATGTGTTAGCCGTAAGAGCCCGACAAAACCCCAGTTTCAGTTAAATTTGTGCCTCACATGTGTCGTTGATTGGTTCATATTGAAACTGATTAGAGCAGAATGAATGCTTAATATTTTTATCAATTGTTCTAGTTACAGGTTGTACTTTGATTTGCTCTTGATAAAGCATGAATGTTTACAATGATTAAACCAATCCATCACTTGAATTATTTTGCGGTGTACTGTTTTCTAAACGTACCACATCACATAAAAAACCGTTTCGAATTAGATGAAACATAAAAAATGTACCTACTACGAGATGGCGAGCAGCGTTCGCGATTTTTGAAACCACGAATCTGACATGACCATCCTCCAACCGAGAAAGTACCGTCCAAGAGGTCAAGAACGTTGTTATTTCCTCCATGTGCCAGAGCAGCTGTGCAAGGTCCCAGCGTTCGGCATCTTGTTCTTCGCCTCTAACTGGGCGTTTCAAAAGTTGTTCACTCCGCAAAATTTCTGCGTGGAGTGAGCAAATGTGCAAAATTTACTTACTGTTAGGTAAATGGTAATAAATAGTGAATTAGCCCAGTCACTTTAGCCCCCAAAACGCCTTCAGTACTAAAAAAATGGTATCAAAGATTTTATTTTTCAATCGCTTATTTCGTTGTTTTAAACATTAAAAATAGGCAACGATAGCGGTCCGGCCCAAAACATTATTTAGGGTCAAACATTATTTAGGGTCACAAAAATAAGTTTTTCGCAAAATCTCGTTTTCGAGGGCTCGGAGGTTAATTGAGGTGATTACAAAAAAGAAATTTTATGCAATTATCTACATCAACGGTTCTATTCATTTTTCACGTGTGACAAAACCGTTTTAACGTAAACAAGCGACAAAGTGTCAGTAAAAGACGTATGCTCCGTTCCATATAGCTTATATATAGAATATGTGAATGGACATATTTAGTATGTGCGTGTGTGCATGTATGTGTGTGTATCACTATATTAAATATACTCCATATGAACTAGGCATATTGGGGACGTGTTAAAAAAACTCGCCTTGTATCCTACCTCATTGGTTGTGCGGAAACGGATACAGCTAGACGGAATGGAGCATACATACGCCGGAAACTTCGGCGCTTGCTTACGTTAAGAGGGTTTGTCGTACGTGAATGAATAGAACCATTTTTGTAGAGAGAGAGCCCTAGAAAACGAAAATTTTGCAAAAAAAAAAAAAAAAAAAACAACAACGGGTTTTTGTGACCTTTGACCTTCAAAAATGTTTTTGGCCAAGCCGCTATCATTGCCTATTTTTATTACGTTGTTTAAAAGAACAAAATAAAGGGATTAAAAAGCGAAATTCTTTGATACCATTTTTTAAGTATTAAAAACCTATAATGACTAGGCTAATTATCGTGTACACGTAAATGAACCGTATTTGTTCAAATTATTCTGATTTTCTTGTTCCTGGTAATGGAATCCCTAACTGAAAATTGCAGTCCTTCTCTTTCGTGAAGCCAAGACAGTCGGAACACACTGTGGAGCGACAGTGTCTTGACGCTCCACTTGGGGAAACGCCGGCCGGCGGCCTCCTGACCGAGGCCCTCGCCTTAATTACATCGTAGTGTCTGAGTTAATTCTGGATGGAGGTCACCCTTCCTCAGAAACTCTTCCGTGCAGTTTGTTAGGAGCGCAGGGCTTGTACAGCGCGCGCGGTCGGTCTGGCACGCCGCGGAGGCGAGGCTTGGGGGACGGGAGCGGGGAATGGAGAGGCTTGGGGCGGAGGGAGGCGGGGGCATGGCATGGAGAGGCACCACTGAGTTGGGCGGGGCGGAGCGGGGATGGAGCAGGGCGGAGCGGGGCGGGGCGGAGCGGAGCGGGGCAGGGTATCCCGGCGGCGCAGCTGCGGTGGTGGGCGCACGTGTGCCTGTCTCTGCGCGATCGGAACTGCCCGGGGTGAAAGAGTCGTCGCCCTTACTAACCCCAGTCGCGGGCCGGAGTCGGAGATGGCTGATACGCGCGCACATCAATGCGACTGCGATTGGGATCAGCGAGCGGAATGAACCAAACGAGCGGCTTCGCCTCGCGGTGGATGATGTATAGCACATGCTGCAACTATTCAATGGAACTTATAATGAGGAATTGTTGAAGTAATTCACTCCCATTCTAGTTAATTCATCTCTTGATAGTGTCAGCTTGTGGGTGAGGTACAGCAGCAAATTTCTCATTCACGTACTCGGTAGGGCAAAAAATATTTTCACAATATGCATTATTCGTTGTAACACTGCGTCCCTTTTTATGGTTTCTAATGCGATGTATGGCATCAGTTACTATTGCCATATATGCGAGAATTTCTATCTGAAAACTAGAATTAACACCAAAAACTGATGATAAAGATTTAGAAAGCAATAATTTACTAGACCATTACTGTCCAATTCAGGGGACAAGTAATATACACATCGTCAAACAAACCTATTCAACTTAACACTCAATAATTCTATCCACAGGGAAAACACTGTCACAAACTCTCCCCAAGGGGAAAACATGAAATGCCTTAATATGAGGTGTACTGTGCCCTAACGCTAACGAAAACATCAGACTACATTTGCTCTTCTTGATAATATTACATATTGTGGAATTTAACTTTTGACGGCAGTCAATAATACAAAATATATTCTGGACCAAGAAACAATTAATTCCACTTTATTCATCCGTTCCTCCTAGACACAAAGAAAAACAACGATTAGCAACCCTAAAATAATACGTCTCGTTTCATTAACTACTATTAAAATACAACATAATAGACAGTAAATAAACATAACAATGCTTTAATACGCATTTTTCACATACACACATTCAATTACGAATACACGCAATTACTTACTTATTTAATTGATTAATATTATTTACCCATGACTTCAAAAACTTAGTTCAGGTAGAAATACAGCTGAGACAGTCTTGAGTTCCTTCCTTAATGGCTAATAATCCAACCCTGGATCAAATTTACTGTCACTGAATTAAGGCTACACTGCTTCTTCTCTTTTGTAAATCCCTACTCAGTGCACGAAACCTCGGATTTGCTGAGGGTAAATGTGCATTGAATAGACGTATAAGAGATTTTCGAAAGAAGGAATTTCGAAATGCTTACTCGGAAAGATCGTAATTTTATAAATAAATTAGAATTAGATTAGTAATAACGGATGAAGTTCTTTAAGAAATATATATTTATTTGTTTAATTCAAAACCAGTTAAAACGTGTGCATGACTCTGGGAATTTGTGCATGGTTTCTTGAGCTCTAGGGTTTCTGTCCTAACTCATACATATTAAGTTAAATTATGAATAAAGTAGCAACGAGTGTTTTGGTTAGAAATGACAAACAAATGTTCACTCGTCGGCCCTGTGGCCGAGATCGTGAAGGCAGTAGTGCCATAATGATCGCGGACCAAGGGGTCGCGGGTTCGAGTCCCGCCTCGGGCATGGTTGTATGTTCTTTCACCCCCTATGATCACCATATCGTTTCATCCTCATACCATAACGTTAAATCCAATAGTGGTCGCTAATGACCTAGTAGCTGATGCTACCTTAAATTTAAAAAAAGTTTACTCGCGTCTAACAAAACTACCACAAGGAAAAAAGAGCAACAAAATTTGGCTATTATCCCTTATCGTGCCTACGAATCAACTTTTTTGTCAAGAGAACATGGAAAACGGCTCTCATTGATCTGTATCTTTCACTGAGCTTCAACTATATCCCTCACTGAGCTTCAACTATATCCCTCACTGAGCTCAAGAAAATGAGCACAGATAGTGAAGCAACGTTTATGTCTAGAGGAAAACAAGGGTCCATCTCAGCATTCGCTCAAAGGATCAGGGAAACGACCAAAACCCTGATTACCGTGGGGATCATTGATCCAGAATGTTCATAGAGTTAATTACAACTTAAACAATGTTGGGATGTTTAGTGAAATGGTGTGAAGTGCGTAGAATTGCGTTGACGTTTGGAGATGTGCAGTGCAGTGCAGAGCAATGCAGTGGCAACCAGAGGAGTGTACGATTAGAGGGGTGGAATATAGTGCTGTCTTGTACAATATTAAATTGTTATTTTGATATTTTATTATTATTGTATTATCATCTCTTCATTTCACTCCAAAGGAAGCAAATATCTTACTCCGTGTCTGTTTAGCCAAAGACGTAAGATGTTTGTACGAAATCTCTCCCATCTATTCTCCTAGTATCCTTCAGACAATACTGCAGTGTCCAGAATCACGGACTTCTGAATGGGTACGTACACATCACGGTTTAAATCTAAGATTTCGATACTGCTGTTCAGTGTGTTCGGATTTAACCTGTAGCACCAATAATAACTGATACCACTATGACTTTTGCCACACCTCACTTTCTATTATACATTATTATTATTATTATTATTATTATTATTATTATTATTATTATCATCATCGTAGTTAATTTTTTCCTCAGATTTTATCACTTCGTGTTCAAAATTTGAGAGGACTTCAGTCATATTCTTCCTTACTTTAAATGTTCAACACAGAAAACTATATGAAATACATATTTCTTTTCTTCTTATGCTTCAATTTATTTCTGTTTGTTTTTGTTTTGCTTTGATGGACGTGCCCATGAATGCCTACAAAATATACATCCAGCCAGTGTTTTCATTTCAGCTTCTCACATTAATATTTTATGCTATAATTTGTATGTGAAATTTACATAATTCGCAAACATCATTTATCTTGATTCTATTTAATTACTGGACCACTATTGAAATTACAGCACTGTCAAGACAAAGTTAACATTGTGGGTTTGAATGCTCAATTGTCACCAACCTGTCTCCTTGTTGAGTAATGAATTGTGTTAATGTATATGTGCTATGACGTAAGCTTTACACATGACCACCTGGATATTTTGAACTCTATCATTATTATGTGGCTCTGAAGAGATAATTCAGGCCAAGGACTGTCATCAAAGCAAGACCTACTAAAGTATTAATTATTTTGTTCCGTCGAGTGTCAAACCGGACAATCTAGTGAACATTTAATGACATTTTGAAGTTAAATAGAAACTTCCGTCATTTTCTCTGTAGTTGCCTAACTGATCACATGAACGAGATGCCTACCGCCTAATCATAAACATAACTTGACTCAGTCTTGAAACGGGGCACACAGGTCAGCTGACTCTTCGGTTCTCGGTCTCTTGACATATCGTATTGACTATTGCATGCATTTTGTTATTTTAATTAATGATTTTTGTTCATTTTTCTTTGAATGTATGCCCTGTCTTTCTAACAATATTTGCAGTTGATTTTACTGCACACTGAATAGGGCCCCTGAAACGACAGTCACTTCGGGATCAGCAGGATACGTAGCAATTCTTTGGTGCACCAAGATTTTACGAAAATAGAATCGAATTTGTGTTTTTCACTCGAACGAAGACATACACAACTAATAACTAGCTAGGCTTTCAAACATCCTTCATCCATGGGTAGAATGTCTTCGGCGTAACAAGGTATTGATCTCACTTAAAACTTGCTCATTTTCTTATGGATATTTTGAATTCATGGAAGATAGTCAAGCTTCTAGTACAAGTCTAGCTTTAGTTCTAAGATTTAGCTACTTATTTGCAGAGGATGTATGTTTTGGCTCACATAGAAAACATTTTAACTACAGTTAGTTTATTCGTCGGCAATGATGAACACAGTCTCTGATAAGATATTCGAGATCGTACGGAACAACTTTGAATATCACGATTATGAACACAATCTTTATGTAATACAGCGTGGTTATACTCAGTGTTATATTACGGGAAGTTTTGCACCTCGTTAGCATCTGATGTATTTATGATGAATTCCTGAACAAAATGTAACTTTATATTTCAGTTATTGATAGACGCACATTGTTTCCACTCCATTTTGCATTAAGAAATCTAATAGACATCATGTGCATAATAGAACGTGACTTTTCCCTCCAACTGATCATCGTTTCTCAAAACTTTTCGCTATTCAGAACATCAGAGACGAAAAAATTACTTCTTATGATCCATCTGCGACATTCGATACTCCTATTGTGAAACAAATTCAACTTATCGCCGCCATACATCATATTGCGGGCGGTGCTTTCTGTAATGGAATCATCTTGAGAAAAAGAGTAGACAAACGCTTCGGCGGCGACACAATAGGATGCGAGCAAGGAGAGTATGTTGCTTATATTTCTGACTTCGATAATAATAATAATAATAATAATAATAAATAATAATAAAGCAATTCCTTTGACATTAAAAACCTCTCGATATTTGGCTTCAATTTACCTATTTCAACACCCAGCCTTAACATTTTGCAAGTGAGTGGATAATAATTCTATGAACCTCACAGTAGCAGGAGAAACTAAGACATCAAAAAGCAAGAGAAACAAAATCAATACTTTCGATTATTTCTGACCCACAGCATCCACAGTGTGGACATCTTCAAACTTGGACACCCCGATAAATCGGACATTTTCCTTCGGAACCGGTTGAACAACATACCATTACTGGACACCCCTCTAACTTGGTCACCTCTAACTCAGGCACTTTACCAAGGGAACAAAGATGTCTAAATAAGAGGACTTTCACTTGTTTACCTTTTTATAGAGCGGTCCTTCTATATGAGTATTTCAGCGAGTCACATCTTGAAAACTGTCGCATCAATGCGATTACACAAATCGTAGGAAAACGATTGATGGAGCGAAGACCCACTTTTAAAGGATCGTACTAGCGTCACCTCTCCATAGAGACATCATCCCCTGGCGAAGACGTCCTCGATCGCAAGACGACAGCCTGGCAATCCTCCGGTTCGGAAAGGGCCCCAGGGCCGCCCTTCCAAGGCGCCGAAGACCGAGGCGAGACACTATTATGCGGTCTTAGGGCAGACGACATCATTAGCTTAATGGCATTCCAGCTCACGTGCATATCGGGACCGCGTATCAGCAATTCCAATAAATATTACACACCGCGTCGGCTATCTGTACACATAAAGTTGACTGCATTCTTGTTCGGACAGCTGGCGGAGGAGGAGGAGGAGGAGGGTGCTAGAAAGGGTGACAGCTCGAGGGAAAGTGGGGACGGAGGAGGGGGAATCGGCACAAGCGCCGCTTGAGAGTCGCCAGCCTGGGAGGAGCGCTGCCCGAGTGCAGCCAACCCCGCCAGCGGCCCTTCTGCCTCGTCGCGCGCTGCAACTCGCTCGCGTCTTGCTTCCAGGAATGCCAGGGCCTGGCCGCGAGGTATGGATTCATAATATATAATTTATAATGTAATTAACGTGCAGACGGCGGGGTATACCGCGGGGGCGCGGTACAAGCTTACGCGGCGCGGAGGACGTGAAGAGAGAGAGAGAGAAGCGGGAGGGAAGGCGCGGGATGGGGAAGGGGAGAAGGAAGAGGAGAAATATGAGGGGGAGAAAGAGGAGGAGGAGAAGGAGGAGGAGGAGGTCGGTGCGGAGCGGCGCGGAGAAGACGTGGACTGCGCACCTGGGCAGCGCACCTGCGCGCGCGGCTCGACGGCGGCGGAGGCGGAGGCGAGCGTCAGCGGCACCGGAGCGGGTTCTGGAGAGGCAGGCGGCCCCTCGCGTCTGTTGCGTGGGGCGGCGGCGGGGCGGGCAGACGCGCGCACGCAGCTGCGGCGACACTCCAGGAGCGCTTGCCGCGCCGCCCGGGTCCGCTTCTGCGCCCGCTGCGCCGGCTGGGTCGCCTGCGCCCGCGACTGCCACCACCGCCGCCGCCACCGCGGAGATGCTCGCCTCCCGTCCGTAAACTGGGAAGAAGACTGTTTCATAACCGCGGCATTCGGCGCACCTCCATAAAAAAGGCTTCACATAAATAAACAAACGAACGAGGGCCGCATTCGTGGGACTGCGGGCGGCGGGGGCGGGGGCGGAGGCAGCGGCGGCGGGCGCGCGTCCACGGGCCACCCGCGTTGCGCCGCCCCACGGCCCTCGCCCTGGCCCGCCCTCGCCCTCGCCCTCGCTGCCGCCGCCTGCGCTGCCGTCACAGGTACGCGGGCCACCCAGGACGCACGAGCCGTCGCCGATCTGCGGCCGGCCGCTGGCCACTGCGCCGATTAGCTGAGTGGAGCGCGGCCGAGGCGGGGCAAAGGACGGCGGGGAGGGGCAGAAGCGGGCGGTGAACGAAAGGAAATCAGTAGGGGGCACAAGCAGGGTTGGTGACGAGAACGAGGCAAAACGTGGATGGGGAAGGGGATGAAGAGGAACACGATGCGGTAGCCGAGGGACGGGAGCTGCCGCGACAGAGGTGGTGGTAGCGGAGATATCAACGCAGGTGGTGGCGGCTGGCGAGAGGCGCTGAGGACGTGCGAATGCGACGGAGGTGGCGGGGTCGTAAAGATATCAGAGCGGAGGGCGCGGCGGCGCGGTGCGCACGCAGCGGCTGGGCCGAGGGCGTGGCGGGGGGGAGGAAAGGGGGCGGCAGCAGCGCTGGGAACGGGCGGCGCCCGACGGGCAGCCCAGCATCGAACATCGACGGCACCGCCCCCCGCCGCGGTTATCTCGCAGGTATGCCGGCACGTCGGTTCCAGCGAATCCGCCCCCGATCCTCGGAACCGTCCCACCATTAGTCGAGCACAGCGCCGCCGAAGAATGCGGAGCGACGGGATGGGGGCGGGACAGGGTGGTCCGGACACACGGGCCGCTGTTTTGTTTCGAGTTTTGTTTTCGAGCGGCGACCGGGCGCGCGCGGGGGCGGCGGCGGTGAGAAGCGCGCGGACCACATGCACGGAGCGGGCCCCGAGCGCTGGAAGCGAGCGCCCGATGCGGGAGGACAAGTGGACGGGAGGGCGGGCCGGGCGTCGAGGCGAGGGGCGTGAGGCAGAGGACGAGCGAACGAGCGGGCCACGCTTCCAAGACGAGGTAGGGATGGGAGGACGGGTGTGGGCGGGGCGGGAGGTGGCGGTCTGATGAAACGAGGCGAGGCGGGGAGAATAGGGGCGGCGGGAGGGAGCCGGGAGACGGGAGAGCGAGCGGTGGCAAGGAGTGTGGCCGGGGGAGGGGGAGGAGGATGCGCGCGCGCGGAGCGAGGGGGCGGGCCGCGAGGCTGTGGCGGCGGCGGCGGCGGCGGCCGCGCTGGAGGCAGAGGAGCGGCCGGCGCGGCAGACGGGCACGGGAGGGCAAGAGGTCACATGCGCACACCTGGGACCCTCCAGCCAACCAGCAACCCGATCCGCAGGAATGCAGCCGGCCCGAGCCGCCGGCCCGGCTCCCAGGCGCGGCCCCTGCAGCCGCCACCGCCGCCCCATTACGCGCTGCGCGCCCGGAAAACACAATTACCCAACCCGGGTCCGCGTACTGCCCCCTCGGGGGAGTCGCCATTGCCCCCGGGCGCCGCTCGCCCCGCCCTCACTCACCCCCTTCGGCCCCGCGGACGCGCCCGCCCCGCCCCCCGCGTTGCCCTACCACGCCCCGCCACGTCCCGCCCACTTTACTCGCTCCGGCCGGCCGTGTCCGTCACTGGCCGTCGGACCGCGTGCACGACGTCGCTACATCCCAATTATTTATCGTGGAATTGAATGCGATCGATGCGTTTATTTTGAGTGTGAGGACGGGACACTGGGTTGTTCCATTCCACTTTATTCCATTCCATTCCATTAAGATTATGAAAGCGGTGGAAGAGAAGAATTTTGTATAAAACTAGAAACCATATGTGACTATATTGGATCACATTTTAGGGTTCATTGCAAGTATGTTCTATTTGTGAAAGATGCGCAAGACGAGGGACGTCTTCAACAAACCGGATTTGACTCATTAACTCATTAATAGTTCTTCATCACATATGATCATTTGTTCAAATGGTCAGACATGGGCATCTATATATTTATAAGTTCACAGAGCAAAAAATAGGAAATTGTACAAAGTACGAGCATATGATTAATTATTGCGAGTTCCTAGTCTAAAATGTTTACCATAGCAATGAAATGTGTACCTTCTAGCTGCGAAGATATTTGCGAAATAGCTCTATTTTCGAGGTTTCCTAATAAATTGGATCACATTATATATTTTTATTTTCTTAATTATGTGTTTATATTACTTGTATTGAACTTCATCGGCATCTGCCGAATCCTTTCATGCACAGTGACCACTTGCAAGATGCTTGCAAGACTGCGACATACACGCTGCGTACGCGAGAGCAAGACTTCGCTGTTGTTTCACACGTTTTCTGAATCTTCTCCATCTGCATACGATTCGCCTTACGTCAGCGCTGTTTCCGGAGATTCTCCTGTCCTCACACTCTTCGATTTTGCCGCCTCTCGCATCTCTCGCTTATGTAAGTGAAGGACGCGAATTTCGAAATACTTAAGACATTCGTTTACATGTCTCCTGCGAATTTTCACCTCAGCACCTGTTCGTTGATCCCGCCTACCCCGATGACTTCACTAACCCCACCGGATCCGATGCCTTTTCCTCGGCTTTGCTGCTTCCACCATCACGATCGTTTTCCCCGACTTCTCCATCTGAGCTGATGTGAGAAACAAATAGTGTTGTTTCACATCCGTCATATAACTGGGGGGGGGCGTTGAAGGGTGTAAAATAACCAGTAGAAAACAGATCTGGGGAATCTTCTTCGTTTCTTTATATTCCCTACTTTACAGATAGATATAGCTAGATATTTATTATTTCTGCACGTAAGTTTACAACCTGAAGGCAAAACACTACAATTTACATATTACATTTATTTTAACACAATAGTAATAATAATATGATAAGAATAAAGGCAATTATAACAATAAAAACATTAACTCTACATTTTATGGTTGTCCTGCACAGGTATTCTAACTAATATAAATACACGACCTTTTAAATACACTGCACTCCACTTCACTTCACTTCACTTCACTTCACAACACTTGGAATTCGCTTTCTATATCTCTATTTCACTACACTTCACCACACGTCACGACACTCCAATTCAAATACTACTTTGAATATAATTATATATTTTATAAAGCAATGCATTTAAGAGTAATTATCACAATACTAATAATAACAATAACAATAATAATAAAATAACTCTTTTAATAAACCTTAGTTACTAATTAATAAAGATTACAAATATCATTAGTTAATTTACTTTTAAACTTTTGTACACCTAGAGGAAAGTGTTCCAAGGCTGTGGCAGGCAACTTATTCCAGTCCGTTATTGTTCTATTTGTGAAGGAAAATTTTCCAACATCTGTTCTCTGTGGCCTGAACCGAATTTTGTGTTTGTGATTCCCTCTACTAAAGTACGTGGGTCTATCGATTCTGATGTAGATATCTTTCCAAGCTGGATAACCGGCATACGCTTTGTACAAAGCACACAGTGTTGCCTTAACCCTCTTGATTTCTGGTGACTCGCACTTAACTTTCTTCCTATTGTTTCGGAAAGTAAATTTTCACGCTCTTCTCCGTACTCTATTAAAATATTATTTTTGTTAATTTCTATAAGGATCCCAACAAATCGCCCCGTATTCCATTAATGGACGAACTAGAGATACGTACGCTACTTCTCTCGCAGTACTCATTTTTAGTATTCGCATACCTCCAGGCTTTCCCTACGACAAAGTTTACCTGATTTTCTTAATTCAATTTGCTATCAAAAATCATTCCCAGGTACTTACAAGACAAGACTCTGGAATATTTCATTGCCTAAACGGTATTGAGTTTCACTATATTTGCGGCCCCTACCAAACGTGATGGTTTTCCTTTTCGAACTATTTATTGTCATGCAATTTTTTTCTGCCCAGAAATGTAATCTCTCCAGATCACCCTGCAAAATATCGTCTACTTTTGAGTTAATAACTCGATATTCTGTACCGTCATTACAAACAGTCGTACATTTAAAACTAAATTGTCTGACAGGTCATTCACGAACGCGAGAACAGGTGAGGTCTAATAATGCTTCCTTGAGGAATCCCTGAAATTATCTTTGCTATAGTTAAAAATTGTTGTTCAACTCGGACTTTCTGTTTCCTATCTTGAAGAACCTCATTAATCCATGCCACAACCCTGATGTCAATACCCGAATGCTTTAATTTCTGAACCAGTTTAACGTGTGGGACGACATCAAATGCCTTCCCAAAATCTCTCTCAAGAGTCCACCCTCCCACCCCACCCATCTCTTCTCAAATATCTCTACAGAGTCCACCCTCCCACTATCAACTTCATCTGCTATATGCTGAAACAATGATACTATCTGACTCTCGCATGAAAAACCATTCCTAAAACCATGCTGTCCCTGAAACAGCCATTCTTTTTTGTTCCCATTCTTGTCTAATATAGCTAGTTATCAAATATTCCATTAGCTACATACAACTGACGTAAGACTTAGCAATCTATTATTGGCTAAAACAGTTCTGTCACCATTCTTAAAAATCGGAACAACAGTAGCTAGCTTCCAAACTTCGGTCCACGCTTGAAATGTTTATCAAAAACGTGAAATAATCTTGTTAGCGTGATGTTCTGGCCATCTAGACACGTTCTTTTCTTTAATTTATATTTTTAATGACCCATTTTCCATCATATATCATATTAAACATGCCATGTCATGTCATAATTGTAAAATATTTTTTTATTATATATGCATTGCTTAGTTCGATTTCATGGTTCTAATGAAAACCAGCTCTTTTAAAATCCGGACATTAAGCATCTTTTCTAGGTAGTAGAATATTGAACTTACGTTGTAATATCTTGTAAATGAAATCAATTTCGATTCCAGGCACAGAAAACGTGTATATTGTATATTTGTATAACGTTCGTTCTGGAAAATGTCTAACTTTTTCCACAAAAATTCGAGGTATTCACAACAGCCAACGTATCTCTTGCTCCTCCACCCCTAAACTCCGCAGCTCATTCTTCTTTCCACATTGTTGATCGTCATCCACGCCATTCCGTCCCCAACCAACCGGCGCTCCGTCGTTCAATCGCACCACCTCCACCATATGCCCATTCGAGACCCCTCTCCTTTCCCGCTGACCCGCGCCGCCCCGCCTCCCTGAGCGCCTCGCCCGTGGCCATCCCCGCCCCGCCCACTGTCATGACCCGCCGCCGCGACGCCTGGCGGCCGCTCTCTTCCCCGCTCGCCGCTCTCCCCCCGCCGCCGCCGCCGGCTCATTCGCGGCGCTCCCCTGCAGCATACCGCCCGCGGGGCCCGCGGACCCCCAGGCGACTGAGGTCGGCCGCGTCCTTCTCAGAAGCCTTCTAATTATTCGCCTGTTGGCTGTTTACAATTAAGAACACGAACGTACGGCACAGCGCGTGATAGCTGCGGCATAAAGGAGTCTCGTTAGAAATTCCGATGAAACGAAAATTCCTGCTCCTGCGACTACGGCAAAAAACATAGCCCCGAGCGGCCGGTTCATATTTCTTGAGTTCGCCATTTTCCCGCGCCTCGCTAACGCGAGAGAGACCTTAGCAGGGAGGCTTGGCGAAGGGGGCGTGGCGGGAATCGAAGAGTGGGGAACGCGGCGAGAAGAGACGGGTAGGGGGCGTGTAGCGGCGGGGCTCGAAGAAACAGCCCGGAGCGCCTCGCGGTGGGGGCGGCGTTGATGGCGGGGGCGGAGGCAAAGGCGGAGGCCGCTGCGAAGGCAAAGCGAGGCGCAGCGAGGAGATGCGACGCGATGCGAGGTGAAGCGATGTGAACGGAGTTAGACGAGGCAGGACGAAGCGAGGCGAGTCGAGGCGAAGGCGTGGTGAGGTGAGATGAGGCGAGGTGGGGGCGGGGAGGGTCGGCGAGCCTCCTGGCACGCAAATTGCCGGCCGGTCGGCCGGCCGGCCGAGGCCCTGACGGCACGCAGGCGGCAGCAGCCACGCATTCCAGCCCTCGAAATAAACTCATCTCACTTTTAATAGGCCGGGAACATACCTGAGAAATACCATTGAGCAAAGAGGCGCGCTGCCGCGGCGGGGCGACGAGGAGAGGGGACGAGGAGGGGCGAACAGAGAGGGGAGGAGCAGCTCTCATTCACTGCGCCCCCGGCTCATTAGAGGCGCAGATCACAGGGGGACACCCCGCCCCCACCTCGTTCCCATCCAACGTCCTCCCGCTCGCCGCACAGTGGAGATCGCTCTCGTTACCCGGTCAAAACCCATAGGTTGCATGGGGGGGAAAGGATTACGAGCAATTGGCCACGATAATATCCTCATCAAACGGCTTTACTACTTGCATGGAAAATATTAATTTGGAATGTTATTATGTTTCATCGCCCTTAGACCTTGACATGCCTGCTTGAAGCCGTCCAGCATTCCAGATGAATTTTGTTTATGCCTGCGGGCCTGTCATGCATTCAAACCTGCATTCAAAAATACGTGTTACTGTTAAACGCTAGGGTAACGTCCATAATATAGATATATTAGTTTAATTTATTTTTGTATTAATGTATATCTAATGTATATCTGACGTGTTTATATGATTTCTAAGGAGAACGTATAAAATATTACATGCTTTGATCGCAATCTGAAATTTCAGAACGTTAACTGTGATGGAAATGTATAGATTAAAAATTAATTTTTAATTTACAAACATTAACAAATTTAGATTACGGTAACATTTACAGAATTTTTATTAGCAATACTGTTACATCAACTAATGATCAATAAATTTCGATCTAGAAATGTATATTCTTACGCTCTGTGAAATATATGTACACAAAAATAATCCACAAAAATAGATTATTTAAAAAAACAATTTCGACTTTAAATTCCCGTAACTTTTGAAATTTTCAGTTTCGCACGCGATTTTTTTGCGTGAAAATTTAGTTTGTATACCCTTTTTGTTTATAAAAGTTTGTATAAACTAAATTGTCAACAAACTCGATAATCGAAGATACATATTTTGGGAATTTAGGTTTGAAAACACTGCACTTTTGAATTCAGGAGAAAAATATTGGTATAAAATGCCAATGATATGACGCTCAATGCAACAAACCTTTTCTTTGAACTATTTACTATTGGGAGGAAAAATGTATATTAAAATGCATTTTTGCGTGAGATGTCAATTTTTTCTGAAGTTCGTCCAAAATTTTCAAGAAATTCAAACGTTCGTCCAAGATGTTCAAACATATGCACTACATGTATGTTTTTTCATCACATTAAACAAGCCAAAAAAATTTAAACTAATCGGAAGGGGTCATTTTTTTCGCCACACACACACACACACATACGCGCGCGCGCACACACACACACACACACACACTCACATACACATTCTAGAAAATAGCTTCTAGAAAAAAATTTCAAATTGTTACTTGGCTTATACACGTATATTTTTATCCAGTGTACGTGTATTTAAGACTTAGAGACCAACCAATTTATTTTATAGATCAGCTTCCTGAGAGTGCAGATTCTGATTATGGATTCCTAGCATCTCCAGAGTCAAGAGGTCATTTCGGCCAATGGCATCGCTTCGCGAATGCGTTTCCTTTCTCGAGCTCGTATATTGCAGAATATACGACCACAATAGGCACATGGACTTGATAAGGAGCGTTGTTTAGCGATAAGCGCCGCAAATGGCACAGATAGCGGAAAAGACTTGTATTTTTTTAAAATCTGAAGCAGAAAACAAAGCAACAAAGAAGTTGAATAATGACTGACTTCTGATAGAAGTGTTCAATTCAAGCCCTCCACATTAACAGATTTCGAAACCAGGAAACACTAAGTTTAGGAATTGTATAATAGCGTCAGAGGGAAACAGTCTGGATCACTGGTCTTAAAGAAGTCAAACAGATATTCAGTATTCCCCTAACTTCGTTTTATCATTAAACTCGTATGAGTGCAGTTTCCCGAGTCTTACGATAATACGAATAAAGTAATTCTGAATTTAGACAGTTCTAAAGGTAATAACTAATTGAAAGTTTCATTCAATCGAACTACGAAGATACTAAAATGAAAGAATTTTCTATAAATCGAAAGCCACTCACCGATCAGAAATAGTCCTCGGAAACTGAAATTCTTTCACATTGTAGAAGCAATAAGGCGAAATATTTTACAGTCAATTTTGGCAAAACGATACTATTAAGATATTTGATAAGGAATGTAGATGATAAAACTAAAAACAGGGCATGAACATGAAAATTGGAGGACATGAACACCCATGGGCATAGGATTCGTACTGGTTAGTTTTTCTTGTGGCACACATCGTTCGTACGTCGTCGTCGTCGTCATTATCATCAAGATCATGTCAGCCACCACTTCCGTACCATTCTTGTGTGAGCTATGAATATTAATCGTCTTTCCACCTCAATAAATCCATTCCAAGATGCTTCGAAATATTTTCTTTTAATATTGTTTTTTAGAATCCTTTATCATTAATTATCTCATCCTATTCAATTCACTTCAGTTTTAATTACATAGATAATGTTAAAACATGATACCTAATGCATTATTCAGCAAAAAAAAACCCTGTGTGAATGAATCTCGAAAAGTAATTTTTCACATCTGTTATATGATTCATTTTATTGACATATAAAATGAAAAATAAGTTACGTGCACATTTCCTTATTACTAATACAATTAGCAAAATAACTGAAGCGATACATAATTTTATATATAACTAATACATTATATAAAATAATTACAAAAATTTTAGCGAACTACAAGATAGAAAGATTGAAGTGTGGAATGAAGATAATTCTTTTTCTCAAAATGCGCTTATTCCCAGCTTATAAATATTACAATTTTAATTCAGAACCCGTCACATTGAATCTTTATACGTCACGGTTTTGTGACTTCTATATATTTCCTTATTAATTCTTGTTATTAATACCAATTAGTTCATTATATCCAAACTGATATTTCTTTGTAGAGTTAACAACTACTTTTTCTACAAAAATATACGGATACGAATTGTACATTTTGTTTTTATAAAATATCAAGTAAATAATTACGTTTTTACAGATAATTTTTAGAGCATTCTTTTTTCGTTCATCAATGTCGAAGTTATTAAACGCTCCATCCCGGGATATATTTTTTAAGATGCTGAGGACAAAACTACACGTGGTTTATCACTAAAAATTGTTTGTTGCCTTGAAAGCGTTTTAACTTATAAAATGTATAAGATATGTAATTTTTCCTTACTCTTAATGAAACATCATCACACCATTTCAAATGACAGTTGATACTTATACTAGAATTCGAACTTCCGCACTTTCAAACCGTAGACCACCAGTCAACGACAACTACCGGGGCAATGTTGTAAGATGTCTCTTTTAATGTAGAGAAGAAGGAAAATATTGACAAGGAAACCTTTTTTGTTACCAACTGCATTAAAGTACAAAATACATGTGTAATATAGATACGAGTACTAATACCCAAATGTTTAAAAAAATTATGACTGAACTGACCTGCACCTAAATACAGACTTTCACGAATACATTGCAATCGTTTAAAAAAAATGTTCATGAATTTTTGTAAAATTGTCCCGATATAACTCAAATTTACCCAAATCGACTAATGTTTTGATGAAAGCGTACATGAGAAAATTTGAAGATCAAATTTTGAAGAATTTAGCGCATTGAGGAAGAAATCTCTAACTTAGTGATTGTGTGGAACACATACTAAAACTTTCGAAATTTTGGAATTTCAGTTATTGATGGAACCGGACCTACACTTTATAAATACATTTTACTGTATGTCAGAAAAAAGAAAACACATAAACTCGAAGTTTCGACACATTTTTGAAAATGTCTCAGAGCTTAGTGCACTGTGACCCTCAAAATTAAAATATAAGTTATTTCTCAGGCCTAGAGTCAAGCCAGATAGGTCGGAGAATCTTGATTGTGAGGAAAATTCTGCGAAAGTTTGAGACGAAAGGGGTGTTCATAGACAGGCTAATGAGGCGGGAGGATGGACAGACAGACAAACTGACGGACGATCGGACAGCGGACGAACGTACAGACGAATGGATAGAAGAACAGACAGACAATGGACAGAAAAAACGGACAGAAGAACAGATCAACTAATGTCACTAGCTGAACAACTAGGTCATATTCAGTCGCTGTCTGGAGGAGAATTCTAGCAGCCGTCTGCGCTGATCGGAAATCTTCCTTGATTTCTCCGAACAACGACAAGTGAATGTCGCAGCAGGACCATGACAAAACGGGCCATTGACCTCGCGCGATCTTTCTTCCTCTTCCTTATTCTTTCCTCACCCCTTTCTTACACTCACCCCCACATGTACATGTACTACACAATCACACTTGTCGGGAGACCAGTCGGGAGCACAGAGCTTATCCCGGCTTGGACAGTGTCCCGCTGGTGGGAGATACATGTTGGAGAAAATCTCCACAAGTTGACGTAGGTCAGTGACGGATCTCGCCAGCCAGTGAGAGAAGATCACCGCCATTTCCAGCGATGAAAACATGTCTTACTTTACGGGACTAAAGGTCTTAGCCGTTGACGCGTCCGGAATCACTAATCAATCAATCAAGCGTTAAAATATGCACAACACTTACAGAGTAATAACCTTAGCAGTGAGTGCGCTCGGAAACAATCAATCAATCAATCAAATGAACGGACGGACAGACAGACAGATACTGACAGACGAAAAGATGGACTCTCCGACTGGTGAACACACACGACCTGGCCGACAGACGGACAGACGAGCTGTCGGAAATCCCGATGGAAGGACGGAGGAGACGTTTATCTGATCCTCGAAACTCCGAAATATGTGTGCCAATTTTTGCAGAAATATCTAACTTACTTTACCCTACGTTTATACTCCGCAACGTGTAGTACACTTCATGTAAACGCAGTATGCTCCTTTTATAAACAGTATTACGTACTACATGGGAAAGTAATGGAGTACCTCTGAAACTGTTCAGACAGTTCGTTTAATAATATTAATTATCTACGATGTCAAAGGCTTTGGCTCGATTGGACAAGTTAGATAAAGAGATTCTATTAAGCCAAGTATATACGTGAATTTAGAGGTACAGTTTATAAAATCTGTTTATCAGATAAACAGTTAATTCCTTCGTTGTACGTACACCTTTTCTTTGCTAGAAAATATATAATGAAATCTAACAGAACTGAATTGACGAGCTACAATTTTTCGGTCTTAAAACTGATTTCAACTTCAATTTGGAAAGCACGCCAGATAGACGCACGCATCTTCATGTTACTAAGCTATGTCAAATTAATCCTTTTATATTCGAGGTTTCATTCAGTGGCACCTCGTAATATCGAGATTGCATTAAGTGGAACGTCGATATTCGCAAGTTGAAGTGAGAAGTTTGAGCTATGTAATATTTACACTTATCGGATTTCGAGTTCATGTGTAAAGGAAGGGAAAAGGAAAATTAAAAATAGAGATAAGGTGTAGTCGATGATAAATTTAAGGGAGAGAAAGGGTGAGAGAGATTGAGATAGAGAGAGTAGAGTGCTTCTCGGGGCGCCAACTTTTTTGGTCTTATTTACGTGAATGTAGTGCATGTAATATCCCGGAGGTGGCGTGTATGTATTCTGCTGGAACGTGATATCTGGCGCCGACTGACACATTACCTTGCAGAATTTTCCCCCACTAGATATCTTTCCAAGCGTGATACCATCCCAACTGAAATAGTCTCCGACAGTGTGGTAATGCAGCGCATTGAAGTATAATGCGGAATATAGAGGCGACAAGAGCGAGGAAGGCAGATCAGGCGCAATCCGGGTCATGACTTTTACTGAATTCAAGCTATCTGATTAGCTAGTAAAATCCACTACCGACCGGAATCTTAAAACCTCCCGGTTAGAGACGCTGAAATGAAAGGAGATGTTGTCACTGAGCCATCTCGGACGGTGAAAAAATTGAGTAATTCAGTTGTAGAGAATCCTCTGTACGTGAGTTTTGTCTCCAAACCGCAGGGAGCCACCCCCTGTGCGCCAGTGCGCGGCAATTACACGCCGGCGCGGCGGTAGGCTTTTGGCGTCGGTGGGCAATTGGCCACTTCATTGCCGCCCGCGCCCGTGTCTCTGCACAGGACTTCAACGGCAACGAGGCTTCCCGCTGCACTGTTAATATCTATAATCTGCTTCGTTCCATTCGACGAATCGCTGTGTAATTTGAACGTAGTTTCGCCCTCAATTTCCCGGACGCTACCCTCGTTCCCGAGAGTAGGGGCGTGCTGCTCCCCTTGTGGCCGAACCTTGGCCCGCTGCCTTATTTCTTCTTTCAACAAACCACTGGAATTTGTGCAATTTGTTGGTGAGCTACTACAGTTTCATCACATTCATAAAATGGTTGGGCGAGATGATTGAAGCGCAGTCAGCAAGGTTGTCTGAGAAAAAAGTGGACAAATTACGTATGTCGTAGAATAGTGGTGTAGCAATTGAGGTGTAAATTTATCTCAACATAATGGCCATTGATAATCGAGAATCAATGACTCAATTATATTGAAATCAATCCTCTATTTTAGTCGCACAAATTATCTCAAATATTTAATTGTATTATTAAATATTTAATTAATAAGTATGAATAGAGATCTGATATCAGTGATTTGCATTTTGAGGCGAATGAGATATTTATTACCAATTGAAATTGTGCACATCAATGACTACGATTTCTCATTTTGACTGCCTCATTTTTTGACACGAGACTTTTCTCCAAATTAATACTCGTTAAACAAGGTTATAAATAACAAGAATTTTAATTAAGGACAAGAGTTTTTATTTCTTAAGTAAAATCATGAAACTATTTTTATTAATGTCTACGGTTTCGTTAAATATACGTGTAAAAAAGTACAGATTCATACCCGAATAATTTCTTCAGAATTTACAGATTCTCGATTTCTGTTTTCAGGATGGTATTTAACAAACAACGTATTGCGAGCTTTCAGATTTTACTCCTTGTAATAAATCGTTCTTTCTTTTTTCAGAAAAAAGGCGAATTTCCGCTGCCAGCCCTGTAAACAACGTTGAAATACGAATTATATTTATAAAGTTGTTCATATAATTTTGCTCTTCCAAGTGCCTTTCTTTCGCTCTCTCTGCACTTCTGACGAAACATAACTCTGAATAAACATATCAACAACCAGTTCAAGAAAGAATGAGCACCCAGCGCAAAACTGTCCATAAGGCTTGGATCGTAGTTCCTCAGAAAGTTGAAAAATATATCCGGACTCACGAACCGATAGGTACAAGCGCGCCGGCAAAGCGACGAGTATTGCGTAGAATCAATCAAATATTGCTAATCAACTAGTAACACCATTAAACGAGAGTAAAGAAAGAAGACAGATTTTGAAATTGTTGGCTATGTAATAAATGTTCAAAACGCGATTTACAAACACACGCCGTAGAAATCACGTGCATCAAGTGTCAGTATCAACAGCTCAGTACAAGAAATCAACATACAATACATGTACGTTACTTTACAACGCATTGCCAGATGACATAAAACAATTAAAGTCGGTACACAAATTTAAGTTAAAAGTAAAATCTTTTCTGCTGCAAAACTGTTTCTATACAATTAGAGACTATACTGATCGTGAAAAAGAAAAATAATGTTTAATGTAACAAAACAAAGATATATAATGAATTAGTATATGTTTGCATTGTATACATTTAAAAAAATATTTAATACGCCTCTAACAAGTAATGTACTTCAGCTTCCGGGTCAATGACCCCCATCTCGATCAGGTTTTTGTCCAGTTTCCCTGATCCATTGAGCAAATGCTGAGATGGCCCCTTGTTTTGCTTCTGGACGTAAATGTAGCTTCACTGTGCGCACGTTTTGTTGAGCACTCCTTTTGCTTGTAGTTCATTTACAGTTGAAATTGATTTTCTATAACTCGGGAAAAAACATTCTTCAAATATCTTTATTTTTCTAAAATAATTATTTTCTAAATTCATTTTTTCGTTTTTTTATATAAAATTTCTGGCCCTCAAGAAAATGTGCGCAGATAAATTTCTTTCCCCACACGACATATACAGTTTTTACTGTTTTTTGACAAATAAATAAATAAATAGAAACGCAGTATTAGACAATATAGTGAGTGAAGACGACAATGCTGTAAATTCAGACGCAAATAAGAAGCCGAAAAAACGAAAACTCCCCCAATCATAGTGGACGATGCAGAAAACTTCCCTTTAATCTTACAAGACATTAAAGAGACTGTTCGACGTGACTTCAAAACCCGATTAGAAAATAATGATGTGACAATAAATCTAACGGAAATTGAAGATTACCGAAACTTTAAAAAAATTCTAGAAACAAAAAGGATACATTTCATTCCTTCAGGGACCCTCTTACAAAAACATTTTCGATGTTAATGAAAGACATTCCCTACTCATATTCGACGCAAGAAATTTACGACGGTGTAACGGAAATAAAATACAATGTTGTAAAAGTGTCTAGATTATATGCATATCAACATGTGTGCAGTGGAACTAAAGGACGAAACACATTCTAGAAACATTTTACATCTTAAACGTTTCGATCATTGTATTGTAAGATTCCAGGCTCAAGTAAATAACAAAGCTATTCAATGTAAAAAATGGCAAAGGATAGGGCATACGTAGACTAACTGTTATTTAGAATTTAGATGTGTTAGATGCCCAGGTAAGCACCATTATTCAGAATGCAAAATTAGTAAAAGGTCACCTCCTCTTTGTGTTAACTATCAAGATAACCTCACCGCCAACTACCGGGGTTGCCGAGCATTCAAGGAAACAGCCAAACGCGGTAACTTGGTAACTTTCATTCTCACTCACAGAGGGTCAAAACAATACCAAACCCATGGCAACAGGACCTGAATCAATCAATGCTAAAAAAGATAATCGAAACGAAGGAAGGCCACTAAACAGGACAGAATTCCCTGCCACAAAGGTCACGCATACCAAATTTCTCGGAAGCTGTTAATTCAAATGCAAGCATAACTAAAAACCAAATTACAGAAATAGTAACTCAAGTAATCGCGGCTATTATATCTCACATAGAAACTGTATGCAAACAAATATTATAAGAATTGTTTAACTCCAGAAATGAAACCAAATAATATCAACATTTTAAAATGGAATGCAAACGGGCTGAAAAGGCAAGAAAATGAGTTCAGATTTTTCCTTTCAAACCGAGCAATAGACATTGCATGCATCACCGAGACCCATCTCCATAGTAATTTAAAATTGATAATACCCGATCGATTCAGACGTACTCAAGGCCCTGTGAGTTTGAATAGGATATTTTGATTTTTGTGTGCAGTTTACATGAAGCTTTAACAACATCCTCAAAATTTTCTCAAAAAAAAAGTTCGTTAGTTTTGAAATCTCACATTATTCGAAAATTGTGAAAGTTCAAAGAAGTTTCGTCCTCTTCCTATGATGTTCAAGATAGATATTTTTTCCTTGATAAAATCTGTTGCCCACAGGACGGACAGAGAGACGTTTTACCGTCTATCGATTAATCGATATCAAGGACCCAACAAAACCTAGGTTCTGATTACACAATGTGTTAGAGAAAGTAATTTAATACACACATAGGATCTATATTTATCAAAGTGAGAGCGTAATATTCATCCACGTTTTCGTTACTAGAGCAAGAGTCTTTCTACTGAAAACTCGACGATTTCCGCCGCACGTTTAAATTTTCTCTATACTACTTACGTAGTAAGGCGAGAAACTAAAAATCTGTAGTATTTACCGATTGAAATAAATTTTGTATAAATCGGGAGACGATATGCCTAGTTTTCAAATATTGGTAACCTCACTTTGTTGGTTTGTTGTTACCCAACATTTCACAGTAAATAAATTGAAAATGTAAATTGTTCATAGCTGTCCTTCAATTAATTCTGGGAAGGTGAAGAAGACCTTTGCGAGACACAGAGAAAAGGCAACGACTGGCATCTATTTCATTCTTTTTTCAGTTTACTGTTATTTTCCCGAGACATGCTAATATATTCAATACGTGAAATGTGCGAATGTATGAGTCAACATTAAAATATTTTTACATAGAAAAAAATCATTTGTTTCGTGTTTGTATACTTCTGTAAATCCTACAAGAAACTACATAGAATGGGAATTTGCTATATAATAATAATAATATGCTAAGCCTATTATTATACATCTAAATTAATATAATAATTAACATGTATTAATTTTTTAACGTGTAATTACAATAAGGTAGTCGAGACAAAACTAAAGAAACTTCCGTGTCTGTGCTTCACCACGACACAAACGAGAACAAGATTCAGCAAGACTCGCCCAGTTTTCGGAATAATGTTTTATTTCAATTGATTATTTATCGATCAAAATATCTGAATTCTGTTACATTTTAATCAAATTCCAGGGACAATAGTATCATGAATAGTAAAATATGTTTTCTCACCCCACCACCACATTCCAGCAATTTTCCTACGTTTGTGGATAACACTAGACAATCAAAAATACTCATGCGCTGTGAGAAACACGCCCGTGAACATATTCACGAGAGCTTCCAGTTTCTTTGCATTGTATGAGGTAACGCATTCTCTCACGTCGGAAGATTACGTGACATCATACCTGCTCACGTAGAGTAGTAAAAGTGTCGTCCATTTTTTCTGTATTTACGCTTACTGGATGCATATTACAATCCTCGTTCCACCCACATGACATCACGCGGTTCTTACACGTTGAACATATGGTGGGGGACTTAAATATACTTACCTGAAGTCGGATTGTGCAATGACATATTTCTTTGAAGAAACTAATGGTATCACTATGACACATACTTTAAACGATTTTTTTTATTTTTTTTATAAATACTTTTTAACTTTTGCAATTTTCAAAAATTCAGAGAGATCAATGAAAATCAGATATGCGCCATTTTAAAGCATTCTTTGCTCTATTCCATGCAAAAAATAAAGAAAAAACTGGAGACTTTTAAACATTGCAAAACGTTTATTTTTAAAATAAACATTGCAAAACGTTTACGAAAACTCGTGTTTTCAAAAAAATGTATGTTGCCTTCTTTAAAGATATAGCTTTTTGATAAAGATTTCATTAAGGAAAAATCTCTATAATCAATATTGTACTTTTGAAATGCTCACTGTTTACAAATTTTGAAAATACAGAGTTAACCGAAAATGGGAGCAGAGCTAATTTTTGGCGTTAATTAATTACGCAGAAATTAAGTTGAACTTTTACAATTTTCGAAAATTCAGTGACTTCAACAAAAATGAGATCTCTGCAATTTCTAAATCGTAATTTACTGTCTCCGAGGTAAATGGTTAATTCATAACTTTCCAGCCTTTTTGGGGAAATTTTGAAAGTGTTGTTAAAACGTCTGGTAAAATACTCCCTCCAAAAAATATCCGTTTCAAACTCGATCACGGACAGACGTACAAACAGGAAGACTTTGCCCTCAAGCAATATTTCAGGAACAAGGGCTCTCAATACATGGATTCTGATTACATAACATGTTATAGATGAAGTAATTTACTACTTATTGGAACACTATTCATCCTCTTTTCGATACCACGGCCCCTCAATACGTGTTTTCCGTCGAAATTGCACCAGAAATTATTCTATTACGTAAGTACGTAGTAAGACTAGAAAGTAATAATACATATTTTTTTAAAAAATTACACCTTACATAGATAAGTACCTCAATTAAAAATGGCGTTTTAAGATGAACATTGCACAAAGCAAATTTCAACTTACTTTTAGGCGTTAGTCAAATGAGTTGAACAAGATAATTACATACGACAGGTATTTGAAGCCACATGTAATAGATTAGTTTCAAAGTAATTAAATTATCGTTCTAATCTTTGAGCTGCATTGAAATGTATGATACGTGCTACATTTCTAATTGATGTGTAATATCTTTTTATTTTATTTTTTGTTTTAAAATTGTAAACGAAAATTGCTTTCTACCATTGGTATGTATTGTACTCTGTTTTCATAAAAAAATTGAAAGACAAACAAACAAAAACATTATTCACATTGGAATTCAAACACAGGCGCTGTGGGATTAAATCCTCTGTGCTATCCGCGAAGAATCTTGCCATCATGAAAACCGTAATCGTCTATTGGGAGGTAATATAATTATACTGTTCTTGTTACTATCCACATCGAACATGGGTGACTCAAAATTACCCGAAAGCTAGTGAGATTTGCAAATTAGATGTGCTACAACAGCTCGTACTTTTATTTTTATAGTAACTATCACGTAACATAATACAGCACTCAATCTCAAAAGTTTCCACTTAACCCACACCAAGTACCCCACTCTGAGATTCGACCTCAGATACTTGTCACCCACGTACTTCATTTACGTGCTACACCAGAAGCCTGAGTAAACTCAGGAACGTCCCGGATGCTTTAAAAAGGAAAATAAACATCTGCAATTTTCGAAAATTCGAAGGTTTTCATGAAAATCGGATATAAATATCTAATTTTCAAGAACAGATTTTATTAAGAAAAAATCTTGAAGATTGAAATTGTAGAAAGACGTCGAAAAAATATAATTTTGCAATTTTCGACAATAGAGAGAATTCAATGACATTAGGTCTGAATGATTGATGTCTCTTGGCCCGTTAACGACTACGGTCATTTGTCCCGTTAGCGCAGTGAATGCTTTATCTCCGCAGGTTCGGCTTTATAATCTGCTGGTCGGTGAGATCCGGCACAGACCTACACATCGGATTAGGGATGGTTTCCTTCCTCAAGTATCTCCTCCAGATGAGTAACGACAGAGTCGGAACAAGTCCATGGCTTCCAACTGGTCTCCAGAGATACACTAAGTGATCAAAAGTATCCGGACACGTCCAAAACACACGTTTTTCATTTTAGGTGCATTGTGCTGCCACCTACTGACAGGTACTCCAAATCAGCGACCGCAGTAATTAGATATCGTGAGAGCGCAGAATGGGGCGCTCCGCGGAACTCAGGGACTTCGAACGTGGTCAGGTGGTTGGCTGTCAAATGTGTCAGAAGTCTCTACGAGAGAACATACATAAGGCCACCTTCTAAACATACATAGGGCCACTGTTTCTGATGTGATAGTGAAGTGGAAACGTGAAGGGACACGTACAGCACAAAAGCGTACAGACCGACCCCGTCTGTCGACTGACAGAGACTGTCGACAGTTGAAGAGGATCTTAAAGTGTAATAGGCAGACCATCACACAGGAATTCCAAACTGCATCAGGATCCACTCCAAGTGCTATGACAGTTAGGCGGGAGGTCAGAAAACTTGAATTTCATAGTCGAGCGGCTGCTCACAAGCCACACATCACGCAGGTAAGTGCCAAACGACGCCTAGCTTGGTGTAAGGAGCGTAAACAATGGAGGATTGAACAGTGGAAAAACGTGATGTGGAGTGACGAATCACTGTACACAATGTGGCGATCCGACGGCAGGATGTGGTGGCGATCCGACGGCAGGATGGCGAATGCCCGATGAACGTCATCTGCCAGCGTGTGTAGTGGCAATAGTGAAATTCGGAGGTGGTGGTGTTATGGTGTGGTCGTGTTTTTCATGGAGGGGGTTTGCAGCCTTTGTTGTGCGTGGCACTGTCACGGCACAGGCCTACGTTGATGTTTTAAACACCTTCTTACTTCCAACTTTTGAAAGAGCAATTCGGGGATGGCGATTGCATCTTTCAACACGATCTAGCACCTATTCATACTGCACGGCTTGTGGTGGAGTGATTACACGACAACATCCCTGTAATGGATTGGCCTGCACAGAGTACTGACTTGAATCCTATCGAACATCTTTGGAATGTTTTTGGAACGTCGGCTTCGTGCTGAGCCTCACCGACCTACATTGATACTTCTCAGTGCAGCACTGAGAAGAATGGGCTGCCATTCCACAAGAAACTTTCCAGCACCTGATTGAAAGTATGCCTGCGAGAGTGGAAGCTGTCATCAAGGCTAAGGGTAAGCCAACATCCTACTGAATTCCAGCATAATTAAAGCCAATTCACAAAGAGTTACTAGATGTCTTTGGAAACGCTCTGGTCCCCAATGCACAAGTTCAATGGAATATAAAAACAGAAATGAAGATATTGAAATAGTTATTTAGGATAATTTTTCATAAATAATTTTTTCAGATTTGAACGTATATAAAAGTCTACTTTACAGTGAATAATTATGTAATTTCGTAATAGTAGTAAATCATTGCTTATAATGTACGATAATTATATTGAGGAGGAAACCACGCGATAATTATCAAAGAGCATCTTGAAATTTATGACTAATTTGAATATAAAGTGTCACTAATAAGGAATTAAAATATGTTGAAAAGACATTATTCAAGAAAACAAGATATCCATCGTTCAAATATCTCTTTTCTTATTCTAACCAAAATGCGACAGGGAACGTTTTTATAATAAATTATTATTAAAGTAATATTTTATTCAAGAATATAAAAAACATTATTATTTTCCGAATTACGGGATGGAAAATAATATTAATATAATTAAATTATTAGTCTGTTATGTAAAGTAAGTTGTATTATTATTACTATTGTTATTATTAATAATTATGCGCAGTGGCGTGCAGTGTAGTGGTGTTGTGAGGTTGAGGAAAAATACTGTGTAAGAAAGACATTACAACTCAGTTATCAACTGTGTGGCTGTATGGTGAAGTGAAGTGTGGTGGAGTGCTATGAAATCTCGCACGGTGAAACGTTCATTTTAATTTGTAAAGTTTGTAAATTTTGTAAAGTTGTTAAGTTATGTAATGTTAAATTAGTGTATTCTGCCACCAAGTTCTCAAACTTAATTGCAGAATTATTAATAATTCCAAAAATAAAGCTACACATCTGAACCTTCTCCTAACATACACAAATTCTATGTATTTTCCAATTACAAATTAAACGTCTTGCCGGAACTTGTTGATATTGCCGGAACTATAACTATATATTGTTTTCATCTGCGCTCACAGTTTATTTTTACGGAATATAAATGAGTTTTTAATATGATGTACGAAAATTTCGACTTTTCAAAATAACGGACATTCTCATACTTATACATTCTCCGAATTTTTCGGCACAGAGAGATAAGGTAAAACATACAGTTATAAGAATAATTTAATGAGAATTTTCAATCTCAAAATATAAATTGCCCAACTTCTTAGTATTGCGAAAAACGTCCCAGTGTGATTTGACATCACACGTTTTCCTCGAAAAATTTCGACATCATGTTTGACTTCAAAGCTTCTAACAGTGAAACTTTGAGAATAATCAGTAAACATAAAAATCAATATTCGGCTGGTTTAGATAAATTACGGGTCGTCTATTATAAACTTGTGCGCCAAACTTTGGACACCATTTAACTCACTATTCAATGCTTCTCTACGCACAGGAATATTTCCCGGGTATTTTCAAAACAGCAAAAGTTACCCCACCTTTTAACAAGGCAACAAAAATTAAATTCAAAATTATCGGCCAATTTATCTTTTGTCGGTTTTCAGAGGGGGATGAGGAGGAGCATGTAATGCGAGGAAGATAGTTTCTCCAAAGCACCTCCGATTCCAGACGTTTCCCTCCGTTCCACCCTGTGTATTATCCGCGCAACTTTCTTTAACAATGGTTTGAAGAAATGCGGAGAGGAGATTATTTATTACAGTGTCGAGCACTCGAGTTTTTCAAGGGATGCAAGTTCTGAAAAAAAGTAAAATCTGTCAGGTATTATTTCCAGGTGAATTCCGTGAAAGACCTGGAACTCCCTCAGCCATTTCCTCAGATTTTTTCCGAAAAAAAGAAAAAACAAACAAACAAGAAGCAGACCATAAAACGCGAAGAGCTCTCATCTGCAAGAATTCCTTCTGTTTCTCGCCAACGATGATGTCGAGTTTAAATTGTTGCCAACACTGCTCACTGCGAGGTTTTATTTTCAACTGTTATTGTGCCAGGGAAGCAGAAAATACGCTTAAGTAGTAGTCGGGTCCTGAGCGTGCGCGTGACGGCGCAGAGGGGTGTCGTCGGTCGCCGGCAACGCCCACCTGGCGCGCGTGAATGGCCGGCGGCGCCTTGGCTTCGTCGGAGCCTTCGCGGCGCCGTGGTGGGCGCAGACGTGGGCGCGGGCGCGGGGGCGGGCGCAGGCCTTGGCGCTGGCGGCCCCGGAAGCGCCACCGCCCGCGCCGTCAGCGCGCGCCACGCTGCCTGCGGCGCCGCCGCCGCCGCCGCCATCGCTGCCACCTTTGGCCCCGGCGCACCCGCGCAGCTCCGACCCGCCGCCTCTGCACCTCTCCGCCACCTGTGTAACCGCCGACGCTCACACCTGCAGAGTGGACGTTGCCTTCGATTCTCCACCTTGATTCTTAATTCCTTTCACTTGCACCTTCCATCCTCCGCCTCGCATCTTGTCTCTGTCCTTCTCCATTTTCTGCATTTTTCTTCATTGGAGCCTTTTACTCCGCCCATTCCAACTGTTTATATCCTTTTGATCTGTCTTCTTTCTCAATGTCATTTTCTTCTCTTCTTCAGTCTACGCCCTATTATTTCTTCATCACAGCTCTTTGGCACTGTCTTCTTATCTTTTTTCTTTAGTTATTTCTCCCCATGCACAATTAATTTAATACCAAAGTTCAAAATCAGTTTAGGAAATTTTGGGGGCCAAGTTTTGGCAATAGACGTAGATCGGACTTTTCACGGTAGGATGTGGATTTACTTTCATTTGAAAAATCATTTAAAATTTCATTGTTTTTAATTCTATGATATACTGCGTGCTTACTATTAGTTCAACAACCAAAACAAATACTATCCGATTGTTAATTTTCTTTTTTGTTAAACTAATTTAAGCTCATATTGAGGTTTGCCATGGTTTCAGATTACACGTACGTACTACATGCATACTCCTAACGTCAGTATGTCTCGGCTTAATTAATAAAGGATGAACCGAAGGATCGCGGGTTCGAGTCCCGCCTCGGACATGGTTGCAATTGTGTTCGTCCTTTCACCCCCATCATCACCACATCGTGTCATCTTCATACTTACCATACCGTTGAACCCAATAGTGATCGCTAATGAGCTAGATATTGAAGTGACCTTAAAAAAATAATTTTCTAAATATATCTCACAGTGTTCTTAATATTTAATTCCACAATACAAGCTCCATACGATATTGCAGATGAAATACCACATTACGTCTTCCTTAAAGATCTTTCAACCAATCCACACAAAATAGTATAAAAATATCGAACGTTTCATGAAGACTACATTTGGAAAAGTAATTTTAACAACCATTTTGAAAAGACCACATGGAAAAGTTTGCTTCAGAAAATTAAAATAATTTTCTTTGGCTGTAATGAAAAAAAGTGGAGTTGGATTTCGAAAGGTTAATAAAGTCTTCGAGCGTCGTAACAGCCACTTTCCTCGTGATCGTCCCTCACCGTAAACAAACGTGTGTTCCTGCTCAGGTTTCACTTCCGCCTTCGTATCGTCCACCTGCTCGTCTCCATCCGTGTTGTTGTCAGTTACCGCAGCAAACGCCAGTATGTCTTCTGCGATCATGTATATTCCGCAATCGCCTTCGTCTTTCCTTGTCCGTTAGGGTGAGTATAAGTGCGTTAATTATGCATACACGCGAATTTTTGTTTGAGTTGTTTAAAGAGCATTAGTGGGACCTGTGCGAATATTTCACAATCTGTAATTCATAGCTTGCAAATTGAAAATAGTTTTCGTTCTGGAACTTAAATTCGAATGTTTTTGACAACTACTAGAGCACTGGGGGTAGGTATCTACAAAATGTAAGAGAATGAATGCCTAAGAATTTCTATTTCGTCCTAAATCTCTTTGATGCAGGCTTTCGGGGCAATCTGTTTTTTTTCTTATGTAAATACTGTCATGCTGCCTATATACTAATATAATGTTACTGCAGTATTCGTGAGAGAATTTAATTCCTGTTCTTGAGCACTGTGTGTGCTGCTTCCCAGAAAATCCTTTTTTGGTTGGTTTTGTTCCGCAGCGTTCTTGCTGCCGAATGTTACTGGTATTTTCCTTTCTTGTTCTAATGTGTTCGTTTTTATCTTCGCTCTCTACAACTCAGACTAGTAACAGATTATTCCTGACCCCTTTTCTTTCTTTCTTAAATATTTAACCAGTCTCGTCTTTTCCTGCCGTACTCCTTTTCGAAATTTTCTTCTTCATTCAACTGTTCTTATTCCTTTTTTCTTTGCTTTAGTGACCTGTTTAAACATAAACAACTACTCAATACAAGCTAAAACAAAACAATAAAGAAGTTCAAAAACATTTTTGTATAAATTATAACGATACACAATACATAAATCATTCTTCTATACAATCATATTTGCCTCATATTTAACTGCTGCGAGTGAATGACGGTGAGGAAATGATGATTTCAAGCATAACCTAAAAAAAACACAGGCAAATAACCTTAATTTGCTTAAAACATTTTACTCGTATTTTACTACTCATTACACGCATTAAAATAGCTTCATCATATGCATATGGGAATAGAAGCAAAGGGCAAATGTCTTTTGGGAATCGTCAGTTACACGTATAAAGGCAGCACGACCTCTCGGTAACTTTTCAAGGCGTACACAAAGCAACCGGCTTGGAAAACTACTAGTGAAAGACCTAGTAATGCCATGTTACTGAAGTTAGGGCAACAATTTACACCAACTAAAATGCAGAAAGCAGATAATAGATATAGGAAAATACAGCTTTTTGAATAAGACCATAGTTGACTGGAACAATTTCCCTACAGATGGTGCTAACGATCTTTTCCCTAGAAGCACGCGAGTTATGCGCTCGGGAGTCTGTAGAAGCGCAAGTGTAAAGTATAGTAATGTGCAGTGAAGTGCAGTGCAGGCCAACTAAAGCGCGGACAAGATGCGAGTGCGTAAACGCGTAATGTGTAAATTACTGGCTACCAGAGGGACATACAGTGATGTGAAGAAAAGAGATGGGATCGGAGTACAGATGGGCACCCTTTTGTCTATTTTTTTATTCTTGTCTGTTTTATTTTATTTTGTCTGTTTAATTGTATTATTTATCAGTTTTTAATAGCTGTATGTATGGTTTTCAATTTTCATTTTCGAACTTTCGTTTTTATTAACTGCCATTGACGGTACGCTCATTTACGGTAATAAATTATTATTATTAATATTATTAATATATCTATATTTTGCTATGAGTATGGCGAGGTAAAAACGCGAGAAAATTGAGAAATTGTAATATTAAAAAAATTACTAAAATATTTTTTCACGAAAGCATTTCACTGTTGAGAAAAACAGGACATTTTGACTTATTAATTACAATTGTACCAATTTTTGAAAACTTAAAATGTTCGTATCCTGAAAACTAAACATGATCATGCATCAAGTGTTCGGTAACCTCAACGAGGTGAATTATTTTTATTTTCAGGAACAATATTTAAAAAGGGTTTTTTGTATTTATGAATTCACCGTAGCGTAATAAATGCTTTGCTTTCCAATTAACACTACATTTGGAAGATTTTATCAATATTAAATAATGTAAAACATATTTGTAATATATTTGAAAAACAATCTCTTTACTATTGTATTCATGGGACGGGACGAAACTATGAATGAATTTCAGAGTAATAAACAACCATATTTTTTATTATCTTTGCGGTGTCTTTTTTTTGTTGGTAAAAATGGTAGGTTGGATACTTTTCATTTAAAAAAAATACTAAATCGATAATTAATACATACAGCTCCGCATTCATCGCCAAGGTCTTAATTTCTGAATTTGATCAGAACTACTCGTATCCGGTTCACAAAAAAGGAATGAACGTTAAGCTTGACGGCTTCTAGAAAAAAACAAATTAGTAAATCGTAAACAAAGCATTATAGATATTGATGAGATACTAAGACATTTTTTGGCGTAAGAGGAGTCAGTAATGCCAAGAAGACAATCGTAAGTAAAATGTTCCTTTTTCGCGAAAGATTTATTCAATTGGCCAACTGATACAGTAAATATTTACTGAATATGCATCAATCTTCATTGTTTCTTAACTTCCCACGCATTTTCATGTTGTAATACACAACGTTATTATTGCTTACAAGCAATAGTACACAGCGATGTTATTGCTAACAAGTGTGTATATCGATAAGGCATGATAATCTGAGGTTTTGATGACGGCAATTGGGAAAATGGGGCGGCAAATTTACATGCCAGGCTGCATACGAGTATGTAAAATAGATTACATATACATGTTTTTATGCAGCACTCCATCGCAATCGTTGATAACCCGCTAGCAACTACCACAAATACGTGTGAATAATTCAGGAAAAAATCTATGCTAATCTAATGATATATATATATATATATATATATATATATATATATATATATATATAATCAATTTGTGATAGCGAGACTCTCCTGTAATTAATAATCGAGATCAGATAGTAAAACTTATAGCTACATAGTTGAAGTATTATCCTATTTGCACGTACGTGAGGGAATACGGTTCGAAATCTTGCTGAAAAATTGAAATTGCTAAAATATTTAAGATAAACTTCATAAATCTAAGCTTTACATCAATATTTACTTACAAAAATGCGCTATACTTTCACTCTGCAGTGCGGTTTTTATAAAGCTGCCTCTCAAGGCCCGTCTTCACGATGGAATATATCACGGCATTTAGCGTCTTTGTCGGTCGTGCCGCTATATGTCACATGATTGCGACCGTATCAAGCACTGCTTGATCCTGCGACATCTAGCAGCACGACATCTTCAGGCTCTACAGTAATATGTTAGAATTAATTTTCGTCAAGAAGGAAACGGACCCAAATAATAATATACAAAAGAAACAATATACAAAAAAAATTATACAAATTGTAAACAGAAGAAGAAGACTAAATCAGACGAGAGCTCGGTGATTCCTTCAAAGATGTAGTGAAAGTACATTGATCTCTTTTCTATAAACTCACAACACACAAAAGATACCGAATAGTACATTTTACGAGAATGCCAGTACAGTCGACTCTGGATATAGTGAAATTTCGGTTAGAGTGAAGCAAAGTTACTGGTTCCGATACGCATACATAATAAGTAAGCATGAGTAGATTCGGCTATTCAAAAATCGGTTTGAGGCGAACATAGTGAATTTGAGTGAATTAAAAAAAATCGGTTTGGGCGAACATAGTAAAAACAATTTGCTATAAAACGATGTTTCGCCTCAGTTCCGCCAATTCATGTAACACTATGGGACAGAAGGTAGAGGGTTTCATGAGTTATTTTGGTAACATTTCTGGTGAATGGAAGGGTTTGGCGAAACTGATCAAACCCACTAAGGAAATTACTTTAGCTCATCGATGTCCAGTCCAGTCTGAAGACTGCACGAACGTGGATTAATTTAAGAAAATGTTCAAGTCAGTGAAGACCAAAACATCATAATCCTGAGAAAAGGTCTTCCAAAACAGACGAAAACAAATGTGATAGCAACGATACAGAAATGAAGAAAGTACTCCAACGGTGAAAGAGGCATTGAAGTGTGAGAAGACAGGCTACGACATCCCGAGTGGACAATGTAAATAAGGGTGAAGAATGCATAAAGACATTGAAAATTTAAATTTTGCAGCTATATGATATTTTCTTGTACTTCTGATATAATCAAACCAGACACTGTTGAGTAACTGCATTCTATTTTGGAATTACAGAATATAGTAAACCACTGCTATAGTGAACTAAACATGTTAGTCTTTATAGTTTCACAGTGATTGAAGACGAATCTATATATCTGGGAAGTAACTGGAACAAAATTTAAATTGCTATGAAATGATATTTGTACTTTAGCAATTCTACTGAATTTCACAATGTTCGATGGCTCTAGTGTTGACTGGCCTATGGTACAGTTTCGGCCAGTGTATTATTCTGTGAGTTGAATGAAAGCTTCGCTGTCCTGGAGAAATCAGAAGATCAATTGTTGTAATGGAATTTCCACCAACCTCATCAGTCCGTTGCCGTGGAACATCTCCAACGAGCCATCCCCTCTACATATTTTCCTCATTCCTTTCTTTCCCACCTCTCATTTCCCGATCCCACTTCCTGTCCTTACCACATATCCTTATAAATGTTCAAAGAATTCCTCTATTAAAGAGTACGCGGATCTGTTCAAGAATTTCTTAGAGCGAAGCGCAATTGCGCATATGTTCCTAAGGAGGCGAAGATCTGAAGAAGAGGAAGGGGAGAGGTGATGTTTGTGCTGGGGAATGGGCGGTGGAGGAGTGGGGGAGGGGAGGGGGAAGGGAGGGGGTTTGCTGCAATCGCCGCCGCCCGAGGCTGCGCGCCGACGTGTGGGCGGACGCCGCGCCGCGCAGGCTGAGGCGTCGCTGGCAAAGGCCAAAACGTAGAGTACTCCTCCGACCGGACCGGACCGCGCCGCGCCGCACATCACAGTGTCAAACGCTCCCAACTGGGAGGTCAAAAACCTGCTTTCATGGGCTTCGGAGGCGCAGATGGATGGCTTGGAGAGGAAATCCCCTATGAAAAAATTTAGAAACAATTCATGGGATAGTAATTTTGGACCTGTTGCTTAATAATCTATGCACACCAAATTTGTTTGTGGAGTTTCTGTACGCAGGTGTACTGAATCTGAAAGTACCATTGTAGAATTGATGAACGTTTCAGTTCGAAGATAATTCGTCAATGTTTTCTCCTGTCCTGCAATTTGCAGCTGATACCAATGTAGTCCCAGGGCATCTACTTGTGCCCTTCTGAATTATAAAATTCATGGGAATATTCTCAAATTAATCAACGAATAAATATACTTTAAGAAAATGTAAATGTTCTATTTAAATTGATTAGAATTCGAAAAAATATTGGTGCCACCCAATTTATTATTACGATCTAACAAAAATTTTATAGGACTCCCTCTCCCAGTGTACTATTCGTGAACACTTTTATCGAGACTTATGTCTATTTTTCCTACTTGTTTCACAAAACCTGGCTCCTACGACACGTAAGAAATAGCGTTTATTACTGTAAACTGTTCTGTGTTCCCGAGTTTGGAGAGGGGGTTCCGCACTTCACTTCCAACTCACCGTTCTGCCCCGCGGTCTACAATGTGAAATGATTCCAATTTTGACGAGAAAGGTTCCGAATAGTGAGCTAAAACTGTCACTGAATAACGTGCTGATCAAATATTAGGTTTTGATGAAACTCGCACAGAATTAAGTTACATGATATCATTGCAAAAATATGTGACCCTACCTACAAATTACTCTGATATGACAGCTTAATAGGAAAATATAATGATGATCACGGTCAGTGGCGTTACAAATACGGACGCTAAGAAGAAATACAAAAATATTGTACAAGTTCATATTATAAGCGTAAATAATAAATATATAATGACGACGGTAAGAGAAACAAATTACATAAGAATTTATTTGTTTACATAACGTCAAAAACAGTGAAAAAATGCTTGAGATACTATAGGGAAAAGTGTAATATGTGCACTATTTCGTGAACTCTGTGATTTCTGTCGTGACTCATATACATAGTAAGTTGAATTATGAATACAGGTAGTAACGAACGGTTTTTGGAAAGATTTGATAGGAAAAATTCGCTCCCGTGTAATAAAAAACAATTTGCAAATGCAAAAATGTACAGATTTTTGCTATTATCCATTATCATCACCTTCGTGACGGAATCGACTTACTGCCGTGAGAAAATGGAGTACGATTATTTGAATAACTACATTCCCCACAGACCTCAAGAAAACTTGGACATGTAGTGAAGCTATACAAGCATGTATTATTAAACATTCAGAACGTCAAACGACTTATTTACTTATGTCACAAACTGAAGTAGATCATGTTATAAAATATTGAAGACATTAAAACAACGCGGCACTATTCCTACAAAGAAAAACATGAATCATGAAGATTTGCAAGTAAAGATACTAATTCCTTTGTCAATATTTGGCCCGACTTTCTCCTGAAACAACTAGTGGTGCTAAAACAGCAGTACTTTCTCGCCCATAATTTCCGCGAAAAGTGCTCAAATTTTCGAAAAATTGTACATGACCTTATTTCAAAATGTAACTTCCATTTTTATCAACGGAAAAAATCTCTATCTTCGTAATTGTAGTTGCAGGAAGACGCCCAAAAAATTTGAAGTTTTGCTATTTCGAAAAATCAGAGACCTGCACCATTGTCTTAAACGTCTTTCACACTATCAATACAAAAATAATAAAAAAACATGGAGAAACTTTTTGAAAATTTTGAAAATGTCCCAGGGGCTTTGTGCAAAGTTTCCCACAAAATTAAAAAATCTGTTTAAAATTCAAGACTTATGGATTTATTCACTTTTTCGTCACAAGGGCTCTATATTAAAAGTTTTTCGGCCGAAAATTCGCCATTTTGTCGCGCAGTATCACATATCTTTCTCTCCAATGCGTTAGTGGCAGAGAGAAAGTAAAAAATTCTTCCTATCCGTCGCCGCCTCCTCTTAGTTTTCCCACTTATACGTCACGAAGAGCTAAATTTGTTGATCAAATCATCTTTTGTTACACTGTATAAAATTGCATCACAGTCAAACCTTTTGATAGAAATTTGAGTTTGGTATAACGTTTTACGAACTCAGCAGGTAAAAATATTAAGCAATTTCCTCTTAAATTCACGTGGTTTTGTAACTAACAAGAAGAAAAAGAATCTAACAACTCCAATTGAGAGCTTCCAATGGCTAGTACTCCTTTACTACTTTTATAAACAGTTGAGGACTTCCAGTTCGCTTAGTTAATTTGTTTGAGTAATTTATTGTATTGTTTCTCTTGTTTTTCAGATTTCATATTATTTTTATTTTTCAATAGTGCTGCCACTTTGATGTCTAATTATATGATGATTATTTAAGTACATTGGAACTGCTAATTTTCTTTTCATTAACTTCCTTGTCATCACCTCATTTCTCTGTGAACTTATGTTGGTCTTTCTGTCTCCCTGAGTCGGTGATGTGCGTCGGTGATACCCGGAGTACAAGCATAGTTGGGCAAATATTGATGCTTCTTTTTTCTAGATGCAATGGTTTAATGGTGAAAAGCACGCGCAGATACATCAGTGAAGTGCTAACTGTGTTGCAGTCTCTTGTTTGATCACCTAGGAAGATATTTAACTCATATTGCTATTTCAGGATCACGCAATTCACGACGTCAAGTATATTTTACCCCCTGTTATTTAATAAAAGAAAGATCTCAGGCAAAACAGGAAATCAAAGTCGGGGTAAGTTTCTTTACAGGTTTAGAACAAATATAAGGAAATCAATTTTTTTTAAAATTATCTTTCATCGTTCGCTAGTTGTACTTAAACATGGTGACATGCCATTTATATCCTCATCTGAATGATATAATTTAAAAAGTCACGACCTAAACCCTTCATATACAATTAGGCGGTTTTTAACAATTTTACCATCTTTAATTATTTCCAGGTGGGCTCCTCAGACTTCATTAATTTATTTACATATTTCATCATTTACATTTCTTTTTAATTTGTACTTCATACTGTGGTGGTTAATATTGAAATTTTAATTTATAAAAGGAGTAAAATCATCTTATTGTTGTAAAGCTCTTTAGTGGAAATATGTATTCTCACAGTTTTACTTTAACATAGAAAAGAACGATTTTCTGAAACGTCGTTATTAATGTACCACATGCCTTAACTTGTGAATGTATGTACGAGTATTTGGTATTTTGGGTCGATTGTCAGATTTTGCCGGCCACCTAACGGTGTCTCCCATAACTGGGTTTATTTAAATTCCCACACTCGAGAGGGGATAGAGAGGTATGGAGAACACGATGTACTTCCTTCATCGTAAGTAGCAAATACCGTCTGCCTGAGCTGTTCCTCGTCACACAGCTACAGGAACTCAGACGATTTTAAAGGAAACATACAACACCATTTTCGCCTCGACAGGGAACCGAACCGGTGACCACATCATGGGATGCTAGTACACTGCCCTTGAATCATCCTAAATGACCCATGTGAAATAAATAATTTAAAATATGAGTGGCTACTATTACAAAGAGCCTCGCGGTCAGCGTCCTCGCTTTTCACTACGCGGCCCCGGGTTCGATTCCAGATCGAGGCAGACTATAGTATGCGTTATCATTGCAATGTCTCTGTATACGTTGTTGTGTGACGATGGGAAAATTCACTTCTCAGGTTGAGAAGACCGGAATACGGCGAGGGGATGTCTACGTGCTTACCACACGTACTCCGTGATCTCATGACGCGAGGCAGGGACGTCGCCGGTAGGCCTGAGCCCGTTCACTGGGCTGTCCCGCCAAGTACATAAATACATACATACAAACAATTTTTAAAGGCACACTGAATAAATACGAATTAAAAAATGTATCCTAATATTTTCTTAAATGATTTTCAGGCTATGAATAAAAATATCGGTGCACTGTGGTTTAGCTCGCGGGCCCGCTTCGCCGGTGACGTCACGCAGAATTAGCCACGGCCGCGCGCCAAGCCCCGGCGCGAGCGGCGGGCGGGCGGGCGAGCGAGCGATGCGAGCAAGCTGCGAGCACGCACGTGCGAATGGGCGAGCCGTGCTATGCGTAAGAACAACACTCGGGGCGCGCGAGCGCACTCGAAAGAAGCGAAAATAAAATGGAATGCAGATACTGCAAATAGCGCCGGGAAGACCGGTCGCGCGAAGGGGCGCGGCAGCCATGAAATATTCATCGCGCGACGGGATCCTCCATATTGGCCGAAGAGCCCTCGCCGCCGCCGCCGGGTGGAATTCCAGTCGCTTTCGCAAGTGGGGTGCGCGGCGACGAGCAGTCTGGGCGACGCGGCGGAGGCGGAGGCGAGGTAGAGGACGGGCTGTCTGCGGCGATACCAGAAGCGGCCATACGCCCATCTACCAGAATAAAGATTTTTAAAATGCTATTTTGAGAAATGCATGGAAATTGATTCACGAAATCTTCTACACAAACACACGGAATAATATACAAATGTCACGAGTTTGTTGAAAACATGAAGACCAGTGATGTCAAGGTCTTTTACTGGAGGCAGTGGCACGCGTCGTGGCACCGTAACATGCCACGAGCTTCTCTGCGCAACTAGCGTCGGGAAAGGGAACTATTAGTAGTAACCCCGCCATTTTACAATAGGGATGGCGTTGTGTCTGGTGGCGAGGTAATGAACTGCGTGGAGGGATGATTTCGTCGTCGCATTCGTGCCACGGACTGCCGCACGTGGCATTGACCTTGACAAAATTGATGTAGACAAATGTTTCAGATTTCCTGCCATTAAAAATTCCAAATCTTATACAGGCAGACGAATCAGGAAATGATACACAAAACCGCAAGATCACGCGTTGATTCATCAAATGTTCCACGAGTCCCGAAAGCGTATCCGCAAGCATTAGGACCCATGCTCTGCGTAAGTCACTTGAGAGCATAGAAGGTCAGGGTATTTAATGCAATCTTTAAGAACGAAGGAAGGTAGGTCATCCAAAGCGATCAAACGAAAAACGAGATCTAATAAAATATATGGAAAATTACCCGAAATTATGGAAATGTGTTACAGTGATCCCTGTCAGGTGAAGCTTTTGTCAGTTGGAGCTTTGTCATTCAAAAAGGTCTGTTTCTGAAAATAAGCGCAGCTGATGTTCTTGAAAATGAGATATTGCATTTATTTGGAGATCGATTGCTCTCCACTCACCGTATAAACAAGAAGGATTTATAAAGTCTAATGGCAAACATTCGCCAACACAGTCCCTTGCCTATACTTGGTCACTAAATAGAATTATAAAACCTAATTTGTCATTAGTTTGATCTAAACACACAGATTAATGTCTGGAGACATAGTCTCATCCCACTCTCTGTGATCCATTGCTGGAAAGTGGAAAAACATTGCAGACGAGAACGTTTAAATTTAAAAACAAAATTTACCCTATGAATATACGCCAAAGAGTAAAAAATAGCACACTAAATTTAGAGCAAAAATTAGCACACTAATTTTCATGAAGTGGGATAATTACATCTTTTTCCACGGATTTGCCGAAGTGGACCTCTGTTGAGAAGCTGTCAACAAGTTCTGCAATTCACTTTTTGAATGTTGTTGTGTTGACGCTATAGCCGCCGGGAAACATTCCGAGTTTGAAGTAAGGTTAAGTTTTGGATTTTTCTGATATCAAGCGACCTCGTATTTGTAGCCGGTTTCGCAAGTACGGCAAGAGAGGACGAGCAGTCTAGGCGTTTCGACGAAGAGGCGGTTGCATCATGCGATGCGGCGGCTGCAGTGGCAGCGCAAGCCACATCAGCAAGGGCACATAGTACGATTGCGAGAGTAAACATCTAAGTCTTTAAAGATTCTTTTTCAAATAAAGATGTCTCACTGAATGAAGTACCGACTGCGTTGGCGTATGCGATGAAGGTTCGCAAACGTATGTGGACTTGGGAGTGCCGGAGAGAGAATCCGAGGCGGCATATTTTCGAGCAAAATACCTGAGTCGTGGTTACACCGCCGTATGCGTTCGAGTAGATTTCTGGAGACTGATTGCTTTGCCCGACGTTTCAGTGGATTTATCTGATCGATTAGAGAATAATTTGAAACAAATATGATCAATCGGCCATGGAATTGATGAGATCTTTCTTCTTCATCATTCCTCCGCCTCCTGATAGCCCACACATATGTAAAACCTCACACTGTTACATAGAATCCCATGTCGAGAGACAAACCGGAGGTCATTTATCCTGATCTGGAACCTGATTGTATTCTCTGTGTGGGTTGTAGTAACGCCAACCAATGATTGTTTTGTTTCCGGGTACGTCAACGGCTGCCGACATTAATCACGTAGTGTAGTGTAAGGTGGAGGTCTTCCTCTCGACAGAGACGTGAGATCCGGCGCCGAACTACACGTCGACTAGCGGGATTTCCACACTTCCTGTATCTCCTCTGGCAGGGCAGAGCTCTTGTTGAGGACAAGTTCCAAAGTTGAGAGACTGGTGTGTGTTGCGGAGAGAGAAAGGGGAGAGTGCGTGTGTTGGGAGAGAAAGGGGCATGGGTGAGGAAGGAAAGATAGCGCACTGTTCGTGGGTCGTATGCTACGACATCGATTAAATTGATCGGAAAAAACCATGGAAACCTACCCGTCAGAGTAGCCGGCAGCTGGGTATGCTCCCTAGCAGTAGTTGAATTCAACCTCGTCATGTTGCTGGTGTAGAAAATCCGTCCCCATCGGGACTCGACCCCCAGGAACTTCCTGATCAGGCAGCAGAGGCACAGCAACTGCTGTCACTGAGCTATTACACCCAACATAAGTTCCATCCATCTGTAGAAAAATTGTAAACAGCTACACGTTTTTCATCTTTAAATAAGATTAAATAACTCAGGTTGCGAATTGAAGCCATTCACGTCGAAAATTATCACTTTAAATTGCAACTAAGATATTCCAATTTGAAAACTATCTAGAAAGGGTCTAAATGTGCAAAGAAATAAATGAATTCAAGAAATTCTGGACACATTCTTCAAAAGTATGTTTATTATCAATTAATGATAATTTACATAAACCATATCACCTAATTTCAGGCATCTGGAACGAATCTGAACATGAGCAACATATCTACAATTATTATGATTTATCACTTGAAGATTTTTATTACTTTCCCGTATACGGACGTATACACGGAGTAATATACTTAGTATAGGGAAAGTTATGTAATGCTGCGCAGAAAAAATGGCCAATTTTCGGCGGAAAAAAATTAATTGCCGGGCTCGTGAAAAGGAAAAAAGTGGATAAAACCAGTTGCTAAATTGAGAAGAAAAAATCCCCTAATATGTGCTGTAGCCAGAAACCCTGTTTTGTGGGTCCTTGATACCGAAAAACCAATTGAAAGGAAAACGTCCGTCCGTCCGTCTGTGAACACTGCTAGCGCCTAAAACCATGCTTACGATTTCTTCCAAAATGGATCTGCTTCTAATCAAAACTTTGAGATTTTGAAATAGATTCTTCAAAATTGGGGGTACTTTATATGAAGCCCCCCAGGGATTTTCAAAATTTTCTCAAAAACGGCTTCAAATTTTTTCTTTAAATTTCTTGTATAAATATAGTAAAATACACTTATTTACATGGCATAGCTCCGATTTTCACGAATAACTCTGAATTTTTGAAAATTGCAAAAGTTGAAAATTTTTGCGGCGTCTTTCTGGAACTACAAATTGAAGATAGAGATTTTCCTTCAAATAAATTTTTTCTTCATAGTGAGTTCTTTCTTTAAGGTCCTGTACATTTTTTGAAATTTTAGTATTTTTCGCGCAATATTGCGTGCAATATGTGCGATTTTAAAAAATTACAAAAACAAGATTTTCTGAAAAAACGGCTCCAAATTTTTTCTTTTAAACTTTAGGTAGAGATAGTGATAAATGTACTCTATCAGATGACATAAAAGCCATATTGCTCTATGGTTGATTTTTTCAAAAATTACAAAAATGTAAATTTTTTTACTTGTCTCTCACGTCGTTAATATTTACATTATCGGCGAATTTTTCACATTATTATATTTACGAGTATATATGCTTTTAAATAATGTCAAGTAAAGTTTCTCGAAACACAACCGTTTTCTGCGACAAGTAGCTCAAATTTCGGCATTTTCAGAAATGCTCAAACGCCATTTTCTCATATATGGCTGCAAATTTTTTCTTGAAACTTTTGTAATGGATAGTGATAATTACTCTTTAATATGACGTAAGGTTTATTTTGAGTTATTTTTTTTGTTTTTTCAAAAATTATATAATGTAAATTTTTTGAAAGATCTCTCACATCTTTAATATGCACATTATCCGCAATTTGTAAAGATGATTATATTTGTGAGCGTAAGTGCTTCAAATAACTTCAAATAAAGTATTTCGAAAACTCAAAAATGTTCTGTGAAAATGAGCTTGGAATTTCGCATTTTTAGTAGTGCCAAAACACCATTTTCTCTTAAACGGCACATAATTTTTAAAAGAAAATTGCCATTTACGGTTAGGTTTTTGTGTTTCTTTAACATTCTAAAATTCAATATTTTCGTTCTACCAATACGAAACCCGAAAAATTAAGAAAATAACAAAAATGTACTTTTGGCGGTGATAGATGGTAGCTGGCAAGAAAGAGTATGTGGCAACTCCGAATAGCTAGCGAAGACCCAAGGAAATAGAAAACTAATACGGGAAAGTCCTGAGCCATTCTGTAGCACCACTAGTTTATAATATTTTCTAATTGACGATGACGAGACTAATTGCGACATATTTGCCCCATCCTTATCAGCTAAAATTTGTGACAATTTGAAACACAGGTCTCGCTTAACAGCAGCCTTGGCACTATACCAGGTATTTTCGGTAGGATTATATGGAAGTATGTGAATTGTATGGATGTATCCTCAGTAAGTGACGGTAGCTGAATTCTTCTATGAATATTTGCCAAGAGTACAGTGGCAGGGACCATTATCAACTACTAACATGGCATAAGAGTGGCGTATGGTTAACGCAACGCGCAGACACTGGCGCACAAATTCTTTAGCTTCATCCTTTCTAAAAGCGCCTCATTCAATTTGATGGTAAATAAGTCTCACGCACATAAGCAAACTAACATTGACATTGACTACATTGCTGCTTTGAGTAACATTTTTTTAGACTTTTTTCTTTCTTTAAATAAACAAAATGAAATTTGTTTTCTGGGTATTAAAATGGGGATGTTAGCAGCTTGATATTTTAAGATTTGCAACACGTACTCACGATGCTTTGCTTTCGTCCCCAGACTAATAACGTTTTCGGGCTCTCTGAGAATATCATTGAGTGTGAACATCAAACCATCCAAATATTTCCGCAAACATTTGGTTGAAATAATATTTTGATGATATGCATTAAATGTTCATTTCAGATCTTCGAGTATGTTGGATTCTTTAATGGATTGAACCATGAAGGCCGGATGATCCTCCGCAATTTTTGTCCTCACTCTTACCACCTCTTACCAGAGGAGAGTAGAATGCCATGGCGCCAGCGATAAAGCACTTTTAGCCTTTAGGATGATGATAATGTTGATGATATCATCTGGCTGTTTTGGAAGTTGATTGTGATTCTTTCCCAACGTGGTCGCTTTTTTTTACATCGAGAGTATTAGCCATACCTCTCCAATCACCATTATTATTATTATTATTATTATTATTATTATTATTATTATTATTATTATTATTATTATTATTATTCCTCTAAATCACGACTAAAGATGTTATGTGTCGGCTGAATATAAAATCTACTCCAGATTGCAACCAGCTACCTAAGGACGTAGATCTAGAGACTGTCGGTGCCTCTACAATACTTTGCGCAAGATGTGGGCTGTTCCAAAAAAAGCGATTCATGCACTTCCCAGTCTTTTGAATTACCAGGGAGTTTAGACAAGTTCTTACACAAATTTTGCGGAACAAATCCCAGAGCTCCGATAACTATCGGGACGACCTGTGCTTTTACGCCCCACATTCGGCTGATCTCGATTCCCAAACTCTTGTATTTAAGACGTTTCTCTGCCTCCTTGGTAACGACGTTTTGATCGCAAGGTACAGCAACATCGACAAGTAAACACGATTTGTTCTCCAAAATCCCGGATGACTATATCCGGTTTGTTTGCCGCTATCGTGCGATCAGTTTGAATTTGTTGGTCGTACAATATCGTACACAATCCAACAGACGTCAACCGGTTTCGGTGAGTGTTCGTACCATTTGGGGGCATGAGTTCGGAACTTCGAGGGCGGTACAGATCTGACAGTGGAGGTAGCTACACACCCTGTCTTATTCTTCTTCTTCTTCTTCTTCTTCTTCTTCTTCTTCTTATTATTATTATTTTTAACCCAAATTATTTTACATTGTAAGCTTCCAATTTTTAATATTACGTCATCCTAACCTCATGTTTTGATCACTCGGAAAATAAAGTTGGTTTATATGCATTATACAATCGATAATAATAATAATAATAATAATAATAATCGACAACAATGACCAATTTGTCACTGTTCTTTCAGTTGAAACTGCTTTATCTCAATTTGTAAGTGATAGGTCTCAATATGAATGTGTGTGGTCTCAATGTGGTGTGGTTTGGATTCATTTGGATCATGCTTCAACTTAAAGTTGAAAAGGTATAGATTTCTTATAATCTCCACACAAGTACAGGATTCCAACATAGAATATTGAAAAAAATACCACTATGTGTATTACGAAAGCATCGCCGTTGTTCGAAACATATCACTGAAAGGTTCTTTTTCCAGCACCAACTTTGAGTTGCTTAAAGAAAGTCGGTACTGCATCACAGTGGAATGCTCAATGAGAAGCAAAACAAGTTTTAATTCTTTTTTATTTAAGGTCACTTTTCAACTACTTGATTTTGTAAGTTTGGGGTAACGGTAGTGGAACTCGCATCCGGTCACACACAAACATCTATCCCCCGCGCAGGATTCGAATCCGCTGTCCTTCATGCACAAGGCAGGTACGACCCTTCACACTTAGCAACCTCGGCTCTCCAGGCTGGCGCAAAACGAGTATGTTTTGCGTTTTCAGTGCGAAAGTTGGTGACTCGTATTCACATTAAATGAAAAAGAAACAACTCTTCATGCTTTTCTGCCACATTAGAAATATGGTGATTAGCAATTAGCACGGTGGGATTTTCTGTGTAGATTGTTGAGCCAGTGACATGTTGCTTTGTAAGATACTTCTGATGTCAAACTTCCTCTTAGAATCAATCTAGAATGTAATTTTGTTATCATATTATATGATAATTGGGAGGGAAACAAATGTCAAAATAATTTACTCTAATTCATGGGCGGTACAGAGATACCAGATCCTGACGGGTAAGAAATTTAAAAAAAAATATCAACATCGTCACTCTCAATATTAAATATCCATTAACTGGCGCAATCAGAAATAAAAACAAAGACAATTAACAGTACCTCAGAAATTTTGCAACCATCGCATTCATATCTTCTTGTGACACCTTGACTCACACGTCACGCCCACACGACACGTACACATTCATGTATATTTGAAGATAATATTTTTCTTATTAAAAATATTTTTACTATATATTTCACTCACTCATTATCTGCAATATAGATTCCCACTTAAATCCTAGGGCTCACACGATCGATCTCTTAGAGGACAGTGTTGTTCTTCAGTTTATAGCGCGCCATTAAAATTTCCAGAACACCGACCTTTCCAGAACTTCTGCTATTGTTCTCAGATATCATATCTTCTTTTTCGGGGGGCTCAATTTGTTGCGTCCTAATTGACGCAACGCGTCTCCAAGCCCCATGTGGGGCGTTGAGCGCTTTTGCGCCCGTTAATCGCACTTTTTCTTGGGGAGTAATTCTCCATTAATAGTGTCACATGTCACGTTTCGTCGCAGTTAGTTGTCAAGAGGACCACCAGGTAGCATCTCCGCGTACGCGCCTCACACCGTGCGCCCGTGTCACTACCCAGCGGCTAGAATTGGGAAGGAATTAGGAAATGGGTAGGGTTTAGTACACTTCACAGGGGTTGGAGTAGCCCTTGTGAAGCAGCCTAGCTCGTTTTGTTGGAACAAATTTCACATAAGATTGTCCGGGAATTGAACCCGTACCTCCTTGGTGAAAGGCGAGCGACTTCGCTCTGATTTTTCGTACCAGTAAGTTTGATGGTGGCGTCACCAGAATAGTCTAAATCAAATCGTGCGCGGCGGAAAATTCCGAAAACTAGAGCGTCAGTTAACGTATTTAATGAGAAGGGAGGATTTTAATGAAATGTCTTTTTTCTTTTCATTTTATAACACTGCATTTTACTAAAGACATTTATTTTATGTCATGACAAAAGAAATGACCCATTTCTATAAGACTATTCTTGCATTTTTCGTCCATTTCGACTAATAAGATTTTTTTACTATCGTTTACCGTTATTTTTAAAGCAGTTTTGGCTGATTTCGTCGATTTTAATTTCACTTTAATGGAACTTGCTTTAAATAATATTTAAGAGATGCAACAAATATTCTTCACAGAATTCCTGAGTGACCTATTCGATTTCTTCTCTTAAAAATTATAATGTCAGCCGTTGTGAGTATGCAATCTAAGGTTCCTGTGACGCGTATCGGCGCCATTGTCGCTTCGGAAGATCTCGGACAACTAAAGACACAGATTCTCTGGTAAAGAACAGTCTAAACCGAAAGTTTGCAAGCAGAGTTGACTTGAACGCAAGGAAGGAGCCTCGATTACATCACTAATATATCCAGCAGCTTGAGTTGTTTATCTGAATTGATATAAATCAATTTTTTGCGTCATTTTTCTTTGCTTTTGGGGCATTTTTAAAACATTTTAATAGCATCTTATTGATCATTTTTGGCGAGGATTTAGGTCTTCAAATTCCGCCCCCTAGTCATGAGTGTCTGTACCCGATACATCCAATAGTCAGTGTGTGCAAGAAAGACTTGGTAAAATTCAAACGGTACGCCTGAGAGTTCACCGTGTGTATTTGAATAATATGTTTGGTTTCATCGGTTCAATCCATTTTCAAATCACGAACTAGTTGTATGGATGTATGAATGCTACGAGTATTTGGTATTTGTCTCCAGTTTTTCTCCTCTAATTTAGAAGTGGAATAATGGCAAATTGATTCGTTGTTTTTACTTTCCCGTATATATATACGTATATACGGAGTAATATACGTAGTTTTGGGGGAAGTTATGTAATGCAGCGGAAAATCGATTTCGAGATTTCAACGGAAATACAGGTTTTGGGGTCACCCGATATCGCAAAAGTGTTGTTTTTTTTCTTTCAAAACATCTGTCCGTCCGTTCGACTGTCTGTCCGTCCGTCCATCTGTCTGTCTCTGTGAACACGACTACCACCTAAAGCATACGTAGGGTTTTTTACAAAATGGATAATCGATCTGGAGACTTCACATAAAGGCCCACGGACATTTTCAAACTTTTCTCAAAAACGGCTCCAAAGTTTTTTTAAATTTCTTGTAAGAATAGAGTAAAATACACTTATAAAGGTGGCATAAGGCCGACTTTCACTGTTAACTCTGAATTTTCGAAAATTTTATGAGTTTGAATTTTTTCGGAGTTTTCCTACAACTAAAAAATTGAAGATAAAGATTTTTCCTTCAAATAGAATTTGGTCTCTATGATTAGTTTTTTCATTAAAGGTATCTACATTTTTTGAAACTTCTAGTAGTTTCACGCAATATTGCTTGCAATATTTGCAATATAAAAAAATAACAAACACAAGATTTTCTCAAAAACGACTCCAATTTTTTCTTTAAAATTGGTAAGGATAGTGCTTAATATACTCTATGAAATGACATAAATGCCATATTGCTGTAAACTTTTGGTTTTTCAAAAATTACAAAAATGTATTTTTTTGACTTGTCACTCACGTCATTAATATTTATATTAGCGGCGATTTGTTCACATCATTATATTTATGAGTACATGTGCTTTAAATAATGGCATATAGTTTCTCGAAAACGCAGCCGTTTTCTGTGAAAACTAGCTCAAAATTCAACATTTTCAGAAACGCTCAAACGCCATTTGCTCATAAATGGCTCCACATTGTTTCTTCAAACCATTCGAAAGAATAATGGTAATTTTGCTCTTTAATATGACGTATAATTCATTTTGTATATTTTTTTAAAAAAAATAGACAAATGTAATTTTTTTGAAAATCTCTCACACCGTTAATATGCACATTTCCAGCAATTTGTAAACACTATTTTATTTGTGGGTTAATGTGCTTAAAATGACTTCCAATAAAGCTTTTCGAAACTCAGAACTTTTCTGTGAAAAAGAGCTTCAAATTTCTAATTTACAATAGCACTTAAACATCATTTTCTTAAAAAACGGCTACAAATTTTCCAAAGAAAATTGCTATTTAGGGAGAGGTTTTACTGTTATTTAATATTCTTAAAATAACATATCCGTGTACTAATACGAAACTGAAAAATTAAGAAAATGTCAAAAAAATGTACTTTAAGCGGCGATAAATGGCAGCTGGCAAGAGTATGTGGCGAGTCCGAATTGCTAGCCGAGAGCAAATGAAATAGAAAACTAATACGGGAAAATCTGCGCCATTCTGTAGCACCACTAATTGTTTTGATGATCAGCACAATTGTCAGAATAATAGTTTTTAATTTCAAAAGTGTCGTTTTCACAGACTGTTTGACTTGTTTGACTGTTTGTTTTTTTGTACACCATCGTGTACTCAGGAAGTTGCGGAGGCAAATGTGCGTCAATGTTGGATTTTGATATCTATGTTCTTCTTATTCGTTTTTATTAGGAGAATTAATAGAGTATCCGAATTGACAACAAAATTCTCCATTAGAATTCGGTGTAGTCCTGATTAGAACCAATCTGAACACATTCCGTTCAAATATCAATATTTTGGAAGAAAAATTGCATGAAATACATTACTGCTAAGTACCCACGCTTTAAAATGTTCCTATAAAATAGTTTGAGCCTTTCGGTACCTGAAATTACAGTAGTGTCTCCGTGGTGACGTCAAATTTTAATATATTAAAATTTTCTAATAACCAAATATTTTCACACTGACTGCATTCTTCACACCGACGTTATGAATTTTGTAGAGAATACTTCTGTTGTTTTTCCACAAGGGAGATAAGAATCTTCGGTTCTGTGTCAAATAAAATGCCTTGCTGTACAGTCTTCCAGGGTGTTTCGCAACAACGCCACGGTGTCGGTGAGAGGCTTGGAGACTTCGAAGAACGCGGCTGCACCAGTGATGGAAGCAGAACCTACTGCGACGGTAGCAGCGTACAGTACGACTGCAAGGGTAAAGATTTAACGGTTCTGTTTGCCTCAAATAAGGAATCCTGACTGAATGGTTGTCTCGTCGCTTTCACAAGTGCGGCTCTTGGCGACGAGCAGTCTGAGAGAGTCGGCATTGGTTATTGCGTCGGCAGTGACGGTGACGGTAGCGCACAGTGGGTGTAAATCATCAAATCTGGCGTTAATTCAAACGCTGAGAACTAAAAGCAGGTAAGTAAGTGAATTATTCAAAGTTTTTGGAATACACTATTGTAATTAATGCAGAAAGGGATATGAAAATCCAATGTTATACCTTTCTTAGACTGACAGCAAGTAATACCACACCCCATTAAATTCAATTTTTCTTTGAAAAGCTTTACATTGTGGAATATAATTCTGAGTTTAATGAAATATACTCAGACGTTGATAAAAATGACATTTGTTATTAACGTACCTAGAGAATGAGTCTTCGATACCTCATTAAAATTCAGAAAAACACCCGTTTTATTTATTCATGGAGTGAGGAACAAACAAAAATTTTATCACACACCTAAACAAAACAAAAATTTTGAATGCGAATTTTTCGTTTTTACAGTGGCAGTGAATGAATACATTTCTTTATAGGAAATAGGTTTCACGAAGACGATTCAACTATTAAATTTTATATTTTTTACAAGAACAGAATATAACGTATGAAGTTAAAACATATTCGAATGAATATACATACTACATGTAAAATATAATTTACAATCCAATAATTTTCTTATTCTCATTTTTCTTATTATATTATATTGTAAAAATAATTTAAATATATTCGAAAAATAATTTAAGTTTGCCATGCTTTATCCACCAGGTCACATTTTGACAGTTGTGAATGCTGTAGTATGAATGTCTGTATTGGATATTGGAAGTCGTAAATGCTGATTAAATTGTAAGTAAAAGTAAAATTAAAATGATGAGAATATTTTATACAAAACATTTTAAGGATTTAATTAAATTAGTCTCACATACATAATAACTGTTTCTGCATTTAAACCTTGATTAAGTAAAAGAAAATAATTTGCGATTTTTAGAGAAAGATATAATGGTGATATTATATTGAAAATATTTTTTATATATAATATAACAATATAATTGAAGATATTTTCTGATATGATGGTGTCAAATAAGCCTGATCTTTCAATTGCATCAACGCTGAACGAGCTCATGACTTTTTCCTTGTCTTAAAGTGTTATATTTCAGTAGATACAATACATTTTATTTATTGTAATTTTCACAAGACTTCCCTTCACCATAAATCAAGGAAATTTCCTTTAGTATAACTCGATGACAAAACAACCACGTCAAAAACAACCGCAACAAAACCAACGACGTCCATCATGATGACGGATACGATAATTCCCAAACTGGGGGAGGTTGACGAGGAGAAGGAACACTATTAATGAAGATACAACGAATAGGTAGAAAGTAGTTGGAAATGATGGACAACGAGACAGAGTTATAACACACATCCGCGCAAAGATCAGAAAACGAGAGCAGGACAAAAAATTGATTCATATCCCTGCAACGGAAACCACGTTTTAATGTTATGCAGCAGGCTCGGTCGCGAAGTCGTTATTACGTTATCGCAATCGATCTGCGCTAAATATACACGCTATATTGCCTGAATCACCCTCGCGTCGGCGAAGGATAACCGCTTTGCCCCGCGCGCTCTCCGTTCGCGGCCGCGCGCGCCCCAAGCAACGGCTTACGCCGGTGCGGCGCGGCGCGGCGCGGCGGAGTTGGCGCAGTGCCGCGGCCCGCGTGCCTGGCGCGCGGACGCCGCGCCGGCGCCACCGTCGCCTGGCACAGCCGCCGTTCAGCGGCGCCCTCGTCTAGGCAGGTGGCGCACGCTGGCATCAACAGTGACACAATTCAAAGGTGATATTCTTGCCTATTCTGTGGTCACGAGGTAAAAGTTCTTAAGAAAATTTTTGACGAAATTGGGTTAAGTACTGAAATTTCAAGTTAAGTATCTGTTTTTTATTTTAGTAAAACGACCGTATTCATGTTGCCTCCTTAAGGACAAAAATTCTATTGAAAATTTTTGGGAAATATAGCTTAGTCGGCTTCATATAGCTCTCGGTTCAATACCTTGTTTTCTCCCAACTAAGATTTTTGACTTAAGAACTTTTACCCTGTGACCAAAGAATTAACAAAGAAAAGAGGCCATTTTCGTAACTTTCACGCATCATCGTTCTTTTGCCGACCTATCACGCCATCCCAATCGCTATAACCCTTTGGTTTCTGATATCATTTTTATAGAACAAAATATTAAAGTAATAATTATCTTCCCATTTATTTCAAATTGAAGTCATTTGGGCACTGAGATGACATGGTTCATCTCAATATGTACTAGAAAATCAGACTTGGAAACTGTACTGCGACAGAAAAATAAACACAGATCGCCCAGTCCCACATAGCTGATAGAGTGTAGTGCTTCAGGACAAGTATGAGAAGAAATCTGTTTTGATAGTCATTGAAGTACTTCTTGACCACAACTTAAAAACGTGAATTCAGAAAAACACCATCGTCTATCAGAGGATATAAAGGCCATGTGTAAAATGGAAGGAGTCAGTATTGCATCCCAGCGTTAGGAATTTCACTGAAGTACTTGCTTATCTACGAGCATATCAACAAGCTGCGATCTCATGGTAGGCTGTACGTAGAAATACAGAAAACTGTATTCCTATCGACTGCAAACATAATACTATCTTAAACAACCCTTCCTTAACTATTAGTTTACCATTTGCTTATATAGCCGCCATTTACCTCTAAACTGGTGTTACTAGAGGAAAAGAAAATAATCATACACTGCCAAGATGTTTGCAAAATTCTCTTCTGAATGAAAACTCACAGGCTAAACTTAGAAGATAACAATACGAAATATAATTAGAGCATGAATAATAATATTAGTATCATTAATGAATAATTAAAATTAATCATACCTACCTGGATGGTCGAGGCGGCTAAGAGCGTGTACCGGCTCAGCGTTTCGGTCCGAAGGTCTCGAGTTTGAGTCCCGCCGTGGCATGGTTGTTTCTCCCGTGCCTCTCATGTGTGATGTCGCCGAGGGCCTCGCGTTCTGTTGATCCCAGATCAGAAGAGCCCGCAAGTGAGTTGGTGTCTAGTGTATGGTCGAATATGCGTCCCATCGGGACGTAAAGGGTAATCGGCTGTCAGCTTGATAAAAGCACTAGAAAAAAAAATTATTAGTATTACTATGATCTATATTAATACGCGAGAAGAAAGCGTTGTATCCCTTTTTAAGCTTTTGTGTGCACATAGATGTGTGAGATTTGGTATAGTTATAGTTTATATAGAGAAATAATGCAGAATGCAAAAATGTATATGCAATATGAGTTAGAAATATACTAAAGTAAATAATATTGCGTGCACACGCAACCCGCAACACATTTCAACACCCTGCAACACCCTACAACACACTTCTGTCGTAAAGAGGTACAGGTACTGAGCAATTGCACACATACCGATGTGACCCACAGGGGAGGTGATGGTAGGGCTCCACCTATTCGTCGCCGTCGGCTCAAGAAGGAGATAGTGTGGCGAGCAAAACGCTACGGCCGACATTACCCCCACGAAATATCTAGGTATTCACACGGAAAGGAGACAAAGTCGACCAAAGAGCCGTTCTGAATAGAAAACACCAGACAAGAATCCCTACTTCTAACCTGGATCCTTCAGGTCAGGAAGCCAGCGCCCTACTACTGAGCCACCGCGGCTCCCACTACTATCATAAAGCATATAGAAATCGGGAACGATGCATTTTAGATACTTAAAACCTGCTTTTCTGTACCATAATCTACAAAATGAGACATTTTTAGTTGTTTTATTCCAAACTTAGCGTTTAAGAGAAAGATATTTCACTCCCTATTGGCATTTGGGTTCTTGAAAAGCATATTTTTAATAATAGTAATATTTGTAATAATAAATGATCATAGGTGTTGCCATTGTCATAGTCATCATCATCATCGTAGTCAAGAGTCATCATCGTCATGACATCATCAGTTGTCATAGCCATAATCATTTTCTGCTGTCCGGAAGCCACAAAAAACGACTTACGTAGTCGTTTTGTGTCTTCCAGACAGCAGAAACTGATGATGATGGTTAAGCCTTTAAAAGCTGCTCTTCAAATAAACAATGTAGTTGGCAATGACAACACCTATGATCTTTTAATTTTAAATGCCAATGACAATTCACCACAAAATCAATATTTGTAATAATAATTTCGCATGTAAACGATATTAGTTTCTGCAAACGTTCGTAGTCATGTTATTTTTTTACTGAACATAACATTACACATAAACAAAATGTATTGGAGACAGTATATTTGATTTCTGAAAACCTTTGATATGTTGGCGGGCGAAGTCTCGAGATCCTAATTTATTTAGTCAGAGAACGTAAAAACTGTGACATAAGGGGGAGAGGTACCATCTACGCACGTTTTCTGGTGCTCCAGAAACGCTTCCTAACATTTTAACTATAAATATTATAGTTGAAAGATGAATAAAAGTTTCTTTTAAATAAACAGAAATTAATAATAATAATAATAATAATAATAATAATAATAATAATAATAATAATAATAATTTTAGAATGCGCGAGATTAACAACATTTGAAAAAATTAGATGTTTTCGTTCTCGACTTATTGAAAACTTATTTGCATTGGTAAACGACTTGAAGATTTGATTGTTTTGCATTGCTAACAAAATAATAACACCCCCGTCTCAACTCCTACCACAACAAGCAAAAGGAGAGCTCAGCAAAACGTGCGCATAGTGAAGCTACAGTTATGTCTGGAAGCAAATGGGCCATCTTTACAATGGATAACCAGACAAAAACGTGATAGAGATAGGGGTCATTTTCCGACCAGTTTGTATTGTATTTCTCAACCTTGCGGAAGGGGCGAGAAGCTCAGTGATCCTTCTGTTTGCATAGGTTTTCAAATTTCAAATTAAGGCAGGCAACAAACGCTAATGTACACGTTCGTAGATGACTTAATAGAACAAAATAAAACAAAAATATGTGCAATGATTAAACAGGTATACTTTTTGATAAAAAACATTAATAACGTTAAAAATGAAAAAAGTAATAAATTACGCTAGAATTTCGATCATTTGGCGAACACTAGTTAATGTCAGTAGGTCTAATGAGAAAAATATCTAATACGGAAATTTGACGTGAAGGCTCGTCAACAACTTCTTCCAGTTCTGCATCCTAAACTAATATAATATTTTCATTAACTATAATCCTCTACCCCACACAGTATGTTGCCAATTAATTTCACTTCGATGTAGTCTCCGGAGATATAGTCCAAGCACTTCTTTTTCTATTTGCCGGCAATTCGCAGATATACTTAAGAATGGATTATCAGCAATTATGTGAATCTGGCCGATAACACGCAATAAGTTCTACTGAGAACTAGTGCTGTGATCTACTCGTATCGTCAAAATTAAATATTAAAAAAATAATTAAAATGAATAATTTTCCATTTCAAATTTTCGCTTCTAGACCGTATAACGCAAATAAAGAAAATTTGCCTCTAATTTGACCTCTAATTTGACTGACACACTCACTATTTCGCAGAAACTATGACAAATTTCGAAATCCGATACTTCAGGTAATTACGACAAAGTACTTTATGAATATCACATGCTGTAATCAGATTCGAAAGTTGAGTTTCCTTATTCGGGACTTTACTTGCAACATTTTGAGAGCCCTCTTACTCGCCTCAATTCCTTTCCCGGAAAATGGTTCTTTCTTCGGACGCTCCCCTTCACTTCGTATCGTGGCCATCTACAAATTTGTCTTCCCTGCTCCCGGGCTAATCCCCGACACAGCAGTAGACGTCGCTGTTGTCTTTGTCGATGTTTCCATCATCGTTGACGCATCCGTCAAAGTTGACGCCTCCATTGTCACCACAGTTGCCTTCACCATCGCTGCCGACACGAAATCTGCTTCCACTGGTGCATGCTCTGCCGCCGTTTCCTTTTATCACAGTCTCACCGTATTGCACGTCAACACCACTCGGCGTGCATTTTGTCAATGAATCCCTATAGGGTCCCTGCACAACTAGCAACTAGTGAAAATACAATTGCACTTTACGACACCTCGGCTGTTCGCGATATATTCGTATATGTACGCTGTCAGGACTGAGTCTGTCACCTCATTGGGTTATCATAAAGTATGAGTCTCTGAGCCGCTTAGTGCATATCGCGGTTCACCGCTTGACACTTAACAAAATACGACCTCTCAGAAATATTCGTTTAGCAGTGTTTGCGAGCTTGTCTGTCGACCGTAAGGTTGTTATTTTCCTCGATATTTTCTAACTTTTCTAAGGAACAGACGGACGGACGGACGGACGGACGAACGGACGGACGGACAGACAGGTAGACAGACGGACGAACAGACGGACGGCCAGCCGGACGGACAACCGAACGGACAGCCGGACGGACAGCCGGACGGACAGCCGGACGGACAACCGAACGGACAGCCGGACGGACAGCCGGACGGCCGGACAGCCGGACGGCCGGAGAGCCGGACGGACGGGGAGACGGCCGGACGGGGAGACGGCCGGACGGGGAGACGGCCGGACGGGGAGACGGCCGGACGGGGAGACGGCCGGACGGGGAGACGGCCGGACGGGGAGACGGCCGGACGGGGAGACGGCCGGACGGGGAGACGGCCGGACGGGGAGACGGACGGACGGGGAGACGGACGGACGGGGAGACGGACGGACGGGGAGACGGACGGACGGGGAGACGGACGGACCACCAACGTGAATAGAGTTTACCAATATAATTACTGTAGAACGATAAGTAATCTTTGATACATATCTATAAAGAAATATAAATACATTATGTGATCCTGCTCTGTTTTCCGTCACAACGCTACCGTGCCTGTGAGATTTCCTCTTCTGATTCATGGAGACCACGCTTGGATGCTAAATGACCATGACTTTTTTCTCGTTTACTGAGCTTTCAACATATGAATGCGAAGAAAAGCCATTGAAGAGAGGCATGCCTTACAATAACCTGCCCAGGGTTTCATTCCTAGAATATTCTAATTCTAAGAACATTTTCTCATACGCCTTGAAGTGTTTTCATGGAAAATAGCCACTTACAAGTTGACTCTTAAAAAGTATATTTTCTGTTTTTAAAGACACATTTTATTTTTAAATAACGTGTTGAAAAAATATTCTCGCTCTAAAACGTCATAACTGAGAAAAGATTCAATAGTACTAAAGTATAGTACTGGAATGATAAGTCTTGTGCCCGGTAATGGACCCATGATGATATTCATTCATTATCTTTTAGTTCGGAATACATACTCAACCTGGAGAAATGTTAACTATCTTTTAACATTTAATGTATCTTCTGTATAGTTCAGCGAACGTACTTTTACTCTGTTATTCAGAGAAGTTAACGTAATTTTTATTATTCAAATATTTCATTCTATTTTATATTTTATACTGTGCGATCTTGTTGCATTTATTCAAAAGTCGAGATGAAATATTTTGCATATTTGTAGTTCACGTTAACAGAAAGTACCTGAAAAATTACGTAATAATGGAAATTTAATAAATTGTTGGCTATTCGTTAAAAAGGTAAGAAAATTCCTTCTTTTGTGAAAATTTCTACTCTCTATATTGGCAACACACATTACATATTACATTTTATAATTTCTGGTGTACTATTTATTAAGGGACTTAAGAAGTAAAACCTTCTTGTTTTACCTTGGTCACTTTGTAAGGAGCATGTGAGTTGACAGTAATTTCAGATGGGGGGGATAACTGTGGTTCCACATAATTTTCTAAAATAAAATTGACAACATTTTTGTGAATTAAATCCATACGATACCGATCAAATCGGTAACGACATTTAACACAAACATATTTCTGAGAATACCTGCTTCTTAACTTTATTCTTCACTAAATGTAATTCTATAAAAGAGCTAGTAATCAAAATAAATAAGACTGATTTTTTTACATTTACCCATTCACGAAAACTTCAGCCTTTTATTTCTTTCATACGTTACTCTTTCATATCCGATTTAAATATTATATTTAAATTTAGTCATGTAACCATATTTGGGATAGAGACTCCGAAGTGTTTGAGACTATTTCGTTGGGTTGTTAACCTAAACTCTCACCAAAAGTTAACGAAATTATTCAGCACACTAATCAAACGTAATTTTCTGCTTTAAATGGAACCTGCAGCAGGAAGGGCTACCAACACAAATGGTCCGAAATTCTTCCACATAACGCCGTTGCCTCCCGTAAACTCGACTGTATCTTAAAACGGAAAAGGAACTCTTGTATTACATTATATCAAAAGCAATAATCCTCGCATTAAGGTCTCGAAATTTGTACATCATTTGGGAAGTATTACATGCTTATTCCTCCCTACATGAGAGAAAAACAAAAAATTAAAAATTCAAAAATATATTTCCGATTCACGTAACATTTTACGTTTTGATTCGTGATTTTTTTAGAGAAAGGTGAAATTGTATCGTTGACATGGGATGTTAAATTCATGAGACCGCATGCCCAGAGGTGATGTCAACTCTGACAACTCTTTTAGTCCCTTTCAGACACAGCACGCACTCAGAGTTCTTTGTGTGGGCACACGTCCGCACCGGACGTTTACGAGCGACCTCTCCAACTGTCCACAGAGGACTTCATTTCCTTTCCGACCTTCCAACGAAGGCCCTTCTCCCACCATTCTTACACGAAACCTCCAACAACCCATTCTTTTCCTTTTGCTTATTTACTATTCCTGATGCTTGTTTCAGGTAATTTGAGAATTGGATTCCTACAGGTAATTATAGACAAAATTCTCAATTATTTTTCATTTAACAACTAATTTAATTCGGTACCATGTTAGCTACAACGTTTCGTGGCGCAGTTGTGACATCATCATGTTTCAACTTACAAAAAAATTCAACTAATAAAAATAAACTAATATGCGAATTAAAGTACCGAATGGTACCCAAGTAAAATTACAATTGTTATACGCTTAAAACAGAGACACTAAAGTTAACAACGTGTTACAGGTACTCAAAATAACTTTGATATTTAGTTACGTTAAAGTGACAAACAGATAAGATGTTAGAAAATAGTGGTGCTAAAACAGCACGTACTTTCTCGCCCGTATTTTCACGCAAAATTACGCCAAACATTCTTTACGCCAAAAATGTTCGAAAAATTGTACCTGACCTTAATTCAAAATCTATCTTTAAGGAACAGAATTCATTAAAGAAAAAACTATATCTTCATAATTGTAGTTGTAGGAAGAACAAAAACTGAACTTATGATTTTTTTTTTAGTTTTCAACGAACACGAGCCCTGCACCATTGTCTTAAACGTCCTTCACACTAACCAACAACAAAATTTAATCACAAACGATGGAACAAGTTTTTGGAAATGACCCAGAGGCTGCACGTAAAGTACCCTCCCAAAATAATATATGTTTCAAGAGACAGCGACATCAGCCAGGTCGATTGGGGAATGTCAAATTTGGAGAAAATCGGCTGAACGGTTTAGCCGCTAGCGTTGTTCACAGATGGACAGACGTTTTGTCGTCAATCGATTTTCCGCTATCAAGGACCCACAAAACAAGAATTCTGGCTACACCACGTGGTAGGTGGTAGAGTTTTTCTTTTCTAAGCTTAGCAACTGGATTTATCCACTTTTTCGTTATTAGGTCCCTGTAATAAAGGTTTTTCTGCAGAAAATGCGCGGTTTTTCGCGCAGCATTACATAACTTTCTCTCTACACCAGCGAGAAAGTAAAAGACACAGCAGTAAGACAAGTCGCCTACCAAACACATCAAAATCTCAAGGCATCAATCGAAACTTAAGAAAATACTATCAAATTATTTTTGAAATAAAAAACTAAAATATACTCAATACGAAAAACTGTGATAACAGCTCTATTAGAGACCCAACAATAGAATACATCAACCAAAAAACACAAAGCAAACATGTCACAAACAAAAAATTAAACATTTCAAATAAGGCCGGAGAATCGACCAAGAGTACAGTGAAGCCCTAAATGACTGGGGTCAAAACACAATCCAGAATGCTTGTTAGGGCTAGGAAGAGGGCTAAGGGGAGGGAGTAAGTCACTACGGAGACACAAAATTGAAGGGGAAGGGTGATGGATGAGGTCGGGGAAACATACAAATAGCATATACCAACACAAAGAAGGGGTAATGAGATATGCAAAACCATGTCCCATGTTATTGATTTAAAATTGTTTTAGAGGTTTTTACCTCCCTTAAAATATTATCATTATCAGATGAAAAAAAATTGAATTCTAGATTAGATCTACGGTCCGATCAGCCATGTATTTCACAGCTGTCACTTCATCTTGCCGGGGTGAGGGATTTTTCAAAGTGCTTTCAATCTGCAGTAAATTAGGGTTACTACCTCAAACTTGTAACTAATTTTCTAGAAGTTTCTGAGAAAAATAAAACCACTGATAATGATGAAAACAGCCTTGGAAATTAACGAAAGGTTTCATTAGAAGGTAAATAGAAGTGTGATTATTACTATTAATGTTCACAAATATTGAGTTATTTGATAGATTTTTTGTTTTATATCTTAGTCCGATTTGTCATTATTTCTCATAAAATTTGGATTATTTGTTTACCAAATACAAAATACAAATATCTGTATTTTCTTGTTTATTATGATCTGATAAAAGCGACTGAACCAGGGGACATTCAAATTAGTGACTGTTACAAAAGGAATATTATTTTGTGTAATCTAGTCAATTTTAAACATAAAAAGATCTTCATAGTTTCCTCCTAAACAAATCATGTTTTTATTAAAAGAACCATTGCTAAAAATTACATACCTTTATTAAGAAAATATTCCTATGGGGAAATGAAGTTATGGTTGTACTTCAGCTCTTACAAGTTTCCATGACACTTTAAGTAAACTAAATCGAAAGGTAATTTCATAAGTCAAGTATAAACACAATATATTCTCGACAGTTTTTTGTTTGTCCTTACAATATATGTTTTTGAAAGATAATTGCTTTCAATTTAAAACCTTCAAACGGTCTCTTAACCTTCAAGTGTTCTCACATTTTTAATTTCTCGTAAACGGAGAAAAATACTGCAAAATTATTTACACCTTTGGTGTAGAGAGACTAAAGAAAAAAATGTAATGCTGCAGAGAAAAGTGTTCATTTTTCATCAGTCCCTTTCCGCCCATCCATAGTACATCCATCCGTCTGTCCCCGGTCCATCCTTCTGTCCAAGGACATTACATGCGCATTCACTACTGATTTTCACCAAAATGAAAATTCTCCAATCAATATGGCAGCATTCAAAGTCTTGACAATTTGAAGCGGATGTTTAATCTTTGGCCTATACATGATGTCCCTAGGTAATTTTAGAAAGTTTCTAAAAAGACTCCAAATGTTGTTATTAATTTTTTTGTTCAAATAGAGCAACTCGTAAATGGTGAAGTTCGAATTTTCTATAAAACATTTCAATTTACAAAAATTTCAGAATTAAAAAAAAATCGGCGACTTGCAACAAGTACTCGTACATTATCGAAAAGAGACTTTTCTTCACGAAAAACTGTTTTTCAAAACTAGATATTTATATAATTGCATGAAAAATTTTTTTGGCAATACGATTAGGTTTCCTGTAATTTTGAGCAAAGTCGTGGGAGCTTAAAAAAACCTAAACAGACTTCTTCAACCTAAACTGCTTCAAATTTTTAATATGTTTTGCCAAATAGTGTTTTAATAATTGATGTTTCACTGATCTAAACTCGAGAATAAGTCCATACTATGTTTTAATAATATAAATTATGGATTGTTATCTTAACAATACTGTATAAATCTGATTTTCATTGAAACCTGGGAAATATAGAAAATTGCAGAAGTTTTTTTAACTGCACCTTCTTTGATATCGAAGCTAAGAATTTCTTTCTGAAAGCAATCTATTACTCAATACTAGATCTTTAAATTATTTTACGTGTTTAGTAATCGAAATCGTAAGAATTTTGTTAGGATTTGCAATCAACTGTATTCTAACGACCTCCTCTGGTCGTATGACGGATGGGGTCCAAGCCTACCAATCTGAAGCTGTGTGTGATTCCCGCATTTTCAGGGAAAAATTGTGTCTTAAAATATTGTCCAGAAGGAACAGCAATGTCGCGCTTATAAATACGGACTCAGTTCAATTTTAAAAATCTGTAAATTTTCGAAAATTGCAAATTCGAATCTCCCACTCTTCTTTGTTGAACAGAGTGTTTCAAGAGATGACTGAAGAATTAGTAGAATACAATTTGTATATTATAATAGTATGTTTACTAATAAAATGAGAAACTATTCGCTGATGTAGCTCTAGTTCTTATTAATAATGTCTGGTTTCCGAAATTTTACTTCTCGCCTACTACATACTTGTAGCAAAGCATCGAAATTGTTTTAACCACAGAACACTACAGGATTGACTCCGATGCTGGTGGTGTAGGGAAACGTGATTGGTGTGCTAAATCTACGAAATTCAGTTCAAATATCAGTATCAAAAATAAATGTTTGCTGGTTGGAAATACTTTCGCAGGTTCTAGAAGTACTTTATATTGTGTAGCCGTTACAAATAATTCGAGAAAGTATGTGCTGTTATAGCACCACTAGATGTACATTCAGAATACTTTTTAAATATAATTACATATTTTCAAAGAATTATCATTAACTTTATCCAATGCAAACGTAGTGTGAAAATATTACGCTTGAAAATAAAAAAAGAAATATTACGCACCTGGCTTATGCACAAACGCGTGAAGTGCGCCATCCATGTCTTAGGGGTTCAGACATCTCCATTAATGTTCGAAACAGGCTGGCTCGCCTGTTTTCTTTGCATGTATGCACGTCTACCTGTATGCAGAGGCGTACGCGCATTGTCGCGTTATTCCATTCTCCACACGTGGAGCGTTGCAAAGGCATGCACGCTCTTTCCCAGACGAAAAGGAGGGCTTTTTCCTCACTGAAGAAAAGACAACGTGGCGTGCAAGAATGGCCTAGCCACAGCAAGCGCTCTGTCTCTGTTCATTTTATGTGCGAATCTAATTCGCTTGGACATACCGGCGCACCTATGCAACGGTCGCTTTTGCGGACGCAGCTCAGAGTACATCCAATGCAGGCTCCGCCGGCACTCACTCCATACACCAACAAGAAGCGGCAGGAGCACCAGGAAGATAACGGAAGAGGAAATTGGAACTAGGATAAAGTTTTACTTCCGGGGACAACGGGCAATCAAAGACGATTCAGGAATCTAAAAACGAGTCAAAATATTGCAGAAGACCTGGAAGTTTAGCCAAGCTCTTACACAAATTTTGCGGAACAAATCCAGAGCACCGATAACTATCGGGACGACCGGTGCTTTTACGTCCCACATTCGGCTGATCTCGGTTTCCAAACTCTTGTATTTAAGACGTTTCTCTGCCTCCTTGGTTACATTTTGATAACAGGGCACAGACATCTACAAGTAGACACAATTTTTTACCAAATCCCGGATAACTATATCCGGTTTGTTTGCCGCTATCGAGCGTCAGTTTGAATTTGCTGGTCGTACAATACCGTACCAACAGACGTTACCGGTTTTGGTGAATGTTCGTACCACGTGGGCCATGTGTTTGGAACTCCGAGGGCGGTACAGATCTGTCAGTGGAGGTAACTCTGTCGTGTCTTTTAAAGTATTCGGTTTTTGCTAAAATTCTACACACTGACACGATGATTAATGGTTTCTACTTGTTCCTGGCAAATGCGGCATTTATCATCTTGGGAAATTTTGAGAACGGGTTTATCATCATGTTGTGTTCTCAAACGCCTGATCTTGAGCAGCTATTAGAACTGCTTCCGATTCTGGCTTCATTCTTCCCCTTTTAAGCTACATAAATGATTGATCTTTATTGATCTGTGCTCTGTCCATTCATTTCAAATATTGTCCGTGGAGTGGTTGTCTCTCCACGATTTCTTTAACATTTTTTTTGTTTCCAATTTCATGTTAAGTAGCATCAGAAGTTAAGTGTCTCTGTCAATCTGCGTGTCTTGCATAGTTTTCTTTACAGTGCTTCTTGCTACACTAACAATGCCTCTGTTTCCCATTCTTCGGTCAGATTCATGACCTGCCTCATTAGAGGGTCATCTTTATGACTAAATACATACATTTCCATTCCACTGTTGCATTGTGCCAGGAGGTTTCAATTTGTCTGAGGCCTCATCCTCTTTCCTTACGTGACACACAAAAGTCTATGTACATCAGCCCGACGGTGGGCGATATGATGCATTGTTGGCAGATTTCTGTTTTTTCGATCCACGATTCGAATTTCTTGCTCAGTCTAGTCCACTAGTCCGGAACTGTACTCGACTACAGGTACGCCAAACTACGAATTGCAGATATTTTTATTCCTGAGTTCAGAGCGGACTGCAGGACAAGTTCACTCTTCTGTACTACTCCCTCGGATTCTTTCTTTCATTGTGTCGTTCGAGATTGTCTCACATTCTTCAATACCCAGATATTTGTACGTTTACCTGGCTCAAGATCTTGAATCACAGTGTGCGTATCAATTTCAATGTTCTCAGACGTTGTGAGTTTCCCTCTTTTTAAATTGATTTTTGCACACTTGTCAAGACCAAACTTCATGCAGATGTCATTGCTAAAGTCATTCACGACAGACAGCATTTGGGAGAGAATCGCTTCATTCTTAGCAAACACTTTCAGATCATCCATGTAAAACAAATGTGATACTGGCCTTTCATCACCATGGAGCTTGTAACCAAAGTCAGCTTGCGACAACTGTCTCGATAGTGGGATCAAACTAATGCAAAACAGCAGAGGGGATAGTGAATCTCCTTGAAAAATACCCCTGTTAATCTGAATACTTCTGGTTTCTACTGCTTCCTTTCCGCTGTGTATTAGTAACCTGGTACTCCACGACTTCATACTAGCCTTGCAAAATTCAATAAGTCTAGGATGAAATCGATAGATCTCCAGGGTCTTCAAAATCCAATCGTGTGGTACACTATCAAAGGCCTTTTGGTAGTCAATCCAAGCCATGCTCAAATTACGTTTTCGTTTCTTTACATCATTCAAGATGACTTTATTCAGTAGCAAGATTTCCTTACAGCCATAAGAGCCTTTACGACATCCTTTTTGTTCAGCTGGCATTAGATGATTCTTCTCTAGATGTCTGTACATTTTGTCAGCTATGGCTGCAGTTATAACTTTGTACAGTACTGGCAGACAAGTAATTGGCCTGTAGTTCTTCGCCAAAGAGCTGTCTCCCGCTTTGGGTAGCAAATACGTGATGCCGCGTAGTGAGCCATTCGGGAG
>JAHLJT010008446.1:223948777-223979597 GCA_031308135.1 Acheta domesticus | reverse complement strand
CCCATTTGCTCCCAACGACAACGAAGGTGGCGCCATCCTCTCCTAGGAGATCAATACGAAAAGATTATACAAAGGTGAATGAAAATCTAAAAGAGCGATCAAAAACCAAAACGTGGCCAGAATGATTTCTAACAACAGTTATACTAGTGGTTTAAACAATGCTTGACATATCGAGAAATAATAATTCAGGAACTTCACACGAGGAAGTAGAGGTAATGTATATTTCTCTCAGCGATTTTGGCAGCAACATGCGCTGCTTTAGATCACAAATGTGCAATATATTTTTACTGCTAAAGACATGAAACGCATTGAAGCACTTTTCACAATGGCAATGCACAATGCCCATTTATGCCTTCCCCCCTAGCAGATGTACGAGTGAAGTAGAAAATTTTAAAACTGAACTTCTGTTGCGGATACAGCACGCTCCAGGACAAGGACAAGCACCCAACCTTCAGCGGAAAAAAGTCACTATCATCATTTCCTTCTCGAAAAAAGAAGTGTGATTTTGGAACCATACATAAGCAAGAATAATCAATAACACATGAAGAGAAGCTCGTCGTCAATCACATTCGCGCCAAAATCAGGAAAATCTGTGAAAACGTTTCAAATAAGGAGTTTTCTTACTTCTCAATCATGTCCAACTTCTAATCATGATAGCCGATGAACTCCATTCAATATAACTTGGTCCAGGTGATTTTCACGACTTCAAACCGCGCAAAAGCGATTGGAGACGAGCATTACCAATTCCATGAAGAAATAAAAAACACGGAAATCGAGTGTCTACAATTAAAATAAAATTATTTTTAAAACCCACGCACCTCCAAAGTGACAGAATACTTGCTTCTCACATCATGGAGCTACGATCAGAAATGAGACCGTTATATATGGCGTATTTATTAAAGTACCACATAACAAATACCACAAACGCGGTCCTTGACTCATTTGTGAGGGTACTGCACCAGCTTACGCCTGGTGCAGATTGAAGAAAACATGGAAAGCCACCGGTCAGAGCAACAATACTTCTCAAGACAGAGACTGAATTTGATCTCACTATAAAGCCAGTGTTGAAAATCCACCGTGTTGGACTCAAATCCCAGAACATCACAGTCAGCTATGCTACATCGGAAACGGATATTGTCAGTGAGTCAACGGTTGCTATCGATATGAAATTGTGTAGAACGTAAATAGAAAATTATATAGCAAATGTCAGAAAGTAAGCTAATGTACGTGCAAAAATCACAACAAAATTTAAATTTCCTCTAGTAACACGCGCGCTACATCAATTTTCAACAGCAACACCATGACAGACATTAATAGCTCAGCGAAAACGCGGAACCTTCCTTCCGATTCGGATGCCAATTCCACAAATTATCACTCTGGGGTCTCTAATTACACCCATGTGCAACAGTCATCATTTCTTCATCTTTTACATACGGTATAATTTATTGTAAACAATACATACTTGTCCCATTCCATGACGTTACTGTTTAAGAGATTCTGTTGCTGGTTGCGATACCGTATACGAGATTCTAGTCGTGAAGCTAGACTATGTTCCTGTGCAATATTTTACTGTGAATCATTTGAATGATGTGCATGTCAGATGACGATAGTCGTTTCAAGTATGAGTAGTTCAGTTATACAAAAATAAATAACTTCAAATATTAAGTTTTAGACGATTTGCGAATATTCGAAAGTCCTGTGCGAGGCTTAATAATCCATTTTTCTTCATCCACAGAACATGCGAGTGAGTTGTATCGTGTTAATACAGAGAGGAATTCTAAGAATCAAGTAGAAAACAAAATAATTATTACAGTACAGCAACGGACGCGAAATTTTGTGAACTCCTTTTTATTCCACGCAGGAACAACTCAATCTTTGAGACCTGCCGAGAGTAAACATCAAAAAAACTCTTCTGGTAGAAAACGCTGTGTACGGTAATTTCCGCACAATGGCACTACCGCAGTCTGCGTCACTGCATCTTCCAAGAAAAGACTTCGAGATAAACATGTTTTCAGGCATTCTTTAGGGACGTGCAAATAGAGGTACTGACCTGCTATAACATTGGACGTGACATTTTCAGAGCAATGAAGCATTGAAACTGTCAAGCTGACGGACCAGCTGAGAAAAAGTGACGTTGGCGCCAGTGACAAATTACAAGAGAGCTTGCATGTCGAGTTCCAGGAAGAAAGAAAAAAATGTAACGAGGGAGCCTCGCTGATGCATACATCGAGCATACGCATTCACAGAATCCCATTTAGTCTTCATTAGTGTGTAAACGTAGAACTATAGACGCTCATGAAGACCCAATTAAAGCTCATGGTCTCGCGAGGCGAGGCGAGGCGCGGCGCGGCGCGGCGGAGCGTGGCGCAGCGCGCGCGGGGCGTGCGTTGGAGTGAGCTGCGACTGGCGGCCCACCGCGGCACACCCGCCACGCGCCATGCGCGCCGATTACGCCACGTCTATCCTCATTTGATTTGATTTATTTGGTCAAAAAACCGTGAAAACTGTATAAGACGTGTGGGGGAGAATATTATTTGCGCACGATTTCTTAACTTCCACAATCCCTTCCCAAAATTTTAACTATAAATACGATGGTTGAAAGACGAATAAAATATAAAAACGATATGATAATACAATTTAAAAAAGTGCGAGATAATCAACATTCGAAAAACTAGATATTTCTTTCCCGAGTTATAGAAAACATACTTGCAACGGTAAACGAAATGCAGATGCGATTTTTCTGCATTGCTAACAAAATAGTAACGCATCCTCAGCTCTACTCCTACCACTAAAAGCAAAAGGGGTTCTCCATGTGGTTAACCCACTCGCACGCGCTACATATAGCACAATATGCAACTAATTTATAATGTTATGCTTTATTATTGACGTACACATTTTAAAAACGAGCGACGTCAGGAGCGACTTTTCATATGTGTATAAATGCAATTGAGAAGCATTATAAACGAGATGCATTCGCCATTTTTGGTATAAGAGCATTACACATTTACAAAATAACCAAAATTCATTTTGAAACAAATTTCAAAAAAACTTCCAAATAAAGAAAGGTACACGAAAACTCTAGGCCTTGGGGGGGGGACATGGTTAATTTTATCTCAACGCTCAACAATATTGGAATCGATTCTCTCGCACAGTACCGGGTTTATAATGCTGTAAACTACATTTCGGGGGATGGGCTTTTGCAATTGGATGCTACATTAAATCAATTTTCAGTTCTCATACAATTATTATTTACAAAGTGCAGAGGGTTTGCACGTTTACAAATTGTATATACTTATTTATACGTATACAAGAATAAATATTTAGGTAAGGGAAAAAACAACTAGTTCTCTAGTCTGAAACATTTACAGATGTGAGAGTGCAGGCTTCCGCTGCCGGGGCCAGTAACTATTTATCTGTCCGGGAGACTACGCGTCCTAGGCACAGTTGTCAACGTTTCAGCCGCCATTCTGTGACCTTCCTCCTGGAGGAAGGTCGTAGGAGCCTATTTGATTGCCCGGACGCGGCGTCTACTGGACAGCCAAGTACTTGACTACAAATGCCTTAGTTTTTTGACTCAGCTTAGCAATTATTAAAAGATATGAAAAAACTCACAAGTTTTCTGAGATGAAGTTTTAAGATTATTTTCGTGCCTGTGTCAGAGTTCCAAGACAGTAACCATATCTTATAAATCAGGTCCAACCTGTTCCCCTCCATTTCCCCACATGTCCCCCAATTATCCTTCACATGTGACCTATTCATAAATTGCCAAAAACATCCGTCTTTTCTTAGCGCATGATATACTTATACAAAGGATTAAAAAACTTAAGAAAATGATAATTTGTAACTGCTTTCCAAAGTCAAAATATTACTGAGTGCTAAAACAATGTACACAAATGTAGAGTAAACACTAAAATAAAAGCACAGAACTGTTGCCGTCATCTTCAAAGTATATTTAATGTCTAAGTTATTTAAAGGCGGGAAAATGGTATTAAGTTTTTTAACTGCACCCTAGCAGTTACAACAATCAGAAAAAATCACAACAATTTGTGTTTTAAGAGGAACTTATGAGATTTTTTCGAGCTTGTTCCAGGGTTCTAAGACAGTAATAATTATTTTTGTTATTTTTTGTTATTTTTTCAAAAAATGTTTTTTTTTTGAATTGGGTCTAAGAAAATATCAAAAAATATTTTTTCACATAGTATAACTTGTTTTCTTATTTATCATATTTTTCAGTCCGGTTAAGTTGATGAAAAAGTGAAATTAAACAAACACGCTTTTGGCTGTAGAGGGGGTGTGGGAAGTATGACCGGTGCTCAAAAACCTTTCAAAATATAATTATTATGTTACAATTTTAGTGTAACGACTCATATGTCATTTGGTTGAGGGGATCGTTTTACAGTCTTATCCAGGGTCACCCTTTCAGTCAAATTCTCGGCGAATTGTAAAATTTTGAAAGAGATCCCTTTGACCATTAGATCATTTCAATAGGTATCCTTTCAAAACGCCTGCGGAAATGAAAAGATACTGTTTGGATTTTTTAGTGGAAAGATACTATTCGCTTAGGCGAGGGAGAAGGTAAATGATTGTAAAAGAAGTTTCCGGCTCATGATATTACATTTCTGATTATATGGAACATAAAAATTAAATAACGGTGTTACCTAAGATTAATTATTTATGTATAATGTGATAATTACACTTTAAATTGTCGTTTTACTTACAGGATAGATAAACTATCAATGCTCGATGCTAGACATTGAATGTGTCACAGCTACAAAAATATTTGAACTTATTTTTTTAATTGTTTATTGGCATTCGAATTTTTGTCATGTTCCTTGGCCATGAGTGATTGCTTTCTTAATTTCAATGCCTTCAGTGTTTTGAGCCATTATAAGCAACTTTTTGAACATTTCAATCGATGTAAAAGAGAGAGTGTTGCTGTAAAATTAAATCAATTGAATAAATGTTGCATAGTTGTTGAATAAATTTCACATCATTGTTGCCTGATGTTTCTGTTAAGGATGCGACTTCGTGGACCGTGAGACTGCTCGAAAGTACTCTGTCATCAAGACTGGAGGCTTCTACAAATATTCACCAAAACTCTTTCTTTGTACTGCGTATATTCGAGAAGCATTAAAATGGGTATGGTATAACATGAAAAGCTAGCTTAAAATATATTAAAGAATTATATTTATATTGTGTTAATAAAGTTAATAGTATAGTTATTCAAATTATTGTTCTCCATGTTGTCGCGGCAAACGGATTAGTCCTTCACGAAAGGCATGATGAGGAATAAGAGCCCAAATCTATAGCTGATTTACCCTTAGAATAGATTTTATTACATCGGAGCGAATATTTTGATAACAATACTTGAAAAAACACTCATGTCTTTCTGTATTCAAAATTTAACTAGAATATGGCTTAGGGTAGGAATCACAGAATTATGAAAACGTGCACAGAATTCACTTCTCCCCGTGGCACGTCACACACAGTTTTTAACTGTTTTTGACGTAAAATAAGTAAATAAAACGTATTTATTTTGTTGCACATAAGCAAGCGCTATATTTTTGTCCAGTTAAAATCGCGAACGAACACTGTGCACTCCGTGAAGATCGGGAAGGTGTGGGTGCAGGGGAGACGGCGGCAGGAGAAAGAGAGCGCTCGCACTCGCACACACTGATTAATGTTCTCGTTAATTTACGTCATTTCCTGTCGCGCGTGCCTTCGTTGTCGTCCTCGCCACACCACCTCCTCGCTGCCGCAATTTGGGCGACGCCACCCTCGCCATACGTCGCAGGCTCAGAGCAAAATACTCCCGGGAAATCTCGCTAAATAGGAGGAATTAACGAACCCCGGCGGAAGAACTAGGGAAGAACTAGATGAAAAATAGGTGGTTCAAGTTTTTGATAATCCAAAAACACATTTTTCTTGAAAATCTTACTTAAAATAGAGTTGATCAGTTTTAATTCAAATTTTGTGGATGTTACATTCGGACAATTCTAAAGCAGTAATTCCTGTGAGTTAAAGGAACTGATTTTGAATATTAAACAATCCCCCCAAAAATTGAACAAATTATATAAGAATGCAACGAATGGGAGGAAAATGATGAAGTTGATGAAGAAAGAAGAAAGTTTCATTGCCTTACAAACGGTTGTGACGATGAGCAAGAACTTTTGGCATTGGCACTTCTGTTATATCTATGTCGATGGTCCATTAGGGAACAAGTGATTTTATAAAATCATTGTAACATTTCTTAGGTAAGAGAAAAAGTAGCTAAAAAGGAGTGATTCTTAACAAGCACGTTTGAATAGTCCCTCGGTCCAATCTTTTTAGCAAATGTTTACAGATATTAAAAACTAACTTCGTCGTTGACGCTTTAAACTACCTTCGATTGTTTAACTTCTTTTTTTCTTTCTTCAGTTCAGAGTCATCTTTGTTCAATTTAGATGTTTTGTCACCGTTGCGAAATAACCACTTAAAGTTTGCACTCATTTTGTGATATTGAGCACGATTTCTACCATTGGCTTTCCGAAACTTAGGTAATGTCATAAAATTGACTTTTTCAAAAGTTATTTCGGAATGTTTTTTCTTTCAATTTGCCGTAGTTCATATTTTTAAAGTGAATTTGTAAACCATATGACATCCGCAAACACGCATTTATGTGTTGAACCTCCAGGTCTCTTGGCTTATCTTAATTTCTCATATAAAAATTATCTTCTCGAGATTCTGTGAAGACAACACTGATCTCCGCAGCACAGACGCAGCGACCGGCTTGATGACACAGCTATGCTCGTCTCGGAGTGCACCCACGGCCGTCTGGTTCGGGCAACTCAATACGCCTTCCACTCATTTTGTTCATTTTCCGTGAAAGAAAATTCTTCATTTTTGTATTCTCGTATTCTCTGTCCGTCTTCTTCTCATTCTTCGTCTTCACATTCTCAGTCTTCTTCTCATTCTCCGTCTTCATATTCTCATTCTTCTTATCATCATCGTCTTCTTGTTCGTCTTCTTCGTCTGCGTCTTCTTCTTCGTCGTCGTCGACGTCGTCTCTCTCTCTCTCTCTCTCTCTGTCTCTCTCTTTGTCTCTCTCTTTCTCCTCGTCGGTAATACTATTGGAGTTTAATCAACGCAACCTACATCTAATTAGGTGGCGTTGATTTACTTCCCGGCATACTCACCAAGGTCGCAGCGCCAAAACACAAAAATCACGGTTTTGGAAATTTCTTAGAATTTTATGACCGAATCTGAAAACAAATTATCAGTTCCCCATCAGGAGACCGAGACGCGTCAAATAACAACAACTCATCTGTCTCGATTGGTGCACGAGAAATGGTCTAACCGTGAGAGATGGAACCATCCACGCGCACGCATACGAAGAGTTTATTCAAATACTATATAGGGATAATGTTAGGATAAAGGTAATAGAAAAATAATGTAGAACTTTCAATATAACACCTATTGAATGTAATTCAATATTCATATTGCTTTTCAAACATAAATCATTATTACCAAACATAAAATTTGTGTAATCATTAATAACCAAGCCTTTGCTCTCAGAAAGTAAACTCTGTAGCAAACTCAAATTACAATGAAGAAAAATAATAATCTCTAGAACCCCGACAGATTGATCAACCCTGTAGGGTTCTAAAGATAATGTCAACAGACGAAATAATTTATCGACCCTTTGTGCGAAATAATAAAAGGTTTTTAAGATTGCTATTACTTTGTGTAGCATAACCATCTTCTTTCCCGCCAACCAACAAAATCTTCACTACAAAGAATTGTCGGTTTCCGTTCGACCGTTTCTCAACTCAAATTCAGAGGACCACCATCGCAGCGCCCGCCGCCTCCTTCATTGCTTCACCAGGTGGAGCGGCGCGCGTGAGGGCGGAGCGCAGGGCAGGGCGTGGCGTGGCGTGGCGAGGAGCGAGCCGAGCGAGGAGACGAGAAGCGACACGACGGTCAAATTAAAGGCATCCTGCCCCGACGACCGACATCTCAATGAGCAAATAACGAACCTTTCAGAAATGCAGGGCACGGACTAATTTCGGAAAATAAGAAAATAAGAGCGGACTTACCTTTTTTAATTACAGGCCGGCCTCCGCCTCCTCGGCCTGCGCCGCTTGCACCTGATGCGCGAGCCGCGAGCGGAGGTCCCCGCCGGGTAACCCCGAGACCACCCCCGAAGCTCTTGGGGAGCTCACGCAACCCCCAGCCACGCGGCGGTGACGGTGCCCGTGGCGCACTGTGGTTCACGTTGAATGGCAAGAGGGAAATACGTTAGAATTGGATTAGAATGAGGTTAGAATGGGAAAGTATGCGGTCCGTCATCTAGTTGACACACTTATGAGGGTGTTCATTACATATGCCAGAGAATGGGAATAGATGCAAAGTGAATGTAGCAAGAAGCGATGCGAAGAAAGCCATACAAGACACGTACAACACTAGACAATGAGCTTCTGATTGTACTTGACATAAAATGTGAGGGACAAAAAGTATTAAAGAAATCGAGGAGAGAGAACGTTTTGAGGAGCGAGGAGCGCACGTTTTGTTGAGCACTCCTTTTGCTTGTAGTTCATTTACCGTTGAAATTGATTTTCTATAACTCGGGAAAAAACATTTTTCAAATATCTTTATTTTTCTAAAATAATTATTTTCTAAATTCGTTTTTTTCGTTTGTTTTTTTAATAAAATTCTGGCCCTCAAGAAAATGTGCGCAGATACATTTCTTTCCCCCCACGTCATATACAGTTTTTTACTGTCTTTTTGACAAATAAATAAATAGACAAAGAATTCCTTGGACAATATCTGAAAATAGATAAGATACATATCAACAAGAATAATCATTTACGTGGCTTGAAAAGGGAACAATGAAGCCAGAATCGAAAGCAGTTTTAACAGCTGCGCAAGATCAAATATTAAAAACACATCACGAAAACGAGAATACCAAAATTTCCCAGGATGATAAACGCCCTACTTGACACAAACAAGCAAAAACAATAATTGTCAATAATTGATCAATTATTGATCATATCGTAATAAAGAGAGTGTTACTGACCCGGTCGTCCCGCGTGCTGCTTATTTTTCCGGGAGAGGACTGTTTACGTATGGATATGTTAATAAATACCATAAATCGAGGATTTAAAATGGAAAAAATAGTTGAAAATAGAAAAGAAGGGTATACAAATTGAATAAGTGAAGGTGCCTTAGATTGATTTTACCGGCGAGAGCGGAATTTGGTGTTTAGTCGAGTGATTTGCTCTGAAGTCGAACTGCGCATCGGGTATGGCCTTTGTATCGTATAAGAATTTATTTCAACGACGTAAAATTACCGAGAGATGTGGCTCAATGCATCAACTGATGTCACTGCAGTGCCTCTGGCCGGAAGGTCCAAGATTTGAGTCCCGACGACGGCAGGATTTTCAACACTAGCTTGTCAGCCAAGACGAATTCAGTCGCTGTCTGAAAGAGAATTTTAACGGCTGGCTGATCGGTATCTTTTCTGATCGGTAGTTTTCTTTGTTTTTTCGGATCAACACCAGGTGAATGCCGGGGCAGTAACCAAACAAACGGGCCACGGACCGCGCGCGATTTTTCTTTCCTCTTCCTTGTCCTATCCTCACCTCTTGCACACACTTCCTTTAACATGCACTACATTACCACACATGCCGGGTGACCGGTTGGGGGCTTAGAGCTTGTCCTAGCTGGGGCCCCGCTGGTGGGAGATACCTGGTTGGGGAAATCCCGCTAGTCGACGGTATGTCGGCGCCGCTTCTCGCTATCCAGAGGGGAAGAACATCACCACCTTCCGATAAAAATCATGCACTACACTAGCGAAAATACATAAAGAGATCCATTATTTTTAAGTGTGGCCGTGAAGACAGCTGCCAGAGTCTTCTAAGCCTGTGTTTATCTTTTATCAAGTCCGCGATGTGTTTCTGTAGCCAGTAAAATGAATGTTAGATTGATGATTCTATAAGCGCGAAGCTTATTGCTTCTATTAGAATGTTAATTTGTAAATGAATATCTGCTTCGTTTTTAATTTCTTTTGGGAACGGAAGTTGCGTGGCTATTTTTATTGTAAAGAGATCATAGTTTACTTTGCCATTTATTAGTTTTCTTATATTTAGTTCAGCGGTACTCTGAAACGATATTATGGGGTAATGATCCGAATCGTTACCAGGTATTACCTAGTGAAAAAAAGGGACGATTTATGTTTGTGGTTAGACTTATGTCAAGACTGTCTGGGGCGCATTCATCATTAAATGGATACCGTGTGGGTATGGGAGGGGTATGGATATTACGTCACTGAGCGTATTGTAAATGTTTACGACTTGCTTCTGTTGTTATTCTCTAATTCCATACTTTATTTTTACTATTTAAGTTGCTTATAACAATGATTTTCTTATTATTCCGGGTCAATAACCCCCCATCTCGATCAGGTTTTGTCCAGTTTCCCTGATCCATTGAGCAAATGCTGAGATGGCCCCTTGTTTTGCTTCTGGACCTAAATGTAGCTTCACTAAGCGCACGTTTTGTTGAGCACTCCTTTTGCTTTTAGTGGTAGGAGTAGAGCTGAGGGTGAGTTCTTATTTGTTAGCAATGCAAAAAAATCGCATCTGCATTTCGTTTACCGTCGCAAGTATGCTTTCTATAACTCGGGAAAGAAATATCTCATTTTTCAAATGTCAATCTTGCGCTTTTTTAAATTTTATTATTATATCTTGTTTATATTTTATTCATCTTTCAATTATCGTATTTATAGTTAAAATGTTGGGAAGGGATTGTGGTACTTAAGGAAACGCGCGCAATAATCTTCTTCCCCGTACGTGACATACAGTTTTAACTGTTTTATGACCAAATAAATGAAATAAAATTATTATGGTATATATTATTGTTATTGTTGAAGTTAAATATTTTATCCAACGTCCTTTATGGGAATTTATGAGGTGCTTTGTAGGCGGTTTTTTATTATTATTTCTGAATCGGCTGTTTTTAGATTTATTGATACCGTCTCCAGGCAGTTTGAGGTGAGGCAATGAATTTGAGAGTGATTAAGTTCTTTACGGTTTATAATCGCGACCTCTCCCGCAGCTTTAAGAGAAGGCCTATCATTCACACACACACACACACACACACACACACACATATATATATATATATTATACATATTCATTCATATATTATATATTCATTCATAAATAATATTTATGTATAGTGACGATTGGTCCATGTACCAATCCCAGTCCCAGCCGCCCATGCGGCATCATCTACAAGCGTCAAGCTATCGTGAACGCATCGCTGTGACCAGTACGGTGAGGACGCGATCTAGTATTCGCTGTCCGAAAGGTAGCGCGGCACTTGCCACTATGTAAATGCGAGAGGTCTGTCCCGAAGGCGGATGTCGCCATACCACCCGTCCACGAAAGGCTACACGCATAAATACTCGGAACAGACGAGCGGTAGCCTTCTTGGTTAGATCGCCGGTGGCGTAAGTAAGTAGTACTCGAGGAACGACACGAGGTCGCCATTATCTTCAGACGATTTTGAGTTTGAGTAGTGAATAAGATAATTTTACGTTTAGCTAGCTGTTGCAATTAGTACGTGAACTTTTCTAGAAATTCAGAACCGTAGTAAAACCGAGACGAAAATTTAACTAGATTGGAAAGCGAAGTATTTTAAATTCGCTGTAATTTTTTTGCAAATTGAGTAGGGAGAACCACGCTACTGATCCAAAATATGTAATTCAAAGTGGACTCCTAGTGTCTTTAGTCCCATAAGTGTAGTGCTGGCTTTCATCACGGGAGACTGCTTCTTCCCCCGGTGGATGGTGAGAACCGGCGTCGACCTAAACGTCGGCTTGCGGAGTTTTCTCCATGCAGATGTCTCTCACCAGCGGGGCAACTCCCCAGCCACAGCAAGCTCTAAGCTCATGACACGTCTCGACTTTTAAGAGGTAGTGTCAGTGCAGGTAAATGTAAGAGTGTGTAAGCAGGAAGTGAAGATAGAACAAAGTAGAGGACGAAGAATTGCGCGCGATCCGTGGCCCATTTGTTAGGGTACTGCCCCGGCATTCGCCTGGTTTTGTTCGGAGAACTTTCGATCAGAGCAGGCGGCCACTAGAATTCTCCTCCAGTCAGTGGAGAAATTCTATCTATCTAGCTAGTGTCGAAAATCCTGACATCGTCGTGACTCGAACCCAAGGACCTCTCGGTTAGAGGCTCTGCAGTACCTGGGCCTTCTATGCCAGTGGCCAGGTTGCTGTAGAGACGCGTTGCGACTAGCAAATGATGACAACGGCATTGGTGATGTTGCGGACCCCGGGCTTGAAAATGAGTCAGCTTCACAGAAAAAAGTCTGCCTCGCCCCAGGCTTTGCCCACGGTATCGCGTTAGTCACTCAGGAAAATCGGCCTCTCAACGTGATGTTCTTTGTGGGTCATCGGGTGTATTTTGAAACCACCAAGAAGCAGGACCACACATCAAGTAGAGGAACAAAGAATCACGGGAGCAATTTTCTTCTATACTAATAAAGTAAAAATTACATACAAATGATTGTAGTAAATAGGAAATTGTAGGCGTATTAACAAATAAACTTCAGTATGATCACATTCAAAATAAATAACTCAAAATATATTAATATCACGCATGGTTATAATTTTAAATGACGTGTTTTGAGGATATGAAAGGTGATAGAGAAAGTAGAAATCATTATGCAATTGAAAATGTCATACTGTGAAGAAAAAGAAATTTGCAAGTGATGGGAACTGAAATCCAGGCGCTGATACTTCCGAGTAAAACTCTCAACTCTAATAATGTTATGCATTATTTAATATAAATTTCTATTTTTTTATATTTCTAACTTGTAGGCTATTACAGAGTCTACTTACACTGAGATTAGTTTAATCGAGTTTGGTGGGACAGCTAATTTCAAGAGTTCATTGTTACATATTGATGATCTAGTTCGAAAACGCAACAACTTAAAATGCTAAGTTTTGAGATACTGCTGATTTGATATTTGATATCGCTAAGGAAATGCCAGTTATATGATTTCAATTTAAAAGTTATGGCATAAAAATGAAATATTAATAATACATTTTAAATTCAAGGGATGTAACTGACATTTTCAGAGCGATATTAAACTTTAAAAGGGAAATGTCTCAAAAAGAAATTTTGAGTAGTTGGCTTTTGGAACCAGGTCTTATTTATATACAGGGTCTCCGGGGAGGAAACGTCGAAACTTACAAAATAAGCTCTTAAGACAATTCTAAGCGTAATTTATATAATAAACTACGTGGATATTCCGAATGGTTGAGCCGCTATTAGCACTCAAAAGTTGGTTTGAAAAAATGGTTTTTAGGCAAAAATATGCATTATGGAAGCGTAGAAACACTCCAGAAACATGTAAATTGTTTATTATTTACAAAAGAAGTGAAAATATTTGCTCAGACAGAAAAATTAAGCGAGAAGTAAAAAAAGCAGTCGAATTATATAAATTGGGTGCTAAATTTTGCAAAAATTGATCATGTTCTTAACAATTTAAAAAGGATTTCTGTCACCACTAGACATATTCATCTACATTAGAATCACAATTTGAGATCTATTTAAATGAGCAAATATGTGCTTTATTCCGTTATTTCGCTTTATTATTTTTTACTTGCAAATATTTCAGTCTGGTGATTAAAATTAATTTAGGATGAGTGAAAGGTAATGGCAGTTTGCTTTGAGATTTTCCTTCCTCAACTTATTTGCGATGATGCGGATTTTTTTAACATACCTTTTTTAACATTAAAGAAACTTTTAAATCATTAAGAGTCTCCCTTGATTGCCTCTTCATATTTTAGTCGTGAGTAAAGAAAGTGGTACATGATTTTTACTACTTACTCAGTACCGCACTTACGGCAGAGTTCGTACATGAACGACGACGCACTATTCGTTAGAAACTATACGTGAGATTTCCTTAGCTCGAGAAGAATTTTTGGCAGACCTAAAGAGTTGTGGACAATGGCAAGTCTCCGCTTTAGTGTCTCGTATACCACGTAGTATGAATTTATGAATAATCGGTGAAGGGGAAAGTGCCTATTTTTCGACAGAAAAAAATATTGTGGGTCTCTGACACAGATAAGAAGTTTTTTTTGTTCTTACACATAGTATAGTCCGTCCGTCTGTCAAAGACACTATCGCCTAAACCGTCCATAATATTTTCTCCAAAATGAATATTCCTCCAAAGAGCCATCTGCACTCAAGGTCCTGTGAATTGTTAGGGTTACTTTACATGAAGCATCTAAGAGGTTTTCCAAATTTTCTCAAAATGGGCTTAATGTACATTTTGACCCTGCGAGCAGTTTCCGCGTTACCTTCAGTTGAATCGCAACATTAAAAATACGTAAATAAGATTTTCTTAAAAAAAAGGATCCAACTTCTCTCTACAGTTTTTGGTCGAATATAATAAAATTTTCTTCATATTAAAGCATAAATCTGATTTTCATTCAAAATCTCTGAAATTTCAAAAAATTTCAAAAGTTCAGCACTCTTTTTATTCGTCGGGTTCGTTGGTGTAGTAAGCAGCACTTGATGGTATGACGGATAAGACGATTGCCTCAGGAACCTAGGTTCCAGTTCGAAACCCCGGTTAGGAACAAGTTTACGAGTTCAACTGATATTATATTATATGATACAAATAATACGGGAAACTATGTGATGTAGGTACACTAGTTTCGAAGAGAAATCATGTTATCTTCTAGCATTTCAGTATACATTGTGTAAAAAATATATTGACATTGGGGAATTAAATGTATGTTTGACGAAGTGGACCGCAATAATACTACAGAAAAAAGGGGGTTAAAAATAGTTTTATCTCAATAAACAATATAATACTTCTCAATGATCACCTCATACGTTTGTCCACACATATGGCCAAAATCTCCAACCGATAAAGAAACCATTACTCAAAAGCACATTTATTTATTTTTTTACAATAAGTGCGAAATCAAAACACACGCTTTCAATACACATACAAACTATTTATTAATTGTGCGCTATATATGTTTTTCAGGAAATAAATAAAGGTTTTGTAAATGAAAATGTTCACTCTCCATTGTAAGGCATGCAAGTAAATAAAAACTGAAGCATTTCTGTAGGTGGAATGTGGTATCAACACATTAAACGACCTCCTCCAGTACCAGAGAATGGGTATAGAGAAGGATTTTACGGCGAACAGAGTACGAGTCATAAGGGTACGAGGAGTATCGGCCGATTATGAGCAATCCACAAGCCGAAAGAAATACATCAGATGCCGGCAGTGAAAAAAGAACATAAAGCAAGATTATACGATGGACGTTCAATGACTCAGAGCATCGAACCCGGATGTAATGTAAACGAAACGAGAAAGAAACAGGTATTTCTACTAAAGTCATTTGGAGACAAGAAAAATATGAGTAAAAATCCAATACAGAAAAATTATGGAAGCCCCAGTCACTTAAACGGTTTGTAAAAATTGTGATTGAATGCCTTTTGATTTTATACATGTACTTACTGTACTCACCTGCTTCTTTGCTTAAGATGTGGTCTCTGCAGTAAAACTTGAATCACCAATCTTTTTAGAGGGTGACTTCAGTTAGTTCGCAGATATTTATTAGAAAATGGGGCCCACCTCGCCCTTCATAAGAATCTCGTCCATCGTCTCATTAACTTTGAAATGCATCAATTAACGCATCGGTTTAAAATACGTCGTCATTTCTAATAAACTTGTGCTTTTTGCTTCGAGGCATTTTCCTGTCCAGGCATTTTGTAATTATTTATTTCAACAGTCTTTTTAACGACACCACCACCACCACGGAAAACACGTTTGAATCGGTTCGCATTACAGGTGCCATCATTCACAAAGTAAATGAAAAGTATGTAAAAGTGTATACATGGGAGCGCGTAAATGTGTGCGTGTGTGAACGTGTACGCGTGTCCTTTAGTAAAGAGATTTCTTAATAAAAATTAAATCAGAACTTCGAATTCATTCTGAACTGAAAATAATATGTCCCATAGCCACTGCATTTGTGGAAAGCTTCTTCAGGAAACCATTCTCTGGGGAATTCTCCTATCAGTCGGATAAGTCATAACAGAGAGGGACATTGCTCCCTGATAGATTGCTATCGTAGACCGAAGCGGTGTTATTGTGACTTGAAATGAAACGGAAGCTTCTGCAAAAACAATACACAACCTGAACTGAAGACGAAAGTCCCGTCAGTAATTTCGCGACACTCGGTTAACGAACCCCGACGGTTACATGCGCTCCACCGATACGGGTTAAGTGGTGTATAAGCGGAAACGTCACGGTATGTATGACTGACAGGCTCGGAAATATAGCACGGGATGGAGACAGGAGATGTGAGGAAAGGAATGCAAAGCGGCTGTATGAATGAGACAGGCCACTGAACCCGGATGCAAAACGTTGTTTGTGACGCAGCCAAACCAAAAGCGAGTCCTTCAAATTGTACCCTTAAATCAAAATTAATTTTGAGGAAGCGGTTATCATTTTGTTATATCAATTAAGGCAAAGGAAGATTGATTAGAAACTGAAAAATCCTTATTGGGTCCTTAGAATGGCTACCATTTGATTGAAAACTAAAGGAAAGGCGGGAAAAAGAAAGGAAGAAAGCAAGGAACGGCGAAGGGTATTTGAGGGAAACAACATGCCGTCCGTTATTCTGGACGTCCAATTAATTGTGTAAGAAATAGAAACAAAAATTAAAAATCTAAGTTCAAACTTTTTCCAATTTTCTCAAAAACGGATTCAAATTTACAGTTAGACTTTTCTTCAAATAGAACAAAGGATGCTCAAAAGAATAGCGCAGGTCTCATTTTAATTAAACTCTGAGTTGCAGAAGTTCAATTTTTTTCGACGTCTTTCTACAATTAAAATATTGGAGATAGAGATTTTAGTAATAAAATAGATAATGGTATCTTTAAATAAAGACACGCACTATTTTTCGAAAATATGGATAGTTTTTCCGTAATTTGCGTGATATATGCAGGTAATTTCCAAACAATTATTTTCTCAAAAACGGTTCCAAATATTCTTATTTACATTCTTCCACCTTTATAGAGAAGTTCGTGAAGAAAGTGGCGCAGATCCCATATTCGGCGAACTCACTGTATTTTCGAAAATTACAAAAATTTGTCTTCCGTAGCGATTTCGTTCGTTTTCGCATGGTTCAAAATGAGACCGTGCTTTAAAACTCAATCAAAGTCAATTTCCTCGTAGCTACAATCCAAAAAATGAAAAATGTTCCCTTTAATATCACAGAAAATATTTTATTTGATAAATATATTCAAAAGAAGAAAATATGTGATAATTAATTTTCTACCTTTCGTCCTCTGAGAAACCGCAATTGCAGCGGTCATTTACAAAGAAAACTTACATACTTTCTCGTTCATTGATTGCAGTCGACGTTAAACTCTGACCTTACAAAGACCACCTGCGACAGCTGGATAGTACGTAGATCAGGGAATTTGATTTACACGTGATACCGCAGCCAGCCTATAGTAAGTATTCAACCCCATGCACAAGTGGCGTAGGTGCGCAGCCTAAAATAACAGGGGGGCCTCCAGTACATTTCAACCCCCTCCTCAATAAAGACTACGAAGAGTAGAATAAAACTAATGATTACTATTAATAAGTACAAATATTTTTATTTGAATTATTTACAGATTTTCCAGACCTGGAGAAGCTCCCCCCACTAACATCAAATGCCCTAATTTATTGGTTTTGACAAAATAATTTAAATTATTGGTATTAATAATTATATTTTTAAATATTCTAATTGTGTGTCGTAATTTGTAAAATGTTGATACTTGTGTGTAAAACGACAGTGGTCGCTGAAGACAACTGCTTCTGAGGAGGCCTAAAATAATGAAAAAATCCCGAACGGGCACGTAAAATAGTGGAAAATCATGGAATCGAAATACTTCATAAAAATTTGTATCGCGTACGGCAAATTGGTCCATTTGAAAATGTTGGGGGGGGAACACGGTCCCCCGCCACCCTCCTGCACACGCTCATCACAGCTCGTCTAGATCAATTAGCGTGCAAACCGAGAGTAGAAGGATCACATGATCTGTATTTGAGTACTACTCCCAGTGGCGTAGACTCAATGGATGAGAGTGATGTCTTGCATCCCCAATGTTATTCTGCTCTTCTGAAACTTTGTTAAAAGTATATTCCTCAAGTGTATCTCTCTGTTCCGTCTCAGTACCTTTCGTTTTTCCCCTGCACTTTCCGGTAGGTGTTTGTCACCTGCCTGGATGTGATAGGTTGAGAAACATCCCTTCGACGGCTTCGCTTGGTAACCGAGGTCACTGAACTCTCACCATGTGCTAAGTACAAGATGCGAGGTTTCGGACGACTGTGATGTGGCGCTGAAGGTCGCATCTCTGACTTCGGTTGTGTCAAGCTGGCACAACCACTATTAAACAATCACATCACAACAAATGGAATATTTAGTACTCATTTAATACTCAAAAAATAAATGTATTACTCTTGCCATTTATGAAATAAATGTAGTTATGCTGACGTGACTATCAAGCTAGCACAACCAATTTTAAAAACTGGGAACAATCGATACAAACTAATACGAATACATAGTACTCATTTATTACTAATTTATTACACTAAACAGAAATTGAATATTTGGAATATGTTTCTTATCTTCAAATACCAAGATTCCTTCAATTCCCTTCATCAAGCGCGCGTTTGCTAGTGGAGCGCTGCCTGACCTTCAGAGGCGGACTATTACATTGAAAATATCGGTTAAACACTAGTCGCAAAATTACTAAAAAAATGTTTATCCAACACATGACAATATGTATATTATTGGATTCATCTTTTTACGCTCGTCATGTTAGACTGAAAAAGATGTATAGTTCCATTTGAAAAAACAAAGTTGCCTCAAATATCTCGTAAAATACAAGTGATAAAATAGAAATAAATACACGTATCAATTAGCCCCATTCCCACATGCACTTCCGTGAAAACTGCATTGTAATAACTTCAACCGTTGAAAAGATACAGAAATTGCTAAAGTTACGTGACTCATCCTGTATATCAAAACATTGCAAGGACCTGGCAGAGGAGCTTGAACCGGTATATCACGTTGGTATCCATTCTACGTCATTATCGGTACACCTTCATCAATGTTACGTCGCTCAGATCTTTAGAGTTTCTGAGAATAATGTTCTACGTTCACCAAATACTACGCTTCAATGTTTATATGGCAAACGGTAGAGTGAAGATATTTTTTCTTCAAATTAATTGACACAATTCTTTCAAACAATTCACAATTTATTTTCATTCAGTTCTCTCTAGAGCTCAATACATACAAATGAAGTTCAATATGCAACTTTTTAATGTTTTTCGAAAATCAATACGAATTTATTAATTAACGACTGGTATGAAATTTCCTCCTGGAATTATAGACGATCAGTGCCCAATACTTTATAGTTTTTTAATGTAGAGAAATTTTATTCATTTACGACGTTTCGTGGTCAGGTGCAACCACATCTTCAGATAGTACAAGTGTTCTGGAGACGACCAAACCATGAGTTATGGTAAAACACGTGTAATATCCTGTATCATACTAAAACATTTAAGTAATGTACAACATATACACACATGGGCAAACATATGTCCATGAAACGCTTATTGGAATGCCGACCAAGTGGTCTGAATTCATTCTTGCAAATATTTGTTAAATTGAAAGCGGTATATATGTTGTTCATTATTTAAATATTTTAATACGTGGCAGTATTTTATGTCAGTATTTTACTATACACTCATGATTTGTTTGGTCTCCAGAACATTTGTACTTGAATATGTGGGTACCTGACCACGAACCTGCGTAAATCAAGAATATACTTTCTCTAAATTAAGAAACTATTAAGCATTGTGCACCGATTATCTATAATTCTACCGGAAAATCTCGTTCCAGTCATTTATTAATGTTTTTATTTGCGTAAACTCATTTTTAAGCGTGAACTACTGATGCGCGCTCTTAGCATCCAAACTTCACAATTCACCACTTCGAAGGACTTTCAACAAAGAATCCGTTTTATTAATGATGATATCTCCTGAAGACGCTGGTCGCCTTCACGGTCAGCGATACCAAGGCAATGGAATAAATAAACATGTTTGCTTCTCAGACCTCGATCAATCGCGGAACCATCCAGAACTTGTCAAAAAATTTTAAACTATTTAAACAAAATGAATACAAGAATACAATATTTTTCAAATAAAAATATTCTTGATCGGTCACATTTGTTTTTAATCCCTGTTACTAAAACTACAAGTTTGTTAAGTGCACTTGTACCTGCCTGTACGTTAAGAAATTTAACATCCTTAGCAACGGGTTTTAACATCCTTAGCAACGTACAACCACCGATTCATCGCTAGTCAAATGTTTATTAAGAAAGAAAACATGGCTAAGAACAAAACAAATCAGATTCAAACAATTCAGAATAGCGTATTAGAAAACTCATATTAGTTTTTGGGATAGTTATTGATAACTGTATTATTAATAGTGCAATTAAAAAATATATTAAGTAAATTAACCTCATTTTCCCGGCATTCCACCAAATGAAAGTCTTCTTTGATTATCATATTTATTGATATTCTGAAGGTGCCGTAACTGGAAGTCGACACGCAACTCCATCACCGAACGTCATTTCTTTAGGTATCTTCAAGTTCAGGAGAATTATTTGCATCCATCTTTTCTCGAACCACGGTATATGCATATTGTTTAATAGATTTATCGCAAAGAACACCTCACAATACCGTAGTAACGTGCCGCAGCAAACAGAATTCATTTGTTTACTCTCGCAGTAATTTCGTAAATTTTCGCGTAAAAATAAATCGTGAGATTTTATGGTGACCGAATAAAATGCCGAACATACCACGAAATGTGTTATTACTGCATCGTCCAAATTAAAAACATAGGCTACGCTATGCTCCGCCCCGATATATAACTTTTGGCTTCTGCAGTAATATCACTCGTAACATTTCTAGGTACGTTAATAGTTATTACTTTAGCATAAAAAATACTTGTCTGGAGGGGGGGGTAATCATCAGCAAACTTGTAGTTTCGAAAATTCAGCTATATCCAAAACATTGCAATGGAGCTACACGAGGCAGAGGGTGTTTAAACTGATTTTGGTACATAACATTGGTATTGACAGTGCGGTACTATCGATATTCTAGCAGCAGGATGGAGTTTCCAAAACATTAAAAACAATAAAACAAAATAATATTCTCTTCAATTCATTGGAAATCCCATCCTGCTATTTACAATACACAATCGCTTGGATAATATTTATCGATACTCAAGTGTCAATAGAAAAGTTTCAATCCAAAAGAATTGCAACGTAGCTCCACGTGGCCGGGGAGTGGGAAGTGGCGGCGGTGGAGGCGGCGGCGGTGGCCGTGGCGCGGCGTTTGTGAAGGTGGTGGCGTGTGGGCGGGGCAGCCAAGTGCTGGGTGCCCGCGGGCACCGGGGAGATTCGATTCGCATCGCTCTGCGCGGGTGGAAAATGCGCCGTCACGCTTTCCTTACGAGCCAGCGGCCGGCCAACGGCTCGGAGCAACCGACGCGCGGCTACACGCCGCGGTGAACGACAATCGCGGGCGATCGGCGGCCGCCGGGGAGGCTTGATGGTGGTGATGAGGCGATGATGGACATCGAGTGAGATGCTGTTGAATACTCGTAGAAGAGATTGTAGCTGGATTGATTAATTATTTCGTGGATCTGGGCTGTCAAATGCTGTGACCATTAGTCCAGTAACTGTCGTAAGAGTAGTGCATATTTTATCACGGGAGGTGGTAGTGTTATTCCCCGGCTGATGGTGAGATCCGGTGCAGACCTACACGTTGACTCACAGGTTGTGTTTATTTTCTTTTTTCAATCAGAGAACTCCCACTAGCAGAGCACCACCCCAATCACGACAAGCCCCAAGCTTCCGACTGGTCTCCCGCAACGTATGGTAGTTCAATGCTTGTGTGTGTACGAAGGGTTAAGGACAGGACCAGGAAGAGAAAGAAACGATCGCGCGAGATCCATGGCCCGTTTGTTGGTGTATTGCTCCGGCATCGGCCTGGTATTGATCAGAGAAAACCACGGAAAACTACCACCAGGAGGAGTAATAATTATTCTCCTGACAGACACACTGCAGTGACATCAGTTGAAGTTCTAAGCCTCCTCAGGCGGATATTTTTTTATTTTGAACAAAGTAAATTTACAATCAATTTTACATTAAAATAATCAGTAAATATGTTAATATTGGTAGTTGGCAATGACAATTTGTGGGTGAAACTGTCCCAGTGGTACAGTTCACTGACTTCTTATGTCTAGAACAAATTACATTTTATTACTTTTAGTTTGGAGTCATAGTGGAGGAATATATGTGACTATATATATATTGTGACTAATTTGAAAATCTATACTGCAGTTGCAAGGGTTGAAGTCTGTGTAATCGGTTGATTTCGTCACCACTATCTAATAGGTTAATGTCTAAAGGATTGGGGTGGTTTCCAGACGTTTGAGATAGCTTGGGCTGCTTGTTTTGATTATTTCAAATACTGTCGGTAATTTTCATTCTCTGTCTGGTATTGCGTTTGAGATATATCATGGTGTTCCAACAATCATCCTAAGCGTTTTGGATTCAAATCTCTGTAATATGGAGACATTTAGCCTGCTTGTAGTGCCCCAAATTTGAATGCCGTAGATCCATATAGGGATTATTATTGTTTTATAGATCAATAATTTATTGTCTAAGGATAGTTTAGAATGGCGTCCTAGTAGCCAATACAATCTTCTCACTTGTAGCTGAAGTTGCTTTTTCTTGGCTAGTATGTGGGGTTTCCAAGTAAGACATTTGTCGTGATGTACTCCTAAATACTTCACACTTTCAACCTGCAAAATTGATTTATCATTAACATTTACGATGGGGTATTTTTGTCTTCTCAAAGTGACATTTATGTGGTCTGACTTGCGTTCGTTAATTTTTATTTTTCACTTGTCTGCCCATTCGTCGACCAATTCTTCAATTTGGGTCATCATCCGTAGCTAATTTGGCAGTTTCATCTGCAAATGTAATTATTGTAGTTTTTTCACTTCCCAGTATATCTGAGGTGTAGAGCTGGTATAAGATTGGGCCAAGTACGCTACCTTGGGGTACTCCGAATTAGATTGGAAAGAAATTGGATAATTCGTTTTGATGTTTAATTTCAAACGCTCGCTGGGAGAGGTCAGATCTGAATATATGGAGGTATGGATACGTTAGGGAGTATGATTTTGTAGAGAAGGCCATCGTTCCAAACTTTCTCGAAAAACTTCAGTGATGTTAAAAATGCTGCTGAGCAGTATTGTTTTTCTTCGAATGTTTCCTCTATGAAGGTGGTGATTATTTTAATTTGTTCAATAGTAGTGTGTTATTGCCTCAAACCAAATTGGTGATCTGGGATTTCGCCATTTGTTTCTAGCGAGATCGTAGTCTGCTCAGAAGAAGTTTTTCGAACACTGGACAGAATTGGAAGTATACTTTTGGGTCGATACGATCAGAGTTCATGGGGAGATTTACTTGGCTTTAAAAAGATTTGGATGTGTGCTACTTTCCATTGCGCTGGATAATGTCCGGTCTGTAGGATACAGTTGAAGAGACCAGTGATAAATATTGTTCCTTTGGGTGTCGATTCTTTTAGTAATGTTCCAATGATGAAGTCAAATCCGGGAGCCTTCTTGCTAGGAAATCCATTTTTAAAACGTTTTACTACTTCTTTATAGGTAACATATTTTTTTGTATACCATCATTATAAACGACTCTTTTCGATACCCCGAATCGTACATAATCCAGTATATTATCGCACGCTACATGACGTCATCGCCATTATTAAACGCGACATGACGTCATGACGAACTTCTACTGTTCACAGAAAGACATCTGTAGAACCGGTTTCAGAAAGTAGACAAAATATTATTACTCTACCTTCATTAAGAGATATTTCTCATCATCTGCTTCCACTAAAAATTTTCTCACATCATCTTTCGAAAATATCATAGATTTTTCAGCTTCATAGCCGATATTAGCTTGTTTCATATGTAACTGAACTTTGTTATAAGCAGAGATGTCAATTCCATCTTTAATTTTCAGCATAGTCTTCAATTTTGAATGACTGCACCACAAAGATGATGCCTTACATACTGCAGACTTCAAAATAACATAAATTAGAAAATGAAAACTCGACACTAGGACACTATCAGACACACACGACACTATCATAAAAAGTATGACAAACTTACCAACTCAGATATATATGCCAGAACAACTGTCTCGCATATAATATTTACATTATTTGTTTCCATCCACTTCCTAAATTTTATATATTCCTTCTCGTACAATGCACTCGACTTTTTAGGTATTTAACTTTCTTCTGCCTTCGAGGCTTTTTCTAAAACTACCATTGGTAACGACGCCATCTTTCATTCGAATGCGCGCGTGAATCGGCTCTCCGCTGTCACAGTTGTGACGTCATAATACCAACATCCATGTTGCCAACTATAAAACTTTACTTACACTTCGTTTCATTTATAACTTTATAATGATGTTATACAAAAAAATAGCGTATGCAACTCGTTTATAATGTTCCTTTTTTGCACTCATAAGAAAATAGTCTATTACTAAACTCACTCCTTCGTCGTTCGTTTAGTAATAGACTATTTTCTTATTCGTGCAAAAAAGGTCAACATTATAAACTAATTGCATAAACTACTATTATTGGTAATGCCGTTTTGTATAGGTGATTCTAAGTTTTCTTGAATTTCGTCCGGTTGATTTAAATTTTTTGGTGGATGATATTGAAAAACTTCAGTAAAATGTTTTGAGAATACTTCTGTTTTTTCTTTACTACTTCTCGCCCATTGTTTGTTTTACTTACGAATCTTTACTAGGTAAAGCTTGTGGAGGTCGTGTGAAGCATGGTCGTGCTTGTGAAGCTGGAGGTCGCGTGAATTTTCTAATGGCTTTAAATAAAGAATATTCAGAGGCTTGATTTTCAGAGAGATTGGTAACGTAATTTTGAAATTTACTATCGTTGAAGGTGTTAAGTAGACTGGATAATTGCCTGTATTTTAGTTGGTTCTATCAGCTGGGTATCTTGTTTTGTGCCATATTGGAGCCAAATATTGGAACTGTAAAAACGAGGCTCGGGGATGAGTCGAGTGTATTAGCGTGAGTTCGAGTGGAAATGAAAGGATTGGGCGGGATGTTCTTTGGGTAAAAATAATTTTATCGGTCATTTTGAGAGAAATCAAGATTGTTTTTAATGGAGGTGAATTCCAAGCGGATTCCTCTCTGTATTCCAAGCGGATTCCAAAACAGAAATGTCTATAATTCACTGGTACGTTATGGTGCGCTGAGCTAGTTTGGAGTTGAGAGAGGTATTTTCATTCCTTTTTCCTAAATGTGAATTTCCGAAACGTGATATTTGGATATCAACGTTTACACCCGAACGCCGAGAAATAACACGAGAATCAGAACGTCTTAATAATTGTCGTCAACTCTCACAAAGCCGGTCGCTAAGGCTGGAGGGCGTAGATGCCTGGGCTCGAAGGGTCGCGAGTTCGAATCCCGCCTCGGGCATGGATGTTTGTGAGCGCTTGTCTTGTCCTCACGTGTTATTAATTCAGTTCCCCTCACAGTTAAAACAATCATAGTGGTCGCTATATGACCAAAATGTTAAAAAGCGACCTAAATGAAATCTTGCAAAACCCTGACATAGGCGTTTTAGCCATACAAAGACTTGGAAAGAAAATCTGTAGTTTCGTGTTTTCGGACATACATCTGTTGGATTTGTATCTAATACGATACGATATACGACATATAATAGGACCCTACAAAAATTTTATATCCCGTCAAATTGAAAGTATGTGATAAGACAGAAAGGTCTTACGACTTGTGTATCGGCGCAATAAGAAGAGCTATGTTACTGTTACGGAATAAAGAAATAACTGTCCGATTTGGAATATTCTTTATTAGTTGGGAAATCTGGAGGGAGTCAATGCCATAGGTGTTTAACCTCCATTCCTGGATCTTTCTGCCTGTGAACATTCTTCTTTCCTCCTCATTTAGACTCGTAGAATTATTCAAACCATTAAATGTAATGAAGGAATATTCTCGTTATCTTTTGAAGACATTTTCGTTAAGTCTTAATAGCATCGTTATATCTTTTTTATACATACAGCATCTCTTATATACATTTAAAGATTTAAAATATTTATTCTCCTTTCTTTCTTTCTTTGACTTACTTCTGAGTCCTGTACGATACCGTCAGTAATTATATTTAACACCCATTGCCTCTCACGAACTAACCAAGCCAATTCGCTTTGTATTTCATTAATATTTCGAACAGTTTTATTCTTCACCCTTGTGTCAGATAAATCAGTGGTGGTCACGTCTATTTTGTGGCCTTGTCGATGTTTGAACTCAAATGTGACTGATTCAAGAAGGGCTGAACTATTCAATTGTTCAAAAATACCAAGAAATCACATTTACGTTTTCACGCAAAGTATAGACGAACACAAGTATACTTTGCCAATATACGAGTGACGCAGACGAACGTGGGTTGGCGGTGGACGGTAGGCGGTGGGTGGGTGAGAGGGTGGGTGGGACGAGCAAAGAATGGGACGTCTGGGTGTGAGGGTAGTTATGTGGGCGGTGATGGTTCGGCAGGCAGGTCGGCAAGTGTGTGGGTGAGCATTACCGGGCGAGTAGGTCAGGGGATTGGCGGGCGACCGGGCAGGAAGAGATGGGTTGTGTGCAGGGAGTGAGGAATGACGGAGGTCTTTGGGCGACTGGACAGGATGCGATGGGTGGGGTGCAGAGAATGGGGAATGGCGGAGGTCTTTGGCAGGGCTGGTCGTTATGAGAGGCCGCGTGTGGAAAAAACAACATGGGAAGGGGCTGGGCGGTACGAGTGCCATTGTCAAGGAACTGGACGTAAGCGCGGGCGGAGAGCAATTAACAGTGAACACCGCCTCCCGTTATGCCACACCCGTCTTCACCTGCTCTCTTTGAGCTGCGCCGGCTGCGCGCTGCCGCCAGCTGCACGTCTGCTGGATCGGAACCTGACGCTAGCAGCGGGTTGCTGTCGCCCCATTTCCCATATGTCACGTAAGAGACCGGAGTGTAGTATGTCGCATTTCCTGCCTGAAAACAAACAAATCAAACGCCAAATCAAAAGAACTCAGCCGATGTAGACTATTATGTAGACTTTCTCACGGCACAAATGCACGGGAGTAATCATTTAAAAAGTACGCCATATGGATGTTATTATCATAATAAAAATTAACGGTGCACAAAATAGTTTTGTGAAAGTGCGTACTATCCACATTGTGTCGATTTAAGATAACTGTGGTTTTAAAAAGAGAAGTGAACGTAGGATTACGTGACAGGCACCAATATTACGCGATCTCTCTGGGTTAAGCTTGGACTGAAAACGGAACGGAAGAAATGTATAGAATTTATTCAGTCGTGAAGGCCATAGAATGTTATTCAAAACGCCGGCAGTTTTGCGCGAGTAAATAGCTCCATCTAGGTAACTAAGGTAACAAGCAAACAAAAAAGGCAGCTGCTAATGTCAGTGATATAGAATGTGCGTTTTCAAGGATCTTTAAATTAATACTACATACTTAGCAATAGCCTGCGAGGTTGACTGAAGAGATCCGTGCGTGTACTGACATTCTGCATATATGTGAAAGGTCGCACGTTCTATTCCCTTCAGAGCATGTATACTCGTCGAACATGCATAGGTTATGCGAGGTGTTCCAGTGTAAATAATTTAAAGTTCTGAACTTAATCGAAATTATTGTCTTTTAAGAAGAAGAGGATTGATTTATTGATTAGTGATTTCGGGCGTCAACTACTACGGTCATTAGTTCTTAAGTGTAGTACTTGTTTTCATTGCGGGAGGTGGCAGGTGATCTTCCCCCCGCTGGTTGGTGAGATCCGACGCTGACCCTACAAAGAAAACTACCGATCAGAGCAGCTGGCCGCTAGAATTCTCCTCCAGACAGTGGCTGAATTTGACCTGTCTACCTACTAGTATCGAAAATCTTGCCACAGTCAGGGACTCGAACCCAGCCCCCCCCCGGTCAGAGGTACTGCAGTGACATCAGCTGATACCCTGAGCCACCATTGCCGGTGGAGGGGTGAAATTCTTGTGTTTAAAGTCCTGGTAATTTCAGCAATGAGCAACGAATGGCAATAATAATTCGCTCGCACGTTATGACACGTTCCCTACACGTGTAAAACTGTGCTTTTCCTCACTGCCATCTGTCATACGTGAAATGTCAGTTACCAATACGCCAATTTACACACGAGTGCCTCATATACAATATGACGGAGTTGTATTATTTCCCTCGTTGTGGACCAATATGAGGAAAGTGTTCAATGCAGCTTACGGTTTGCTGTTTAATAAGGGTAATAGGGTGTTAACGAGAAACAGTCATGCTAAAGGCATCCACTGAAATAGGACAATATACAAATAATCACTCTGATAAATATATTACGATTAATGTATTTTTCATGTTGCTGGTGCATTTAAGTTACTAATAATTCCCTTTCTTCAATGGACTGCATTATAGTCGTGTGCTATAAAACCCAGCGGACAGTTATTCTGACGAGATGTAGAACAATAGTGTTGTGGAAGTGGCCATGGCCTCTTTGACTCTTTTCTGTTCCGCAGGCAACGAAGCCGCCTATGCCGCCTAGTCTCGATCTGGGTCTGGGACTCCGTCACGCTGGGAACAGGGCGGCGGCGGCGGCGGCGAGGCGGGGTGGCGGCGATGGGGGCAACTGTGCGGATGTAAGGCATCGGTTTGCAGGCGTCGAGCTCCTGCAGGCTTGATGGCGACGCTCACACGACAAACAGACGCGGCTCGTTAAGGTTAAGAGCGCGCTTTACGTCCCGCGGAGCTTACATAGCGCGACTAACGAGCGGCGGCGAGAGGTTGGACCGATTTGCGACACAGTAGCGACTTACCCTCCCTCCTCGATGCGCTCACATCGCAAAGCTGCCTGCCGTTCATTTCCTGCTTTGAACACAGCATTCGCTATACGATGCAGTTTCTGCTGGCTCGAGGTAGTATAATGGTCACCTGCATTTACTATTCAAAAAATGTTACTGCTTGTCTCTGAGATATAGACCATCCTCACTTCATGGGCATTATCTTATCTGTAAAGTTGTTGTTGTTGGCCAAAGGCAAAGAATTGTCGCCGCCTATACTCATTAATCACTATGTATCGGGGTGGTCCTGAGAAATGGCATCCATCAGTGAGAAAGTAGTGGTCGTATGGAGTGGGTGTTCGTGCGGAGGCAGGATCTAGCTGTCTGACGGGCGTCTTCGCACGTACGCCGCTCGCGCCACTACTCACTAGTCAGGGTTACCATCATTTGAATATTTAAACTAGTAGAGCTACGGCAGCACACACGTTCTCGTATTATTTCCAACTTTTGCATTTTTTGAAAATTCAGAGAGTTCAATAGAAAATTAGACTTGCGGTACTCTTTTACGCGTCCTCGATTCTATTTCTGGAAAAAAAATTCAGCAAAAAAATTTGAGACGATTTTTGAGGAAAACGTTTTTGTTTTATAATTTCCATTAAATTTGAGCAGAAACTGAAAGAAAGCTGTTTCTTTTTCAAAAAATTGTACATAACCCTTCTTAAAAAATCTCTATTTTCTAGAACCGATTTCATTTCCAAAAATCTCTATCTTCAAGGTCTACGGGCTCCTCGGACGGGCAGACGGACGGACGGGCAGACGGACGGACGGGCAGACGGACGGACGGGCAGACGGACGGACGGGCAGACGGACGGACGGGCAGACGGACGGACGGGCACGACGGACGGACGGGCAGACGGACGGACGGGCAGACGGACGGACGGGCAGACGGACGGACGGGCAGACGGACGGACGGGCAGACGGACGGACGGGCAGACGGACGGACGGGCAGACGGACGGACGGGCAGACGGACGGACGGGCAGACGGACGGACGGGCAGACGGACGGACGGGCAGACGGACGGACGGGCAGACGGACGGACGGGCAGACGGACGGACGGGCAGACGGACGGACGGGCAGACGGACGGACGGACGGGCAGACGGACGGGACGGACGGACGGGCAGACGGACGGACGGACGGACGGACGGGCGGGCGGGCGGGCGGGCGGGCGGGCGGGCGGGCGGGCAGACGGACGGACGGGCAGACGGACGGGCGGGCGGGCGGACGGACGGACGGGCGGGACCGGACGGGCGGGCGGACGGACGGACGGGCAGACGGACGGACTAGCAGGCGGGCGACATCAGTTTTTGCCTATCGGGCACAGTTTTCTTGTGACACCCTTCTCTCTATTTACAGAAATGCTTGAAAACGCTGCATATGGTATTTTGCTGCAGTTTCATTAATAATTTCGTAATTTAACTCTCTCAGGAACAATCGAAAAATGTACAAGGAATTCCTATACATGACACTGAATTCAGAAAATTCACCTTTAGAAAATGAAAAAGGCTTTGCAACCATTGCTGATAAGTTAGGTTCAAACAGATAGAATCGCGTTGTGTTTCTTGACAGATGCGTCCCAGCATTGAGAGATCTGACATTGCCGGAAACGGCTTTAGATGTGACTGCTTCTTGCTCCAGGTACGTGAAGGTTTGTGCTTTGTATTAATTTAAATGAAGAAATTCCCTCGTAACTTGTGTAAATAGCCCGAATACGTTACGCTATAT